>CM071612.1:21690704-22384704 GCA_036365135.1 Miichthys miiuy
TTTCATATATTCACATATTTTATTGTTACAGCCTCTTAAGTTAAGTGCGTCTGTCTACTTCTTGTCATCAGCTCTCACCTCATGTTGTGTAATTATGTTGAGAACGACATTTGTCTGAAGTAGCTTTTAGCCTCATTGGTGCAGAAGACTTGTGAGATGTCATGTATGAACAGATCCTAATGGGCTGTAATGATGTTAAATGTAATGAGGACAGGAGGTGAGGGGATTAAAGTGTTAAAGCATGAATTGGATGGAAGTGAATGAGTTGATTAAAGGATTCAGGTTGAATAGGGTTCAAGTGAATTAGGAGCTGTAAGGAGCTGAGCTACCGTCATGTTCAGCTACTCTCCGATCCAGTTTTTCCAAAACACAGCGGATTTCAAGGAAGAGGAGAAATTCCACTGAACTTAAGTGGAAAAGGGAGAGCGAGGTACTGAGACTGGCAGTGGCAGGTCGACAGGTCCCAACAGGTTCCCTCTGAATTGAAAAACAGTCACACCTCCAGCCAGAGACGACTTTCAGTTCTCTGACGGGATGAAAGTTGACTGATGACAGATAACTGTCCATTATGTCAACTGAAACAACTGTTGCTGGTAAAGCCAGCTGGCTAATGAAGCTCTTGTTAGCTGAATGAGTTTGAAGACACTGTCTGACTCTGTCACGCTTATAAAATCCTGTCTTAATGTACTATGCTAAACTAAAATACTGTAATATTCTCAACACATGATGAAAAGAGAGATAGAGCATTGTTTTGGAGTTCAGCGTAGTTAGCTGGTCCTAATATAAGTATGAAGTATACATTGCGTTCAAACCACTCACTGAAGCTCAAAATGTGTGGCTCCGGCCTCCGCCATGTTGGTAGTCCTGCTTCTTCCGTCTCCCGACTAATCTAAAAATGCTTAGCTCACACACTTGATATATTTTATATGCTTATTACATCATATTTTCAAAGTGTTTCAAATGTTTTGTTTGTAATGTAAATGTAAAAAACTCACCGAACACATCTCTGTTTTGGTCCGTCCTGCACGCGACTTCAAATCCTACGGGGCGTTTCAGAAGCGTTTAGCCCTCCTTTGTTTACTTGCTCATATTTGCTCATTTTCCTGGTTTATGTGCTTCTAAATAAACTTCTACATGTGTAAATATGCTTCTACATGTGTAAATATGTTACGTAGTTAATTTGTTTCACTTTTGTCTGTTTTTATGACGGCAGTTTGCACGGATTTTGAAAATCCACTGGATTCACTATACTGTTTCTAGCTTCCGCCTGCTTGAGGTGCTCAATGTAAGCTGGCGGGCTGCGCGGTGTCTGTCAAACCAGACGCGGTGGAGCTGGTGGGGTTTGAAACATTGAACTAGAATGGCGTATCACTGTGCAGACCGCGGCATACACGCAATGTGGGCGTCCGTCGGTCGAATGGGGGTGACTCTTTTGCTCTTATGTTTTAGTTTTGGACAAATGACCCTCCCAAACTCTTACATGCACAGTATCAGAGGCACACCACTTTAACACCCAAAGTTTTGCACTTAGTTACAGTTGCTAAGCTAATTGGAAAATCAATTAAACAATATTACATGAGAGGGTGAGCTTCAACGTCATTATTGGCACGACAGTGATGCGTTCAGTAAGTGTTTCTGAAATATCAAACGTTAAAGCTCACCCTCGAATGTAATATTGCCATAATACAACATTTATCAACTTAAATAAAATATATAATCAAAAGATTTTCATGTTTTGGAGCAATTTGTTCTCAAAATAAACATTTCTTTGCCCACCATTTCTGTTCTGATCTCCAGTTTTCATGTGGACACAGGGTCTGACTAATACCTGGAAAACAATCAGTCACAGCAGTAGACACCTATGTGTAATGGAACCCAGTTTACCACTCCAGCAAGTTGTCCGAGCCTTAGTAACGACCTAGCAATGGAGAAACTTTCTAGTGCCATCAAAGCGTATGGAGATCGTGGAGTCTCCCAAAATGAATAAATACGCACATGTAACACAATCTTGTGTAGTGATTAAGATATGAATAAAATCTTTTTTCCGTGGACAGACTCCTAAGTCTGTGAACATCACATGTATTTTTAAGCTAATAGCGCCATATCAGTGACTCACGGCACAGCTGATGGAGGATGATCCAATCATTTCCAGTAACTCCACAACGTTGTGAAGTCCAAAAGTCAAAATGAGCTGAAAAAGATCGATGTAATCATTTCCAAAATTAACATGTTTTTATCTAATGAAGTCTTCCTCTTCGGTCCATATTAGTCGACCTTTAGTCAACATTTTCTCTGTGCTCACTGAACTGTTTGACGTGCTGCACACAAACGAGGTACACACCTGTATTAACGAGGCGGCCTACAGCTCCATAAAATCCATTTATTGAAAGATGAAATTTGAAATTCCGATGTATTACTTTATTAAAGTTGACTTTCAGTGTATTTATTCAGATTTATTTACATGGATTTATTTCAGGATGTGACAGTGTGGAAAATGCAAAATAATGAGAACCAATCAGATTGCTTGGTCAGAACTACTTGTTGTTTAATGTTGTTTAGTATACAGTCAGTTCAATCTGATTGAGTATGTTGTTTTGTTGCAGAAAAGAATCAGTTTGAAGTAGTCTGCTTGTAGTCGTCGTAGTCTGGGGAAATTGTGACTCTTTTCTGATGTGTATTGACAAAATGATTCATCAATCAATCAGAAAAAAATAATCACAGATTAATGAATGATTAGAATAAACATTAGTCACAGGCTAATATGCTGCTTTCCTTCAACGTGATCCTTTTACTGATTGTATAAGTAATATATCTTCTATCTTTCTCTGCAGCGAACCATCTTCACTCCAAGAATAAAACTGAATCCTGGTGAGTTCCCTTTTATTTGATTTACTTCATTCACTCAGTAGTCAGTCAATAGTTCTTTCAATAGTTCCAGCTGGTTCATAACTCGGCGCCTCCTCTGTGTGTAGTTTTGGTCTTGCTGCAGATCAGAAGAGGAGTCGGTATAAAGAAAGAGGAAGAAGTATGAACTCCACAGGATCAGGGAAGAGCAGCACTGTGTCCAGGTCAGTTCACCTCGATAGTCTTCAGTCAGACAGAGGTTTCCGAGAAAGTAACAAGGGATGTCAGGTAGAGAGGAGCGGAGACACAGAGGACTGTTATTAATTCATTTCAAACCAACTGAATCACATTTCAAGCAACGTAATTGTACCCAAACAAAACCTTTTTATAGCCGGAGCTCCAAACCAAGAGTTACCAAGATAAAGTCTGGTGAGGAACAACATGATAAAAGAAAGTGAGATTTCACCAATTTTTCATATTATCTTAGTTTCCCAGTGTATTTATATAGCAGTTTTACCTGTAGTGGTGGAGTTAGCCATCACTAGGCTGGTTTTATATGGCCTTGATACACACTAGGATTTCACAGGAAACAATGTATGCGTTACTGTTATTTCATGTAATTTAATCCCATCGATATCAGCCACACGTTTACTCTCCTACAGCTGTATCAAAGCTGTGTTTAATTAATGCTAATGCTAACACAACAGTTACTGTGGTTTCTTAGTCAAAGGAAACATTTGTCACCTAGGTTAGCACTGACTGCGGTCATTCATCAGAAATGCATCTGCAAAACATGACATAGTCACATGGCCATTTGTTTGGCAACAGATCAGTTTTAAATAGACTGCACACCTCCAGCTCCTCAGCAAGCTGACCACCATGCAGTACAATCATATATGTTTATGTTCACACAAACTGCAGCGTTCTAGTAGAAATCCATAAAAGCAAACCCTAACCCTAACAATGCGTATAAATCTCGCAATAGTTTTACAGATCAAGAGTAACCAACTAGGTACGACCATTGATATGGACCTCAAAACTACAGTCATAGGTAGTCATGGCTTCACTTAACAAGCATATATACGTATATAAAGATGTCAAGTTGTTTATGGTTCGTACTGAAGCTTCTTACATGTTGCCTACAACAGTTTAAAAAACCAAAAAAAACCAGGCTCAGTGCAATTTGACTGGTTTTAATTCTGATAACAGCTCACAGTGTCGTCATTAAAGCAGGTGTGATCAATAAACTCATTAAATATTCATCTTTAAGGGATTATTGTTGATCTGATCTGTATGTGGTGGATGTCAGTGTTTTGGAAAGCTGATTGGTTGGTGGTGGTGGGTCAGAGCAAGGGCGTGGCTAATGGTGCCAGGCTTTGGGCAGTGTTCCAACTGTTGGAGGTCTACAGAATGGGCTATGGGTGGTGCATTATGCGTAATACATCCTGTTGGCTGATACAAAGTTTGAGAGACTCAAAGTTTTGCAGCAGATTGAAGGATTTGTCAGGTTTGAAATTCAACAGAGCTTCATGGAGCCACTTTAGCTCCTTTTTTAAAGGATGTGTTTTCTAAATTCAGTTGGCCTTATGAACCGTAAAGTAGTTATTACTTGCCTCAGGTAAGTTTCAGAACTTTTGAATAGATCTTTGCACAGAAGGAGGGCTGTGGTTTTGTCCACCATGGCTAGCTCTGGAGGCACATTAGGAAGTGTCTTTTAATGGCCAATTAGCAAAATAGTTGACAATGGTGGCTGTTTTTTGTGAAAGGCTGCTGCAAAATGAGCTCCAATGGGGTCGTTTTAGGCTACAGCTGATGCTCTGCTGCTGGTCGGTTTGTCCTAACTAAACTAATTAACCAACTACCTCATTAACAGATTAACCCACTAAAAGAAAGCTGTGTATGAGAAGTACTAACTGGCTGTCTGTGTGTTCGTAGTGTTTCAGAGTTGTTGGAGCAGTCACAGGAGCACCCAGTGGAGATCCTCCTTACACTGCGGTTAGACTGACTAAACTAACCAGCAGACTAACGCACCAGCTAACTAAGTGACTATCCGACTTTTATACTGACTGACTGGCTGACTGTGTATGTGCATGTGTGTGTCTTCAGTGTGTCAGAGCTGCTGGACCTGTACGAGGAGGACCCTGAGGAAGTCCTCTTAAATCTTGGTTTTGGTCGAGAAGAACCCGACCTAGCCTCGAAGGTTCCCTCCAGATTCATCAACAGCGCTTCCTCGGCCCGAGGCATCGACATCAAGGTACTAAAATACTCCTACACTACCGCACAGTCCAGTTTAATTATCCATTTTTAGTCCATCACCACTTAAAGAACCAGTAATGAGGATTACAAGAAACCTTTAAAGGGAAAAAAAAAAAAACATTAAAAAGGTTCTTCAAAGCACCAAAAATGCTGCAATTGTGACTTAAAGAACTTTTTTTTTGCGTTCAGTTTCTCAAAGAACCATAAACAGCAAGAAAGGGTTCATAAGGATAAAAAGGCTCTCTATAGAACTCAAAATGCTTCAGAGCACTTGTAAAGAACCAGCGTTTCAGTGTAGAGTCTTCTTTTCAGTCTAGACCAAAACCAACTGTTGCTAGAACGGCTGAAAAAACACCAAACTCCCTTCAAAAATAGGTTCTTTTATCCATCAGAACACACCAGATTTACTTGTGTTGAGTCTTGCACTTGCATCACTGTTTTATAATGACATCACTTCCTGTGCTTCACCTGCAGGTCTACCTGGGAGCTCAGATGCAACGTATGGAACTGGAGAACCCCAACTACGCCCTGACTAGTATGTACCCCCTACACTGCTCTAGTTTTTATAACCGTACAGTCTGTACCCTCATCTGTGTGTTGAGCTCTGGCAGTTTAAGGAGAACACCTCAGAGCTGCCGACGGAGATGCAGCACAGCGAGTGATGAGAAGCTGAGAAGTTGTGGAACTGTAGTCAGAGGAAGTGAAGCTCAAAAACTGTGTGTCCTGTTCCAGCTATTATTGTGGTGTTTTGTGGGGTCCGTCAGCTCTTTAAGCTGTTCTGCCAACTGCCTGGACAACACCGCCAGCAAGGACAAAGATCTGTTTGTCCCAGACACACTCACACACACACACCACACACACAGACCTGCTCTGCTCTAACATCCTAGCCTCTTTTTGTTTTCAACCTCGTGTTTGTATGAAGGTTCCCTAATTAAACACACACACACACACACACACACACACACACACACACACACACACACACACACACACACACACACAGCTGATTCTCTTCTTCTTGACAGTTTAACTGTCTTGGTGCTGTAAAAGAAAAAAGGCCAAACCAAAGATCCTCTGTGCATGACAGGATGAGTCGCTCTGCTGAAGCTGAGAGTACTGCAATTCTTTCACTTTTTTCTTTAGATTGTTTTTTGAGCATTTGTTGCCTTTATTTGGTATTTTTGAGGAGCAGCTGAAGAGGGACATGAAAGTATGGGGGAGAGAGGGAGAGGGGGAGAGGGCAACAAAGGCTTGGAATCGAATCCGCACTGCTGAGTTTGATTTTGCACTTTGATATCATCAGTGCTCCCAGTTTGTTTGAAATGAGGCTTAAATGAGACTGAGTGGTCTAAACATTTGCATGTCAACATGAAATGTTTTTTTATGCTGTCCGGTGCAGCAGCTTTATAATTTTGCCTTGATGCTCCAGTTTTACAAGTCTTATTGTTCTTTGACGGCCTGACCATTTTTTTTCATTTGTTCAGTTTCTGATTTTTGTCTCTAAATTTTTGCCAGCTGTAGTAAATACATGTAAAAGGTGGCATACAATTATGTAGATAATTAAGCTGGTAAAACAATTATTAAAGTTTAAAATCACATCAGACGAGCACCACATGCCACAGTTCCTGTTCCTTTTGATGAAGCTGTCAGTATGCCTAAAATTCAACTACACCTAGAAGTTTTGATAGGTGTTAATTATTAGATATCTTTCTATCTAACTACATTTATTCTAAGAAGACTGAGAAGGTTAACATACTCCAAATGACAAGGTTAACATGCTGATGTTTAGCAGGTATTTACAATGTTTACCCTCATAGTGTAGCATGTTAGCATGCTAACATTTGCTAATTATCGGACAGCAGAAAGTACAGTTTTACCTGCTTGTTAGAATTTTAATCTGATGATGGCGTAGGATGAAAAGTTCCAACTCAGCCTGAGCAGGATGTGAATGTCTAATGGGAAGCATACAAAAGTTTTGGGCCTACGAATGTCTCAACAAGACTTAGTAAAAGGTAAATAGACTGTATTTATTTATGCAAATTGTTAAATAAGTAAAATAATTTGCATCCTTCACAAACCAGATGATGTTTACGTTGTTGATCTGGAATCAGATTTGGGCCAAAAAACACATTGAGCGAGCACAACGCAGCACAGTTGCAGCTGACTTTGAAAAGGTGTTGGGGTTGTGGTACTCAAGTTGTGGGATCTGACAGAATAAACATTTATCTTAAGGAGAAGCTGCAGTGACAAGAGCTTTTTAAGTGAACTGCTCCTTTAACAGTCTCTGCTCTGTTTGTGGTTCCTGGAAGCTTTCTTCTTTTCCAGAACATTCTCATACTGTTCCATCGGTTCCCTGGATCCCAGACACACGCGCACGCCTTTGTGTGTGTGTGTTGTTGTTTATTATGTAAGCTCTGTTCTCACCATCAGAACGAATCTCTTGGGATGAAGAGAGAAAAAAGAGGGACTACGTGTCGTTTTCTCTTACTCCTCACTTCCTGTTTTATGATCCTCAGAATGAGTATTAGTGTGGAGTCAGCAGTCAGCAGGAAACACATTCACAGTGTTACTATCATCACACACGGCTGCTGAAATAAGAGGTTCATGTTTCATAGTCCAGATGTGGTGGAAATATCTGACTATATAACAGAGTGGTTTCATTTTTTGGCAGCAGAAAGTTTTATCAAATAGCTGCATATTTCCACATCTAGTGGACAGACAAACACAATCATCTCATTGCAGTTGGGTATGTCTGCCCGAAGAAGTCCAACATTGACAAGCTCCAGTTTGGTCTCCACCAACTCCTGAGAAAAATATGTGGCTCTATAGCTGTTGAATGTTCATTTTGTTCACCAGCTAGTCCCTAATTGTGTCTGGCTTAATGACAATAAAACAAATGGACAGTCTAAGCTCGATGTGACCGTAGTTGTTTTGAAGCTCAAAATATGTGTTGCTGGCAATCGCCATCTTGGCAGTCCTACTTATGCCGCCTCCTGGCTAATTTAAAAATTGGCAAAGACGTGGACGTCATGGGCGGACCTGAGGCAGACTGAATGACGTCTAGTTGCTGAAACAAGCCAGCTTTAATGACATCTTTAATTACCTTTAATTTATTTAATTTACCTGTCAATCAAAGCGTTCACGCTGTTAATTCTGCATAACTTTAAGCCTTGATATAATTTGAACAGGTGAGTTCTATAAAATTCACCCTCAGTACAGTTGTCATGAACGGGGAAATTAGCTATAGAGACCAAAACTGTTTTTTGTACCAGGCTGTAAACATGTTTATTTCTGCTGTGAAGTTGGACATTTTAACAGGCTGATGGAGACTGACTTGTTCTGTAGCCATCCTCAAGTGGACGTTTGGGGAACTGCAGTTTTTGGCACTTCCGCATTGGCTTCATTTCCCAGCCATGGAGTATACTTCTTGGTCTCTCTGCTGTTTGGTGCTGGGAGCATAATATACACTGGGTTTATCGCAGCACAGAGAAAACTGTACAGTAAATGTGCAATAAAAACAAACAAGGAGCTAAAAGAGGCTCAAAAGCTCCATAGAGCTACAACATTATTGCTAATTCAGTATGTGATACTATGGGCAACAACTTGATTATTATTATCTTTTTTTTTTTTTTTTGCCTTCATTTCACCATGGAAAGGTTGCTGAATAAGCTGTTAGGAATCTCTGTTTGAACTGTACGCGCTGATAGAGACGACTTTCACTGTGACACTGAAGAAATCGTTCTGGAGCTATAAGGAATGCCATTTCTAAATCCTAAAGGATTTATGGACATTTATTCACGATGAACATCAGAGATAATATATGTGTAATGTTGAATTTGTGCATCATGTTGCCACTGCTGCTCCGACTGCAAACTGCGGGCCAAAGTACAATAACTAACTTCCTGTTTACGAACACCAGCATGCATCTGACGCCTTCATTTTTAAAGTTTTCAAAGTTACACTTTTAATCTTCTTAATCTTCCAGAGACAACTGTCTTTCAGTGTGTCATCTGATGAAATAAGAAAGAACAGAGAATGAGTCTGTAGATTTTCACATTACAGCAGTGTTAGAGGTCAGGGTGAGGTCAGAGGTGAGACTGCAGACCTATGCTGTATTGCAGGAGATAACATTAGAGTGAGTTTTGTGGTTTTTACAGAGCAATGGAGAAAAGACAGAAGTCTGCATTTCATAACAGGCTGACAAGTATTTAGACTGCAAGGGATGGAGAGATGATAGGTGGAGGGACAAATGCGGAAGGAAGGAATGTATGCAATTCATCATCCTGTCAGAGATGAGACTGGCAGCTCGACTTACACAACCTTAGAAGACGATGGGAGGAGTGGCTCTGACGTGTGTTCTGCCCTGACATGAAGCTTTTTGCTCATCAGCGTTTTTCTGCAGTTATTTAATCCAAACTATTGTTTTTTTTTATCAAACATAGGTAGGAACCACAGTGCAGTGATCTAATGCATCTAACACACTTCTTCATTCATTCACTCCCTTCGATATGATAACATTTCAAATGTTTGGGATTTCTAGGAGTTAAGACAACTAGTAGCACCTACATTGAAAAAATGGGAAAGAGAAACTAACTGTTGCATTTTAGCGGAAATCTCAAATTTCAATTGAAGATATCAAGTTCAACCTCCTGGAGAGAGTCTTTGCAGATATTTTATCGCACAGGTTCAGCAGTCTCATCACTCAGGGTCCTCCAGTTGCTGGAGAAAATGTGGCTCCCAGGAAGTAAACCATTATTACCTGTTCAGTCCAGTTGTAAATGCTTTCTACAGATCTGCACAGAATTAGTGACAATATTTGGGATGAAAATTGGGATAAACTATATTCAACAGCTGCAAATATTAAAAGAAAACACCTGTTTGGTTTAACTTTCTGTGATTCTTTTTTTCTCTTAAAACACCCCATGTTCTGGGTGGTCGATTAGCTCAGTTGGTAGAGCATCCGCCCCATGTACGAAGGAAGGCTGAGCAGCGGCCCGGGTTCGAATCCGACCTGCGGCCCTTTGCTGCATGTCGGTCCCCATCTCTCTCTCCCCACCTTCCTGTCACTCTTCAGCTGTCTGTCAAAAATAAAGCTTGAAAAAGGCCCAAAAATATATCTTTAAAAACACCCCATGTTCTTTTATATGTATATTTATTTAAAAGATTTAAGATGGATCACTGGGTAATTTAACAAGCAATGATAACAAGCAACATCAAAATGGTTACAGTATTGTAGTAATTATAGCAATTATACATTTTTGCTTTTCGATTTCGGACACAAGCTCTGACTTGCTTGAAGTTACCGATGCCATTTGTAGAGGATGATCCTCTTTGGTTTAATATGGTTTAAAAAAGAGCAAAGACGAATCTAAATGATCTCGTAAAATGGGTGTTTTGGACACCATGAAAAGGGTATTTAAACTGGGTCAGACGAAGAAGACAGCTGCCTCGCTGCTGCTGCTGCATGTTGACAGTCTTTCAAAGTTTGACTGATCAAGACTGCTGGTCATTACACTTAAAGAACAGTGCAAGGCCCACTTTACAGAGAACTTAATTTGCTTCCATCAGGATAGAGGTGACTTGTACAGACATACGAGGTATTTTATTCTACTGGCTGTTAACTTTCTCTAGATAGTTTTGGAACTAGCTGTATGATACTGGTGAAGTTTAATGATGTTTTATGATAACTACAATCTCACAGGTTCACAGTGTGAAATTCATCTATTGAAATAATGTGTCAGACTGCGTGATATCACTTTTAAGGCTGAAGGTCAGATAGTGGGAAGAATATCTGGTGAGTTGAAGTGCTACATGTCTGAATATGCAAGCAGAGACACATCATCTGTCATCTATCTAACTCATTTTCTGATGTAAAAACGCCAAGCATTAGAGACACAAAGCTGACACTGGTTATTGCAAAATTCCGTTTCCATTGGTTGGAAGAACAATCAACCAATCAGAGCTTTGTAGGTGGGATTAGGAATGGAGACATCATCTTCCTAAACAACTAGCTACTCTGGCTATTTGGCTACATCCATGGCTGGATGAACCTGTTATGGGGCCCCAAGGCAAAAATTAGCTGTTGGGCCCCTAGTTACCCCCACTTCCTGCTTGTAGGCGCTATGTGATCCCAGTGCAACCAGTACTCCTTGAATAATACATAGTTTGTGTAAATTTGTAGTAATTTGAATGAAAGTAATCTTCATTAAATATATTTATCATGTGAGCGGTGTGTCATAGAGCTCTACAACATATGTCTCTGTCTCCCTCAGGTCGTTTCCGTCAGATCGAGGTCTTGACCACAGTAGCTAACGAGTTCTTCCAGCTCTACAGTCAAGTTTCTGGTCAACCTGTCCAACGCATCAGCTCCAGGGACCAAGGTAACCATGGCAACCACACCAGGTCCCCTAAAGATCAACTTTTCTGTATTTTAGATTTAAGCAGAACCAAACAGCCACAGACTCATGCTGTTTTTTATGTTGACTGTTAAATAGAAAAATTAAACCTTTGAGAATATATGACAAGTATACAACAACCAATCCAATAAAGTTTGGACGGATGCTGTTAAAAAAGAAAATAAAAAAACAATGAAAATAAAAACAATCAACTGAATACAGTACAAGGACAAGATATTTAATGTTCAAACTGATAAACTTAAATGTTTTTTTGTAAATATACACTCATTCTGAATTTGATGCCTGCAACACCTGTGAAAAAGTCCAACAGTTAGGAACGGGCAATAACTTTTTATATTGCTGCTAAACCAGATTTCCTAATGCCGGCGCTCATTTACTCTCATTCACTGTCTGTGTCACTCAACCACTGCTCGTTCTCTCTTTCTCAAACCATCAGACACAAATAAAATTAAACTTTTTTGTGTCACTATTTTGCAGCGTAAATTGTGAGTCAGACTCAGATTTAGAAGCTGGGTACATGAATTAAACAAAGAGAGAACACAACAGAGTTTAGTCCATGAATCCACTTGGATGGTCTCAGTTTTAGACATTTCAGGCTGACTGATTTGACCGTCTGATTGGTGGCCACAGTTTGCCAAAACAAACTACCTCCACTTAAATAAATTGGAAAAACCTGCATTTTCGCCGCAGTGCTGGATTTGATCTGAATGCAGCCTCAGGCAGCACTGTAATAAAAACTGTAGACTGTATAAAGGATATTACTAGATGGTCTCAGGAATGCAAAGAGAAAGACAAATATCAACAACATCCGCTGACTTCTCTGGTCCCAAGCCAGAGAATTTTGAAATTGTGGATGTCGTGTCCTTTGGGCTAAATTCTTCCGCAGATATTTTGGTGTGGTTTCTTATTTACAGTGTAGTCTCTTAAAATAAGTTTTTGTTGCCAAACTCTATTTTAGTTAGCTCTGGTTTTGTCAATGATATTCTGACAGTGACATCTGAATAACCTTTTGTGTTCACCATGGACAAAGGTAGTTGATAAATATACTTTTGTCAGTTTATGTTCACAAAATAATCAATAGGTTTGACTGACGTGAGTGTGTTTTATTCTGATCTGTTTGCCCCGTTGTCCCTCAGGAGGTGAAGTAGGAGAAGGAGGGGGTGGTGAGCCTCCTCCTCTGAAGAAGAGCAGCTCGGCTCTGAATGTTGCTAAACTTCTTAAGAAATCCATTAGCAAACACAACCTGAATGCGGCAGCTGCTGAGTCGCCTCAAGCACACACGCCTAACCAACCCACACAACTGAATGGACACGCCCCCTCTGATTACACAAACACCAACGGTCACGTACACACCAGCCCAGAGCCGAACGTATGCAATACTGACCCCGACCACCAGGTGGAGACAGTCAGCCAGAAACACAACCGCAAGAAAGACAGCTGTTCCCTGGCAACGGTTACCGAGGAAACCAACGGGGATGGAGAGACAGATGACAGGTACGTCCAGACAGACCAGTAACAGCATCTAATGTTAGCTAGCTGATATTTAACCTGTTTGCAGTAATTTCGTTTTCTCATAGTTATCATATTCATTTTCTGTTTTGTGTCACTATCCTTTAATTCCCTTTTCTCTGCTATTTAATGCTAATTCATTTTTTGTAAGAAGATGTAAACAAACTGTTTTTCGTCTGTTCAGCATCTGTTTGATCAGAGGTGGGTCAATTGTAGAAATGAACTGAACCGAATTTAACGTCTCACCTCCCATCAGTCCTGAACAGTGCAGCACCGGACCAACTGCCAATGAAGGGCATCAGCCGGCATCTACTGACTTTCAGTCAACCAATCAGAAAACAGAGGAGGGAACCCAGGTGGTTAAAGAGGAGGAGAAGAACCTGACCTCAACCCCAGAGAAAACTCCTCCCACCCTGGCCCCGCCCCAGCTGTCCCAGCTTCGCACCGAAAACACAGACTCTTTCGACATGGAGGAGGTACGGTGTTCTTCTGGATTCTCTTGGGTTCTTCCAACAAAGGGCTCTAACTTTGTTCCACGCAGAGGAAGTGTGACGTTCTCCTGGGTTACACTGGTGCTAATTTAACCATTCCTGATCATTTAAATCATCGTCCACATGAGGAATTTGTGATGTTCTCCCCGGGAGATCAAACCATCTCCAGGGGAAGATGCTTATGTTGAAACCAGAAAGCTCACAGTGAAAATCATGGCCTTGATTAATCATTATGGGTATAGTTAATTGTCTCAGCATATAGACAGCAGGAGATTTGAACAGCTCCCTTAATCATGCCAGACAAAGAAAGGACTAACAGCGGACAAATGACGAATGTCAGAAACCCCTCAGTGTGGAATCATGGTGGTTTCTACCTTTTGATGAAGGTCTGCTTCTGTAGGTGAACAACCATGATGTGCATCTGCATTAATGTTTATAGACTGGCCTGTTAGTGAAAGGTCTCAGGGTGTTTTTAGCTGTAAAATTCACTCACACTGTTGTTTGTTGTTCAGATTCAAGACGAGGCTCTGCCACACAGAACTTCCAGAGCATCAGGTGAGTTCACCTCTGATGACTTCTGACATTAACTAACAAGAGTTTAAACAGAAGTGATGTCTACATTGAGTGCTGCTTACCAAATAGCATTGCATGTCTTTGAGGTTTAACCCATGTGATAATGCATTTCCTTCCTCATAAAACAGCTGCATGTTAACTTGTTGATAGTCATCAATATCAGTTTGTTCTATGTCATTTAATTAGTTGCAGTACAATATCATTTATGAGTCCTCCATCATTTCGTGGTCATTTCGTGGAGACGGACCCTGGATCAAAATCTAGTTCATATTAGTGGGCGTTCAGACAGGGACAGGCAAACCAGACGCCGTTTTTCACTTCATGTCAGTGGGGGTCGTGTGTTTCCACGCTGGCAGGGGTTGCCGCAAAAAACGTTGCCGGCGTTGTGGGCGTTGCTGAAATGTCATGTTATGTCATGTCATATCCTTAAAGTTAACATATTTAAATGACTTGTTCTGTTGAACCAACATTGAAACAGAAAAAACAGTATCAAGAAAAAAGAAGTAAACAGAAAAAAACTATAAACAAGAACTAAAATGTAGGATAAATCCAAATTAAAAGCCACATTAAAAAGGATTTTTGCTTTTCTAAGGTCTAGAAGGAGGATATTCCACTGTTTTGGTGTGTAAAAACAGAAATCAGCCTCAACAGATTTCTTGTGGGAAACATTAGCAACTTATAAAAAGAACTGATATACGATGATACCAAATAAAAGTATTTTAAGATAAACTCTTAATAGAAAAGACGTCCTTCTCAAGGCAATTGTGGAACTGACCAATGATGTGAAAAACTTGATTTGTATTAGTTTGAAAATGTTGGGAAAGGTTGAAACACTAGTTTACAAGAGAACTTTACCTCATTTGCATATAGTGAGTTGCAGAAAAAACTACAAAGAAATACAACGTGAGATAGGAAGTGAAGCTGCAGTGGATGAACATCTGCACAGGAGATCTTTGTTTGTACTTTGTTACCACATACAAGTGCAGCTTGACACAACGTCACGTAATTTGTTGGAGAAAATTGACTTTGCGTGTATTCAGCTGGACAAACAGGGTACTGCAATAATCGCCATGTTTCATTGTCTTTTCAGACCTGTTGAGGACGGTCAGTCAGCAGTCAGACAGCAGCGGTTTTGCTGAGGAGCCCTCTGCCGACTCCAACAGCTCCCTCAAGGTCTGCGTGTGTGTTTTGTTGGACATTCCACTCTTTATCTGTTTAGATAACCAACTTTAAACTTGAAGTTATTTTAACTAAATCATACGATTCCAGTCAGAGCCTTTACTCACCAGGAAAAGAAACATCCCTGCAGATTAATCACATGAACTGTAGGAAAATGATTTCACGGTGTGAAATGACACCTTGTAAAGCTGTCTGGAGCATCTAAAACATTCTGAACCACTAAATACTAACACACTTTGCAGATGATACTGTTCTTTATGTACTGTAGGATCTGAGTACTCCTTCATCACTGGTAATTAATTGTTCATTAATTGTAAATAGGTGCAGGAGAGTAGTGACAGCTGTGACAGCGAGACCACTGTGACATCACACCCTTCACAAGATGTGGCCACGCCCCTTGCAGTGGACCAACCAGCGTTTGTTCTGCCAGAAGTCGCAGAGAAAGAGGCGGAGTCTAGTGCTGCTGCTGAGAGTGATGAGGAGAGTAGTTCCAAGGAAGAAGAGGAGCATGATGGGAGCTTGGAGCAGATTCCACAGTACATTGGCCACCAGTTCCTCATTAACAAACCAATGGAAATGCAGCAGGATGAGGAGCAAGTTGAGAGTGGGGACCAGGCTGATCCTGATCCTGAACCAGAACCAGAACTCAGAGAGATTACCCAGAGTATGTCTGCTGTGGAACAAAAACCACAACCAGAATTAGAACACATGGAGAATCAATCTGCTTCAAAACAAGACACTTCGAACCAGACTGAAACCACCTCTGACACGGAGCCACCAACAGATGGCGTGGATGCTGAGGATGTGGCCCAAGAAGACAATGTATTCTTGGATTATTCTGGTTTACTTTATCCCCCTGTTGTGTCCTCTCCAGTTCTCAGTGCTCTGAAACGAGCCAAACAGAACCAGCTGAGCCGAGCAGGCCAGTGGGATGACCCCCAGTCAGGCCGTACATCCCCAGTCCCAGGGAGAGGACGAGGACGAGGGCGAGGCGACATCCCCCTGCAGAGGTCCTCCTCACTGCCCTCCTCATACCTCTCACCCTCTAGGGTCGTGTCCTCTGTCAGGATCCAGTTTGGACGAGGCCAGACGTCCTGCACTCAGCCCAGGTACTCCTTCAAATACAGCCAGCAGGCTGAAGGGGACAAGGAAGAGCAAGAGCAAGAGAAGGAGGAGGAAGAAGAAGGACAAACCAACTGTCTGTCTACTCTTATCATAAACCCTGCCTCCTTGTCTAACTCTAACAAACAACCAAGGCTTCTCACAGAAGCTACACCTAAACCCGTCCCACGCTACCTGATGCAGTCATCCCATTCCCTGAGGAGCTCTAGCCCTCCTCCTGATTGGTCACCTGGAGGCCATGCCCACCCCTGGATCACCCAGAGTGTACCCGATCTCTCCTCCAGTGCGCAGCAGCCAGGCCACTTCCACCAAAACATGAACGCCAATCAGAACCAGCAAAGTTGGAAACCGGGGCAGATGATGTACCCTTGTCCTAACCCTAACCCTGCAGCTCAGTACCCCAGCCCCAGCCCCAATCCTAGTCCTGGCCCTAACCCCAACCCATACCCCTACACTCCGAACCCTCATCCACAGTATCCCTCTTCTCTCCAGCCATACGCCAGCCTTCCTAACCTCCTCCACCTCCACAATCCCTCCATGATTCACCATTCTAGTCTTACCAGTCTCCACCAGCCTACAACTACCACAATTCCCCAACACAGCAACCTCTCCAACTTGTATCAGCACTCAACTTCCTCTGCTCCTCACCATGCCAATCTGGGAAACCCGCACCCAGGAACTCCAGTTATGCACCATCAGGTCTACAACCATCAATACAGTCATCACTCACCTTATCATGCCGCTCCTCATGGCTCACCTTACCTCAGTTATCACGGGTACAACCTGAACCCACACCTGCCGTTCCCATACCCCGTCACCCAGTATCTACCAGAACACAGCCTCCACCCAGGGCTTACTCCACCTGCTCCAGGCTTCCTCCCAGGCATGGCCTCAACCCTTGGCCCTGATCACAGCCTCCACCCAGGTCACAGCTTTCACTCGGGGCTCACTCCTCCTGCTCCAGGCTTCCTCCCAGGCATGCCCTCAACCCTTGGCCGGGTCACAGCCCTACCAGAGGCCCACTCCTCCTGCTCCATCCAGCACTGAGATGCAGCTGAGGAAAGTTCTGCATGACATCAGAGGAACTGTGAAGAGTCTTAGTCAGGTTAGTCCTCTTCAGTCCCGGCTCTTGTCACTCAAGATCTCGTCATTTTAGCTGTAGTCTGTTGTGGTTACAGTACTACTCCTGTTACTTAAATGAAAACTATGTTGTATTACTGCTTTGGGTTTTTTCATAGCTCTTGCCACACAAATCGGTCCAATGGGACAAGAAACATGAGTGGTTAGACGATCAGACAGGTTGTAAACAAGCCAACTGTTTTGCCAGATTAGCTACCACTGTATTCTGAGGTAAAATTGTCAGTAACCATGTCTATAATCTTGCTAATAATTGGTCATTGGGACCAGTAACTTCCAGTGGTTTTTCACTGGTTGCCAGGAATAGGTCTGGATCCAAAAACTGTCTATCTTCTGTAAAATGAGGATTTGTTGTCTTCACACTGGGATTTGTATGGATTAAACAAATGAGATACAATATGATATTAGTGAGCTTTAGAGGTGGTGGTAGGCAAATTTTATTACCTTTGGACACAGCCAGGGTAGCTGTTATGCCAAGCTAAGTTAGCTGACTTCAGGTAGTAGTTTCATTTAGTGTACACATGAGAAGGGTATCAATTGTTTCATTAAAGTCCCAGCAAGAACTTTTCCTTGAGGGTACAGGTGGACAGTTGGGTTGTAATTTTACCGTTTGCCTTTGTTTTGTCTTCCGAATACATTTCTGTAAGACTGCTCGAACTTGTTGCTCCCATTATACCTAGTTTTATTGCGTATATTCTAAGCAGTACTATCTTTAGAAGTAGTTTTTAAGAAGTAGACCTCTACCTAGCTCAACTTAGACCTAGACCACTTCCTGTAGTTTAGTGAATGGTATATTTTAACTAGGTTAGCAATAACTAATCCTTCTGGCAGCTCGTTGTGTTCCAGTTCCTGTTCTGACATCACTTTCCTCTCCATCTAGAGCCGAGCTGACACTCCGGACGCCGTCAATGAGCACAGAGCAGCTATGCCCAGCGACCAGGTACCCGTCTTCTTTTTGTGCAACAAAACACGGCAATACTTTGTGTAGTTAAAGTATTTAATTTACTTCAATAACACATGTACATGCAATCGTAACATGCCTGAAGGCAGATATGTTCTCTGTTTGTGTGATAACTGAGAACAATATGACAACTTTGTGGTTATGTAATAAACTGACATGTTAACTTTGCATAAGCTAATATTTACATAGTGTTAGTTTGCAGTGTGAGTACAGAGATGATGTTGTTGTCATGATCAGTACAGTGTGTTTCACTTTTGTTTCTCTGTGTTCAGTCTCTGGCAGAGTTTCAGCAGAAGAGGCGAAGTCTGAACTTGTTCCGCAGTCAGATGATGGACCTGGAGTTGTCAGTCATCCACCAGCAGGCTCTGGTCTACAAACACCTGAGCCCTGCTGACAGGTGACTCCTAACAGCAAATACATACTGATTTTCACAGTAATCTTGACTGTGGTACAACGATACTAAACAAACCTTGTAAATGTGTGTGTGTGTGTGCAGGCTGGAGTTGGAGCAACTTCAGTCTCTGAGGTCAGCAGTCCGAGAGGAGCTGCAGGAGCTGGAACAACAGCTGGAAGACAGACTGATAGAGCTGACGCATCACACACAACACCGGGTATATACACACAGTACACACCCACAACACAGGGTATATACACACAGTACACACACAAAACACAGGGTATATACACACAGTACACACACACAACACAGGGTATATACACACAGTACACACACACAACACAGGGTATATACATACAGTACACACATACAACACAGGGTATATACACACAATACACACATACAACACAGGGTATATACATACAGTACACACACAACACAGGGTATATACACACAGTACACACACACAACACAGGGTATATACACACAGTACACACACACACACAACACATGGTATATACACACAGTACACACACAAAACACAGGGTATATACATACAGTACACACATACAACACAGTTATATACACACAATACACACACACCTTCAGGTACACACACGTATACGTGTGTGTGTGTATGTATGTATGTATGTATGTATGTATGTATGTATGTATGTATATATATATATATATATATATACACACACACAAAATACACAATACATGACATACAATACACAACACATACATTATAGGATATAAACACACAAGTTACTGCATAAAAGCACCTGATGTGATATTTCAGGCTGAACAGATAAACATGACGTGATGTCATGATGTATACTAACGTTGTCCATCCTGTCCTCTCTTCCTCAGGGTCTCCATCGAGACAACAGTTTCGACAGTCTGTCTACTGCCTCTGCACTGAGAGCCATGGAGCCGGTCAGCACACACACACTCACACGTGTCACATCGCTAATAAGCTCAACGTTGTCCTGATGTACAGTCTGTCACCCTGTCTGTCCAGATGTCTGACCTTCTCAGAGAGCAGCTCCTCCTCCAATCAGAGATCAGCTACAGCGGTCATGCCCCCTCCACCAATCCTTCCTCCCGATCCTCCAGTCCAGTCAGAGGAGGAGACCGTGAGCAGAGTGGAGGAGTGTACCGGACATCGATTAACATAACCCCATTCCTCGCGTCGACCCAACATGCATGCTGAGGAAGAGGAACGGGAGGAAGAGGAGGAGGAGGAGGAGGAGGAGAGAGAGAGGGATGATCGAGGAGGAGGAGGAGGAATACCAGAGGAGGAGGGAGCATCAGGAGGAGTCAGAGTGGAGAACCTGCAGCAGCTGATCAGAGAGGTAACTTTGACTTCATACTGCTTCACTGGTTTAAGAACCCTTGTGTTTGTTCTGTCAGTGTTAGATGAGAAGATTGACATTTCCTGTCGCTCTTCAAGTTGTCTCTGTCAAATAAAGCTCAAAAAGGCCAAAAAAAAAAAAAGATTGCTAAGTAGCGAATGGCTAATGTCGTTAGCTCAGTCAGCTGTGCAGCTAACCGAACTGACTCAGCCTGGGATGCCAAGAGCCAAACCCGGCAAGAAAACCACCTCAGTAAGTTACTGTATTCACTTCCCAGACTGGCCACTGCTGGTTTGAGAGGTTATGTTCAACCGATCCGGCCATGTTCACCAGAAGGTAGACGCCTGACACTAGTTCATAGCACTAGCCGCAATGTATAGCAGTGACGGTGTGACGCACACTTGCTATTGGCTACTGTAGACACTAATCAATATCCGCAACAAGTCCCTCCTTACCTGACCATTTTCACAGGAAACGCGTACATATGAAGAAATAAACAGAACTCTACTTCTGTTTCTTACCAGAGGACCTGAGTGAAGACGGTACGGTCACAGTTGAACTTGTTCAAAGTTTTTCAGGAACTCTTTTTGTCTCCGTTATTTCCCAGATTCGAGCCAGCGTGGCGCAGGAGGTCCGACGGGAGATCTACAGTGAGCTGCTGGCTACCATGTCACCAGGGCAACCCTCGCTGCCCACAAGGCAACAACCCTTGTAGTCATGGAAACAGCAGAGCACTACCCCCTTTCACCGTCAGCCTTAGTAACCACAGCCTAAGCAGCAACACTGTCTGTCTGCAACACTGTATAGCTGAGTAACACTGTACTGTCTGTAACACTGATGATGGCATGAACGCATCGCCTACATGTGATAAACCCCCATCCACCACACCTGCGGACCGCCCTGCTGTTAACGAGTGGAGAGGTGGAGGGCGGAGCCTCAGACAGAACACACAACGTGACGAAGATGTTTGCGCGCCTGTGGTTAGTTCTAGTATGCTGGTGTGATGCATGCTGGGAACGGCAGTCCCTGTGAACCATCAGCGACGATGTGTTGTCTCACATCTTCCTCTTTCTAACAAAGCTAAATCTACTACCACTGCCACTAATACTGCTAGTACTACATCCAGTACAGCTAACAGGACTCTACCAGTATCACCACTACTAGTGATCAGATCAGTAGCATGAGTCATGTCCTAATGAGAACAACAGTAATAAATAATAAGTATTCATGATCAGGGTTAAATGGTGTCAGTAGAAACTGTTCAGAACTACAAATGTTATGAGAAAATAACATATATTTCCTCACTTCCTGGTATTTTTTAGTTCCAGGTCTGCCAGATTTCTGCCAACACCCCAAGTAAGGAATGGTTTGAAGTTTTCATTCCTGGTTGATTTGGCATTATTTAAAACTGGTGCTATTGACAAATACATTGCATTTCCTGTGACTGATTCACAATAAAAGCCACCTGGTGTTTGGCCAGGTGAATGCTTTTAATGTGAACAGCAGCAGTAGGAAATGTTACATTAGGAGTAACTTAATCCAGCACTGGTTCCACTATAGGAGGGTAAACTGTAAATGGACAATGTGTGTATTGGTAGGTCATTTGAATCTCACACAGTAATGGCGGACCCCGCCATTAACAATAAATACTGCCATGTAGAAAGGTAATTACAGAATGTAATGTGCAGAAACATGCTGATCTCATCAGCTTTCCTTTAAAAATACTGTAAATGATTTCTTAATTTTAATATTTGCTCTCATACCTCATATGAAGGGCTTATATTCTTTAATCTTCTGTCTGCAGAGGGTCAAACAGCTTTTACTGCTTAGAGTTACTCATTCCATGCACATTTCACCTTCATGTACGAGGTTTAAAGAAGCCTGTGAGGTATATAATTAAGGGATTATGATCTTACAGCCTCCTTCATGATCATTATCATCATCATCATCATCATCATCGTACTTCCTCTCACCTCTTTCACGGTTGTTTCTGTGTTTTCTACAATGTGACCCTGCCCCCTACTGGTCAGTTCACCAGCCTTCGTGGTTGAAAGTCTCGACTCCATACAATCTTGTCAAATGTCTGTTACTACAGCATGGGTACAGTAAGCAGGCCTGTAGGACAAGGCTTTAAGATGCTGCAAGTATCTCCAACACTAATCGCTAAAACCAAAATGTTTCTTTAATATTTCTATTTCTACACCTGCTCAATAAACAAGATACAAGATGCACAAGTTAGACAGCTTCTGACTACTAGGGTCGGTTGTTTTCTGTCTTGATTGAGGTAGGCTAGCAGTTTCCCTTTGGCTCCAGTGTTTGTGTTAAGCTAGGCTAAACGCATCCTGAACGAAATGAGACTGTTCCTTTAACATTCATAGTTTGTGCGTGTGTGTGCTTGTTGTTACTGAGCAGGTGATGAGGTCAGTGTGTGATGTCATGAGGTACGGTGGAGGTCAGAGGTTACTCTGTGGCAGCAGGTTTCAGTAAGTTGTCATGGCGATAGCGACGACGATGATGATGATGATGATGATGACGTGATGATGGTTCAGAAGGAGGAGCTTAGCTATTATGGGTCAGTGGGCGGTGTTGCCAAAACGTTAGCTTGCATTAGCATGTTAGCTTAGCTCACACTGTCTGATGACAATAACGTGAACATTACTGAAACTATTGATAATGAATCAATGATCACTGTTAACCACTTCAGCATAAACCGTCTAATACTAATTCATCCTCTTCACACTTAATCCGAACTGATCGATCACTAAACAATAATTACTAATCACCAAATATTGAACACATGTTGTCTTTACCACTAAAGTCTGGGTGTAGTGTCTGAGTGGTCCCTCATGGGATATACTGCCAGTTATTGTGAATCACTTGGCACACCCCATAGCTGAGTGTGACTGGCTGAGAGACCTGTCAATCAAGACACACTCCTAAATACCTCCTTTTTATATATATATATATATATCTTCTTCCTGGGCCATCCATCCATCCATTTTCTATAAACACTTATCCCTATCGGAGTGGGGCTGGAGCCGTTCTTCACGGATCAACGATTCTGAAAATTTCCACACAAACCCTCATTAGAATCAAATTATTATCTACTGAAAAGCTGAACTTTTTTTTTTTTTATAAAAGATGTATTGACTTTGTGTTTTTCGGATGTTCATTCTTGGTCTTTGGGAACAGTTGTTTAAAGGTTCACTTATTAATGATTCTGAGTCTTTATTCAGCTTGTGGAGCTGGCTCAGGTGTCATCATGTGACCTAAATGTGAACTTTCATTCATGTGATTGCTTCTTAATCCTCCGTCAATCTTATGGACCATTTATTGACTTTATGTTTGTAGAAACTTTATTTTTCATGTTCACTGATCACAAACTCTGCTCTGCTGGACCAACACTCAACACTCAATTTTTTTTTTTTTTTTGTTTAATTGATCAAGAATGCTTCACACACTTCTAATTCCACATCACTGTCTGAATGTTGGTGTCTATTAATTTCTATTGATGTCTATTAATGATAAAGTGTATTTTTTATTGATGTCTTGTCAGCGGGATGCAGGGGAGGGATCACTCTGTAGATGAGATGAGAATAATAAAGATGTATTTATTTTCAGTACACATGAGTGAGTGATTGTGTGTGTGTGTGTGGAAAGTACGCATACTTCACTTAATCACAATTTTAAAGTACTTCTACTTTACTTGAGTACTTTAACTTATTCTATGCTTGTTGCATTACTCTTCTCAAATTTTTAAATGACCAGTGTGTAGTCTTAAATGATATCTGGTGGTATAGTTGGAGATTACAACCCCCTTGTCTCACTCTCTCCTTGCTAGCATGGAAGAGAAACTACAGTGGCCACAAGTGAAAAACATTAAAGGCCCTGGGTCCAGTCCAATAATGTTTTTTGCTTAAGAAGGTTTCTAACTTAGTGAAAGGACCCGGCTGCATTCTTTTAAACTCTGATGAACTGTCTGTGGCTCGTGCCTCTTCATCTCCTGCAGTTCTCTGCATTCTGTTGCTGACTGTGGAGCTGCTTTGAAACACAGAGGTGTTCAAGTTTGCTCTCTGCCTTAGTAAAAACTTTCTCAAAATGTTAATATTAGGTAGTTTTGAAGTTATAATATAATATAAAACATGAATGTCACATTTAGTGTGTGTTCCAGTGTTCCTCCAGATCATCATGGAAGTTGCATCAGTAAGCTGATAAATGAGTGGACAGGAGGGTGAGTATGAGCGGTGTGAAAACCACTTTGTTCCACTTTTGTGACAGGTGGTCAGTATACCTTTTATTATTTTAATTCTGACATTGATAATGACGTCATAATTCTCATATTTTTACTTCCTGCATAAAAAACATGCCAAGCGTGCACGGAGAAGTACCTCAGAGGTGCGTTTTGTAGTCCGAACTTTGTAGTTTTACTACAGACTGGCATCAATAATGTTTGCCATCACATAATTATGAAGTAAGTCAGAAAGCAGTCGGATTCTCTGAACACCATTGTCGTGCTCTCCGAAGTCCTCATGAATCCTCCTTCACATCTTTCCTTGACCTCTTGATGTTTTCCATTGAGGTCAAGGAAGAGTGTTTAGGAAACATGGTGGACTCCATTGAGGAGGTACTGCTGTGTCTGTGAAGGTCTGATTTTAAAGTAACAATGATAAGTGTTATATTTTATATAATGAATATTATATTTTGCCATATTATGTAAATAAAGCCTCCTAAATTTTACACACCGGACCTTTAAATGTTGAATGGATTGCACTTATATAGTTTTGTATTAATTAATTAATTAATTAATTGGTTTAATTAATAAATTGTATTTATTTATTTGTATTTAAACATCACATAACATTTGTACAGATGTTTTCCTCCACCGTAAGGTCTCTTATCCTGTCACAAGGGACTAAAATGAGGAGAGGTACTTATTATCACCACCAGGGGGCGATACGAACACAGCAGCTCCGTTCAAACCTGGGAACTTTTAGTATGAAATCCGGAAGCTCTGTGTGACCAGGAAGTGATTCAGGTCATTGTAGGAAGTTTTCCGCCACAAGAACGACAGTGATTTAACGGAGGGGACAAAAAGTGTGAAAACAGGAAGGTAAGACGACGTTTGAAGCCACTGACAGTAAAGTAAGGAGACAGAGTCTCTTCAGAGACAGAGAAGAAGAAGAGGTGTGCGGGTTTTAACAGCTGAGCTAAAGAGCGGGAGCTAAAGCTGGATTAGCAGAGCGGCTAACTTTAGCTCATCCAAACACACATGGCGATGAAACGTTTGGTAGTCACAGGTGATATTACTACTCCAACAACCTGCCCGAAGTGACCTTAATCGACTCGTTTGACGGACTTGTTTATTTTGTTCTGTGTGGCCGAACATCGGTCAGTTATTATCGTGTTAGCTGTTGGCTCACTGCTCATCTGGACTCTGTAGAAAGTGACAGACTCTGCACACTTCATGTTTACGTGTTAATGACAGAGCAGCGTCTGCCTGCTCAAACATGTCACAGAGATAAGTTGATCAGCAGGTGATTGATAGCTATTTAATTGTGACTTTAGCAGTTCGTAACTGTAACAATGGCCTGGCCTGTCCTCGTGTGGTTGTCCTGATGACTTCTTCAAAGTTTCCTGGAAAAGTTGACTGGAAACAGAAAGCCAACCCTTCACTCGTCCACCTTTCAGTGTTTCATTGAGGACGTGTGCAATATGTAGAAACTGTCGGGATGTATGTGAACTGGCAGTCACACACCCTCTGCACCAAATGAGTGACTGCAGTGCTCAAAACAGTCCAAAAATGTTCTCCTGTTTGATTAAAACTACTTTGGCCAGCTAGATAGATAGATAGATAGATAGATAGATAGATAGATAGATAGATAGATAGATAGATAGATAGATAGGTGCATGCTGTATTGTCCTTATGTAATGATGGTTTTCTGAAGCTGCAGAGATCTGAAGTTCAAGTGCGCTTTAATGTGAGCTCGGATTCATTCCCGCCTGCTGCAGAGTGTTCCTTACGACTCCTTATATAGGAAGCTTATGCTGTATCAGATGTAAGCACCTGTTAGGGGCTCCCTCCATCCTTCATCAATGCCCGTCAACATGTTGTCTTCTATCTATGCACTGTCCTAGATATGGTGGCTAACTATTAATACATATGTCCTAGGATATAGATTACATGGTACTGAGAAACACAGTCATACCTCACCTCACCCTACCAGGTGGGAGTCGTGTGTAGGATGAGTTGAGGGGGCGGCTGGGGTCTGTGCTATACTGTGTGCTCTGAGTATGATGGCTTCCTTCCTACTCTTCAGTAGGAACCAATGCGTTTGTGTTCTGAGAGGTATGAAGTATTAAGAGAAGAGTGAACACATTATTACTTCTTCATTGTAATGATGAATATGTGTCTGTTGTTTAGGCATGGACTCTCCAGACAGAAGTCAAAGTCCTGTCCCTGTACAGAGAGAGCGCAGCGGTGAGTAAAACCTGCTGTCACTGTTTCATGTTGTCGGACTGTTAGCTGTAGCTTTGATATTCATCCTTTAACGCTGCTCTCTGTCTTCAGGACCTTCAGAGGACGAGTCCAGTCCAGCGGCAGAGAGATCACAACAGGCCGGCTCTGTTGAGAGAAGCCCCAAAGAGAGGCCGTCCACTGAGGCCAGTCCTGCAGGTAGCGCCGCCTCCAGCAGCTCAGACAGCGACAGCAGCAGCAGCAGCAGCGAGGAGGATGAACATCACGGGGCTCTGAGGAAGATCAGGAGCAGTGTGGCTCAGATCAAAGTAAGCATGTTGATGTTACATGTGTTTACATGCACAGATTACGGTGGACGTTGTTGAAGGCAGTGTTATTCAACTTGTATAGGAGTCAGTTTGTATGAGGGTCCTGGTGCTTGTGGATGAGGCCAGCAGCTGATGGGAAGAAACCGTTTTTGTGGTGTGAGGTTTTGGCCTAATGTTTTTCCTTTTTGTTATTTATTGTGCCACGGAAACATTACTGAACTGTCTTAAAAGTCTTTCAGCTCTTCATCATACTATCCTTGAATGAGCACAAATTCAATCAGACAAATTTATGAAACAAAAACAACCTTTTTAATGTCTTTTTTTACATTTAATATAACCTTAATTCACATGACAAGTTCATTTCTGAAAAATACCTTTCAAACCCCTCTTAGATTGGTGTATAGCTAACTAATCAATGAAAAGATTTTTCAGTACTTACATTGCCCAACAAAATTAATTGAGTGGTTTTAGCCTGATAAACAAAAGCTTACTCAATGAGAAGGTTTACATTCAAACTACATGTCTCTCAGTCCGAGACTTTTCCTAAATATATGTGTTTGATGGCTTCTAAAGCTTACAACGTATTAAAATGAAACAAACTTGATTTCTGAGCATTTATACCTCGGACGCCAATCTGCATATAAACGACAGTTATAGACCACCGTGTCCAGCTGTGGTCACAGCAGTTATTACAATGTTTCATTTCATTTTCTCACTTGTAATGTTTTCATACTATCACATTTATTTTTAGTGGTATATGTGAATTGGGAGCGAGCTAGAGACAGAGAGGAGACACCGGGCGTGTACGGGCATAAACTGAAACGGGCCGGTTAGAAATGAAAAGAGGAAAATCACAGAATACAGGATATGTCCAGGACACTCAGGACGTGAGGGAGGATCGGATGGTGGCTCAGGTAGCGATGAGGAAACTGTCACTGTAAGCTGCACATCTGTCAGCTGCACACCTGTAAGCAGCTGTGCTCCATGCTGACATTTCTCAGACTTTATTTTGTAGGCTAAGGGCGGGCGGGGCCGGCGTGCGTGAAGTGAGCTGAAGGTAGTGAGAGTGTCTGTTGGCACGTTAGCCAGAGCTGTAGTGGGTGTGTGAGTGAGACTGCTGCCTGCTGAACAGAGGGTCGCAGGAAGAAGGATCTTAAGTGCCCGTGTTTTGGCTACAAAAACCCGCCATATAATCATCGGCCACTGCCATCGGTGAATGTCATCTTTATTTGCCGATGGCAGTTAAGGAGGCGAATATCGGCTGGTACCAATGTTCAGCCGATGCATCGGTGCATCCCTAGATGGAGCACATCCTCCTACCAGAGAGAGAGTGCTGGACAAGTCCAGGTCCTGGAGGGCAGACAGACTGCATCCGGTGTGAAAATGTCAGGAGAGGAGGGAGGTTGAGCATCAGAGAGGCAGCTGGGAGAATCAGTGTGTAGAGTCTATTTTCATCTAACTCTTTGAATGAAGATTTATTTCTACCAAACCAGAGTTGCTGATTGTTTGAACAGAGGAAAGACAAACCAAGACGGTTTAGGTGAGTTTTATTTTACGAGTTTGAATGAAGTGTTACGATGTTACGGGGTAAAATGACTGTTTTCTGGTTGTTTTGAACACGGCAACATAACTGCTGCTTCTCGTTAAACAAAAAGAGTACGATTATTTCTTAAAACTGTCCTTTCCATAATGTTGTTGGACCTCTAATAACAATCTGTCACTGACAAAAAGACTTTTAATGGATGCTTTTGCCCGGAAGTTTCATGTAGATGCCAGTTTTGCCTCTGCAAGCTGCAGCGATCTCACCTAATACTGCACCAAATTAAAAACCTGTTATCCCTGTTTGTCACTTTGACGTGAGAAAATAAGGTTGCAATTTGAAAAATCACAGACGTTACCCGTTAATGCTACGTACAGTGATATTTTAGAAGGTTTGCCTCCATTTTTGTGTGAAGTTGATCTGGTAGCAGAGAGAAGAGAATTCTGCATTTTCAGGCTCTCTGAGGTATCTGGCCTCAAACCTCTTGTGATTCTGGTCGAGCAAACATGGCTCGTTTTCAGTGCGTTTCCATGGCAACATAGCATGTTTATAAGATGGAGTACAAAGGGTGGAAGTTAGCTGACCTGCTCCATGAAACAGACCGGAGACCAGTGAGGACAACACTGAGATCTACTGATTAAAGCCGAGCTCACTGAATTGAACTGTGTTAACCCGGGTACTTACAGGTTTTTATTAGAAACTGGACCACGGAGTTCACAGCCACGTAACACTTAGACTAAAAGACTAAAGACTAAAAGAAATACTGCTGACAGTCTTAATTTATTTGTTTTCCAGAGATCCCGATCTAAGTCCAGGTCCAGGGAGCAAGACAGATCTGTATCCAGAGAAAGAGACAGATCCAGTTCCAGAGGACGAGACAGATCCGGGTCCAGAGGACGAGACAGATCCGGGTCCAGAGGACGAGACAGATCCGGGTCCAGAAGACGAGACAGATCCGGGTCCAGAGGACGAGACAGATCCGGGTCCAGGGGACGAGACAGATCCAGGTCCAGGTCCAGAGGCCGAGACAGATCCAGGTCCAGAGAGAGAGACCGGGAGCGCTACAACAGAGAGCGCTACCCAAGGTAACAGACACACACGCTGAGATCCACACAGCTTCTGATTGGCTGGAAATAATTTTAGTAAGAACTTTTAAAATGAGATGTTTAATATGTAAGACGACATGAAACTGGGTCATAAAACTCATCACATGCTCCAAATATTCACCAGAAAAGATAGTGATGAAACATGCTGCATGCAGAATAATAGTAGTAATAGTTTTTGTTTCACCCTCTTCCTCTCTGCTCCGCCCAGGAATCGCTATGACGATCGGCGTGACAACAGGGGCGGGCGTTTTGACCGGCGGAACAATCGCGATGCAGAGCTGGATCACAGAAGGCGTGGCCGCTCAGCCTCCCCACCAGCGGACAGGGAGCCAGCGGCATCCGAGGAGCCGGTCAAGAAGAAGAAGGAGGAGCTGGACCCGATCCTGACGAGGACGGGCGGAGCGTACATCCCCCCGGCCAAGCTACGCATGATGCAGCAGCAAATCACTGACAAGAGCAGGTACGAGTGTTGCTTTATTTTGCTGGTCAAAGTTGAGCAGTCATTGTCATGGTGAAAACTTGAACATGATGCACAACGTAACGTGTGTGTTGTTACTGATGCCCGCCCCTGGACAGCCTGGCCTATCAGAGGATGAGCTGGGAGGCTCTGAAGAAGTCCATCAATGGTCTGATCAACAAAGTCAACGTGTCGAACATCGTCATGATCATCCAAGAGCTGCTGCAGGAGAACATCGTCAGGGGGAGGTAAAGAATAGCACAGCAACACACCACAGCAACATTGACAAACACATGAGGGTGCAGCGTTCAAAGTACACATGACCAGAGTTTGCTCGAGCTGTTTCACATGAGGACGGGGGTGAATTCAATGACACATACAGTAAATGTCTGTCAGACATTTTCAACAGGTGTCAGCTGATCTGTTGTCTTCATGAAATTCACTTTTCCTTATTAATGACATCGATTAGAGAGTGAAACTCCCTGTCCTGTGAGTCTGACTTGCTCTGTAACTGTCTGTCTGTCTGTCTGTCTGTCTGTCTGTCTGTCAGGGGTCTGCTGGCTCGCTCGGTGCTGCAGGCTCAGGCAGCGTCTCCGATCTTTACCCACGTTTACTCCGCCGTCGTTGCCATCATCAACTCCAAGTTCCCCCAGATTGGAGAGCTGATCCTCAAACGCCTCATCCTGACCTTCAGGAAGAGCTACCGCCGCAACCTCAAGGTACCTGTCTGTCCGACTGTCTGTCTGGCACATAGAGTGTGATCAAAAGATTCAGAGTTAGGTGTGTATTAAAACCAGTTTATGTTTTGTTTTCCAGCAACAGTGCCTGACTGCCTCAAAGTTTGTGGCTCATCTCATCAACCAGAACGTGGTAGGTGCTGCTGTCTGACCTTTGTACTGACGGAGGCTCTGAGTGTTGATGTTCAGCTCACCTCTCTCTGCCCCTCGCCCTCAGGCTCACGAGGTTTTGTGTCTGGAGATGCTCACTCTGCTGCTGGAGCGTCCGACCGACGACAGCGTGGAGGTCGCCATCGCCTTCCTGAAGGAGTGTGGACTCAAACTGACCGAGGTGTCCCCTCGAGGAATCAACGGTACGCTGGAGCTCCGACTGTGAACTCTGTTCAGCCGTAAGAGAAACTAGATCCTAAACATCAGCATCATTCATCAAAGTGTGTTTCCCGTCTCTCTTCAGCCATCTTCGAGCGCCTCAGGAACGTCCTCCACGAGTCAGCCATCGATAAGAGGGTCCAGTACATGATCGAGGTGATGTTTGCCATCAGGAAGGACGGCTTCAAGGATCACCCAGTGATCCCAGAGGGCCTGGACCTGGTGGACGATGAAGACCAGTTCACCCACATGCTGCCGCTGGACGACGAGTACAACACAGAGGACATCCTCAGTAAGCCCCAGACAGAGAGAGAGAGGGGATCCTACAGACTGTACAACACACAGAGATGAGAGTGTGTGTATGTATTCCTAATGTGTGTGTGTGTGTGTGTGTGTGTGTGTGTGTGTGTGTGTGTGTGTGTGTTTACCCAGATGTGTTCAAGCTGGACCCGGACTTCCTGGAGAATGAGGAGAAATACAAAACTATTAAAAGAGGTGAGACTGTACACAAACATGACACATGACACTGTCCAATGAGCTGTTACCTCTGTCCCAGTTTGACCAACCAGCTGTCACCTCCTGACAGACATCCTGGACGAAGGCAGCAGCGATTCAGGGGAGGAGGGAGACGGCAGCGACGAAGATGAGGACGACGAAGATGAGAAAGAGGAGGAGGGAGATGGTGAGACAGTTTTCTTTCTTTTAAAGCAGCGTTCCACTTTTACTAGTTGTTTTATGTCATCAGCTCTGATATGAGGCTGAATTTTTCACCCACTGTTCAGATGATATTAAGGCTTAAAGTTACACATGATTGACAGGTAGATGCCATTACAGATGACTTATTTTTTTTTAAAGGTATAGTTCGACATTTTCACGTTCTTGCCATCAATATGACTCAATATGAAGCGAGATGAGCTGCGACCTAAAAATGTTCTTTTACAAATGTTTAATGAGGAAGGGAACATTTTTATTAGAGCTGAATTTAAAAAGAATTCCAGAATACTCAACAATTAAAGCGACATCTTATTTAATATCACAGCTGAGCTTTTATTAGTTATTTATCGTGAACAATAACCAAGTTCAAATTCTGACTCGTCATATTTATTTATCATTTTCAGTAGTTTATTTTTGCTAAAACAGAAAAATCAAATTGAACTAGGCTCCAATTTACATCTGTTCTGACAACCAAAATAATGATTCTAAATAATTAGATCTGGATAAAGAATCTTTTCATAAAGTCGGTTTCATGTTTTGACGGTTTGGACTCAAAGATTTGGATAAAAAAATTCCGTTCATATAATGTGTTGGTGAGTTTTAGAGCTGCTGCCTGGCAGATTTGGCGAGCAGTTTCCTCTTGAATCCGGTCTTTATGTTTAGCTCAGCTAATGAGCTGCTGACTGTAGCTTCATACATATGGTACTGATTTGATCATAACTGAAACACACCAGAAAACAAAAATAACAAATAGATCACAGGTCAGACTAATCTACAGAAAATCTAAAACTTTAGTCGTGAAGCCTGTGATTAAGACAGACCGCTACTGTTCAATATTCTGATTTTATATGAATCATTATTATCAATATTGTGAACCCGATTTTAACACGATGAAACGACCAGCCAATCAGCATCCTGCATTAAAGACTCCCTCTCTCTCTTCTCTGCCTGTCAGATGAGAAGGTCACCATCTTTGATCAGACCGAAGTCAACCTGGTGGCTTTCAGAAGAACCATCTACCTCGCCATACAGTCCAGGTACACACACACACACACACACACACACACACACACACACACAGAGTAACACACACTCTCAAAAACAGACAGTCAGTCAGTGAATCAGTTCTCTGAGGGTGGCAGTTGGCAGTTATTTACAGCTCCTTCTATATTTGATGGACTTGGACTAATGCTTAAAGCTGTGTTTGTGTGTGTTAATGTCTGTGATTGTGTGTGTCTGTGTGTGTGCAGCCTAGTTACCATGGTTTCATTGAAGCACGGTTCACAGGTTTGGAGAACAGGATGAAACGCTGAAACAGATTGAGAAAATGACACACACACACATGAACACACACAGACAGTTCACTGATGAATCCTTAATGATTGATTGTTTCTGTAGTTTGGACTTTGAGGAGTGCGCTCACAAACTGATCAAGATGGACTTTCCTGATAGCCAGACGGTGAGTGTATATATATACACACACACACACACACACACACACACAACACACAGAAGAAGAAGAAGAAGAAGAAGAAGAAGAAGAAGAAGAAGAAGAAGAAGAAGAAGAAGAAGAAGAAGAAGAAGAAGAAGAAGAAGAAGAAGAAGAAGAAGAAGAAGAAGAAGAAGAAGAAGAAGAGATGTTTTGGGGTGTTTCTGTCGTTAGGGTTAACACGCTGATGTTGTTGCTGGCAGTATCTTTGTGAGGATCACTTGGTGTGTTTGACACATCTCCAGACTCAGATGGATAAGAACAGCATCTGATTTCTGGAGCAGAGTTCCAGTTGGCTCATAACGAAGCAGAACTTCAATGGCTACACTGATGCTAACGGAGGCTAAGTTAGCATCCTCATCAGTGGAGCTACTTTGTTAGAATGTTACAAATAATATACGCTGTTTGTATTTTCACTTTTAAACAGAGTACGTTGAGAGCTCATCACTGAGTTTGCCAAACGTAGCTGAGTCTCAGGGAACGTTAGCCAGTGTTTAAACTTCAGAGCTGCTAACGTTGCTCACGTGAAACTGCATCATATCGTGGACTTCCATTCAAACACATGCAGACTGGGGAAATGTCTCAGCACCTGTCGCCAGCTTCTCACTCTGAACCTCAAGTTAAACTCTGAACTTTGACCTGAAGTCATGTGACCGGCTGAGCTGATGACTGGCACGACGCGCGTGTTGTTACGATCAGTTGATTAACTCGCTGCGTCGGTCGACTGAACTTTAAGCTGTGAAGCTGAAGCTGATTCCAGCTGCTGTGATGTGACTGTCTGCTCTTCCCTCAGGTCATTCAGGTTTGGATAGTGGTTGTTGAGTATCAGTGGATTTTGGACAGTTAGTTGACAAAACGAGACAGAAAGACGTAACCTCCAGGAGACAGACGCAGATTTAGTGATTAATCGTGCTTTAGTTGATTAGCTGACTTTTAGTCGTGTGAATAGTGAATGAATCTGAAGCTGCAGAACGGTAGAGGAAACTCCTGCTGTCTGTGTGTGAGGTCAGGGCTGATGAGCTGTCAGCCAGCGTTTCATCAGCATCACGACTCAATCACTCAACACAACAGCTGGAACACACACACACACACACAGACACAGATGTTTCTGTGTCTCAGACTGTTTCAAGTGTCTCGTGAGCTCGTCCAAACATAAAGACAGCTGACGTCTTCTGGACTGACCCGTGACCTGTTTCCCAACGATCAAAGAGTGTTTCTGCGACTGCTCTGAGACTTTTACACGTTTCCCAGCGAACCACTGAAGAGCCAGAGCACAACGTTCAAGCAACATTATGTAGAAATTGGCGGAGTGTAATCTCGCTGTGGTAAACGTGGACAGCTGTACAGTTGAGCTAATCAAGCGTTGAATGGTTTCGCATGCTTTGTGTCTTCATGTTTTCTTGATCTTGTTTTCCATCAGATGTGTCAGCAGTCACAATGAAACGTGTCCTCCATCACGCACGTCTTACATCTTATGTTACGCACCGCTGAGATTTTACACGCGGTCGGTTCATTGAAGTCAGATCACGGCTGAGCATCGTGAACTAACGTGTGCTTGTTGTCTGTGTGAACAGAAGGAGCTGTGCAACATGATCCTGGACTGCTGCGCTCAGCAGAGGACCTACGAGAAGTTCTTTGGTCTGCTGGCCGGGGTGAGAGACACACACACACACACACACACACACCTGTTGTTGTTGTTAACATAGTCAGTTCACCCAGAATGACAGAAAACACACTCTCTCTCTTCTCTCGTGTGGTTTCTATGAAGTCAGACAGGTTTGGTTCAGGTCCAGGTGCTGATCAGAAAACATCTGAAGCACAGCTGAACTGCACGGAACTACAGGCTGCATTTGTTAACACTTGTGTATGTGTCTGTGTCTGTCTGTGTCTTGTGTGCGTGTGTGTGTGTGTGTGTGTGTACAGAGGTTCTGTCTGCTGAAGAAGGAGTACATGGAGAGTTTCGAGGAGATTTTTTCGGAGCAGTACGACACAATCCATCGACTGGAGACCAACAAACTGAGGAACGTGGCTCGGCTGTTTGCTCACCTGCTCTACACGGACTCTGTTCCCTGGAGTGTAAGGACACACACACACACACACACACACACACACACACACACAGTCACTGAATCCCCTCTTCTGAATCACTCGTCTCTTGTCCAGGTGTTGGAGTCGATCAGGATGAGTGAGGAGACCACGACGTCGTCCAGCAGGATCTTTGTAAAGATCCTCTTCCAGGAGCTCTGCGCCTACATGGGCCTCCCCAGACTCAACCAGAGGCTCAAAGACCCGTACGAACACACACACACACATGCTCTGTCTATATTCAAAGATGAATGAGTGTGTAATGGACTGTAAAATCTGAACATATGTTTTAGACGTGGAGCAGATAGTTTCTCAGTTACAGCAGTAAAAGTATGTTCAGACTTTCAGCTTTTACTGGTTGGAGGCGGCGGGAGTTTATATTTAAAGAAGCAACAGTAATCCTCTGATGGTTGGAGAGTTTACTGTGAGCGTGTGACTGAACAATAATACACACACAAACATCTTATGAAACTGCGAACTGTGTGTGTGTGTGTTTCAGGACTCTGCAGCCGTTCTTTGAAGGTCTCTTTCCTCGTGATAATCCCAGAAACACTCGCTTTGCCATCAACTTCTTCACCTCCATTGGACTGGGAGGACTGACGTAAGACACACACACTCTCACACACCTATTTGTATACAGAATGTGGCCAAAAATATGAGGACACTCATGAGGGTGAACAGAGTATCTCCAGGTCTTTAAAAGTCTTGAAAAGACTTCCTTAAAGTCTCTGGCCTGCTGTGAATGTTTTCGGATGAGATCGCGGGCTGTCAGGAGGCGTTATAAACACAGTGTGATGGTGTGGTGGTGGTGGATGTGCTGTGCAGGAGGCTGTTCAGTCCTGATCACCATCAGACCTGCAGCAAACACTGTCAGTGCTGTTAGCTCCAGTTCATCATGTAAATAATAAAGGAAGCCGCTCATTCAGCTACAGGCCGATTGTCTTCATTCATTCCATCATTATGAATTATTGTTATAAACTGCTTGAAAGTAGTCTTTAAGTTTGCCAGTTGAGACAGTCTGAGGTTGTTGCTCTACATTTAAAAATAAGACTGAACGTTTGGGAATAAGGACCAAAACATTAATTACTTAATCTGTTTAATTAAAGCAGTTTGAGTCCAGATGTTAACTGAACGAAGACAAAAATAGAATGAGTGAGAAACATGAACACACACACCATAAGCAGCCCCACTGTACTGTCCATCAGCGTGTACATAAAGTTAACACACACGAACCTCTCTGTGTCTTTCAGGGACGAGTTGAGGGAACATTTGAAGAACGCTCCCAAGATGATCATGACTCAGAACCAGGAAGTGGAATCCTCTGACTCGTCCTCATCCTCTTCATCCTCCTCATCCTCATCTGACTCCTCCTCCTCCGACTCCTCCAGTGATTCAGACTCGTCCGACTCTTCATCCTCCTCCAGCAGCAGCAGCAGCAGCTCAGGTGCATTTAGATTTTTATTTATTTTAAAACCAAAAATAAACAGATGAGTAACTGTAACAGGCAACGTTTAAACAAATGTGTTGTCGTATGAACAGTGAAAGCGACTGGCAGAAACGTTAGCTTCATGCTAAAGTCTGCTCATGTAACAGACATAAACACACACTGACGTCAGGCCACGTGACTAACCTGCTGCTCAGTACCTGCAGATATCAGATGCTCCTCAGTACCACAGCTAACAGCCTCTCATGGTGTGTTCTCACAAAAAGCAAATCAAATGTTTAGCCTGAGTAGATAACACACAAAGTCAGTGAATAGAAGTGAAGCGTCCAATTGCGCGGGGTGATACAAATTTCACACGAGTTGATAATAGTGAGCTTTGAGTGAAAAAGTGGTGACTACATGAGGCTTTGCGGAGTGTTTTGTGGGGAGGGATCAGGCGGACGGAGTGATGGAGCTACTACAGACAGACAGACAGATGCTGTTTGTCGGAGCTGCTAACTGGCAGGAGAGCTCAGAGTTTGAACATTTCATTTTTATAGACTTAAAAGGAGACTGTTTGGTGAAAGCAAAGCCTCCAGCTATCCTGTCTGTGTTCAGAAAACAATCATTTTAAAAGTTACTTGTCGTCTTGCTAACCCTAAAAGTCAGTCCCTAACCTGATGAACGGCAACATCTGTTCATTTTGGGGTCATACCTCTGTAGTAAACCAGATTTAGGGTGAATGTTTACTTGTGCGAGTAACACAAGTAAACACAAATGATCCCGTGACAGCATAGTGACCTGTAAGCGACAGCTGACTTCCTTCATTCATCTTTGACTACATGTGATTTTGGTGACCTTATTGCATCAGGGATTCTGGGTGATGAAGTCCAAGAAGTTTGCTGCCTCTTTAAAAAGAAATAGATGAAAGGGTGAGCGATGGATTCATTGATTATTTTTCCCCTCTCGTCCTCCAGACTCAGACGGCAAACACAGGAAGAAGAAGAAGAGAAAAGAACAAATTGAGGAGAAGAAGAAGAGGAAAGAGAAGGACAAGAAGAAGAAGGACAAACCCTCCGACAAGAAGCGAGGCAGGCGCAAGAACGACGACGAGGACGACAGCGACACCGAGAAGCAGGCGAGGAAGGAGAGGAAAGGCCGCGCACGAGAGGGGGAGGAGGAGCGCGAGCAAGCACGTGAGGCAGAGGAGCGAGAGCGTGCACGTGACGGCGCCCCGGAGCAGGCGGGACGAGAGGTCGGAAGAGAGGGAGCAGCAGCCGGAGGAGGAGAGGAGGCGAAAAATGGACGATAAGGGCAGACAAAGAGACGGAGATAGGGAGAGAGAGAGAGACCGAGGGATGGAAAGAGAGAGGGAACGAGGGCGAGAGAGAGAGACGGAGGAGAAGAGAGAGAGGGAGAGGGAACGAGAGAAGCCGAGGGATAGAGAGAGGAATAAAGAGAACAGAGACAGGAACAGAGACCGAGAGAGAGAGGAGAGGAGGAGGAGATAAAACCCCTCCGTCCTGAAGCAGTAGTGATGGACTGATGATGGCCTCCATCTTTTCCTTCTGTCATTCTTCTCTCCCTTACCTCATCCCCTCTCTCACTCTCTGTCCGTCTGTATTTTCTATTATTGATTTTTGTTGTTGATGACGTAAAAAAAAAAACATTAAAGTTCTTTCAGATGTTTTGTAATCGCTTTCTGTTTTCACTCTTTCCAGCTCGTCGTCCTTCTTCACTTAGCTGACACACCGCTCACACGTCTGTGTAACAAGTAATGAATCTGGATCTGTGGTTAGTGCTCCTTCTTACATGGTGGGAGTAGCAGTCTAATGCAGTGGGTGCTGTTCTATGCAGACGACTGCGTAGTGCAGATGCCACCACAGTGTCATAGAAGGTTTTAACAGAGTCCTGCTCACTCCAAAGGACCTCAGTCTCCTCAGTAATCGGGCACGACTTTGACCCTTTTTGTACAGGACATCTGAACACCCAGGTATCTGTATGTTCCCACACTGCAGTGACCCTGGAGCTTCTGGGCTCCTCTGAAAGCACCACGTGGATCAGAAGAGACAAATTCACTCACACAATTATGTATTATAAGGGCTGTGCAGTGGTTAGCACTGTCGCCCCACAGCAAGAAGGTTACTCGGCTGGGTCGTGGGTTCTCTCCAGATACTACAGGTTCCTCCCACAGTCAAAAGACACTTAACAAGTTAATTGGTGACTCTAAATTGGCTGTGAGTGTGAATGGTTGTTTGTCTCTATGTGTCCTATAATGAACTGCCGTCTTGTCCAGGATGTACCCGCCTCTCGCCCAAAGTCAGCTGGGATAGGCTCCAGCCCCACTGTGACCCTGATGAGGATAAGTGGTTACAGAAGATGTATGGACATGGATTTGACACTCATAATCAACATTCATCATCTGCAGACATTTCTTGTTCATTACTTTAAATCTAGAAACATTCAGAGAGAAGAACTTGAAACAGTAAAACTGTTTTAATCTGAATTTAATCTTGTAACTGAAGTTTATACACATCACTGTCTACAGGTGTAACTATACGTCATGGTAACAGAATGGTGACGTCAGAGCTACAGGCCTTTTTAATTTGTATCTAAAGAAAAACCCAGCTAACTACTGCAGAACTTACTTGAAAATAATGTCTTCTAATGGACCCACAGTGGTGGAGCACCTGCTGACCATCATCATCACCAGCAGCAGCATCGTCAGAAACATTTACTTCGCAGGTAAGAAATCTTTTAATGTCATACATCAAGCTGGACCTCTTAAAGAGTTAGATGACTTCTCCTGACTCTCTGTGCTTCCTCTTCCCAAGCAGACGATAGACAGATGAAGTTTTAACAGACTCCTGCACACTCCAAAGGACCTCAGTTTCCTCAGCAAGTGGATACAACTTTGACCCTTTTTGTACAGGATGCCTCAGATCACACCAATGAACATCCAGGGATTGGATATTAAGATTGTAGGAGCACCAAATACCTGGGTGTTTACTTCAACAGTAAATTGAACTGGTCAGACACCCAGAGGAAGACCGAAGGCTCCACAGGTTCACTTCTGCCCCACTGTGACCAACTTATCATGTTATAACATGAAACTTAAAGTTTAATATAGTGAGTATAAATACTCACGTTAAGCACATGTACTTTAAAATTGTACTTAAGTAGCACCTTTAAAACTGGTTTGGTTGATTTATACGCTTTTTGGCTAGCTGTTTCTAGTTTTTATGCTATGCTAAGCTAACTGTCTCTTGGCTCCAGCTTCATATTTACTGTTTAGACAGAAGACTGGTATCAATGTTCTCATCTGTTCTCTCAACTGTCCGTAAAACAGAAAACAAACACACACACACATTATGTAATATGAAAATCATACAGAGGGTAACAGGTGGAAGCAGCTGTTTAAAATGTCCAAACACAGATGATACCACAGTACCACATGATTAACCAGCTCTGTTGTTATATCACACACACACACACAATATAAGCTCCACCATCAGAGCATTTTGTTGTATTGAAACAAACCCAACAAATGTCACAAAAATCTGCTTTAACACGGAGCATCAGAAACACCAGCAGCAGCAGCCATCCACAAGTCTTCTCGGTAACACAAGTATGTACGTGATGTTTATTCATCACTTTCAGGTTTTACCACTTTAAACTGAAGAATATACAGTATGTGTGTTTACAGTCAACAGCCTCAGCGGCCCACTGTATGCTGATGTCTGCAGTTCACTGAGTCATTTCTCCAACAGCAACAACAAGTTTCCTGATGTACACTACCTGCGGACCTGGGGTCAGTGATGTGGAAACCGTGTTTCTGTCTCATTCCCATCTAGACTGACTGATCTACATCTGCTGCCAGATTCCATGCGGTGCCACTAAAAGTCACTCTCTCACTGTAGCTTAATAAACACACTCCACCCATGAGCAATAAACATCTGTCATATGGACACTGACACAGATGTCATGTTGTGTTCTGTGCTTTTTCCCACTACAGTCGGGAAATCGCAAAAGTATTGACCCCAATTTTGCCTCTTTTGTTTCCTCGCAACCTGGAAATAAAAGATTTTTATTTGTACTTCATTTAAAGGACATACACAAACCAATCTAAATTGGTGAAGTAAAATGAAAATAAAATAACTTGTTTAAAAAAATTCTGAAATATGAACAATGAAAAAGTGGTGCGTACATATGTATTAACCCTCTTTGCCATCAAGCCCCTAAATAAGATCTGGTGCTAACCCTGACCACTGGCCTTCCTAACCACAGAGTCTCTAGCTTCATCCAGACCGTAACACATCTTCCATATGTGTGCCTTCGGACCTTGGAGATTCCTCCTTCTAATGCGTCCCCAAAGGGTATCCTTACCCTTACCCTAAATAAAATCTACCTGTGTGCAGTTCAAGTGTCATATGATCTATCACATATATACACCTGTTCTGAAAGGTCCTGGAGTCTGCAAAACCATCAAGCAAGTGGCACCAAGGAGCTCTCCAAACAGGTCAGGAACAATTTCTGCAAAAGGTGTCTCGATCCAAAATCTATTTTACTTCCAGGTTGTAAAGCAACAAAATCCCCCAACTGAGCAAAAAAAAGATGACAGGGTTAGGGTTAGGGTGTGCATATCTTTATCATGTACGAAGATGTGTACTGTATTTAGTTTTCCTTATATAGAACTGTCTGCTCTTTTTTTCCCCTCTTTTTTCCAGAGGGACGTCCTGCTAAACCTGCTGCCACCGTGACCTGACCCCAGATAAGTGGAAGAAAACGGATGAATGGATGTCTGTGCAGTAAATAGGAAGCTACAATGATTAGCGGGTTAGCTCAGCTGAGCATAAAAGCTGGAAACTGAGGTAGGAAAGGAGCTGGCCTGGGAAAATGTAATAAAAATCTGCCGTCCAGCACTGCTAAAGCTCACTGATAATATAAAAAACCCAAAATGTTTTATTTTTACGAAGGTCCAGACTAGTTCTTAGTCTGGTGTGGTGACTTCCAGATTCTTGTTTGTTAGAAACTCAGGAAGTTTGTACCAAACAAGAATCGGTTATGAAATCTGCGTGTGTCCACTGCTTTTTTTTAATCATCTCTGTGTGTGTTTGTACTGGTTTTACTGGAGTGTCCTCAAGCTCCCAGCACTCTCCCTCTCACACACACTCTCTCTCTATCTGCTGTATCCTTGTACAACCTTGATGTGATGTTCAAGGTGAGAGGGGAGATGCATGTGTGTGTGTATGCGTGTGCAAGTGGGTCATTGCAGTGCTGACTCTGATTGGCTAGATGTCCTGAGGAGTGGAGGAACTGGATTGGTTTGCTGCGGCAGCAAATGGAGGAACAGACCCACTGGGACCTGGGAGCTGCAAGGAACCCTGGGAAACCACAGCAAGGCCCTTTGAGAGAGAGAGAGGAAGAGAGGGGGAGGGGGGATGGAGGTGAGAAATGGAGGAAATGTGGAGGATCACTGAGAAGAACTCCATCTTAGCTCCATTTTCGGTCCTGACGACAATATGTATCTCTTTAGCTGAATGCTAACTGTGCTGAAAGATGCTAAAATCGCCATAGAGCCGAGGAGAACTGTCAGGGGCAATTCACTACAAGCAACATTCTTCACACACAACTAGTCAAGAGATCATGTTTTAGTTAATAAGAGTAACATTACACTGCCCAAAAATCTAGCAGTTTAACATTTCACCTGCTATGATGTACATGTGAACTCCAGGACTCTGTGAAGTCACTGCTGGGTGTGGTTTCAGGTGCAGTAAAGCACTGGCAGCAAAACCCTGTTTTCAGCCTGGTTAGTCTTTGGGAATTTAAAGGAACATAGAAAATAGACCAGCACCAACAACCATCAATACTTTACTTTCTGACTCTCCTGCTCATTCAGTGGCGCTCAACCCCAAACCTGCTAACTTCTACTGAAGACATAAATCCATGAAATGTAGTTCAAGTAACTTCAGTAAACAGCTGTCAGCTGCAAATAGTGCAAATTTGTTGGGGACTATTTTCAGTGGTGGATTAATACACATTTGGTGCTCTAGTATTGTATTTCAGTGAGGCTCTCTGATGTGTTTAATAGTTTTTGTAAAACAATGGAGCTCAATGACAGATGAATATACAAACAACACATGTCAACGACTGACAGTATAAAGAATGGACAGAGTACATGTGATGTCACCCGCAGGTTTCTGAAATGCTGTTATGAAGCTCAAAATCTGTGGTGTCGGCTGCCGCCATCTCAGCAGTCCTACCTCTTCTGCCTTATGGCTAATCTAAAAATCAGCAAAGACGTGGATCATTGGTGGACCTCAGACGGGCTGAATGATGCCCGGTGCTCAAACAACCCACCTGTAACGGCACCTACCTGTCACTCAAAGCGGCAACGCTGTTAATTCTGCACAACTTTAAGCCTTAATATGATTTGAACAGGTGCGTTCTATAAAAATTCACCCTCAGTACAGTTGTCATGAACGGAGAAATTATCTATAGAGACCAAAACAGTTTTTTGTACCAGGCTGTAAACATGTTTATTTCTGCTGTGAAGTTGGACATTTTAACATGGAGACTGACTCATTCTGTAGCCAGCCTCAAGTGGCTGCTTGAGGAACTGCAGGTTTTTTGGCACTTCTGCGTTGGTTTTGCTGCCTGGTCCTTTGGGATACATTTACTTTTGTATTGGACACTAGAGAGTTTTTGGTATTTCTGCATTGGCTCCACTTCACAGACACAGAGGTTGATGCTTGGTGTCAACACTTTTCACTTGTAGATTTGTTGATGGTAAGTCAAATATAGAATATCACTTTAAAAAACAAAATGTGGACTGGAAGAGAACTGGCTCAGCTCTAGAAGTTTCCCATCATGCTTTGGATTGGGTGGAAAACCGACAACATTTCAGAGCTTCAGTGGGAGACAGACAGGCAGGAGAGCAGTGGTGTGGAATGTGTCGGCTCTGTGACATCACGTTACCTGTCTGTCTGTCTGTCTGTCTGTCTGAACTCTGCTCTAAGTGAGTTTTAAGGTTGTTGAATTTACACAGTAAAATCTATTGAAAAAAAGAAACTTTGCAGAGAGGAAAGAGATGTTGATCAGAACAATGATATGTTTATCTAGGTTGATTTCATGTTCCACCGTGTGTTAGGCAAATAACACGTTACAGGGAGGAGAGAGCAACAGTGTTGGAGCCTGTAAAAACACTGCAAACTTAAGGTTTTGTTCCATCCATTACCTTAATTAGTATCACCTGTGTTTACCTACTACCTACCGACCTCAAACTGGCTGTGAAAAAGGTCTATTCTCTCTATAAAGAAAACTTTGTTTTAATAATGTTTATTATTTATGTTTTTATTAGGCCACGGTAAATTCTGTAGTCTGATAACTAATTCCATAATGTCCTTTTCAGCATCAGTACTGTTGTACGTAAGGTTATTGCTGCCACGCCAAGAAAATAATTTTACCAGTATCACATCACATGTGAAACATTTCACATTATAACAATAAATTATCATGTTATGATGTGATACATCTCACGTTTAACATGAAAAGTTTATGTCATAACGTGACACTGTTACATCTTTATTTGTCTGGTGAGGCAGCCATTTGTAGACAGTAGTCATTGAATTGTCAGATGGTTTGTTGAGTGTCTGAGCTCTGCTCATCACGTAGCCTGATATTAATGTCAAACCACAACTGTATTTTAAACCATGAAATCCAGTTCATTTAAAATGCTGCTATCAGTAGATACATAAATCTGTGCAAAGTGTCTGTCGTTGCAACAGTGCTGACCATTAGGGGGGATGGAGAGTCCAAAATGGAGGAAGCTATTGTGGCTTATTAGCTGTTACACCATCTGCTTTTATACAACGCTCCAGTTAACAGGACTGGTTTAAAGAGCTTTTTTATCTCTTCAGTAACTCCATTGAATGAAGTGTTGTAAAAAGCCAGAGAGAAGTAAACACTAAGTGCAGAGGAAATAGAAAGACACTCAAAGAGCTATTGTGGCTAACGTGTTCCCAGCTAGTTAGCATTTTAGCCTTTAGCGCGCCAGCTACAGTAGTTAACCAACTGACTGTGAGTAGTCACTGAGCCTTGTCCATTAATGTCCTCTTCTGTCTTTTCACCATTAGATCTGTTCATAGAATGTTCTAAGCTCGGTTTTGTTGCCCACTCAACTGGCTCCGGTTCTGGCACGACACTGGCTCCGCTCCCTGTCAGTATTCCACTGCACCCTGGGCCTTACTTCTGTCATTATTTCAATAGAGGCTGAAATAGTGAAATAGTTGGTGGCGTGTGACTTAGTGCCGCAAACCATTATGTATTTCTCGTGGGGGATTGTTCCCGTAGTACAAAGTTAGATAGTGTGAGAACAGACGTACAAATGACAGAGACACCATTCAAGTCAGTGTGTCATCAACATGATTTGAAATTATTTTATGGTACAAAAGTTAGAAAATGTTTCTTTAATTTACAGTGTTTTAATGTATTTGTAGTTTTGGGGGCCTGAAGAAAAACTGAAGAACATGTGGCCTATTTTCTCATGAACAGTGGGTTCCTACAGAACCAGGTTTCTGCCAAAGTTTTAGTCATTTCACCTTAAAGATATAATGTCTGTTTTGTCTGAGCTCTCCTCACTCTTTTAAGTGGCCAGGCTCATTGATGCAGGTGGAGAGTGACAACTGGCCCATGTGGTGCGATCCAACAGACAAACTTTTGTACCTCAAATTGCTGAAAAAGTTAATGCTGATTCTGATAGAAAGGTCAGAACACACAGTGCATCACAGTTTGTTGTGTATGGGGACCAGTCAGGGTGTCAGCACTGGGCATGGACACATGAGCATCAAAACTGGACCACAGAGCAATGAAAGAAGGTGGCCTGGTCTGATGAATGATGTTTTCTCTTACATCACATGGATGGCCAGGTGCGTGGCCAGGTGTGTGTCCCCAGGTTCCTGGGGAACGCATGATGAAGACCACACCCTCTTCATGAGAAACACCTGAATGATTAGTTGTAGATCTGCAACGTTACAAAATCCTGTGGCTTTTAGGGAAACTGTGAAATGATCCTTTAACCTGACACCTTCATGGACAGGTGAGTTGACAGTAAATACAGAGAGAGAGAGATAGAGAGAGATACTGAACACTGCTGTGAACTGTGTGTGTGTGTCAGTATAGTAGTCAGTGTTTACAGTTTTAAATAGATTTTATCCACTTTTTGCCAACAACAAAACCAGGAAACAAGTCAACCAGAACCTACTGTTCTCTCTCTCTCTCTCTCTCTCTCTCTCTCTCTCTCTCTCTCTCTCGTTGTGTCTGTGTGTAGCGCATGCGCAGTATCACCTGCTCTGCTCGGTGCGGCGCAGGGCGCGCGCTCTCTCAGCTGCTCCGACAGAGTTGCTCAGTGTCCGGAGAGGTTACCTGATGGATGGGCAATCGATGTCTGATCAATCAAAGCCCGTGTCAGGAGACACACACCGGTTCAGTAGTGATTATTGATTAATGATCGGCAGCTGATAGTGTGTGTGTGTGAGTGGAGTTCAGCGCTTCCAAACCCACAGGACTCTACTTTCTTCATCCATCCATCCATCTATCCATCCCCCGGTAAGTCACCTTCGTCCTCCTCTTCTCCTTCTTTCTGTCTTTTTCCTCCTCTTTTAGTGTTCCTCTTCTTCTTTTCTCTTTTCTTTGTGAGTTGAAGGTGAAACGGAGAGCTGCAGCGGAGAAGCGGACTCTGTCCGTCCGTCTGTCGCTGCTTCTTGATCGGATCACTTTCAGGCTTCTGCCAGTCACAAGAACACAGAGACTTTTTAAATGTGTCTGTATTTCATGTTTATTTATCTTCAGTGGCGCTGATAATGTCAGTTTTACTCATAAAATGTTTCAGACATAATGTCTTGACACTAAATTAATTCATTAATTAATTCAAGTGTCTTGACTTTGATGGTTTTGACCTAAGTCAAAGTAGTAAAAACACTAAAAACTAATATATCTTATGTGCTGATTTGTATTAATGTGTAAATTAACCAGTAGCTGCAGCTGTCCGGTACATGTGCTGGAGTCAAACTACAACATTTCCTTGTGAATTAAAATAGAATTGAAATAATCAAGTAGAGAACATTAAAAGTTAAGGCTTAAATAAAAGGAGTAATAACAATTTCATGAAGTAATTTTTTTACGTGTGTTAAAGTACATACATATCAGTAAAATGTAGCTCACTCTGCAGTCTAAGTGTTATATTATCATATATTGCTCAATAATGAATATTCACTTTATTACTGTATATTTAATATTTAGTATCTGTAATGTGCAATATCAATTCACTGGTGGAGACTTATGTGGTGATTTGTATGAATCTATAAATTAGCTGCCGTGGTAAAAGTACAGTATTTCCTTGTGCATTAAAGTATAATAGAAATAATCAAGTAGAGAACATTAAAACCATAGACAGTGCTGGAAGAACTAGTCAGATCTACTTAAATAAAAGGAGGAATAACAATTCAATTAAGTACATTTTTTGTGTGTGTGTTAAAGTACACAAATATTACCAGTAAAATGTATCTCACTGCAGTAATTTATATTCAGTTTATTGTTCTATATTTAATATTCAGTATAATGTGTAAGATGAATTCACTGGTTGAGTCAGTCAAAGTGGAGCTCACTTAGGTCGGTACTGTTGGGTAGTTAAATCTATAATAAGATAAGTTAAGATTGACTTTAATGATCCCAAAGCAGAGATATTCACTTGTCACAGCAGCTCGTATACACAAGGTGGATAACAAATTACTCATAAATAAGAAATATATCGAAAACAAGACACTGGAGTAACAAATGACTTTTGTGTTTCTCTCTGAAATGTAGTGGAGCAGTATAATGTTTATTTCAAATACGTGAAGTATAAGTACCTCATAATTGTAATTGTATAAAGTACAGTACTTGAGTTTATGTGCTCCAAAGTGTGTAGGCTACTGTACTTCAGCATCCCGATGAAAGGTATACTAATATTGTAGGTTTTACTATACTTATCTACAGCTGTAGTTACTATTTACTTTGCAGATTAATTTAGAGAGGCATAAGACATTGCACTAATGTATTATTGGCTAATATAAGAAGGATGTGTACCTTTATTTTAATTGTGTACTTCACTAATGAGTGCAGGACTACTTACGTATTTTTATGATTCTGCTACTTTTACTCACATAAATGATTGTAATCATGTTTCCACCACTGCATCTGCCTTTTTCCAGTTGAAAGCTCTGATGCCTTCAGTAAAACGCAGAGAAAGATTCATTTTATTTTATTATTTAACAGATGTCTTCAGTTTTTCTTGACATATGTAAAGCTGCTCAGATTTGTCAATTAATCAGATAGTTGACTGCTTGTTAATTAATTAATCTGCTTAAAGAACTCTAAAGAAATCAGTTGTTTTATAAAAGATGAAACATTCGAACGAGACAGACAGACAGACAGAGTGACAGACAGTATAATCTGGTGTATGTATTGAACACGCTTCATTATGGTCAGATAATCCCTTACAAAGCCTACACCCACACACACACACACACACACACACACTCTCTCTCTCTCTCTCTCTCTCTCTCTCTCTCTCTCTCTCTCTCTCTTTTCTGTCACAGAGATGTTGTTCATTTTCACATAGGTGACACTATGACAGGCTGTGTGTGTGTGTGTGTGTGTGTGTGTGTGTGTGTGTGTGTGTGTGTGTGTCGATCAGTAGGATGCCACCTGATCAATTGGACTGCAGCGCCCCCTACAGCCAGACAGAATCAGACCTGAGAACTGATTTTTCCCATCTCCTCCTTTGCTATTTCCTCCTTTCCTTACCTCCATCCTTCCCTCCAGCTCTACCTTTCCTCCTTTACCTCCATCGTTTTGTCTGTGCCTCCATTTTCCTACTTTTCCATTGTGAACCGAAAACTGATTTCCCCCTTAAAATACCTCCTCCTTTCTTTCATCCTCTTTCTTTTTTCTACTCTGCATTTCCTCCTTCACCTCCTTCTTGTATTCCCCGCCTTCATTTTTCCTACTTTCCCTTTGTGACCTGGAAACTGGTTTCAGTGCTGTCATCTCCCCAGCCGTTGAGTATGAAATGAGCCAGGCCTCCATCCTTTTGTCCTTTATGTCCGTCCTTCCTAGCAGAAGAGGTTTTCTCAGTGTTGTTTGGGTGTTTGGACCTCCAGTTGGTGTCTCAGGCCTCTGTGAGTCTAATTAAAACCAATCACCTTAATTAAAGCAGAAGTCTTCTGTTTAAGACGGAGGAGAAGCTGACAGTCTGAGGAGCAGGAAACATTCACACTGAGCTCAACAACCAGTCAGAGGAAAGAACCAGACACAGCAGCTGACTGTACTAACTAGTTGTTAGACCACCATAACCATCTGTTAGACTGTACTAACCAGTTGTTAGACCACCATAACCATCTGTTAGACTGTACTAACTAGTTGTTAGACCACCATAACCTTCTGTTAGACTGTACTAACTAGTTGTTAGACCACCATAACCTTCTGTTAGACTGTACTAACTAGTTGTTAGACCACCATAACCTTCTGTTAGACTGTACTAGCCAGTTGTTAGACCACCATAACCTTCTGTTAGACTGTACTAACCAGTTGTTAGACCACCATAACTATCTGTTAGACTGTACTAACCAGTTGTTAGACAACCATAACCTTCTGTTAGACTGTACTAACCAGTTGTTAGACAACCATAACCTTCTGTTAGACTGTACTAACTAGTTGTTAGACCACCATAACTATCTGTTAGACTGTACTAACTAGTTGTTAGGCCACCATAACCTTCTGTTAGACTGTACTAACTAGTTGTTAGACCACCATAACCTTCTGTTAGACTGTACTAACTAGTTGTTAGACCACCATAACCATCTGTTAGACTGTACTAACTAGTTGTTAGACCCACATAACCTTCTGTTAGACTGTACTAACTAGTAGTTAGGCCACCATAACCTTCTGTTAGACTGTACTAACTAGTTGTTAGACCACCATAACCATCTGTTAGACTGTACTAACTGGATGTTAGACCACCATAACCATCTGTTAGACTGTACTAACTGGATGTTAGACCACCATAACCTTCTGTTAGACTGTACTAACTAGTAGTTAGACCACCATAACCTTCTGTTAGACTGTACTAACTAGTTGTTAGACGACCATAACCTTCTGTTAGACTGTACTAACCAGTTGTTAGACAACCATAACCTTCTGTTAGACTCTACTAAAGTTGTTAGACCATAACCTTCTGTTAGACTGTACTAACTAGTTGTTAGACCACCTAACTATCTGTTAGACTGTACTAACTAGTAGTTCACCATAACCTTCTGTTAGACTGTACTAACTAGTTGTTAGACCACCATAACCATCTGTTAGACTGTACTAACTGGATGTTAGACCACCATAACCTTCTGTTAGACTGTACTAACCGTTAGACCACCATAACCATCTGTTAGACTGTACTAACTGGATGTTAGACCACCATAACCTTCTGTTAGACTGTACTAACTAGTAGTTAGACCACCATAACCTTCTGTTAGACTGTACTAACTAGTAGTTAGACCACCATAACCTTCTGTTAGACTGTACTAACTAGTTGCTAGACTGAATCTACTCATTGTTAGACAGTAATAACTAGTTGTTAGACTATGCTAACTAGTTGTTAGTCTGAACCTAATTGTTAGACTGTACAAACCTGCTAGTAGACAGCACTAGTTGTTGACTGGCTTTCAAACTGGTAACCTGCAGTTACACTGCATTACCTAGTTGAGACTGCATTAACTAGTTGTTACACTGCATTACAGTTGTTAGACTGTGTGTGTGTGTGTGTGTGTGTGTGTGTGTGTGTGTGTGTGTGTGTGTGTGTGTGTGTGTGTGTGTGTGTGTGTGTGTGTGTGTGTGTGTATGCGGTTTACAGCAGCAGCCTGTTAGTTTGCATTGTCCAGTTGTACAGTAAAGGTAGATTTACTGTAACTCAGTCTCTCTTGTTCTCCTCCACATAAATCAATTTTATCTATTTATAGAACATGACAACATTACTAAACACTGTGTGTGTGTGTGTGCGCCAGGACTCCAGCAGTGGGCAGATTGAGAAGCAGCATGTTGTTACGTCAGGACAGATTAGTTTGGAAACCTGCAGAGAGCACACACACACATACACACCCACACACACACCCACACCCACACCCACCCACCCACACACACACACACACACACAACCACACACACACACTGTGGCATGGATTCAATCACAAACGGTTGTTTCTGTTCTAAATCTAACCCAGCTCTTGTGTGTGTTTATGTGGGTGCGAGAGAGCTCATCATAATAACTTTCTTGTTATTTTCTGTTATTGGGGCAGAGACATGAAGGTTACATCAATATTTAATTAAGATTAACATTACAGATATCATTTTATGACTCAAGCAATAGTTTAAAATGTTTGAAAATGTGTCTTCTTGCAGACAATTGGGTGACAAGATTAATTCTATGCCATGTCTAAATGTCAAATATGAGGCTAAAGCCAGCAGCCCGTTAGCTTAGCTTAGCATAAAGACTGGTAACAGGGGGAAACTGCTAGCCTAGCTCTGTCCAAAAGTAAAAAATGCACCTCCCAACAGTCATGTTATATCTCTTTACAGAAACTTCTCTCTAAAAACAACATGTCACAGTTCTAATCCTTTGTGGGTTATGTGCCGGACCATTTCTCTGCTGTGTTTTCAGTTTTTTTTTTTCAACTTCACATTTGATTGACAGACACGAGAGTGGTCTTCTCCTGTTGTAACTCTCGGCAAGAAAGAAACTAAATGTTGAACTGTTCCCTTAAAGAGTCAAATAGAAACTCATAAATCAGAGTCTATCTAAAATCTAAATTAGCTTTGTGCTCTCTCGGGAGTTTTATTGTTGACACACACACACACACACACACACACACACACACACACACACACACACACACACACACTGTTTGTGTTAAAAAGAGTGTGTAACTACAGTTTTTCCCTCAGAGAGTTTTCCTGTCACTGTAGCAGTAAGAGTATTGCAGCATGTGAGGTACTGTGTGTGCTTTTCTGTGCTCAGATAGCCAGGCACTGCCTACCATACAGAGCGCTAACAGCTAGCCACCTCATTACTCCCATTCTGTCTGATGTGATTTATGGAGCTACCTGTGTGTGTGTGTGTGTGTGTGTGTGTGCACCTGCTCCCTGCGTTGTCTCAGGAAGTTTTAATTAATTTCCCATCATGTGACAAAGAGGAAGTGATGACATTAATGAAATGTGATTGGATGATTATTATGAAAGAGAGAGAGAGAGAGAGAGAGAGAGGGCTAAAGAGAGATAGGAGAGTGTATAAAGGAAAAGTTGACTGTGCGTGTGTGAAAAATAAAGTGTGTGTAAATGGGACGGCAGTGATGAAGTGTTTCCTCGCAACTTGTGTCTCAGAGGATTACACACACACACACATACGCATATATACACATAGACTAAGGTTGTCAAGGTCACACTGACATACATACACACATACACACATTGTGTCATCAGTTGGGACGCTGCAGGAGTTTAACCTCTGAGAGAGACAGACAGACAGACAGACATTGTATTGCAATGACTGAAACAGGAAAAGGGCCAAATCTCTTCTCCTTCGTCACCTTGTGGAATGTGTTTGTCACAGCCGACGTGTGGGACAGACAGAACTCTGCTGAGTCTAAGTTGCTTAAAGACAAAGATAACAGTAGTGTGTGTGGATAGAAAAAATAGGTAAAACTCCATATTTGTTCTGTTGCTTCCAAAAATCTGATGAAAGCTCAAAGGTCTTTGAATCATTCAGCTGAATCAAAACTCAGATATCAAAATCAAACTACAAACAGAGGGTTGGAAAGTCTCTTAATGCTTCTATTGACCTAACAAAGGTGTAAAATGTTGTCCTCCCCATATCCTTTCAGTGCTATTGGACACGTTCACAAACAGCATGTAAACAGGAGGAAACAGCTAGCCTGACTCTAGCCCTGCCTCTGAAGCTCTGAAATTAACATGTTACATTTCATTTGTTTCTAAATGTAACAATTGGGGGGTTATTATGTGTCAGACTATTTGGAGGTTATGAGCAGCAGTCAGGTATCCAGTAGAGACTCAATAACTGTGCCTGCACAAGAAATAATATAATAAATCAACGCAGAGGTTATGAGCGTGTGAGGAAATACATTTTTCCCTTTGGAACAAGAAATATTTCCTGTTCCTGCACTTTGTTTGTGCAGGTTAATCAACCAATATATAACTAACATTAATTAGTGAGATATACGTTTCCCATGTTTCCAGTAAGCTAAGCTAAGCTAATGTCTACTTACATTTACATGTAGTCATTTAGCTGACACATTTATCCAAAGCGACTCACAAAAAAGAGAAACAATCAAGGTACAGTGTTACAAGGACATGTTAGTGCAGCAGTAAGTACTGTATTAGTTGTAGAGGGGGACAGATTTAGCATGTCCAGTTGTTGGTAGTGTTGGAGAGGAGGTCCTCTCTTAAGAGCTGGAGGTCTTCAGGAGGTGTTTGAAGGTAGAGAGGGACGCCCCTGATCTGGTAGGAACTGGTAGGACGTTCCACCAACGGGGAACAACAAACGAGAAAAATTTGGATTGTCCTGAGCGTACAGGTGGCAGAGCCGGGCATCGCTCATTGGAGGAGGTAACATATGTCTGTATGAGGACATTTAAGTAGGTGGGTGCAGAACCAGAGACTACTTTGTAGTCAGCATTAGTGATTTGAATTTAATGTGGGCTGCTACAGGTAGCCAGTGGAGCTCCATGAGCAGCGGGATAACATGTGACCTTTTGGGCTGATTGAAGAGCAGGCAGTTCTGGATCATCTGAAAGGGTTTCACTGGGGGTCACTGGCTGAGAGGCTCGTCAGGAGGGAGTTACAGTAATCGAGTCGCAAGATGACCACAGCGTGTTTCAGGAGTTGGGAAGCATGTTGAGTTAAGGTAAGGCCTGATGTTGTGAAGTGTGAAGCGGCATGACCAGGCAGCTGAGGCAACCTAATGCATGATATATACTACACAGCCTGAGAGTGGCATCAATCTAACCTTCCACCAGAACACAAAGACTGTTTCTCAAACTGTCAAACTAAAAGAACAAGATTTAGTTGTCCTCATTTACATATTTTCATGTTCCTGTTGTCAGACAGCTGAATGAGCAGAACGGAGGAGCAGACAAAAAATTGTCCTCTTAGGGGATAAATTTGTTGTAGTATATTTTTCTTGTCAACAAATCTTCCTAAAACACCAAAATGTGTCCTAATACTTTATGACTTTCTGTCTGTGGCACGCAGCCCCAATCCAGGGCTCTTACAGAAAGAAATATGTTTAAAAAATGTCTCACAAATCTACAGTTTCATCTCTTATATTGACCTAAGAGTTTCCTAAAACAGCTGGGCACACAGTTTTCAGCCAATGTTACTCAATCAGGGACTATTTTCAGCAGCAGATTAATGCACAATGCTGCTCTATCTTATATCTTTAACTCTGCTGCCACAACAAGGCTTGCTTTCCAAAAGCTCAGTTTTTCATGTCCTCAGTAAAACACACAGTGCAGACTTTTTTCAGAAAAACTCAGATTAAAGGCATGACAAATGTCTAGATAAATTTATTTATATTGCCCAGTTTGACAAATGAGCCTCAAGAATCTGTACAGCATACCTTCTATCCTTAGACCACTGATTCAGATAAGGAAGGACTCTTTGCTAGCTTGATGTGGATGGAGGGTCAACAACGGAAAGAATAAAGATTTGTCTTCAGATTTATCTGGCTAAGTGTCCTCGCACAGAAAGACAGGCAGCTTCTGTGTCAGCAGGAAAAGTTAAGTTAATCTTGTGAAACACAAAGTCACAGCGTCCTTTATGTGGAGGTGATGGCGGGTCTTTATATAGAAACACAACTTCAGTCTCCATATCCTCTTTCAGAGTGTAGTCTTAAAAACTGTAAACCAAAGTGTCCTAACCTAAACCACCTGTCTACACAGGTGTGTGTTTCTGTGTGTTTGTCTCATGTTTCTTCTTCCATTAGTTGAGTGGAGTAAGCTGCTGAATGTTTGATGAGTCAGCATGTTGAGAAGGAAGTGATGTCATAGCCGTCTTCTCGTCTTTCGGGACGGCTTAATGTTTTCCGGCAGCAGCTTCGAGTCTTCAGCTTTACTGCTGATACTCACCATGCTGAACAGTGTGCCTGTAGCGCAGTCGTATTGTTTGCAGTGCCGAGGTTCTTAGTGTACGTGTACACACAGCTTTGCTTTCATGTTAGTCATGGAAGTGACGAAAGCTCTGTATTTGCTGACCTGCTGGTGACACACTACACACAGACAAAACTAACTAGATTTTTCCATGAGCTCATGTTGGTCTGCTTTAGCTGCACTGTTGTGGTCCTGGTTGGTTTCAGAACCAACCCTGGCTACCCCAAGGCTGTGTCATCAGTATAAAACATGGACGTAGTCTCTGTGACGTCAGCCACAGGTTTCTGAGGAGCTGCTGTGAAGCAGTTGTCTTGGCTCTGGCTGTCGCCATCTCTTCAGTCGTGACTCTGCCACCTTCCAGCTGATGGGCAAAGACATGGAACGTTGGTGGAGCTGAGGCGGGCCAAATGACGCTTGGTTGCTTATATATGCCACCTGTGAATGTACTCACCTGTCAATCAAAGCAACCACGCTGTTAATTCTGCATAACTTTAAGCCTTAATACAATTTGAACAGGTGAGTGTTCTATAAAAATTCACCCTCAGTACAGTTGTTATGAATGGGGAAATTAGCTATAGAGACCAAAACAGTTTTTTGTACCAGGCTGTAAACATGTTTATTTCTGCTGTGAAGTTGGACATTTTAACTTGGGGACTTATGGAGACTGACTCATTCTGTAGCCAGCCTCAAGTGGAACTTTGAGGAACTGCAGTTTTTGCTACTTCTGCGTTGGTTTTGTTGCTTGGTCCTTAGTGGATACATTTACTTTTGTACTGGACACTGGAGAGAAAAGTCATTCTGTGTTCAGCTAGTTGTAGCTTCTACCTGTATCTCTGTGGTGGACATTAGTCTCAACCCTGTGTATCTGTCTGTACTTTTACAGTTCGTCCTTATTTTACTGTTTACCGATCAGCTGTATCACATCGGTGTTACAATAAGTTACTGTTCACGTAAAAGGCTTTCCACTGGTCAACTGATGGGATATTGTAAAGGATATGCAACGTTTGGCATCAAGTTAGCGGATCATCATTAACAGTGCTGTTCAAACATGGTGATTATTCTACCTTCTAACATCATTACTGTGAACATGCTAGCATGCTAATGTCAGCTTTTAGATTAGCCATTAATAGGCGTATTCCACACTGTTCAGCAGATCAGTTTGAAATATTACAGGGAGGAATAACAGAAACAAATAGCTGGAGGCGATAGACTCTTGATAGGTTTGCAACTAGCTCATCTCCAACACGTCATCCACGTTACAACTTGACCTTTCTGTGCAATGCAGTGGAAGAACATTTACATCTTATTGACGTGGCTCAACTGCTTGCTTCATTGCGTGGTTCGGTGTGACTAACCCCTCCCCCACCATGGAAAAACCCTATGAGTCTACAATCATGCTAGCAGCTTTTTGAGGCTTAGACAAAGCCATGCTTTGAGCTAAATGCTAATATCAGTATGTCAACCGACTCATAAAAATAATGTTGACATGCTGATGGTCAGCAGGAGTGTTAATTATGTTTACCATCAGCAGCTAACTTTAGTTTAGCAGTAATTAACACAAAACAAGTAACCCAAAGTACAGCTGAAGCTGGTGGAAATGCCATTAGTTTTTTCATGTATTAAAGTATTAAATAAATGATATTAGTATTTGTCCCCTACCTCTCTATATTCTGATTCACACTACTGCACGGGTGTGTGTTTGTCTTTGTGTGTGCATGTGAGCATATATTATTTTTTACATTGTCTGTACGTGGTTTATGTAGGTATCAAGTTACCAATGTGTCAGGTGATTTGTTTAGGTATTAGTTTGAATATTTGTTTCGGGTACTTGTTTATGATACTATGGGAATCTGTTTTGGGGACTTGTAAAGGTATTTGATTCAGATAATTGTTTCGATGTTTGTTTTGGGTATTTTTTTTGCTTGTTTGACGGATCGACTATTTTGATGGCATGTTGATTTCAAGGCAGGTTTCGTTTGGCAACCAAAGGGTGGTTTTGGCCAAACTACGTGACCTTCAAATATATGTGTGTGCGCGTATATTTTTATACTGCTCAGAGGATCCTGAGCGTGATTAAACTTCATCCTGTAGGAGAACACACGAATTTACATTCTATAGTTGTTTAGGCATTCATCAAAGATTGTGATCAGGTGATCACCAAAGTCATTAAGATTCATCATCTGGGAATCATGAATGTCTTTGTAAAATATCACAACAATGTTGACATATTTTAGTCTGAAGCAAAGACTGACTTTGCCATTTCAAGAACCGTGGCGCTGAACCTTTTAAACATATTGAGTAATACTGAATTGGAAGCTGAGTCAAGCTGACGGTGGCTTAGTGTGGGCATACTCTGCTGTGTGACGTGCTCAGCATATGAGCTGTCTATGGACCAGATGTTTCTGCCAGGTTTTGGAGGTGTTGATCTGGGCTGAATTCAACTTTAGGTTGGCAGAAATGCAACAATCCATGCATACATGAATACATCTACTATACCTACTTTAGTGTCATCGGGGGCTGGGGACTATTCCAGCATGCATTAGGCCAGAGATGGGTTATTAGTCTATCACAGGGGATGGTTGTAGTCAGACCACGGTTCTAAGCCATCAAAGCTGACCAGTTCTTGTGGACTTCAGGTGGCTTCTGCCACCATATTCCTGCCTGATATGTAAACTATGCATAAAAATCGCTGAACATAACGTTCCTCCACATGATCCGGGGCCAGGCTGTTGTTGCTGTGTATGGTTCTTCCACACGATACTGAGGCTCCTGTTTGTTAAATGAATAAATTGTTAAACTGCCAATATGTCTTGTTTCAGACTTCAATCATCCAATCCACCAAACAACAACAAGCAAGAGCCAACAGCAAAGAAAAGCTGTTTGACATTGTCAGCGAAGATTTTCATGGGCGCAACCCACATACACAGCTCTACTGCTCGTCCCACAAATGCATGTTCCTTACAGATGTGGCACCATTTAAAAGGGAAATAATCAGGCTTTCCATTGGTATAAGATTTATTGTCAAGAAGTATTGTTACAACAAAGAAATAATCTACCAAACACTAATTTCCTTACTTTTTGTGCGTAGTTTAGTTGCATTTTTGAAGAGGTGCACGTTAGCTATGATTTGAGCCCCACAAATATAATTCAGTGTGTAACGTGATGACATCTGAGCCAGTTCCATCTACTGGAGTTAACCTTTTTTGATTTTAGTGTGTATCTCCTGCACACACACGCTGAGTCACAGGAGGTCAGTGTTTTTCTGAGGGACACTTCAGTAGGGAGGGGGCCAAGTCAGACAACTCTCAATAGAAACTGAGCAAAGGCAAGTGATAATCTCTATTATTAGACCACAGATTATATTAACACACACACACACACACACACACACACACACACACACACACACACACACACACACACATTTATCTGTGGGTTATAATTCCAATCCCACAATCCCCTTTTGGGTCAACCAATCATGTCCCATCAAATCCTGCACAGCCTGTTGGGTAACCTGCGTGTGTGTGTGTGTGTTAATCCCTGACAGTTTGTAATAGAGGAACATCTGGTTTATCTCTGTGACTCTGAAGCTTCCTGTTCAGACAGGAAACAGAATCTGAATTAAATGTTCACTTTAATTACAAATTAATTCTTTTTGAATTTTGAGTTGCTTTACTACTGTATAATTTTCTGTTGTCTGTTTTGTAGTAACTTTTCACTGAATACATTTTCCAAAAAAGAGTAGTAATATCTACATACTACATGAATACATTTCAGTTAGTAATCTCAATAATGCTTCATTACTTTGACATTTTGGTTGTTGGCCTGTTTTTATGATATGCAAATCAACCCTCCATCAGAACACTAAATATGACGCTAGAGTTAGGATACAGTTATCTTAGCTTAGCATAAAGGGGGAAACAGTTATTTCTGTCTAAAGGAAACACATCCACCTACTGGCACCTCTAAAGTGGGATTATCTCTTGCAGTAACTTCATGGAGTCTCTACTGGTTGCCTGGCAACCTGACGGTATGACAACACTCTAATATGCTAAGAAATAGCGGTGAGTGTAGCTTTAGAGGTGCTTTTAGGTCTGTTTCCAGTCTTTATGCTAAGTTTGGGTACATTTAGACTAATGACAGTATAAAGAATGGACAGTGTATGCATGATGTCACCCATACATTTCTGGCTCATCGGCCGACGTTTTTTGTTACCAGGCTGTAAACATGTTTATTTCTGCTGTGAAGTTGGACATTTGAACATGAGGGCTTATGGAGACCGACATGTTCTGTATACAGCCTCAAGTGGACGTTTGAGGATCTGCAGTTTGGGGCACTTCTTTTCCCAGCCATGGAGGTTGCCACTTGATTCAGACAGGATTAGGCGCTGTGGTGAATCACCACAGGGTTGTCTGGTGGTCTGGTCTGTCCATTGAACTGAAGGTAACCACAGTGAAACAATCAGGAAATAACTTTTATTTCGCTGACTAACCGGTTTTATCGATGCCAGGACTCACTCGCACGCTCTCATTCACTGTCTATGTCTCTCGACCAATGCTTGCTTTTCCGTCTCTCTCTCTCTCTCTGGAACATTTCCCAGAATGTTGAACTATTCCTTTAAGTGCACAATTTTAAGCACATGAATGGTGAAGTTAAAGTATAAGAAGAAGTCAGCAGCAGTTTGCACCATAAAACATCAACACAGAGACATTACAAACAGAACAGTCTCGTGTCTCCATTAATGCTGAGACAAAGCAACAGAAACACAGTTACATCTCCTTTTTGTCATTGAGTTCAGCAGTGGTTGTCAGACACTGAGGTGGTTCATTAGTTGAGCCCTGTGTCAGGTGACTGGGCCCCTCAGGTTTGCACCTTTTTGTTAACTGGATTTTGGATTGTATTTGAGTGTGAAAGCTGAGTTTCACCTTGAACAGTAATGTCAGGTCCTGATGGAGCAGAGCAGCTATTTAAAGACAGAACAGAAGTCACACTGTCCTGAAGTGAAGGTTGGGCTGACAGACAGACAGAACAACCTCACTGTACCTCCTACTGTGTGTGTGCGTGTGTGTGCGTGCAGTATATATGCAGGTTGTAAACCACACAAAATGAGAGAATCACATAAACACACTACATCATTTTCTGAGTGTAATCCAAATTAAATAACTTTTCACAAGTTTCTTTTCACACTGCGAACAGATTAGAACCAGCGCTCAGTAATAACCACAGACAGTATAAACATGGACGTCGTGTCCATAATGTCACCCACAGGCTTCTGAAGGAAAATGAGACAAAGGGTGTTTTTATTTTACACATGTATTCATTTTTATTTTATGACTGATGGCCAACTCTTGTATATTCAATATTGCCTCTAAATAATTGCCTCTAAAATCTAGTATAAATCAGCCCATAGCTGGAATCCACATTGTTTCATGTGAATCCCTCATCTATATGAAGGCAGGAATCGCAAACTCCGCCACTAACAATGAACTACCATACAGAGAGGTGGTTACTGAATATAAATACACTGAATGGCTATTGTAGAAAACTGCTGACCATAAATAGAATCAAAAAGAGGGTTGGATTCCATGAACATCTTGAGGATTATACCTTGAAACAAAGAGTTTTGCTGAACCAGTTCACTGTTTGACAGTGAAGAAGAGATTTAATAGTTCCTGTTGTTTGTTTTACTTTTTCTTTTTTATTAGTGTTGGAATGAAACCTTTTAGAACAACCTGGGCAGAAAAGGAGAGCAGAGAGAGTGCAGGTCACCTTTCATCTGACTGTGTGTGTGTGTGTCATAGTTTCCCAGTGGACAGACCACAGTGACATCACCAGTTGTGGTGTTACTATACATGCTTCCATGACAACCCGAAAACTGTCTGCAAACCTGTCTTTCCACCTGTCTGACTCAGTGCTTTCCGTTCAGCTAACATGGCTTCTCGATTCCCTCTTTCATGCCTGTTCGTCGCGTCTCCGCTCCTCCTAGCAATGATGCGAGAGAGACGTGCGAGAATGCGACATCCTCGCTTCCTCCAGCATCATTGTGAGGAGATGACAAATATTCACAATGGACATCATCTTAACGGTCCTATAATAATAAAATAACATTTTGAAGCCTGGTGACTGCTGCTGCATTGCTGAATATTGATTGCAGCATCAAAGTGCCATAAAATGATGATAACATTTAGTTTAGTCATGAAAGAACTGAACAGATGTGAGGAAACAATATAAACAGCTATCTGTAATCTTGCGTGAAAGGTTGTGGGTACAGTAAGTCTGATAATATTGGACTAATAATAACTGTGGCTCTTGAGGAGAAATATTTGGATTGGAAGCCTCTTTTTGTTGAATGAGCCAAGATGCACTTGGCAAAGAAAAAAAAAAAAGAGACAAAGGGTGTCTTTATTTTACACATGTGTTCATTTTTATGTTATGACTGATGTTGGTGTTGTCCAAGTTGTTACAGTAATGAAATGTAACATTAATATTACAGTTTATGCTGTTTCCATAGCAACCCGGCCACTCCTTTTGATGTCTCAGCTGATCAGCTGACCAATCATACATCAACATATCAATCAAATCAACATATTGATGGGATACACCTGTGGTTTTTCACCCTTCTGACCTTCTCTTATATGTGTTTAAGTCTTTGGAAAATGTATTCATATACAGTATACATATATAGTATATAAACGCATATATATTGCCCTGGCAACACTGACAGGCATCTACTAATCAGCTGTTCTCTGGTCTCTGGCTCTACCAGCCTAAATTCTATTAAACAAGAGTGAACCCACTAAACAAAGAAATATAAACTACAAAACAAGACATTAAATCCTACACACACAGGTATCTGTGAAATCAGACAAACTTTATTTCTGGCTCGCTTCAACATGTTTTGACCAGAACAACCACTTAGGAGATGAAGCTAGTGCAAATGCTGCTAACAAACAACAAATAACTCATCTACAATGTATAACACTAAACGTGGAGGTCTATACTTCTGATACTGAAACTGTAAGAATTTGTATTATTTGATATTTACCCACCTGAAAGAATACATACAATACTGTGAGTTGGCTGCTCCTCAGTGGCTTTACTCAATCGTCAGGTGTAACTGCCAATTGCAGAACGCAGTGCCCACAGCTTCTATACCCGCTTATATACAGCTTGTATACCCGCTATATACAGCTTGTATACCCGCTTATATACAGCTTGTATACCCGCTTATATACAGCTTCTATACCCACTTATATACAGCTTCTATACCACTTATATACACAACTTATATACAGCTTGTATACCCACTTATATACAGCTTGTATACCGCTTCTATACCCGCTTATATACAGCTTGTATACCCGCTTATATACAGCTTGTATACCCGCTTATATACAGCTTCTATACCCGCTTATATACAGCTTGTATACCCGCTTATATACAGCTTCTATACCCGCTTATATACAGCTTGTATACCCACTTATATACACAACTTATATACAGCTTATATATCTGCTTATATACATCTTATAAACCTGCTTATATACAGCTTATATACCTGCTTATATACAGCTTTTATACCTGCTTATATACAGCTTATACACCTTCTTATATACCCACTTATGTACATCTTATATACTGCTAATATACATGCTTATATACAACTTATATACCTACGAATATACAGCTTTTATGTCCGCTGATATACCTGCTTATATACAACTTGTTTATGTACAGCTTACATACCCGTTTATATACAGCTCATATACCTGCTTATATACCCATTTATATACAGCTTATATATTTGCAGGTGGTCTTGTGCCTGTCTGTAAACTAAGCAAAATAAAGTGTATCACACAAAAGCAAACACAGATGCACATACAACTAACACACACACACACACACACACACACACACACATACAGTATGTATGAGTTGTATGTTTCGTCATGCAGTATATACTGATGACAATGTTTTCTTCTTATGATTGTGTTTTGTTGCAGTGTGTTGAGCCCTCTGGGTGAACATAGATACACACATCCATCCACACAACACAAATAAGAAGAATGCATCAACACTGACGTTCATCCAGCTCAGTGTCTGTGTCATTATGTGCCCCAGAAAACAGTGAAAACATAACAATGTAAAATGTATGTCTGAGACATGCTTACATGGAAATTTAGCATTGAATCATCAGTTAGCAACCTCTCAGCTGTTTTGTTTTCTTAGGAAAATGTGAGTTGTTTGTTAGCTGTGTGAACGGGCCAGGAAAATGAAACTTATGCAAAAGTTTTTGCCCTGAATTCATCCTGTCAGCTGCTTCTTCCTCCCAGCCAGCTTCATAAATCCAGTGTTAAGTTTGTGGTTTCAGGTCAGAGCTGCTCCAGTTTAAGTTTTGAGGTTAGAAACGAAATGGTTTGATGAGATTTGAACTTGTGGAGCCTGTTGGAGGTCATACACAGCCTGAGAGGTAGCTCTGCCTAAGTGGATGTCTTTAAAAGGAAACATTACGGTCAGATATTCAAGCTTTTTTTGTTTGTTGAATCGACGTTTGATTTTATTTGACCTAGATTACTGTGTGAGAAAAATGGAAGCGATTGGTCAAATGTGAAATATATATTTTTTTCTGAAATATGTGTAACAGAGCTGCGAGAGGCAAAGAACTGAGTTATCACCAGTGTCTTCTGATCGTAAGATCTCAGAGTCCTGCAGGGATGAATATACAAGCGTCAAACTGGATCTGGTAGTTTGTTTCAGCATCTCTGCTGCTGGCCTCTGCGTTACTGTGTGTGTGTGCATGTGTGTGTGAGTGTGCATGTCTCTGTCTGTGTCTCTGACCACTGCCATTACCAGCTACTAGCCTCAGGGTGAGAGACAGTCACTCTAAGACCTCTCTCTCTGTCTTTTCACATCTCCATTAGTTTCTTTGTCTTGTCCTCCCCTTAGGTGTGTGTGTGTGTGTGTGTGTGTGTGTGTGTGTGTCTCTCTCTTAGGGAACAGGGACACATTAATGTCCCTCCCCTCAGTCTCTCCTTGTCTTGATCTTTTTACACTAGCATGATTTAGAGCTTGCGACCAATCAGACGAGGCCCTCGTTTTTCCACTTGCAGACATAAAAACAAAAGATGTCTGATGGTGTAAAACTTGTGTGTAGTGATTTTGTCAGATAAGCTGAAGGGTATCACTCCTCTGTGGGTTCAGAGCTGAACATTATGACTTATCCACTGAATAATAACACACACTGCTTGTCGTCATTTCCTGTAAAAATGACATTCATTCATTCATCAACAGTCAATATTATAAATGGTACATAATGGTGAGTGGAGCTGCCATTGGTAAAGCAACACTTCTCAACCACAGATTTTAAAATGTTGATGCTACACTGACTTGTAATCAGGTGTCTCTGTCATTTATCTGTTCTCACACTATGTAACTTCAGGTACGATCACCACAAGAAGTACGTAAAGCTTTACAGCACTACGTCACACACCAACTATTTCACTGATTTTGGTGAAACTGGATCATATTTAGAGCTTAAAGCATCAGGGGACTGTTACTATTTGTACTAGAGGCAAGTAAATCTGGGACTGACTTTTACTCGTTAGTTGATGGCTGAAAGACAGACACTGAGTTGGGCTTCTTGCTGTTGGACTAGTAAGTGATATTAGCTGGCTGCTGTGTCTTGTGTTGTTGACCTTGCTTGGTGTTTGACTGTTGGCATTCATAGTGAATTATAATGCATTCATAACGTTTTGTGATGCACTATATGAACAGTCATAAAGTTATAGGCTCCATCAGTCAACCTCTTGTTTATAACACGAGCATCAATAAGACACTTAGTTATAATTTGTTCACATCTATAACTGTTGATATAGTGCTTTATAAAGCATTATGTATGTTTATAAAGCATTATGTATGCATTATAATCCGTGCATACAGGCGTATCCCATCTATAGTGCCTCTTTAACGCACTATAGATGTGGTCTTCATAGAAAGTGTTCATCATTTTGGTGTCCCTGTCATTGAGCAGTAACCTCCACCTACAGCCCTGCTGCTCTGAATTTAGTGGCACAGAGTTGTAGCAAGACGATCAGTTATGATCAGTGACGATAACCTTTATTTAATCACATAATCTCATTGAGACTAAAACCTCTTTTACTAGAGAGAGCACACAGCATCAGAGACCATCACTAAACAGAATCACAGACGTTCACATCTTCTGTAGCTCAGCATTCACCTGACAGGTAACTAGAGATCTGACTTGAGTGGTTTAAATTTGAGAAGAGACGTAATATACAGACTCTAGATAGACGAGAATGTACTGATCTTCTTGTTGCTAGTGAGGACCTGTCTACTTTTTCCACGCAGCACATGAGGACGATATTTAACTCCTGGAATGAAAAGCTCTTAATGAGAACGGTAGCGGACTCAAGTGCAAACACCAACCAGAGACTGAATCTCGTTTAAACTGTTGGAAATGTGCAGTGAAGGTGAGGAAGCCCGTGGCAGGGTGCCCGGGCTGGTGCAGGGCTGGTGTTGACAGGAGTCCCAGAGCGCAGACAAACACAGCCGGACGTGTCAGGAGGATCCTGAAGCACGGGGAAAATCACAATTAGTCAAAAATCTCAAAGAGCAACGTCACAAAAAACACAGAGCAGGCCGTAACACTGTTACCACGAGGGAGACTGAACGACCTGGCAGATTTTAAAGATTTTTTTTGAAGCTTGAAGAGTGACAAGAAATGTGGGGAGGGAGAGATGGGGAATGACATGCGGGAAAGAGCCACAGGTCGGACTCAAACCCTGGGCTGCTGCGGCAAGGACTGAGCCTTTGTACATGGGGCGGATGCTCTACCGACTGAGCTAAACGACACAGGATCTGGCAGATTTTAGAAGGTTGAGTCAGGGTTTTATGCAGCTGAGGTTGATTGGTTGATGAGGTGTAGGGGTGTTAATCAGGGGAAGTGGAGACCACGCCCACAAACAGATAGAAACACAAGAGTGGAGGAAACAAGCAAAAATACTAGGAAAGAAGGAGGTGGACAGCTTCCAGATAACATAAACTGCATCAAGTTGTTTGAAGATGAAGCGAACATGAAGATAAAGGATATCTGCAGTCAAACACACACATGATGATCCAATATATGACAGAATCACGCTGCATTCTGATATAAGAAACCCATTTTTATCTGTAGTTTCTGTGTCAGTTGCTCCACATGCTGTGAGACTGCACTCGAGCCAAGTATCAAGGTATTTTTAAAATTGGACAGCTTCAGTGTGTGTACAATTATGAATGAAGGAGCTATGACCTGGAGTTGCAGGTTCTTGTGGATGAAAGACACTTTGTTTCGTCAGCATCTATAAATTTAGCTCAGATGATCATAGCAGCCACTGCACCCACTACTGAATACTAAAAAAGGCATCACATCCTGTATCCCATACAGCATCCAGCTGCTTAAGCTCTGATACATGGCATCAATCTGGCACTTGTCAACTTCTACTTGACGTCTTTATCAAATTCCCAAATGATGCTTTTTGATGTTTTTTTATGTGTTGTGGTGCAGCAAGAAGGTTCCTGGTTTGAACCTCAGCTGGGGCCTCTCTGGGTGGAGTTTGCATGTTCTCCCCGTGTCTGCGTGGGTTCTCTCCGGGTACTCCGGCTTCCTCCCACAGTCCAAAAACATGAGGTTAATTGGTGACTCTAAATTGCCTGTAGGTGTGTATGTGAGTGTCTCTATGTGCCCTGTAATTAACTCTTCTCCACTGTGTGCTGGAATAAGCTCCAGCCCCACTGTGACCCTGATGAAGATAAGCGGTTACAAGATATGGATGGATGGATGGATTATTTGTTGTCACATATGGTTGTTGATGTTCGTCTTCTATTTGGTCTTTGTACAAAGTTCCCCTTAGGGCAACAGAGGTTTTATTGAATTGCATTCAATGCAGAGGTGACTGTAATCTTGTCCAGCTTGAGTCGAAGAGAAGGGATGGCTACAAATGGTGAAAAAATGATATTCTAAGTGATAATAATATTATAGTAAAAAGGATGTGGTAACCTTTTATTTATCCATCAGTACACATCGTCTGTCTTCTGTCAGACAAATATGCATGAAGCCAGTGCTCAAGCAAAGTGAAGGTGTCAACAGCATCAAAAGCTTTAAAAAGCTGCAGCTCAGTGCTGTTTCCTGACCAGTGCATGTATCATATTATATCACACCACCTATTGAAGGCATGGATATGAATGTTTCTTTACCTTACTCTGTGCTTCTCTTTGAAGATGAAAGCATTTACTTCTTCAGATTGTTGTGAAGTGCTGACCTGCTTTTATCAGACATTTTTTCTCTCTTCAATCAGGAATCATTGTTGTGCGCGTGTGTGTGTCTGTGTGTGTGTGTCTGTGTGTGAGGGGGGATTATAACCCACAGCTGGCCTCTCTGATTACCGACTGCCTGGTCAGCCTGGATTAGACTCACACACACGCATGCGCGCGCACACGCACGCACGCACACACACACACACACACACACACACACATATACAACAGAAAAGGTAAATACACACATTTCATTTTTCACTTTTATGCTGAATGCTCAGTTCACTGGCTTTTTCTTTGTCTGCGTCTTACCATATGCATGTGTGTGTGTGTGTGTGTTTGTGTGTAGTGTGTAATTCCCAGCTCAATATAGCAGATATATTTAATCCGTTCTTTGCTAAAGCTGATGTCAGCATCAGCTGGCTCTGTGTGTATGTGTGTGTACATTTTGTAGCTAATTCATCACAGTGGCAGATTAACCAGCTGTCTGCAGAAAATAAAGTCGACTTCTAACAACCAGCTGGAATAGAGAGAGAGAGAGAGAGAGAGAGAGAGAGAGAGAGAGAGAGAGAGAGAGAGAGAGAGAGAGAGAGAGAGGAAGTGTGAATCTGGAGTCTCTTGGATAACTCAACCGTGCTATAGGTCGAAATTTATCTTATGACCATCAGTTACCATTGTACCACCTTTATTGAGAGATTGTACTGAGTTACAGAAGAGTGGTGAAGTGGGAGGTAACACTGGTTCTGGGAGAGTTTTTGCCTCATTTTATATGAATTTCAAACTTTTCTTTGAACAATATCCTCAATGTTAGACTCTCCTGGATGATAATTCTCTAGATTTATGTTCTCAAACTGCGTTCTGTTTCAATTGTTTCAGTTACAACTGAGCATGGGTGGAGTGGTCAGATCTTCCGGGTCGGTGAAGTGAAGTCAATGCGGAAATGTCTTAAACTTGTCTTCTTTCTAAAGGCCAGCAGGGGCAGCTCCATTGGATGCAACAATAACGTCTGATTGAGACTTATGAGAAAGTGATCCTACTTGTCACTTGATTTATGACCTCAGTAAACAGTTTCCTCATAGGTTTATGGTCTCAGTTGCTAGTTTCAAGTGTACTTAACATCAGCATGATGTTCATTTTGTAAATGATAGTCCCATTTCGAGTAAAATCGACGATAAAACAGGGTATGCTTTAGGGCATGGCTACCTTTTGATTAACAAGGCATAGGCATCAGCGAGTCGGTCCAGCACAACACACCAGGCTCATGAAACTCAGAACAAACTGTAAAGCTAGGCAGTGCTGATTAAATATGCATCAAGATTCTGTCACTGCATTGCCTATTTCTCCCTTTAGTTGTTTTCAGAAGCATGTTTTAGTCTATCTGTAGCATTTGTGACCAGACAGGCCGCCATTTTTTTCTGAATCAAAACGAAGCACAGCCAAACGCACATTACATCATCCAGCAGCGCTTGTCAAATACGGTCACTTATGGCTCCAAAAAACCAAGGTGGCAATGGCCAAAATTCCAAACTCACGGCTCAAAACAATTGTCCACAAACCAATGAATGGAATGTAACTACACCGTAATCCTTTCACATGCCGTTACCACCCTAACAGAATTTTAAAGGGACTTTTTGGATTAAAGTCAGAGCAGCACAACCAGACAAAAACACAAGCATGCACCATCTCTGAAATCTTTAAAGACATGAGGTTTGATATCAGTCTGATGCCAAACAGCTGTGGCGTTATACAGTGCACAGTTCAGTTGTGCTTACGTGTAGTTCTGCATTTAGTGCCAAAGAAAAAGGAAAATATCATTACTATAGTGACTGATCTGTTCTTCTGTAGGTAACACACTGACTATAGATAAGTACCTTTTAAAACCCTGCTTCCAAACACTCAAACTATCTCTTTCAGTCTGGTGATTTTATTTTATTTCTTGCCAAAATTCACCACAGCACTCAAACTTAACTTTTCACACGGACACAGAATGTACCTTTGACTTTATATTTGTTGTCCAGTGCAGTTATTATTCTGTCCTGATGATTCAATCAGGAAAGTTCCAGCTAGCAGTCCTGTAGTGATGTCTTTGCAAGAAATTAACAGGACTTTTACTTTTGGAACCAGGGGTGCATGAAATAACTCTTCCCACTTCACAACTGTGTGAAGATGACTAGGCTTCTGGCATATTCAGAACACTTCACTGCAATTGGGAATACAGCTGCTGTACACTTTTCAGTAGATGCCACGGGCTCATCCGTGGCCACAAAATAACAGTAATGGCTTCCAGATTGGAAATGTCAAGTCAGTTCACGTCAAATTTATTTATATCGTTTAAAATTACAAATTTATCTTAAATATTAGCCAACCAGCTTATCTTGTCCAGCTGGTGTTTTGATGTTGATATCAGAGATGTAAGATCTCATGAGCAAAAGCAGCTGCTATACCATTTAATAATATAAAAATCACCATGATATAACGATTCCTTCTGTGCCATTAGCCAGTGGCGTGTCCTTATAACCTTAATGAGTTGATCCAAATCTGATCTAAATCCCCAACGTGAATCTAAACAGCATGTACAGCATACAGTAGAAATATATGTAGGTCATGGCAGTAAACATGACGAAATATGAAATAACGCAGAGGGTGTGTATGTGCGTGCGTCAGAGGTCATGTGACTTGGCAGAGTGGACAGGACGACAGATGGACACAGTCATCGACTGACCTACACACACGCACACACTGTACACTGGACACACACACACACATATGTCATCCTTCCTTTCTCCTATTACTCATTACTTCATCACTCTCCCTGTGAGCGTTGGGTCCTTCGCATTCTGCATCCGGTGTCATTCAGGCTACACTCCTGTCCGTCCGTCTGTCCCTTCGCTGTGTGTCCACCTGACTGTCCCTTGGGGTGTGTATCCTCGTAGGTCTTTTGGATGTTCAGGGTCACCTTTACATCGGCACTGTCTGCATTGCTGCAGCATTGGTTTACCACTGTTGTACATCTGGAGTGTTTTTGGGGTTATGCTGTAGTTTTTCTAAAAATGGATCTTTTCTGTCAACAGATATGGTTTTGTGTTTTTAGTCTTTTATAGCAGCAGTTTTGTAATATTTGTTTTGAGCTGCTGACTATGGCAGATCGTCACACAACAGAAAGTGGCAACATTTTATGAATTGTTATTTAATAAGTGACCAATAAGCAAAGGCTGTTGCATGAATGAATGACAATATAGAAAACACAGATGTAAAACTATAAAATATGTCTTCATAGAAGTTATATTTTTTTGACACCTAGTGTGCATTAATAATATTTAACAATGTCCTTATAGATACATACAACCACATTAATTAGCTTAGATTATGTGTCGGCATTGTGGGTGCTGTTTAACTACTTTTTCTTTAATTTGAATGAATATCAAAGATGTCCAACATCAGTAATCAACATTAATGTCTGCTATCCTCTTCTTCTTCTTCTTCAGGGATGAAGACTCCTCTCAGCCCCTCTCAGCTCCTGGAGAGTGGGCAGATCTTTGCCTTTGGAGGGATGTGTCAAGAGCTAATGGACAGGCCCACACCTACAACCATCAGTCTGTCTGTCCAGCAGACTCCATCTAGAGGTGATTGACATGTTCCAGCAATAATGCTCTGTATTACCTCCATTCAATCTGACTCATCCTTGTAGTTTTCTCCTTGAGTCTCACTTATCATTGTAGTTTTCTCCTGCAATCTGACTCATCCTTGTAGTTTTCTCCTATAGTCTGACATATCATTATGACTCATCCTTGTAATTTTCTTTCACAGTTTTGTCCTTATAGTTTATTTTTAGTCTTACTTATCCTTGTAGTTTTCTCCTTGAGTCTCATTTATCATTGTAGTTTTCTCAGTGTCGTCCTTATAGTTTTCTCCTTTTGTCTCATGCATCATAATAGTAGTGTCTTACAGTCTGACTCGTCACTGTAGTTTTCTCTATAGTTTGACTCATCCTTGTAGTTTTTTCTTCCAATCTCACTCATCCTTGTAGTTTTCTCCTACAGTCTGACTCAACCTTGTTGTTTTCTCCTACAGTCTGACTCACCCTTGTTGTTTTCTCCTACAGTCTGACTCACCCTTGTTGTTTTCTCCTACAGTGTGACTCAACCTTGTAGTTTTCTCCTACAGTCTGACTCATCCTTGTAGTTTTCTCCTACAGCGTGACTCATCCTTGTAGTTTTCTGCTATAGTCTGACTTATCATTGTAGTGGTTTCCTAAATTATGATTGTAATTTTCTTTCACAGTCTCGTCCTTATAGTTTTCTCCTTTTGTCTCATGCATCATAATAGTAGTGTCTTACAGTCTGACTCGTCACTGTAGTTTTCTCTATAGTTTGACTCATCCTTGTAGTTTTCTCTATAGTTTGACTCATCCTTGTAGTTTTTTCTTCCAATCTCACTCATCCTTGTAGTTTTCTCCTACAGTCTGACTCAACCTTGTAGTTTTCTCCTACAGTCTGACTCATCCTTGTAGTTTTCTCCTACAGCGTGACTCATCCTTGTAGTTTTCTGCTATAGTCTGACTTATCATTGTAGTGGTTTCCTAAATTATGATTGTAATTTTCTTTCACAGTCTCGTCCTTATAGTTTTCTCCTTTTGTCTCATGCATCATAATAGTAGTGTCTTACAGTCTGACTCGTTATTGTAGTTTTCTCTATAGTTTGACTCATCCTTGTAGTTTTTTCTTCCAATCTCACTCATCCTTGTAGTTTTCTCCTACATTCTGACTCATCTTTGTTGTTTTCTCCTACAGTCTGACTCAACCTTGTAGTTTTCTCCTACAGTCTCACTCATCCTTGTAGTTTTCTCTTACAGTCTGACTCAACCTTGTAGTTTTCTCCTACAGTCTCACTCATCCTTGTATTTTTTCCTATGGTCTGACTCATCATTATAGTTTTCTTCTATAGTCTGACTCATCATTATAGTTTTTTCCTATAGTCTGACTTGTTGCTGCTTTCTTCCAGGCCAAGGCGGGGCCTACTCGCTGTGTGAGGTGTGTAACCTACAGCTGACCTCTGACGGTCAGGCCCAACTGCACTATAATGGCAGGTCTCACCTTCGGAGGGTAAGACAGCTCCAGGCTGGAGAGACAAAACAACAAGCAGCAGGTACATTATAAACAACTACTGTCATGTGATTGTAGTAGCAGTTGTATCTCTACGAGAGTTTTTAGCAGTAGAAGTAGAAGTAGTAGCAGAAGTAGAGTTCTGCACTGGCCAAAAATAAGACTGGAACCTGGCCCATACCCGCACAGACCCTACACTCCCAAAATGCTCACTGATGACTAGCTTGCCTGCCTAATGGGCTGCACTCCACCTTGCTCCTTCTTCCCGCTGGGCAATGCCTTTCTTCTTGCAACAAATGACACACTTGGGTACAGACGTTTGGCATAGTTAGAGAAAGTAGTCTCTGTCAGTTTTCATAAATTCCATTTGAAAATAACCCAACTTGGATGTGACTTGATCCTCAAGCTTTATCTGTATCTCATGCGATGCTTTATCGGGTCAGGTAGCAGAAATCTAAGCAGCTGTAGCAGTTTTAGTCACTGCAGTTCCAGTAGTAGCACCAGTAGCAGCTGTACTTTATTAGTTAATGTTTGCTGTATGTTCTAACAGGTCTTGATGTCTTTGATTCCAGCAGGGGCTCAGTCTAGGTCTCTTCCCCAAGCTACATCGCTCAGCTCCCAGCCTGCAGGACTAACTCCGAGCTCAGGCCTCAGTCCAGGCCTCAACACTCCGTCCAGCACGACTGCAGGTAGGACCAGATTCGTTATGTATTATGTGTTGCCTGAGCCTCATGTTGTCTGTTAAAAGTGGCAATTGAACAGGCCACAAAGACGACTGACATGCAGTTAGATTCTGCACCTGCATGAGAGCAGTCAGTCGTCTGTGCTCCTAATCCAGACAACATCATAGGAAAATATACAAGTTGTAACGGTAACCAGAGAGACATTAAGAGCTAAAATCTGTGTGTCAGCTGAGTGAAAGTGACTTTGGCTCATCCATCATCACCAGCTGTTGTCCTCTGGGAGAGGTCAGAGTGTGTGCTGGATCTCAGATTGACCCTAAAAGATAAACCGACCCTGCGTTAACTCAGATCATCACAGTAGTTTAATACTCTACTATGAGTATTTTTAGCTCCGCCCAAACACGTCAGTCATGTTGACAGGCTGCCAGAATCACAACTAAAAACAGCATTGTCAGGTAAAAGTTTGTTCGTGATTCCTCTGAAATATCTCAGCATCTGGTGCATGGATTGACAGAACGTTTAGTACAGACCTTCTGTGGTTCAGATCTCTTGACTTACTTTAGTTCAGCCTCACAGATCTGCTAGCATAGTCTTCTTCGTTGTATTGTCTCTGCTGTCCACAATTGGATTTATAATAAAAACAATGACTATGAGGCAAAGCTGCTGAATTTCAGCTTTAAATCAGTCTCTTTTTATATTTTCACCCATTCACTTTTTGACAATTTAGTGTGACAATGACACGGCTACAAGTCCGATAGACTGTTCAGCCAACATGGATGTTTTATTAAATAAGAGAAATCAGAGACGAGATCTCAGAACACTAGAATTTTAATGTTTAGATGTGCTGAATAGATAACTATCCAGATTTCTTACCACAGTATTTTTTACAATTTCAGAATAAATTTTGTAAGAAATCCCATCATTCGTTTGCACTTATTTGTCATTATTATTATTATATTATATATTATTTGTCATTATAGTTAAAAAATATCTCTAACTGATAACATCATGGCTAAAATTCACAATCCATATCAGTTGAAATGGATATGTTAATATGTGAATCAACATTTTTTGTATTTGGAGGATGAAATTATTGAGAAAACACACACACACACACACAAAAATACCTTGAAGGCCAGAAATGCCTTGTCTGGAGCTATTTCTTAGTTGACTCTTGGTCCAAGACACTGTTCAAAGCCAAGAAAGAGTCCTTAAAACAACATCCTTAAAACACAGCTTTTCATTTTTACACTTTACTTTGTACAGATTACTGTACCGTGTTGGTACAACCTTAAAAATAACAGTTCATGTTAGAACCTAAAGTGGTTCTTCATAGTGATGCCATAGAGGAACTGTTCGACTGTCAAACTGTCCTTTTGTTGGTTAGGTTTTTATTAAAACCAGGTCACATGCATGTTGCAAAGAGTGACTTAAAGAACCCTTTTTGTGTATTCAGTATTCCAAAGAACCTTCAATACCAACAAAGGAAAGGAGAAAAAAACATAAATATAAAGAGGTTCTTTAAAGCACCAACAGTGCTTCAACTGTAACTCCTCTTTGCTTGCAGTTCCCCAAAAGAACCTTAAATACCAAAATACCACTTCAGAGAACTTAAAGTGATCCAGAACACCAATTCTTCTTAGAGTAAAGGTGGATTTTATTACTTTCGAAGAGAGCAAGGCTAGCTGTTTCCCTCTGCTTCCAATCTTTATGCTATACTAAGCTAACAAGTAAATAAGTGGTCGATATTTTCTCTATGTATTTTATATAATTATTTTTATTTTTATTCATGCTTTAATCAATGCAGCAGGTTTCCAAATACTTGCAGCATCCTCTGCTGCTCACTATGATTATTATTTTATGATTATATGTGAATGAATTGAATCAGATCAGATGTGACTGGAATAGTTTCAGAGCGTCTTCAGCGATTCAGACCCAGTTTTTAAAGTCAAGCTGCTGGTCAACAGAGTGAGAATGTGCTGTGATATGTAAAGGAGTTAAAGTGGAGCAGACAGCAGCAGGTCATTAAACTGGGACATAGCACTGCTCCGCAAACCGCACTGACATTTCTCAAAGACATCGTTAAATTAGCTTGCATCGATTCTTACATTACGTTTGGTGTCAGTCTCTACAGAAATCTGCTGTGATGACATCTTCATGTGAAGCACCCCATAACTCGGTGCTCCAGTGTTTCATTCATCAAAAACACACAGCTGTTTTAGCTCTGAGTGGAGCCTCGAGCTTGGACTGGAAACAGACAGTCCTTTTTTAAAGAATGAACAAGTTCTAAAATCAACAACGACAAGAGAAGACAGGAAATAAACAAACAAACAAACAAACACACTTCTAATTACAGTCCGTGGGATGATGATGTCACAAGAGACAGGAAACCAAAAGACAGTATCACACTGACACACACACCAGTACACACACACACTCAAGTGTGTGTGTGTACTGGTGTGTGCAGCAGCTGTAATTACATACTGTGTGTCCATATCAGTATACGGGCTACAATAACCCAGATTAAAGATTAAATCTCTCTCTAAAGACACACACACACACACACACGTCTCTCTCTCTTTCTCTCTTTCTCTGTATATTATGCGATGCTTGGTCGACCATGAAAAGCTCTTTGGCCTGAACTCAGCTCCACGAGGCCAGGCTGAGTGCGTCTGTGTTTGTGTGTGTGTGTGTGTGTGTGTGTGTGTGTGTGTGGTTGTGTGTGTGGTTGTGTGTGTGGTTGTGCGTGAGTGAGACAGTGACCGGGCTGGCTGAGCAGCCTATCAGCAGTCAGGTCAGATGACATCACAGTGAATACAAAGAGTTGTGCTACAGGAGGCCCATCGACCCGATCTGTGAACTCCTCAATCAATGAGGCTCATATAAAACAGCTGGAATCAATTATTTTAAATGAATTATAGTGTATTGATTAAGCTATAGGGATCACTTTAGTTGATTATCAGAATAAATCAGGGCTGTAAATGCCAGTACTTAAAGAGTTAAACTGTATATGACAGGATATGGAGGTTCTTCAATCCTTCATTGAAGTGAAGGTTTCAGTCCAACAGTGTAAAAATACTCCATTATCTTTACTCTATTACAAGTATGTAGGTGTCGTCATTAAATATATTTCAAAGTAAAGTGCTCATTAGGTATCATTAGGCTCATTGATATATTGCAAAATATTATCTAAAAAATAATAAATTCATCATGTGCTTAAATCTTCATCTGTGAAGTAAAAAATACAGCTGTCTGTTAAATGTAACAAAATGCACAATATTTCCCTCCGAAACGAGTTCTTCTGCCCACACCGTGTGTGTAGGTGCACAGCCACAGTACGCAGCAAGCAAAACACACTTCCAATGAAAGTTATAGACAAGGAGTGTCATCTGAAGCACGGGGCAGTGAGCATACAGCCATTTCGTACACGTGGATACAAATGTGCCTTCAGTCAGCGTTGTTTGTTAGACTCCAGTCATACATTTATATGATAAATGTGAGCTACATTACACTTCATGAACAGAGAGAGTTTTTGTGAGCTGTATCACTGTCAGAATAATTTACAAGATGGATTCCTACTCTGTGCATCCCCTATAGGTTTAAAAATTGATGCGAGGGTGGTCACTTTTGTATTGCCCCTGGATGCAGCAATGAATTTTACAGAGTCAAAAAGCAAGGGAAGACCGTCACAGAGTTCAGATAAACCCCACTTTCAAATCCAAGCACACACATACAAGCTCATTTTTACCAGGACATAGCAGTTTTTACACAGAATATGAATGTTATTATGATGTATTAACATCATAAGCCATCATGAGCTTATATATACAGTGAAAAAAAAGAGTGTAACTCTTCTTTAAAATGGAACTGGAGCTGTGTCTGTAATGGTTGCTACTAGCAACTGAATGTTCAGCTGAAACCATCTGCTGGTGGAGTAGACGTATAGAGCAGCATAGCATGGAAAGCCACTGCCCAACACGTATATAATGCATAAAGTGCAAAAGTTCAGTTCATTTTTAAAATGCAGAAGAAGAAGAAGAAGAAGAACCAACATGAATTTAATGAGTACAGTTACTCAGACTATGGCTCTGACTGGGGACCTGCTGTATAACCTCTTTGCTCTCGCTGAATACATTCATAGTTGTGCTTTCTCCGGCACTTAGTGACCACTTGGAGGCAGCATACTCTCTCTCTCTGTCTGTCTGTCTCTCTCACAGACACACACACACACACGCACACACTCTGTCACTAATGAAAGAAGTGAATTCCCATGATCCACATGTTCAGTGCAAATGAAAAGATTAACTCACATGAGACCAATAACATCTCCGCTCTGCTCTCGTAGTCTTAAGTACTCGGCGTGGGCAGAGTTGTTGCACTGCAGACAACAACACTAATGCTCCTTGACTGTCTAATGCGTTGTACTGCAGTAAATATATGCTGAAGAATATGATATGTGAAGTATTTCGGGGCGGGTACTGAAGTTTATGTTTTCTCAGGATAAAAGTTTCCTCTGTGCTCCTGGTTAGATGCTTCTCTCTGGAACAAATGTCAAAATCAGCTCACCTTTTCCTCTCTCTCCTATTCAGATGAGAATATGTGTAGCTCTAATTAGCTCTCCTGGGCTAATAAAGGTCAGCATGTTGTCCTGCTGATACCCCATGTATAATGAGCTGACAAATAGACAGTTATTAATAGACACATACAGTATTGTAGAATTATATGCATGTGGGTGTGTGTGTGTGTGCGAGCAGGTGTTGATGTGTAGTGCTGTGTCGATGCATTCAGTGTAGCAGCAGTGTATGAATAGACCGTGTTGACAGGTTCTCACGCTATAGTGCTGTATAGTGGTGACAATAGGTGGGGCAGGGGGAGGTGGGGGCTGGTACATGACCGGATTTGAACCCATGATGCCTGACACATGTAGTAGAGTCTGGTAGGACTTGTACAGGACTAGCGTAATACCAGCCAACATGTTCATGTGGGTTTTATGTTTGTTTAGCAGCATGTGAGATTGTGGCTGTAACAGCAGGGGACTGGTGTGGACTAGTAGGATAATGGATTAGCAGCAGGCAGGACTACTACAGGAATAATACAACTTTTACAACCGTTGGAGGCAAGAAGAAAACAGTAGAACTAGCAGACCTAGTAGAAGACTGATACCACTAGAGGAGCTAGTGGTATCAGAAAGTGTCCAGAGGTCTGGCAACGCTGGTGGAACTGGAAGGGGACTTGTTGGAACTAATTAACAATTAGTGGGAGTGGTATCTATTAGTAGAGTAAAAGACTGGAGGGACTAGTCAAGATCTAGTAGAACACTGGTAGGAATAGTGGAATTAAAAGAGGATTGGTGATACTGGTCAAGGTCTTGTAGTAAACTGGTAACACTGTGGAGGGCGGGAAGAAGTGAAGAAGATGGTTACACTGGGAAAACTAGCAAAGGTATTGTTAGGACTGAGGTCAGTAGAAAATTAGTCATACCACAGGAAGTGAAGGGAGGTGTACTGGGAATTTGGGACTGACAGGACTAGTCAAGTAGAAAACTGGTTGAAACTAGCAGAGGGCAGGATTAATCAAAGTCTAGTAGATGTTAATACTAGCAGACTGGTCAGGTTCTAGTAGAAAAATAGCCAGAGTAGTGGAACTAGCAGAGGACTGGTAAAGTCTCAAACATAGTAAAGGATTGGTTTTATTGTTAGTGGACTAGTAGAAACCAACAAGACTAGCAGAACTTGTAGAAGACTGCTATAAAAAGGGTAGGAACAGTGAGTGAACAAGTAGAGGCCTGGTAGGACTAATCAAAGACTAGACTAGAGGTTGGCAATACTAGCAGAGGACTGGTAAAGTCTCAAACATAGAAAAGATCGTAAAGGATTGGTTGTCTTGATAATAGTCTAGTAGACAAACCTTGTAAACCTGTCAAGGACTGATGGCACTGGTAGAGAACAAGAAGGACTAGTAGAAGATTGATAAATAATATCTGTTGTTGCTCGTCCAGCTTTTTGTTTTTGTTGCTTCTTTTTTATTCGGTTTGTCATCCCTCCTTTTGTTCCCTTTCGGTTACTCTGTTGAATTATTGTTGGTTTATTTTTTGTCTATATTCATTCTGATATTTGTTCTTGAGAATGAAGCAACAGAAAGCTTGTATCCTTCTCTCCTCTCTTCTCCTCTTCTCTCCCCTCCCCTCTTTTCTTTTTTGAATCACGCTGCTTTGAACTGGCTGAGCGTGTGTGAGCAGCACAGCAACAGAGAACGAGGGATTTCCATTGAGACACAGAGGCTGTCATCACCACTCACCCTGAATATCATCACCTCAGTGATTCAAGTCCACTGTACGCTCTGTCTCTCTCTCTCTCTCTCTCTGTCTCTCTCTCTCTTGCTGTGTGTCAGTCGCCTTCCTCCATCCACACACACACTCAACACACACACACACACGTCCCTCTGCGATCACACACACTGTCAGTCAGGTGGCGATTCTCTGCTGTTTGTTTTGGGTTTTCACTCCATTGCTTTTTTTTATTATTATTATCGGGGGAGCAGATGATAGAGGGGAGAGGGTGGAGGAGGAGGTGAGACAGCTGTCTCCCTGTCGATGATGTGGAGTAGTTTCCTGAGTCGAGGTAGGAAATCCTTCTTCTGTGTATTTGTGTTTGAGCTCCACATTTAGCCACTTTGGTTTTCAATGTTAGCGTCTTTTTTTTCTCTCTGGCTGTCTGGTTATATATACACTGTGTCTGTAGGGGTGTGTGTGTGTTGTTTTTGAGGGGATGGTGGGGATTACATGACCCAGACCTTCTGACCTGGCCTCGAACCTTGAACTAGTGGCTGTCGTCTGTCTGCTTGCAGTGTGCTCGGTCTATAAATGGTGATTAAACAGGTCTTAGAGACAGAATATCTGCCTAGCTGGGGCTATTTTCTACTTTGTTGCAGTATTATTAGAGTTAATCAGATCAATCGATCAGTCCATTTCTATTGATCAGTTTTTGCTTGGAGCTGGAATATCTTTAAATAGTGTTTTATTTTGGCTGAGGTGTAAATGCTGTGCTATCGATGAAGAGAAGATTCGATGAAGTCTGATGGCAGCTGATTTTAACAATGATGAATGATGTTATTAAAACAAATATTTGCAATAAAATTATAATTATACAAATATTTGGTACTGGTGATAGTATGAATTGAATTTTAAATATTAAATATGTCAATTATCTGAACATCCAACTCAAAGGCAGCATTTAGAAACTTTCACTTATCATATATCAACTCAGAACACTGTGAAACCATTCAGATAACATAAATAAAATAAAATCTTCAGATGTTAGTATAGGGTACATTTGGGTGTCTACAAGACCAACAGTCTGCTTATGTGCGAGTTTAAACACAGCAGTGCTTTGAACTAAATGCTAACGTCAGCAGACTAAAAAGCTTCCAGTCACAATGCTAACATGCTGAGGCTAAGCAGTTATGTCTACCACTATCTTAGTTTAGCATGTTAGCATTTGCTGTTGAGCAGTAAACACAAAGTACCTCTGATCTCGGTGTGTTTACCGGTTTTATCGCATTGGTCATGTGATCAGCACAGAACACATCCTGTGAGGACCGTGAACGCCTGTTGTAAATTTCCCGACAATCCCGCAGTTTTTTCAGAAGTCTGGACCAAGGTTGATTGACCGACTGACAGACCAACACTCGAGCCATCAGCCGCCACCTTCTCTTTTTTTTGTGCAAATTGAAAATGCACATTAACATATAGATGGAATTTTACCTGGACAAAGTGCCGTGGAGTCTGGAAAACATATCACTTTGCTCACTCTGCCACAGACACTAGTGGACAACAATGGACAGCCTCACACTTTTAAACATGCTCATCTTCATCTGTGGGCTCAGTATAGATATTTGACAGTCTCTGTTCACACACAGGATTACATTTTCCAGGAACGTCAGTAGCTAAATAAACATTTTATATAGAGAACCACTAGAAGATTTCCTGGAAGAAACCATATATCTGAAGACTGTGATTGGTCCGCTGAATCTGCCTGTCTGCCTGACTGCCTGTCTGACATTCTTCTCATTATAGATAGCGTGACTGTTGTGATTACCCACACACCGCTGCTCATCAACACAGCACAGAGTGTGTCTCTGTGTGTGTTTTTGTCTTTTTTAAGTGCACACACACTCGTCCAGTGTATGTCTGGTTTTATTTTAGCTTTGTGTTAGCTTTACTGTTTTGTTTTACATATTTTGTTTGTTTGTGAAACCAGCTAATACAAAATCACAAACACAGAGTCAAGAAAATACAATTTAATTGCTGAATTTGAGATTCTGTTGTCTGTTTGGGTGTTTGGTGTGATTGTACCAAGCAGCGACCTCTGTGGCTGGGAAGTGAAGCCAGGCTAATTCAGTTTAGTTTCACAGAAATAAAAAAATCACTCATTTGAAGGCTAAAAAGGTAGCCGCTTCATCCCCAGGCAAACAAACAAGAGCCATGTTTCCATGGTAACTATAATTTTAATTCAATTCAGTTTTATTTATAAAGTGTCGAATCATAACAGAAGTTATCTCATGACACTTTCCACTTGGCAACAACGGCAAGGAAAACTTCCTTTAAGAGACAGAAACCTTGAACAGAACCCAGCTCATGGTCGACCGCCATCTGCCGCGACCAGTTGAGTTTCGAGAGAGAGAGACAAAGATGCTATAATTATAATAAAAATATGACTAATTCTGGTAATAATGATGACAATAATAATATCAATATTATTTGTCGTGGGTGTCAAGCAGGACCACAGCAGCAGGCATGCAACCTGTAAGATGAGAAAGCAGAAAAACTCCAGGAGAGAAGTTAGTAACATGTATTAATGGGACGTGAATGTGTACAGATGGAAAGAGAAAGAGGAAGAGAAGAGCTCAGTGCATCACGGGAAGTTCCCACGGCAGTCTTGTCTTATAGCAGCATAACTAAGTATTAATTTGTTGTAAGAGCTGTGGTCTTGTGGTTAAACATCAACCTGACCTCTCCTGTCCTCTTTTTGTGTCACGCAGGTGTTTGCTCTATAACTACAGAATGTAGAACAACTTTGTGTAAAAGTATTTTCAGTTAATTATGAAACTGTGGCGGGACAAACTCAAAATTATTAAGTGAATGATATGGAAACACTGGTGATATCCCCACAGCTGTGGTCTTGACCGGTCTTGAAATAAAATCCTGAGTCCTCTTTGTCCGACACCGAGACAAGACCGATGGAAATGCAGTCAATACCGAGACAAGAGACTACTGAAAAGTCATCTTGAGACCAGTCGCAAGACCAAGACCAATCTCGAACACTGATATGAAATTATAAACATCTAAAAATATATATACAAAAGATAAAAATAGACGATATCACAAAAGGCAACTTTGTAAAAACGAGTTTTTAGAAATTATTTACAAGAGTTTACTGATTCAGTGAGCCATATCTCCTCGGACACGTCATTTCAAAGTCGAGTGGTCCTGATTAAGAAGGCATCTCAACTGAAATTGTATGCTCCTGGAAGCTTTCTGTACTATTCATTGAATTTTCTCAGTAAAATGTTCTTGTAACTAATTAATTTCTCCAGAAGACAAACTAAATCTATCAATTCATGATAAATTGATGGATTTAGATTGACTTCTATCGGAAGTGTCCTCAGTCAGCGTGGTGTGGTTTCATCTGTCTGGCTGTTCAGTGTAGTTGCGGTTGCTCTGTAGTCTCTTTCAGTCTAAGTAGACTCATTTATCAGACACATCGTTAAGTTTCCATCACCAATGACTGAAAACTACTCTTGGATGAATATTTCACAAACGGAACAGATCAGATAAACGATAAAAGTCCTTCTTGTCATACAAACAGATGGAGAGATATTCTTGTAATGTACCCATCAGATTTCTATGAATTGTCCTGGTCACATGCATGCTCCACAGAGGATAAACCTCTTCAATTGTAATGACCCTTCCTCTGGCGCCACCCTCAGGACAAACGTCACACTTTTATCACCACTACCGATCAGGCTAAATCATCAGTATGTATAGCACTGGTTTGTTCTTCAATATTAGATCGTCTCTAGTTAAAGTCATATTGCAGGTGATTACACAGTTTTCTCTCCATTAGTTTCCACTCTGTCTCAGACTGGGACTCTCCTGTCTGCCTTCATACTCCTGATCGGTCTGATGTGTGTGTATAAGTGTGTGTTTGTGTTATTTTGGATGAATACGGATCTGAACGTGACCTACTTAGACACACACACACACACACACACACACACACACACACACACACACACACACACACAGGCATGCTATGCAAATGTGTGTTTCTGTGCATAATAATAACGCAGTGTGATGTCTAATGCTGCCGTCAGCAAAACTACACTCTCTATGTCGCTCGACCACTCTCCCTCTCTGCGGGTAAGGAATGTTTAAGATGCAGATGAAGGTATAAGACGGCCTCTTCTCCCAGTAGGATCACTGGTGTATTAATATCCTGCGTTCTCCCAGGCTTCATCTCCAGCTGCTCTGTGATTTCTGCTGCAGCGTTTCTGCAGTGGGAAGCCTGTGAGGGATCATGTGATTATATTGTATATTGTAAAGACGTCCAGGGGCAGAAATGGTTCCACAAAGGCTGCACTTGTACCCACCTTTTTCTCTTTAGTGACACACATGGTAGAAAGTCAGGGTGTACCAATGGAGCCGATGGCACACCAGGGTAAATCTATCTTAGCATAAACACTGGAAGCAGAGGGAAACAGCTAGCCTCATGTCCAAATTTTTAAAGATATAACTACCAGCAGCCCGGAATAAAGACAACGTACATTAATCAACATGTGCCAAGTGTTAGCCACTGCAGTCCTTTGTAAAGATGTTCATGAGAAGTTACAAGCAGCAAGATGTGGAAGTAACCACGATAGAAACAAAATTTAGCATTCTCATCATCAGCTGTATCCAGTGCACATCAGGCAGACCAAAAGGTGACCACAGCATCAGAACATTAATATGTCAGGCTTAGTTTCCTGAGAGATAACTTCAGCACAGATACAGAATTTGACTCCAATCAGCAAAAGTGCTGTCAAAAGAAGGCGCCTTGCTGTGGTCTCAGATGACAGTTAGAGGTTGCTAAACCACTTCTCGGGTCAGGAAACAAGGACAAACAGTGTGTGAGATTTATGGCAGTAAGAAAAGGGTGTATGTAAGGAGAGAAAAAGATCAAGCAGTATATCGAACTCACACTGAAACATGGTGGTGGGAATATATAAGTGTGGGTGTTTCTTGCTGACTCTGGAGTTGGACACCTGCAATGAACCAACTCCACCCTGATCAAGGAGAAGTCTATTGTTCAAAGACATGCTACACCCTCTTTGTGGAGAAGGATTCACGCCACAGCAGGATAATGATGAAAGACTGTCAAGGACTTTCCTCCACAGTCACCTGACCTCAACCCCGCAACATTTATGGAGACATGACTGAGAATGTCAAGTGGGACATCTCAAGAAGTCCTTTGGAACATTGTCACATCACGCTGGGATAACGTGGATGTGACTGCAGGTGTGAACTGACACCGTGACTGCAGGTCCGTCACTGTTGGCTGGCAGTTACAGTGAGTTCAGCCTCTGCCGCTAGTGAACAACTAAAACGTCTGAGGTCACACTTTGTCCTTTATTTTAATGTGTTTAACTGTGAACTGGCTGCTTCTCTGTGTGTGCGTGTGCGTGTGTGTAGGTTTGCGTTTCTCTCACACACACACACACACACCCTTTGCTCTGTGTAACATGAGACGGTGTGAAGCGACAACAACTGCTCTCTGATCTCGTCACACACACACACACATGCAAACGCACGCACACACATAAACACACACACAGGCAAGAGGTGACTGTAACAGCGTAATGTAATCTTTAATCCACCAATATAATCTGTAAGTAGTGTGTGTGGTCGCCTTCTCTCTCTCTCTCTCTCGCTCTCGCTCGTCCCTGGGGATAAAGTTTCTTCTCTCTGGAGGAAATGGCAGCAAGGGATTAAGAAGTAACACACACACATGCAGAAGCACACACACAGAAGCACACACCTGACGCCCAGGGTTTGGGGGTTCAGATAGCGATGACACATGCCACTCTTGCTCCTGTCACCTGATACTCTCTCTCTCTCTCTCTCTCTCTCTCTCTCTCTCTCTCTCTCTCTCTCTCTCTCTCTCTCTCTCTGTCACACACACACTCACACACACACACACACACTGGGAGAGGTGGCGTGTTTGGCTGTTGCTCTTTGGTTTGGTAGAGCACAGACAGTCTGAGTACAGTAGACGACAGAGTAGAACACAAACAGACAGACGGGGAGAAAGAGTTGAAAAGGAAAAAAGTCAATCTGGATCGAGACACAGACAGACAGACGCCCGGTTCAGGTAGGAAACCTTTGAGTTGAATGAACGCCGTCATCTTCACCCCGTCTCCTCCTCTTCCCTCCGCCTTCATCGCTTCCTGATGCCTGTGTGAGAAACGTTTCTGCTCCATCCGTTCAAATCACTTCACACTCTGATTAGCGGCACCAGATGTTTCTCTTTTCTCTGCTGAGCTGGGTGATGAGCTAATGAAGCTGTGATGGTGATGGTGATGATGATGATGATGATGATGATGATGATGATGATGATGATGATGATGGTGATATACACCACAGACACTCTGTCACACGACTCTTCTCCAGTACAGCATCCACCTTTATTCACCAAACCACATTTGTTGCTTTTCAAAGACGAGCGATGTAGACGGCATGAACTTCGCCTGACCCGTCCAGGTGTCCTTCTCATATTCAACATTTGATTTTCTTTTGTTCCTCACAGTATTTGTGGATGAATTTCTTTTTCAGTGGTTTTGTACATATTCTGTGATCTATAGATTACCTGACACTGTATGTAAAGGTAACAGGAAAACATCCTCAAACAGCAGATGAAGGGAAGATGGCTGAAAACGTTGGGTGGGTGAGAAGAGTTGGTGACGTGTTTTAAATGTGATGGATTCACTGAAGCTCACAGTGGTCTGCGCCTCGCTGTGTGTGTGTGTTCTCTGAGTCAGAAGGTGTTGAAATCATACAACAAAGCTGTGGTCAGCTGTTTAAACACCGCACTAAATTATTACACAAAGTACATCCTGTATAACCTGCGTTGTTTAGTCTGTTTGAATCAGACTCTGGTTTGGATTTGTTTGGGCAGATCTGTGCACAGAAATTGTACCGACATCTTCACAGAGACATCTTCACAGAGACACAGAGACATCTTCACAGAGACACTTCAGGCAGCTTTCACACCTCACCTGTTTGGTGCAGTCCAGACAAACTGTGTGTTTGCTGATTTGATTTGATCGGGCTGGTGTGAAAGTGTTAATCAAACTGGCTCATTTGTGCTATGAAGAGGATTTCAGTGTGAATTCAAAGCTCCTACTGAATACATTTACTGATCATGAACTGTCATTGAAGCAATCTGTAAAAAAAAAAAAATATCTATATGCCACAAATATGAGTAATTATGGTCACACGTGTATCAGCATGAGTGTAGAGATTTGATGGCAGAGTTCTTGTAAGGAAAAAATGCTCCAACATTTGAGTTGTTTTCTTTTTTCATCAGAGAAAATAACTCCAAACTGTGGGAGATGAAATATGTCGTATTCATAAATAAACCAGTGGCAAAGAAAATCAAACAAAAGTGAGTTAAACCAGAGATATGTAAATAGTACAATACAAAACACCTCTTTTTCACCTGCTATTTTACTGTCTGTCATTATTCATGACGTATAAAGTCTTGATAGATAAAGTTAAATAAATCAGCGCAGAATGAACTGCTCTCAGTCACCAGCATTTAGTCTCTTCATGAGTCCATGTGTCACAGACAATGATGCAGGATGACAGTCATCGAAACTGTCCATGACTTTGTTTATTCCTCCCGGCTCACTGGTAAAAAAACAAAAAACGCTGGCGTCGACTCTTTAGTGGTCGACATTTTAACTCCGGTCTGTGTGTCAAAAGCGCAGGTGTAGCTCATAATACTTAAGATGGCTTCTCTCCATATAAAGTCCATACACACCCACGGTGCGAGACTTGTTTTTCCTGACTTCGTAGGACTGTGTGTGTGGTCTGTGTTTGCTCTGTGTTTGCTCTTACACCTCCTTCTTTCTTTTATTGCACCTGTCTAAGAACATTTACATTTGCTGTACTTAAAAAGCCTGAAATTTTGAGGTACTTGTATTCATCTATACTACATTTAATATTGTACTTTTTACTCCACCAGTTATCAATTACGACTAATTAAGCTTATACAAACAAAACACATGACCACCTTTTAAATTATGATGAATTTGCTTCCTGCAAAGATCCATCAGCGCACAGATAAAACTCTAATCTGCTGTCAATGCAAACAAATTCTGAAACCAGGTTTCATTTTTCTTAAATCAAGTTTTACTAGACTTCAGTATACAGTCAGCCTCATGTGTGTGACAGCCTCTGTAGTTTCTCCTTCACTCTTGGAAGATGGGGTGAGTGGAGGGGGTTGCAATCAGCAACGGCACGGCTAGATGCCACGCAATCCAACACACTTGTCCTTTAAGTAATAGTATGAATGCAGGGCTTACCTCGTGCTTTTACTTGAGTAAAGGATTCTAGCGGACGGGCCTTTGCTGAGCTTATTAGTTTGGTGGCTAACTGAACAATAAATTCACATTTTATTTAAAAGAAGTATTTGAACTAGTGACTTCTGTTTCATAGCTGTGTTTGAAGCATTTGTCTCTTTTTAAAAAAAAAATTTCTTCTTTTCTGTCATTATTCTTATTACTCATAGAGCAGTTTACACTCTGACATGGATAGATAAAACCAGATGGTGCAACGCAGCTAATAAGCTCCATCATCCTCCTCTATTTTGGACTTTGCATCTCTTTGTTCCCTCAGAGGTCAGCTCTGTCCACACAGCTGTTGATCAAAAGATGCAAAAAAAGTTGCAATGTGCTCTGGTTTACTCGGCCTATAACGCTGTGTGTGTGTGTGTGTTTAAGCTGTAGTCTGGATGACAAAAGAGCCAAGCTGATTAACTGACTTCATGCCTGCTGATATCAAAGTATCTCTGTCATTCAGAAATACACCGCTATGACTGACACACTTTGATATCTGCTGCACCGTGTACACAGTGTCACACATACGCACACACACACACACACACACACACACACACATAAGAAGTGCATAGTGCAGTGGAAACATGAGTTGTTATAGACCAGCTTGTTGCTATGTGCTAGTTTTAATTACATCTACCTGGCACTGTGTGTTTGTGTGTGTGCGTTGGCCACTTTTTTTTTTTTTTTACTGTAGCTGCATTCAGTGTTTTATTAGATTTATTTAAGCAGTCCACCTGATCAGATTCCACCCCAAAATAGTTTGTTTTATTCTTTTTTTTCACTCTTTCCTTTATTTTGTCCTAACTCAAACCAACATGCAGCACGTCATCTTGTAGCTCTGCTTCAGGCCGAGCAACTTAACATATTGAGCTCAATTCATAAGTGTTAAGTCGATGGATTTTTAAATGAGGGAGAAGGTGTGGAGGGTATCTTTAAAAAAACTGCTGTGATGCACATTGGCTCATCTGTACACATCTCCTCAAGCTGAATTGCTACAAATTAGTCTTCAACCTGTTGGAAACTGCACAGATGTTCTGTGTGCCAGTTTGTGCAAATAGCTGAAAAGTTGTGTGCAAATTAATCAGCCCCATTTGGATGTATATACTGGAGGGAGAGTGATTAAATATCAGCCACACTTCTTGGTAACCTCACCCATTGGCTAGATTGTGGGGGTGGTTTGTAGCAGATGACACGGAGCTCTGCAGGTCAGATCAGTTTCAGGAGGTTCAGTCCGCAGCTGACGGTACAGCAGAGCACTGTGTGTGATTTCACTTCTTATGTCTTCATGCGAGCTTCCAAACACGACTCACTCACTGTGCATGTGTGTGTGTGTGCGTGTGTGTGTGAGGTGTGAATGCCAGAGATTACCCAGACCGCAGCCAGAATCATAAATCTTGCTGCTGCGGATGAAACTGGTCTGACCAGCAGGAAATGAGACGCTACGAAATAGAAAGGCTTTAGAATCAGTTTATAGAGCATTTCATCTGAGCAGCTGTCAATATCAGCAAACACCACACCAGGAGACATCCAAGAAACTTGGATCTTTTAGAGTGTTTGGAACTGTGAAATGCTCTAGCTTTATTTATTATTTATTTCAACACCAGTGTTTAAATGGTGAAGCTCTGTAGCAAAATCTATTCATTTCAATGGAACTGTCACGATGAGCGCATCTACTCACAGGGGCAAAGCTAGTTTGTGAGAATTTTTAACATGAAGTTAAACTTTGGTGACCTTTGATTTGAGAATTTGCACTGTTCAACAAGCATATTTGACAGCTGACCTTTGGGGGAAACTGAGAGTCAGAGAGACCATCCACCCGTGCTACGCCCACACAGATGATTTAATTTATTTTGGATGGTTAGAGAAAGTGTGCAGACTCTTTTTCATGATTCTGTTCCACCTATCACAGTGAAACAAATGGCACAAATGGCACCTTTATGATTCTTACTGGTGTCTGGGCTCCAGTGACCCCACATACTACCCAGCATACTGTAACTTTGCCCTGCTTCAACCTGAGCAGAAGTCTTCATCAGGTTAAGTGAAGTTCCTTCCACGTCTTCTGATGTATAAACTGCTCCTCTAAAGAGGACAGTGTGAGACAGGAGTTGAATAATAAACCACTTGAAATTATTGGTTGAGAAGGTTTGACAACTTAGATACTAGATACTCAGATACTTCCGTAAGTACACTCCTCTGTAGTACACTGTGTGCATTATGTACTTCATGATTTAGTGTGCTAATTTTTCACAGCAGCCATTTTGACATGACACAGAAGGTAAACACAGGTGTTACCAATGATACTAATTAAGGTTCAATTCAGGTCAAACAGAGTCAGCGTGCTGCTGTGGTGCATGTTGGCTCACTGGAACCTTAATTAGTATCACTGGTTACACCTGTGTTGACCCTACTGTTTCATGTCAAAATGGCAGCTGTGAAAAAAGTCTATTTTGTCATGGTACCGAACTGAAGAAGCTTCTTGGATGAGAGGTGAAACGTCTTCACGAATCTACAAACAGTCCAGTTGCCCCAGACTTAAGCTTTTTTGAAGAAAGATGACCTGGATGACTGAGAACCTTCACAGTATTTTGTCATGGTAGTTGTGTGTTCCCTGTTGCACAGTTACCAGAAATAGTGATCTCAACATTTTAGAGCTTTTCTTTCTTCACCATATTGCAACAGGGTGGAGCTTTAGCAACATTAGACCGACAAAATTGAAATATAAAACACATGAGCAACTTGTATATTCCCGTATTCACAGCTCAGCAGCTTCCTCAGCTGCCATTTTTACACGGGGTGCCTTTCCTCATGCTATGTAGCTAAAATGGCAGCCCCCGAGAGCGAGAAGTGTCCAGTGTTCAACACACTCAACTTTTTGACCTTCCGGGTACTCACAGTACACTGCATTTTGACATAACTTGACAGTGTGAACTCACTTAGTACGGAAGCATGCAAATTGAGACACAGCACTTGTTTCCTCCTTCTGTAACTCTTAATGACTTTTTTTTAATGAACGAAATGATGCATAATATGCCAGGGAGGAGGAAATGTCGCAAGACAGACAGTACAATAACCCTGTGAGTATTCATGTGTAACCAGGCTTCTAAAACCAAACAAAGACACACAGATTCATTTTGCTGTACTACCCTCCGGTGCAACCAGAACATTACAATGGATTTAAATGACTATTATAATGTTATTATCTTCATTTTATTTTATTTCTATACTTTACAACAGTAATATTTATCAATTATTAACAATTATCACTATAACATTCACACAAATTCTTTCCCTCTGCCACGCAAGCAATAACCTCCAAACATACAGATGTTACAAACAACACAAAATCTAGTCTAAGTTCTACCCCCAGCTTCTTATCATATCCTTACATACATAATTGGAACTGTTTATGTTATTTATATGTGTAATATATATTTTCACTGCACCTTTTAGTATCACTTGGAACCTCAAGCTGATGCCAAAAAAAGTAGCAGTCCTAAGGCGAGCTGAGTCGTGCCATGTAGTGTAAAATGCTCTGTCCTGGTTTTTTCAAACCTCTCAGCACTTTTGTTACTTAATTCACTCTTCAGACGGATAAAGTGTTGTTTAAAGAAACATGTGATGTGTGTTAGTTTGTTTACAGGTGGCAGATCTTCTGACAAATCACCAGCAGCCTGAAATAAAACTGTCGTTACTTGTTGGCAGGTTCTCATCCCGGTTTACAGACAGTTTCCATGTGAAAGCAGTAGCAGATGTGTTTCAGTATTTATAGCACCTTCTTAGAACAGCAACTTACTGTAAGACAGAAGAGTTACTGTGTGTGTGTGTGTGTGTGTGTGTGTGTGTGTGTGTGTGTGTGTGTGTGTTGTAACCAGATCTCAGAGGACAGAAGGGCAGAATTAAGACGACTCTGTCACCACAGGATTCATCTCTCTCTCTCTCACACACACACAGGTGAAAGGCATCTCCAATTCATACTGATCATATAGGAAACCATTTCAGACTGCACACTAAATATAGCTCATTCACTCTGTAAAAATAAATAAATTAAGTACAGTTAACACTACCAACATGCAGTCTAAAACTCACTGGATTAGTGTGTGTCGAGTGTGGTGTCCACAAGGGTTAGTGTGAACGCTACAGGAGTCATGGAGAACGCTTCAATAGTCCTTTAGGATGTTCGTAGCGTCCTTGTTCCAGGCGTCTTTGAGCAGTTTCAAGGTGCATAGACAAATTCTAATGGTCTTTCATGTGGTAATCCTTGAGCGGATTCAAGGAATCCTTGAGGAAGTTCAAATGATCTTTGAGGTGGTTTCAGTGGTCCTTGAAGAGATTGTAAAGCTTCTGTTGTCCCAAAATGTAATATTCAACAGAAAGGGGGAAAAGTCAAGCAACGTCTCTGACTCTGAAAAGAAGGGTGCTTGAACATGTCTGCGAGAAAGTTTCCAGGTTAGTTGGTTTGTTTGTTTGTTGTCAGTTAGAATGTCCTGAGATGTCCTTCTGGGGTTTTTAATGTGGTTCAAATGATCCTTGAGCTGCTTTCAGTGGTCTTTCAGGAGTTTGCAGAGGTTTCTCTGTCCCACAATGCAATACGTTTTTTAGTTATTGAGCAAACTGCAGTCTGGTATGTAAATGAATCTGTTCAGATATCTTCTAAATTAGTCTCTTTCCCAAATATACCACGGATGCCCAGAGGGTAAATATGAACCCTGTCGGGGGAAGCTCCTTCTAAATACTAAATACTGCTAATGAAAACTGTGACATATTAGGTTGACGAATACTTTTCTGCATCACAGCGGGTGGAAATACCTTTTGGATTTTTTTTTTTACTAATGACGCTCTGCAGGAGTTCACATTCAGTTTACTATCATTACATCTTCACTGTGCAAAGCTTTTATTTTGGCACGTCCACCAAGCTGACATATTACACCATCTTTAAAAATAGATGCTAATCTGTATTTACCATCATAAATAATCTCCCAGCTAATAACAGATGATCCAGACAGTGATCTGAGGTGTTGTGTGTCCGGCTACATGTGTTTGATTACAGCACTGTGTTGTGTCATGCTGTTCTGTACTTAATTATGAGCTGCAGTGATGAATACAGACACTGACTCACAGCTCTGCTATATGAGGATAAACTCAGAGAGCAGCAGCATGGCATACAGCTAATCCACAGCTAGCCTAATGTCATGCTGAATACAGATAAACACACACACTTACACACAACTGGCCTAGACTGGTCTAGGTCTCTGAAACTAAACCTCTCAATCCAGTTTAGACATTTAAACTGTCTTATCTGCAAGGGTTAGAACTGGATTTAAGACACGTCGAGGATAAATGTGTTAGGATGGGTTAGGCATTTATGGTGAATTAGGATGTGTTATAGTGTCCTGCGATAGGCTGGCAACTTGTCTGGGGTGTACCCTGCCTCTCGCCCAAAGTCAGCTGGCATAGGCTTCAGCCCCACCGTGACCCTGATGAGGATAAGTGGTTACAGATGATGGATGGATGGATGTGTTACAGTGTTTAGAGTGGGTTAGGATGTTGTTAGAGGTGGACCCAAATGCAAGAGGCTGTCCGTAGACGATCAACAGTTTATTTAACCAAGGTTTTCTAAGTACTTAAATCCAACAAAAAGTGTCCGCTGCTGCAGGCGGCTGGTAGCACATCCACAGAAAAACAAAAGGGTAGCGAGGCACCGAGCTGGAGACAAACAGAAAAAAGAGACAATGTTAGAATTGAAGCACAGTTAGTTCACGGGAATTCACGAGAGTAAGTTCACTGGAGACTTTCTACTGGCTCTACCGATTAGACGGAATTATCTGGCACAGGAGTGAAGTCAGAGCCAGTTTTATGGAGAGGTTGAAACCTGAGGTGAGGTGTGCCTCACTGCCCTTGCCAGAAGTGGTAAGCTCCGCCTCCACCACCCTCCAACACTGCAGGTAACAAGAGACAGGAAAAGGGGAAGACCAGTACACAAAACATAACAAACACAACCCAGGCCATAACAGATGTGTTATAGTGAAAGAGTTACAGTATCTTATATTGTATTATGAAATAGCTTATAATGTATTCAGCAATGATTATAATGGATTATTGGGCTAATGGGAACAGCAATCAATGGGCTAGAATGTGTTACATTTTGTTTAAAATCAGTTACAATGCATTGCAGCTAATTAGGAATGGGTTATGGTACATTTAGAGTAGATCACATTGGGGTATAGTACATTTAGAATATATTACAATGTGTTCTAGTACATTTAATATGGATTACAATTGGTTAGTGTCATTTAAAATTGGTTAGAGAGATTTAAATGGGTTAGAATGAGTTTACTTAAGTAAAGTTGGACAGATGGACAATGCCAATAACACCAAAACCTCTTCACCTCCTCATCGTCTTCTTCCTCCTGCTCGTCCTCCTCCTCCTCCTCCTCCTCCTCCTCCTCCTCCTCCTCCTCCTCCTCCTCCTCCTCTTCTGTCAGGGCTGATTCAGTTGCTCTCAGTTTTTTTCCACCCACACTCTGTTATGAAAGAATTCACTGCAGGGCTTCTACAAGCTGTGACTATAAAAGTAAACGGACAGAAGAAACACGCTTCTTCTTCATCAGATCTACTCTCTGTGTATGCTGTGGATGTATATGTAACACCTCATATGTAACTGGGAACAAACACAGCTGGAGGCAGGTTTAAATCTGGCATCACGACTGTACACCGCACACGTGAATGACACAAAAGTAATGTGTTGATATGACTGTGGCTTTTAAATGTTTATTATACAGTATTTGATAGTTTTGTTCTTACTTTTGTGCTAGTCGTGTGTGGTGTAACGTGTCTGACAGGTGATTTGGTCACCTGGGGTCCCACTATAAGTGCTCGAGTAAATATGACTCAGTTACTCTGTGCCTCTTGAGATCCACAGAGCAAGTCTTAGAGGCCCTGTGGCTACTGGACACATGGACACATCATGTGAGCCGCTCATTCAACTTCTCTCTCTCCGTATTATGAACTCTCTCTGCTTCCAGCAGCTGCAGCTCCATATGTTCTTAATGTTGTTATTGTACGGCGGATCAGCTGCTCGCGTCTCCAGGTTGAAGTGACATGAATATCAGAATGAGATGAATTTCCTCCAGTTGTCTCACTGAGGCTTTGCCAGGAAGTTACATTTACTGACCTGCTTACATTAACACAAATGTTTACTGGTCCAGCAGTTTATGTGAAATATTAATACATCGATTTTTTCTCACAGCAAAGCCTCGACAACCCCAGCACTTCACACCATAATTCACAAACTGCACCCACTAATATAGTAGTTTTTCATGTTATCCAGCAGTTGTTTGTGTCTTCAAAAGTATTTTGTGATCTCACAGATGTCTCCTGTTTGCCTGGAATGATAAAACGCTTCCCCCAGGGCCAAACCAACATTTAAATGCAGTACTTTGACAGACTGAGCGGATATAACGTTCATTCCATCGAAGAAGAAGATGAGAGTGGAGTGGTACAATTGGTAAAAGTGTCATATTTAAAATTGGTTTCGCCTTGGGCAAATATTTTATCATCTCGACCCATCCGTGAGATCACAAAGTGTTTTTTTTTTCATATTTACTAAAGGCTCTGCCGGCTTTCTTTTGAAAGGGCATCTTCTTGGTTTGACACTGAAGTGACACAGCGGGATCTAAAGAGCACTCAGATCAATGAAAGTGTCGTCGGCTCAGATATTTCAAATCAATCATTCAAACTCTCTGTGTCTTTGTTTCCAGGAAGTGGGTGTAGTGCAGTGGGTGGAGCATTGCCAGGACTCATAGGTGCCACTGGTCCATCGGTGATGATGAAACCGTTCCTGCCGTTCCCCGTCGAGACGACGTCGCCAGTCGGGCTTTTCCCAAACTTCAACACGGTATGTGACACTATTTTGTGGTGGGATGGTGTTGGGTGCTCCCTGCAGTACAGACTGACTGAGAGCTGTCACTTTCAGCATCACTCTGTCAACCTGAGCAGGCTCATGACCTCTGACCTCTGTACGTCTCCTGCAGATGGACCCGGTGCAGAAAGCCGTCATCAACCACACCTTTGGTGTTACCTTGGTACCCAAGAAGAAACAAGTCATCTCATGTAACGTCTGCCAGCTGAGGTTCAACTCTGACGTGAGTGTTTGTGTTTCTGTGTGTATATTCACAGATTTAACTTTCAGTATCTTTCAGTTGATCAACTTCCTGTCATGTGGTTTACCTGCAGTCTGGTCTGGCTCAAACTTACCAAAGCTGTCTGATTTCTCCACTATGTTGACATGAGTTTTAAGATGTTGTGTGTAGTCTGTGCCCAGTGGTTATTGGTCAACAACTTGCTGCAACTCCAACAGCTGATAAAACTATAAAGTTGCTATATTTGAATTTCTACACCTGCTCAATAAATAAGGTCTAGCATGTAATTCAGCCAGATTTGAAGTCGTTGTAAGGTGTATTTGTTCTTTATCTGTAACTTCTTTATCTGAAGTTAGGAACAGTCAGAATATAATTTAGCATACAGCAGAGCTCTAAAATAAGACTTAGCCTGCTAGCTAATATTAGAATAGCCTGAAGTAATCACTGATAATTGCAAGTTTTCTTTAATGATTTCTGATGCAGAAAATGACCAAAGTTTGCAGTTTCTCTCTTCACTTTTGCTGGAGCTAGGCTTTCTTTATTTCCCTTGCAACAGGTTTTTGCTAAGCTAGGCTAAAAACACCCTGAACCTCCCCTGAATGCCCTGATTAAACTGACTAAAAATATCTTTTGTGCTTAATGCAGCTGAGACAGTGCGATACTTTTTGAGGCTTGCTCGTTTGTTTGTTTTTGTGTATTCTTTCGGGTGTTCCTGCAAAAACAGCAGGTGCATAATAACCAGGTGTAAGCCATACCTGTCCGTATTAACGCGGTGCCGTGTAAATGACATTAAGCTCGTTCACATAATGACTGCTGAGAGGTAACAAGCTGCATGGTTAGCGACATGTCAATCAAACGTGACTAATGTATGAGCTGGTAAAATTATTCATGAGCGAACATGAAAACAGGAATCGCTGCTGCTCAAAAGTTGAGTCACGGAGCTTCCAGACAGTCACACGAGGACACTGTTAACCTGGAGCTTTGTTTGCAGTGTACTGACACACTGTTACACTGTGCGGTGACACAAAACATGAGCGTTTATTACAGTGTTTATCTGAACTGTGAATGCACTGCATCACGGTTCAGGTTCAAGTCCGTATACATCCCAACACAGGGTCTCTCAAACCTCTGTGGATGATGTAAATGCCTCATGACTTGGCATTAGCACATCATCTGTATTTGGATTATATATCTAGATCAACAGAAGCACACAAAATGCACACAGATTCTTCAGGCCACATCTGGAGGTGATGATTCATAGCCCCAAAGGATGAATAGTAATGATGGTGATCATGTGACTTTTCATCCAGCATTATCATCAGGTCAATTTTTTTTGTTTTATGATTTAATGCTTACTTGCGCTAATTAGCATCATAGCATGTTAACGACATTTAGATGGTGATTCAGGTAAATATTACGTGCTGAACAACAGCCTGTTAGCATTGTCGCTATGAGCATGTTAGTATGTAGTCAGCATGAGTCTTGTTTAGACAGCAGGGCTCACAGCTAGAAGGAAATTATTGATACTGACTACTGTGACGTATAATAAGTACACTGTGTGCTCACAAAACATATCCGTGCTTACAAGTCTTTTTGGAGAGTACAACTGCTGATGTGAAGAAAGTTATATAAAGCCTTTTGTGTCTCAAGAGGAAGCGGTGAGAAATCTGTCTAATGTATAATTGTCCTCAAGAGATGTCAGTTGAGACTGAAGACTACAAGTTTAAAATGAAAACATCTGGCAATGTGGAAGAAATGAGCTGAACACATCTTTGTAGCTCACTCCTCATTTGTTCTTGAGACTAGAAGCACAACTTTATCAGCTATATAATTTGAACAGGTGAGTTCTATAAAAATTCACCCCCGGGGAAATTAGCTATAGAGACAAACTGTTTTTTGTACCAGGCTGTAAACATGTTTATTTCTGCTGTGAAGTTGGACATTTTAACATCGGAGCTTATGGAGATTGAGTTGTTCTGTAGCCAGCCTCAAGTGGATGTTCGAGGAACTGCAGTTTTGGTACTTCTACGTTGGCTTCATTTCACAGCCAAGGAGGTTACTGTTTGAGCACTATATTGAAATCCTGCTATAGGGGATACTCTGCTTCTGATTGGTTAGTATATGTGACCTTGGTAAGCCAATGAGAGGCAGTGTGGGACAGGTCATATACATTGACATTTTTATCTTTTCCACAACATCCCAACTTTTTTACTTTCTGGTCTTCCCTCTGAGGTCCTCAGCTTTGGCTCTTTGATTTATAGAGTTTCTCAGTGGACAGATAGCTTGACTGCTAAAGTAGCTAACCAGGAACTGCTGCTAACTGTGGCGATGGAATCATGCTCAGCAGCCTCCCAGTGAACAGTTTATGGAGTAGTTATGGAGCTGTAGTGCCATTAGCTGGGTCAGCTAGCTGCAAGGCTAACTGAGTAAGTAAGTAAAGCTGTTTGTCCTTCAGTAAACTCTGTAAATCAACTCTGTACTGAATTCCCTGTCGGCCTAGGAGGCTGCGTTCCATCGCTGGGAGGCTGAGTCAGCCCCGGCTGCCAAAGGGCCAAACCCATCAAACTGGCCTCTGACAGCCTTGGTGTGTGGATGGACCTGAGCTGGGGTGCAGCTGGACCTGGTCTTGAGCCCTGATCTTTTTTTAATCTGTCCATCATGAGTCTGATCATTTATAGGAGTGTAAAAATAAAACTTGTGTCTCTCTGTACGTCTCTTGCTCAGTCTCAGGCAGAAGCTCATTACAGAGGCAGTCGTCACGCCAAAAAGCTCAAGTCTCAGGAGAACAAGTCCAAGGCCAAGCTGTCAATCACTGGAGAATCCAATGGGAGCAGCACAAGTCCGGCTGGCCCCGCCCCTCCCATCTCATCTAACAGCTGCACCAATCAGCACACAGGTTGAGTTTATCTACTGTAAACACTGATCTGAAAAAGCTTTTATTTTGGCGGGTGTGTATAACACAGGGTGTTTTCTTTCTCTTCTTCTTCTTCTTACCCGTCCTCCCTCCAGAACTCCTAACCAGCCTCACCGACTTGTCCTCCCCTCTCAAACCTTTCCTCCTTCCGTCCTCCTCCCCTCTCTCTTCCTCCCCTTCGTCCAGCAGAGCAGGCAGTGAGCCTCCTCCCTCCAGTCCTCCCTCCGCTCTCCCCGCCCCGGGCCTCTCCTCTTCCTCCTCTTCCTCTTCTTCTAAAGCCTCTCCACCCCCCCCTCCTCCAGCTCCTGTCACCTCCTCCTTGTCCCCTGCTCCCCCTCCTCTTCTTCCTCCTGCTTCGTCCCAGGCCTCCTCCCAGGATACTCCTCTCTCGGAGTCTGAGGAGGAGAAGGCGAAGAAGCTGCTGTACTGCTCTCTGTGCAAAGTCGCCGTCAACTCTCTGTCTCAGCTCGAGGCTCATAACGCAGGTGAGGAGTAGCGAGATGGAAAGACGTCTTCCTCATGTGGAGCTGTGATACTGACCAGAGAACATTTATCTTTAACCTGCAAAAGAAACCGGCAATTATTGCACATTTCCATCCACTGATTTAATAAAACTCTTACCATCAAGATAAACTAATGGTGGCAATAACCCTCCATTCAGGTGTCATTAAACCAAAAAGAGGCCACATTAATGATTTAACACATTTTTGACTGTACCTGTATGATTACATGTGGTAATTCAACTTTGAGATGAACCAGAACACCGACTGTAAACCAGACCTGATCATCCAGCATCAGTGTCGGACCTCACTAATACTCGTGGCTGAATGGGAGCAAATCCCTGCAGCCAGCTTCAGAATCTGATGCTTGAAGAAGAGTTTAGACCGTTATAGCAGCAGATTGATGGCCATGGTTTTAGAATCACATGTTCAACAACCACATATGACCGGATGGCATGTACTTTTTCCCATGTGGTGTATATGTGGCTGGACACTGGGGAACTAATGGTGCTCTCAAGTGGGGTCTTATATGTTTACAAGAAAGGTCCATTTGAATGGACTGATGTTATTGCTGATATTGGAACTTTGAATTGGACAAAGATAAACATCAAATCTGTAGTAACATCCAGCCCGGTTGATGCTGATTGAAACCCCCTCGCCTCACCCTCTCCTCATCGCAAAGGAGAAGCTACAGTTATACTCCATTTCTGCCATATTCTGTAAATAGAACCTGTTACCCAGAACACAGACAATAATCAAACATGGTCGTTATAAGAAAGTAATTTAAAAGGTTTCTGATTGACAGTTGTCACATATCAGAAGGTCCTTGAACGCATCAACATGGAAAGCTTTCGGCACAGTTTCTGAGCAGGTTGTTTTCATAGAAATAAGCTAAAACTAGTGTTGTCTTTAAACTGGTGGATGATTTGAAGGTTTGTCAAGGGGATAAAACATAACATGAATATGGCTGCAACACTATGAAACACTGACAGATTTATTTATGTGCTGTGTTGCTCTGTTTGCAGGTTCAAAGCACAAGACGATGCTCGAGGCTCGGAGTGGCGCCGGGCCAATCAAGGCCTACCCTCGACCGGGAGCCAAGCTGAAGAACGGCAGCACCAACGGACTGAAGGGCTCCGGCCTGCAGAACAAAACCTTCCACTGCCAGATCTGTGATGTCCACGTCAACTCTGAGATCCAACTCAAACAGGTAGAAACACACAGTACACAGACCCAGACCTTTGACTGTTCCTGTTCAGATCTATCTAAACCCTCAAGAAGCATTCAAATTGAAATGAAGCTTGGTTCATGGTTTAAGAGTCTGCTTGCTCTGGTGTTGTGTGTAGCTAAAGAGACGGATGATCTACTAAAGCAAACAAGTATAATATCCTGAAAATCAAGCAGCACTGTAGATTGATGTTTCAGCAACATGTTAAGACTTTCATTGACATTTGACCAACTTTACATTAGAGCTAAACCAAAAAATCACCATACCTATTTACTGTATGCCAACACAACCTCTGAACAACACAACTGATGGTGTCAAACACATTAAGAAGGCAACAAATTCCACTCATTAAGTTTTGACGAGACACACATGAAGCTGATACCGAGAGTGTGCAAAGATACAATCAAAGCAAAATAATCTAAAATATAATACACATTCTGCTTTGTTTACAGTTCTTTGTTTATCACATAATTCCATATGTGTTATTTCAGTTTTGATGTCTTCAGTGTTCATCTACAATGTAAATGATTAAAATAAAGAAAAAAACACCACCTAAATGTTTTATTGCTTTATTGACATAATAGAGCTTTTTCTACTAATACTAATTACTGTTCTGCTGCATAAATGGAGCTGAACCCTAATTACTATCATTGGAAGCACCTGTGTCTGAGAGTGCGCCGAGTTCTCTGCGTTTCATTTGGATTTGGGTGTGAGTGAGAGCGTCACAGTGTGTTTGTTGTTGTTGTTGCAGCACATCTCCAGCAGGAGGCACAAGGACAGAGTGGCAGGAAAACCCAGCAAACCCAAATACAGCCCGTATAACAAACAGCAGCGCAGCACACTCACTGTGAGTGTCTCTCTACCTCTCTCTCTCACCAATAATGATTGAAGGAAAAAAAATCTAAATTTGATCATATATATATTTATTTACTCTTATTCTGTTTTTATTTGTTTTATTTTCTTCTCCACTCTTTATTCACTTATTTCCTCTCCTCTCCTCTCCTCTCCTCTCCTCTCCTCTCCTCTCTTTTTTTTCCTCTCCTCTCCTCTCCTCTCCTCTCTCTTCTTTCCTTTCTTATTTCCTTACTTCCTTGTTTCCTCTCATCTCCTCGTATTTCATTTTTTTTCATTTCTCCTCTTTTTTATTTCATTTCTCCTCTTCTCTTATATCCTCTCATATTTCCTCTTTCATGTACCCTTTCCTCTCCTTGTTTCTTCTCCACTTGTTTTCTTTTTCTCTCCTCACCTCTTCTTTCCTCTCCTATTTCCTCATTTCCTCGTTTCCCTTCCCCTCTTCTCCTCTCGTTTCCTTTTTTCCTATCTCTCCTCTTCCTCTTTCATCTCTTTTTCTTTCCTCACATCCTTGTTTCCTTTCCTCTCCTCCTCAGAACGAGTTGGTGAAGCCCTCCCTTTCTCCTTCCTTCCTCTCCACTCCCTTCGCTCCTCCACCCTCCTCCCTCACCTCCACCATCTCACTCCCTCCCTCATCTCTCCCCTCCTCCCCCCTCCTCACTACCACCTCCTCGCCCCTCACCCCTACCATCTCTCTTCACCCTCGCCCTCCAGCCTCCTCGTCCCTCTTCACAGCCTCCTTCCTGCGTCCGGCTCCTGGACCAATCAGAACGAGCCAAGGATCGATTCTCTTCACACCTTATTGATGGCAGCATCGGCTGTGGGGAGTTCAACCAGCGACCTTTGAGCTTTGACCTCTGACCTTTAAGGTTGTTGGAACTGCAGGGGCAGAAGAGTCTAGAAGATCCCACACATCCTGGAAAACCTGGGATTTTTTAATGCCGTCATGGATATGTGGTCATGGAAAAACCCTGGAAAAATTACTGTCAAAATTTGTAGAAAGCAGTAAGTGGTCCAGAAAAAAATGAATATGCAGCTTTTTGTCATCCTCATCAACATGATGTTGATTCTCCAAATTCAGTTCAAAACATCCAACTTGAAGAAAAATAAGTGTAATGTTCAACTTGTGCATGGAAACGTAGAGAATACTAATAACTTCTTTTTCTTTGACCTTTTTACCAAAAAGAATCCCAAAGTACCTCATCATTTGTGACTAATGACTCTTTGTGGCAGCCTGAATCTACTAAAAAAGCTTTTTAATATATTTCTTTGATTGAGGTCTCGAGAATCAGAACCAGGACTGGTGGGGAACCAGAATAAACAAGCAGAATCTAAAATCCTGGTACCTGAACCTGCTCCTGGTTAAAATGCTGACGAAGACGCGCTGGTGCCAGTCATTTACTGCACTTTGAGAGCTGATGAGGATGAAACCGGACTCAAAGGTTTACAAGAAAGTCTGGACTGGGAGCCCGGTTCAGGTCGCGTCTGCAGTGTTTGGAGGGGGTTTGGGGGATCTTCTTTCTCCTGCTGGAGGAACTAACCAGCACAAATGTGATGTCAGAGAACTCGGCAGACATCTTCCGTCATGAACGAATACCTCTGCAGGTGTCTTCATGTCAACACTGGACTGGACTGAGGTGTCCTCCCTCAGACGTCTGCTCATGTTCCACTCCTTCCTAATATCCAGCATGTCGAGCAAACAAACTTAAGAAGAAGAAATCAAAAGAGAAGGTATTCTAGAACCAACTGTGTATCTACTTTAGTCCATCTCTCAACACTGTTGGTCATAGCCACAAACCCACTGGTTCCTACTGGAGATTTACATCGCCAGTAGAAACCAGTAACCCTAACCAGTGGTTTCATAAAACAGCAGGACACTGTGTTACTCAAATAAGAGGTAACAGTGTGTTTGCTGGGGGCTATTTGCAGTTTAAAGTAGTTTTGATGATCTGGATGAACCGTTGATGGCTTGTCTTTCTTGACCTGACCCCAAACAACAGGTCTTAACAGGCCGGAACAGGCCGACGCATGAAGATGGTTCATCCAGGACAGTTTGTTGCTGCTGACTCAACTTGCTGTATGTTTGGAACCAGAGTTTGAACTGTAGTACGAGTACACAAACCTCCTCCTCCTTATATCTGTTGTCATCTCTACTGCCGGTGTGTTACAGACTCTGTACTCTGGACCGGGCTACTTCCTGGTTTTACAGTGAAAAAGGCCTTTCGTCCTGATTGTTACCTGTCTGTTTGTGTTTTAGTCAACCTTCCTGCTGAGTTTAAAGCATCAGAGCAGAACCTTTAGTGTCATTAAAACTTTTATCACAAAGAACTGGAGGAACTTTTTGAGACTTTGAAACATCACTGGAACGTTTCACAACCTTGCAACAGCAAAGGAAGGTTTTCCTGAAATAAGCTTATTCACTTTCCATCATGCAAAAGAAAGATTAACATTTGTCTGGTTGCTTTTTCTGTGCTCTAATACTTCATTTTACAGTATATGTTGTAAATATTTACCCAAAGCCTTTCCATGACTTTCAAACAACCACATTATCCATCTAACCAACGTAATGGTCCAAAGACAGATATCTCAACAACTTCTGACCAGGTTGTAATGAACTGTTTAGATTAGAGCCCCATTTTCTTTCCTCTAGTGCCACCCTCAGGATAAATGTCACAATACCAGTAAGGCTCTCAGAATTAGCATGTTACTAAGTAAGCTCAACTACAACATCCACTTACTAGCTTTACTGAGCTTTCAGCTGCATCTCAGAGTCTTTGGAGATGGCTCAGGTATCGTTCAGTGCTGTATTCTGGCGTTCACAGACGGCTGATGTTGTGTTCACTGTTCATTCACCAAAGAAGAGTATGAAATGTGGTTGAAAGCTCAGAAAAAGGGCTCATTAGTAGAATGTTCAGTTGAGATTATTTAGTCTCACAGAGTGATGATGCTCATCATCATCATCATCGTTGTTTTGTCTGTCCATTACTTATTAATGAACACTGCAGCGTCTAGGGGGCACTAGCAGGACTTTTAACTGTGTTCTTAACAAGCTAACAAATGTCACTACTACCAGAAAGCTTTCATTAGCACTTTTAGACTTCACTGTAAAACAATAGACCGTTTCACAGCAGCTAGTTTGACATGAAATAGTAGGTAAACACAGGTGTTACCAATGATAACTAACACCTGTGTTTACCTTCTACTTCATGTCAAAATAGCTACTGTGAAAAAGGTCAATAAAAACCATCGTGTGGTTGTTTGACAGTCGTGAGAAGGACTTCACAGATCCAGGAGAAACCATAGAAAGCTTCACACAGAGTCAAAGACCTCCTCGTCCATGGAGATGTTAACAGCACCGCGTCCACTCGCGTCCATCCCGTCTGTTTACCTCCCCGAGTCTGAAGGCTCTTCTCTGATTGGCTAACAGCAATGTGGACCAGTCAGCTCTATACTGAAAAGAAAAGTATCTGAGCAACTGAAGCAATGAGTGTTGAATCTGGCTAGAGTAGACAAAACTGAAGAATTACAGTGTCCAATAAAATTGCAAACCTATCATTTAATGGGGAAAAATACTTATGTGTGCATTTGCTGATTGTTATGAAGGACCTTTAAAATAAATACAAAGACATATTTATAAGCCTTTATTTAATTAGTAAGATACAGTACACAAAGCACTTTTGAAATTTTAATTTATTGATTTTTCTTATGATTCATGTAAGACATTTACACATGGGATGCACAAAAGCTTCATTTTCAAGCAATAATCTCTGAAATATGTGTCTTATTTTTGGGGTTTGAAACTCGACTCACTTTGGTCACCGCATCAGAAACCAGTGGACAGAGTGTGTGGACCAGACTGGGCAAGATAAAGCTGAAATATTAACAGGACAAGCAGAAATACTTAGTAAACCTCTCAGTTCGTCATCGTTCAACAGTGAAAGTCATTTTTTATACTGCTGTGTTTTTATTTTCTATGGTTTCAAATGGTCAGTATTTCCTGTCTGTCTTCCTGCCTCCTCCTGAAGAACTTGAAGCATCTCAGTCTTCCAATAATGAACAAACAGGTTGAAGGACATTATGCATGTGTAAGTGTGTGTGCGAGTGTGTGTGTGTCTTTATCTATGCAGTATGTGGTCTCATGGTGCAGTAACTCTATCTCATCAACATGCAAGTGTAAACACATTTGACAAACTGTCAAATTCATGTTGATGATGCTGATTAACCTCCTCTGTCTGACGATGTCATCGTGATGCAATAATGTACAGATCAGCTGCTGCTTTTCTATTCGCTTCGCCTCCTAATCAGCAATAATGAGGCCTGAGACTATTGATCCTGGTCCCGAGTCTTGTTATTAATGTCTGAGAGTCTCGACACAGGTCAGAGTCTTGATGCTGGGGTCGATGCAATACTTGTCATTTTTGTTCAAACCGTCATGATGTTTTTGTTGAAGTAATTGTGATTGTGTCTGTTTGAGTGTATGTGTGTGTGTGTGTGTGGGGGTGGTGGCTGTACATGTAGGTGTGTATTCCCTCCATGCTCAGATTGAACCTTTACCATCTGATTGAATCATTTTGCTTCCAAAATAAAAGCTCATTTTCCGTTAAGATGACATGCAAACTCAAATAATTGAGTTGTTTAAAGGAGCACTTCACCCAAACAGGGCTCCACTCTGAAACAGGCAGGAGTTGATTTTAACACGTCTGATATGTTCGAGTTAACTGCAGCAAACAGAGTTACGTTTAGCTGGAACGTTATTTGTGCCAGCAGCTATTGAACTTGAATTTGATCAAACTTTTTCAACAAATATATTAAATATAATAAATGAAACCAGACTTAAACTGTGGTTACACATTAGATTCAGTGTTCTGAGACTCAGTTCAGCTCGTCTCAAGTAGTCACACCTTTCAGATCCTGAATGGACACACGTAGGTGAATGATTTAAACTGATATCTGCTTTAGATTCAGCTCAGAGCAGCAGCGTTCAGTGTTCTCAGACATGTTAAAAAGCAACACTTCCTGCTTCAGAGGACCTCAGTCCACTCTTTATGTACAGTATTTGTTCTCTGAGCTTGTTTTTTATGATGATGATGTTGATGATGCAAATATGCAAACGCAAACTTGTCAGGTTGAGATTATGTAACATTTCTCTCCTTATAATTTTATTTCTTTAACTTTGTTTTAATTGTTTTCATTAAAAAAAACTGCTGAACATCTAAATTCAGTCATGGATTCTTTATAAATAAAGATTTTAGGTGATTGAAGAACTGTTGGATATTTCAAATTAGCATCTCTTAGCATCTTGTTCATTCAATGCAATTTTATTTATATAGCACCAAATCATAACAGAAGTTATGGTCTAGACTGTACTCTATATAATATTATTCACAGACCCAACAATTCCCACCATGGGCAAGCACTTGTTGACAGTTGCGGAAAAAAACACTTCCTTTTAACAGGCAGAAAACTCGAGCAGAACCTAGCTCAGTGGTGGCGGCATCTGGCCATCCGTTACTACATGATCAGATCAACCTTGATTCAACATTAAATAACTTGGTATTCCTTCTACTTGACATTACTTAATCTCTCCTTGAATTTTGACCACTTAATAGTACAAATAACTATTTATTCATTTTATCCAGTTTTTTCTCATCTCAACAGATCTAATGTGACTTTAATGACCCTGTAGACTGAGCGGACTTTGTTTGCTTGCAGGTAAAAAGTTCATGTGAAGAGAGAAAGAGTTTGAACACATTGGCTCACTGGCTCTTAGATCCCATCTAACAAATCTAAGCTTTCTTTAAACTTTTCTGCATACATATGCAGATGTTCTGATTCTCATTCTCATGTGTAAAGTTGTTAATCTTGGCCCGGATCTCAGCTTTACAGCTATTCATTGGCTACATTGGAAGATGAGTTCAGAGATTGCATGTATATTAGAGGTCTTCAACATGAACACATCCATCCATCCATCCATTATCTCTAACCACTTATCCTCATCAGGGTCACGGTGGGGCTGGAGCCTATATCCCAGTCTGTTTTCCAGGTATCCAATGGCTACACTGGAAGTTAAGTTAAGGGAATGCATTTACACTCGAAGGTGCTTAACCCAGGTCAACACAAGGTCAACATTAAAAGAAAAACTGTTCAAAAACGTGGACATTGTGGATCCAGGCCTGTTCAAGCTGAATAATTATGAAAGTAATCAAAAAAATATATGATAACATGTGGCTAACTTAATGAATTATTTTTCTCCCAAAAGGCTTTGAAACGACTTTTTAAAATTTCCTTTATGAACAAACAAGTCCTCTACAATACATAATTTGTCCTCTACAATGTGTCCTTGTATGTGAAAGAGGTCGCTGGTGGTGATGGACCCACAGAGAATCTCCACCCGACCCTGCAGATCCCCTCAGTTCTTTGGAGCATTTTAGCTCATTGTTTTGGTTTTAACAAAACTTAATTTAAGTAATAAATTCAAGTTAACTGCTGAAAATGCTGTAATTGTTGTCACAGCACACTCCTATTTGGATTGTCCCGGATATCCAATTTCCAGATATCCACTGGTTATACCCAAAAAGGATTCAGAGGGGTTACATATACACTAAAGGGCGCAAGATAAACATGAAAGTATGTGACTTCCTGTGTTACTTACTACTGTTGTTAAGCTTGTCTGAGTTAAAAACATGCATGACAGTGTGGATTGTAGAAATTGAAACATTCAACCAGTTACAGAAACTACTACTATTTCTGACCTTATCTTCCTCAACAGAAAGTGTTTACCCGCTGACATATATCAACACAGTAACTTATTCACTAAAGGACATGTTGGAAAAATGTTGCACACACAACCTTGAGAGGATAACACAGAAAGCCCTGATGGGAAAATGCCTGCTCTCATCCTCCTCCCACTTCCAGTCATTCAGAATCTGCAGACTGAGATGCAGTTACGAGTTCTTGATTTTGGTATACCAGCAAAAGTTTGTACGCAGCTTCATGTGAGGAAAATGAAAAACCCTGAGTCACAGTCTGACCTGAACAAACTGTTATCACTGAGGTCATAGGACAGGCTGAGAGCCGGACAGAGGAAACTGGACTGAACTGGAGGCTTTTAACTGGTTTGATGATTTACACTGTATCTCCTGCTCTGTGTCAATAAATGGCTGTGACAGTTAAAAGCTGACAAGGCATCTTATATAAGGAAACATAGCTTTCTCCAAATCTGAAAATGATAGCAAATAATTTACAGTATATTGGAGATGAAAAACATTTGATGGATCTTTAATACACGACTGCCAAAAAGGGTCAGTTTGTGGGATTTAACGACATCTAGTGGTGTAGTTGCTCACTGAAACTGTTCCACTCGCCCTCTAGCCAGGCCTTGTTGATGAGGCCAGCTACAGTTGAGGAAAACTGTTTAGGTAGAGCTTCTCTGTGTCCAGTCACTTGCTAACCTGTAAATGAAAACTGTCTTTCTCCGCACTTGTGATCCTGAAAACCAGAGCCCTGAGCCAAATACTAAACCTTAACTTCTCCAGGGTGCCGCTACTGCCCATTAATTGGGCCCAGTATGTGCGTGTTTGTGTGCTCATTGTGCTTGAGTGAGAATTTCCTCAATCAATTAAGTATCTATATTATTTTCTATTGTATGAACAGCCCTGGTTCAACTTCCTGAAGTGATGTCAATGTTAATTAATTTGTTTTTAAAGAAAGACAGATTGTTTTCACATACGTCTTAGTACCCACTTAATTAATTAACCAGTATGTCTTCAGAGCTCTAACTTCAGGACATTTCATCTCAGTAATCATCACTTTTATACAATAGTTTGCCCTCTGTCTGTGTATTTCTGATAAGAAGTGAAAGGAGGGACATCAGGAGTTGTGACAAGGAGGAATATGAGCACAGAGGAGGAGGAGGAGGAGGAGGAGGAGGAGGAGGAGGAGGAGGATAGGCGGGGTTCGCTCTTGTGTCTCGTCCGAGATAAAGGTGAAGCCCCAAACAGATCCTGCAGGTCCTGCAGCTGACACTGCTCAGAAGTGTCAGCTGCTCAGAAGAAGATCAGAAGTACTAACCGAGACAAAGTATTTGTACTTATCCTAGTTATTTAACCTGTTGTTGTAATATTGCCTATATGTTAGTAGAATTTACATCTATTGTTATTGTAGTACTGTAGCAGGGTAGTAATATTTCTCTATGTAGTTTTGAAAGTATTTGTAATATATATATATTCGACTTAGATATTTGTGCATTTATAGTCATAGCTGCTTAGGTTGTTTTTGAAGTATTGACTGTAAGTGTAAAGTAAAAACAGAAGTAAAATGCAGGACTATGAGGAGTCCGTAGCATTCCTGGGGACCTGGGGCCCGTTCCAGAGGAGAGTCTTCATCCTGCTCTGTCTCACCTCCATCCCATGTGGATACAACATCCTATCCGTCATCTTCCTGCTGGCTAGCCCGTCCCATCACTGCTACATTCCCACCCAAAGCAACCTGAGCCAGGACTGGATCGAGGCTAGCATTCCTGTACAGGTCAGAACCAGGCCCATTTAAGCTGAATCATTTAGTATTCATGTATTAATATTTCCTACCAGAAGGCTTTAAAGTGGTGATGGACCACAGAGAAGCTGCGGATCCCCTCAGCTCTTTGGAGCAAATTAACCACCGAAAATGCTGTAAATATTGTATTGTAAATATTACAGCACACTCCTGCCTCAGTATAAACAGTATTCCAGTCTTCACTGTGGTGATAATCATGTAACGTGCAAGAGGATTCTCGGCCAAGTCATGCATGTAATGTGTTTCTCTCTTAACCCTCCAACAAAACAACATGACATTCAGTAAAGCTGTTGAACTGAACTTTCATTGTGTTTAAACAGATGGTATTGGTCTAATAGTTAGGGTTAGGATAATCTTTTATTTTGGAGATCATTTGAACAGTCCCACTTCCACATAAACCTGCTCAGAAAAAGTGGTTTTATAAACATGTGACTGAATAAAACACTGTTGCAAGCTTTTTCTTTTAAGTAAAAGGACTCCTCTACTGCAAACTTTTGACTTCTCTTTACAAAACCTCTGACTGAAAACCTAAACCCGAGACAAGAGATCCCAGTCATCTGCTTTTACTGCATTTATTTATCTCCCCCTTGGAATCAGTAAAGGTCCAGTGTGTCAGATTTAGGTGGCTCTATTTACAGAATATCACAGAATAGACCTTTTTCACAGCAGCTATTTTGACATGAAATAAAAGGGTAAACATGTGTTACCTGTCAGGTCAAAAATGTGAGCACATTAGAACAGTGTTTTTCTCTTTCACTCCTGAGATTTGTTCTGGTTGTTAAAAATTAGCCAAACGTCCTTTTGTTTTATTAGTTATGTGTCTGTGACCAGCACAAATCTTCCTACATTTTTATGTGTAAATTATGTTTCTTGAGTGAAAATTTACATGTTTGGGTCTGTTGGTCTCCCACTCTCTGTCTCTGAACGTTCCAATATAAATACAAAAATTTCAGAAGGGCTGAATTTTTTATGAAAAGATGCAAAAAAAACAAAACAAAACAAACAAACAAACAAAAAAAGAACTACCGTGAGGAAGTTTGAATTGAGTTTCTAGGTGAATGTATGAGTAAGAAGAGGATGAAGATGAGTGGATTTGAAGGGTTTTCTAATTGACTTATATAAGAAAGTTGAATATTTTGAAAAGTCTTATTTGAAAGGTGAATGATACCTAAGATGTCTGAAAGACCTTGAACATTTGAGAGTTGAATGGAGTTCCTTACACAAAGTATGAATGAGTAGTTAAGAGATGAAAATGCATGAAAAACTTTAAAATGTCCTAACTGAGTTAAATATTTTGAGGTTTCTCTGGTGCGGATGTATTAGTTGGAAGAACATTATGTAATGATTGATAATGATAATGTTTCCTCAGGAGGAGGCTGGGAAGCTGGAGAGGAGCAGTTGTAGCCGGTATGAGCTGGACTTGGTGAAGAACCTGTCTGCACTTGGAATCGGACCCGGTCTGAAACCGGTTCACAACCTGTCTGCGCTGGCATCAGGTCCAGAGAGTGTCTTCTCCAATCTGAACCAAGAGGGCTGTAAAGATGGATGGACCTACAGTACTGAGCATTACCAGTCTACTGTAGTCACTGAGGTACTGAGCTACTGTTACTATGTAATCTACTACTGCAAGTACCATTTGGTGACCCCCGCCACCCCGTCTGCTGCATGTTACTGTTTAGACTGAAGATCCAGACTAGACAGGACAGCTTCCGTTTGTAAAACACTGAGGGCTTATGATTTCTCTCAGTGGACACAAATCATTGACTGCAGGAAGACGTCATGACAAACTGGAAATGACTGGATTGGGGTCTCCTGTATATTATGTATCTGTGTGGTGCAACAGCTGCAGCAACTGAACTTTTGAACTTTATTTATAATGAATTAAGCAGAGAAGGTGTGTGGTCTACATTCCCTAAGACTGTAACAATACTAGTTCCAATACTTGTTACCTTAGAATGAACCTTTTATATCTACAGACGGTGCCAGTCCTCTTCCACAGAGTGTGCAATGTTGAAATGTCATGTTCCTACAATAGCCCAGAACAGACCACATTTTACTATGAGTTTTGGCAACTAGTCTGCTACACACTCGGAATGAGAGGGTGAGGCCAGGGGTGTTCAGTTGGTTGCAATCAGCAACCTCAACGTTAGATACCAACTAGTGTAGCCTTGCATGTTTGGGGTTTGTGCGTGTGACACACCAATTATGCATCCGTTCTTAGACTGTATAATAGAAAAGCAGGTAAGGCATCACCAACAAGGAAGCAACAGGTAAACAGTCAACCAAGAAAACATTGAGACATGTTGTCCTATGTTCAAAACCAAGAAACCTGGAGGCTATTGAAACCACCCTCTGGAAAGGAAAAGGCCACATGCTGGAGGACCTGGTTTAGAGAAAACCATTTCTGTGAATATGGAGAGGACCAGAATCTGAGCTTGAACCTGAAGGCCAGGCTCAAAGGAGAGAAGATTTACCACAGAGAACTATCCTCAGAGACATGCTTTATATACCAGTGTCTTTATCTGCTGTATTATTCCAGTTTATATGTTAATGTCTCCTGCAGTATTCCCACACATTTACTGTATGTCTCATGTCTTCCAGTTTAATCTGGTGTGCAGTGACCAGTGGAAACAGCCTCTGACCTCTTTTGTCTACTTTCTGGGAGGACTGACCGGATGCTTATTCTCTGGACAGATCTCTGACCGGTACTTTTCATTTTCAGTAACTGGTTAACTGTCGGCTAACCAAGCTTCAACCAAAGACACAAAGGTTGAAGCTTTACGGCAAATACTCTGCAACATAATTTTATCTTCTAAAATCTAAAGACCTACACCATGTACACACTCTGCAGAGTTTGTTGTTAACTTGGACGACCATCAAGCTAGCTTCCAGCTTCAAGCTAGCTTGTGTTTGTATCTCAGCTTTGGCAGGAAGCCTGTACTGTTCGGTGCCATCGGCATGCTTAGCGTCTTCAGTTGTGCTCTGGCCTTTGCTCCTTCCTGGCCCATCTTCACCATGCTCTTCTTCATGATGGGCCTGGGTCAGATCGCCTGCTACATAGTTGTGTTTGTACTAGGTATGGGTTTTTCATTCTCATTTTTTTCTTCCTCCCCACTGTTTGTGTGCTCTAGTGTTGTTGATCTCAATGGATCACACTAGAGGACAGAATAAGACCATATCTTATTGTCTTATATGTCAACTTTTCACTAACAATGGATGATGTATTTGTTAGAGCACAGACAAAACATAGTATTTCTGTACAGGTTCAGAGATCCTGATTGGTTCAACTAGAGTTTTGTTCTCCAACATGGCCCTGCCTATTATCTACACAACTGGTATGATGGTGCTGCCTGGCACTGCATACCTGGTCAGGAACTGGAGACATCTATCGCTGATCATGGCTGTGCCAGGCCTGGCCTGTATCCCCTTCTGGTGGTAAGATGATCTCAGTACACTATCATGTGTGTGTACTACTTGATTCATTATATCACAGATGAAAGGATGAAATCTGTCCGTGTCCAGATGATGATTCTATCCAACTGCGGAATGATATAATTTAATATAACCCGATTTTGTACCTTGATGAACAAACAAAAGACTTGACAAAAGAAGGTGTGCACTGTTGTAAGAGTCTGTATAGCACACAAATGGATGAACCAGGTTGATCTAGTGTCCTTCCACAATTTCCAATTTAAGTCTATTTGTCTGTCTGTCCACCAGGCTCGTTCCAGAGTCTCCTCGCTGGTTGCTGTCTCATGGACGTTTGCCGAATGCCGAACTCCTGCTGAGGGCAGCAGCCCTGGAGAATAAAGTGGAAGCTCCAAAAGTCATCTTCCTCCCGTCAAAAGTAAGTAGGTCTAAGTAGTAGGTCAGCCTTACTCCACAAACTGAAGAACATTGTATTGCAGTTTATTTGTCTCTCTGAAGGGTGACGAAGCAGCAAGCCAGAAGACCAAGTCCCTTGGCTTCCTGGACCTGCTGAGGACCAGAAACATTCGAAATATGACCCTTGTGCAGTGGCTCATCTGGTGAGTTAAAGTACTTTTACATCATAAAACTTTCCCCTGGGATTCAAGAACATATCTTTTTTTTGGCTAACACCGTCAGCAGCATGGTTAGCATAGTTCGTCCATCCGGAGCAAGATACAACAACTAGTTGTCCACTTCCAATTTTCTGTGGATGTTCATGGTCCCCAGAGTTAGACCATTTGGCCTTTCCTCTAGCATTTTACATTTTTAGCTCCACAACAGTTAGGTCTTTAAGAATAACAAAATCATCATCAGAGTTTGTTGTTTGCTTTGTCCAGCACTTTCATATTGCTGCTGTAATCAACACTAGGGTTCACTACAATGACTAGTGTTGAAGTCTTGCTCTCTTCTTGTTTGCAGGTTTTCTGTAAGTGTAAGCTACTTTGGACTGTCATTCAACATGTCTAGTATCTATGGCAGCCCCTTCCTAAACTACTTCCTGCTGACAGTTGTTGAGCTCCCGGCGTACACTGCCAGCTGGCTGGCTGCACGCAGTCTTCCTCGCCGCCTGTCCTTTATCAGCTTCACCCTGCTGGGGGCGCTAGCTCTGCTCCTCATCCAGATCACAAAGCACAGTAAGACCAACACACCCTAACTATTCTCCACTGCTTTCTTTCTTTGCTGCTAAAAAAAATGACTGATTGTTGTCAACTAACTCAATGAGTTAGTTGGAAACTCTGGCTCCAAATTCTTAATGTTTCCAGCTCTTTTTTTTTTTTTTTTTAAACTTGGTTTTCTTGATTTCTTGTAAACAGTTCTGTTTACATGTAGTGTTAGTCACCAAAACACATTGTGTGTATCCTTGTGTGGGGAAAAAAATCTTCCTCAGGCCTTCTGACATAATTTACTGTAGTTAAAACAGCAGATTATAGGCGCGAGTTCTCCATGGGACAACTGATTTAATCTCACAGTACATTCACTTATTAACATTCCCCTCCCACCGCCTCTGTCCATAATTTTACTCTTTCTCTATACACCATTATTTCTCTTTTTGGGCCCTCTCCAGCCACTTACTCTATCTAATGGTGTCAACATTCCTCAGTCTCGGCCTTGCATGCACTGATAAGCAGAACACACTCTCTGATCCCTGATGCCTTTACTTCAGACTGTGCTACCATCTACAAATCGAAATAAGTATATTCCTATTACACTGATTGCTACATTAGTTATACATGTTCTGATTCATGCACACCTGAGGTCTAACAAACATGTTTAATCCATTTCCTTCCCCATAAAACATTTGCAAAGTTTTATTTAGTATTTTAAACTGGGCATCGTTAACTAGCTTGCAACCTTGCATTGCATTGCTGCATATGTTGGCGAATTACCACCATCTGTTGATCAGTGTAATACTTTGAAACCATTCGCAGAAGTGTGTGCTGACCCTGTTTGAATGCTTGCTATAGAAAAACATACTTGAAACAGTGTTTTAACATCACCTTGAAACAGTGGTTAATTATTGCTCTTTGGAACTAACACTTGGTTCCTATTGTTAATTATGCAGTAGGCTTGGTGGCCATGGTAATGCTCACAGTTGCAGCTTATGTTAGAGGAGATAATCACACTGTTGAATCCATTCCGTGCTTGGGTGTTTGCTTGGGTGTTTTTGAAAAGGCTAAAAGCAAGACGCCACCCTCCAAACTCCTTAAAAATGCCTGTCTTACTTCAGCCCCATGCACGCCACACATGTTGAGAAATACAAAGCTTGACAAGCCAGCAATGCCAAGTCATAGTGTGATTGGGCAATTGCTATTCGGGAGAGTGAGCAGTCTATTGCTTCATAGTGGTTCAATGCTTCAGAAATGCTTGGTTTTCCCCATCACTAGCTTACAGCCCTCCTCCTCCTCCCTGCAGGTCATCTAGCTGTCACCCTGACCCTGGTGCTGGTGGGTAAATTTGGCATTATGGCAGGAAGCGGGATGTTGTACACATTCACTGGTGAGCTGTCTCCCACAGTCATCAGGAACACAGCAATGTCATCCTGTGCCATGTTCTCCAGAGTGGGGTCCTCTGTCTCTCCATACCTGATGCAGCTGGGTGAGATCCTTATTCATGTCAGCAGTAGCTGTGAGCTACAGTTTTGTCCTTTAAAGGATAAGCTCACCTAAATGACAAAAGAACATATTTATATAAACGATAAAGATAAGCTCTGAGAAATCTATCTGAATAAAAAAACATTAGTTTTAGTCATGGAGGCACATGTTGGAAGTATAAACTCACTGATCCGGTCTGCTTTTGTCTCCAGCTGTCTTCTATCAGTTCCTTCCGTGGATAGTTGTGGGATCTCTGTCATTGCTCAGTGTTGTGCTCTCTGTCTTCCTGCCCGAGACCTTCAGACAGCCGCTTCCCGACACCATCGAGCAGATGGCGCAAACGCAGAGGTCAGTAAGCACAGTCACAGTACGCTGTCTGAGTGCATTTCCCCGTGCGTGTCTATTTCTGCTGTGTTGGACATTTTGACATGAAGATTAACTCATTCTGTAGCCAGCCTCAGGTGGGCATTTGAGGAACTGCAGTTTTTGGCACTTCAACATAGGCTTTACTTTAAAACCACGGAAGTTACTGCTTGGTTTTCACATGTGTTTCCACTACAGGGGGTAACACTTTTTCCACACTGTTGTGGTCCTGCTCTGTAGCATGACCAACCTCCATTAAATGGATGACTCAGCACTTGTGAGACTATGCTGATGACTAGAGAGAAAGTGTATGTGTCTGAACTGATTAGTCATGTTTGGTACATTTATGAATGAGTCTTTAAACTGAACTGAGTGTACTGAATCATCATAGTCACTGACTGATGCAGTGGAGTCCAATGTTCACTGAGAGTGCTGCTGTGAGCTGAGCCGTGATTCACAATACATCACTACAGCACAGAAACAGTCATAATGTGATTGCTCTGTCATAACTAATAGGCTGCTCAGCTATTAATCTCATGTACAGTGCTTATGGAGGCCTAATTTTAACAAAACATAACAGCTTCAAATACATGTTGTATGAAAGGAAAACATAGCAGTATTACAAACACATATCCAGTACATAAATGTGTCAGAACCAGACGTATACAATAGGATAAAAACATACTGTACGTGCAGCCTGAATAATGCAGCTCTCCTCTTCTGGCTTCCAGGTTCAGGTGGCCATGGGCCTCCACGCCTCCTCCGAAGGATGACGGGAAATCAACTAAAGATCAGATTGCAGAGACTGCACCTGACATCATCTGCTCAACTCAACTATAAGACTCCTGAAAACACGAAAATTATGTTAGAAATGACATTTTATTCTGTTTTGTCAGGATGGTGACTGGGAGAGGACAGCCTATTAGTAGTATAGTATTATAACATTTTGTCATCTTGCCATAATGGAGGGACTACTGCAAAACTTCACTGAAAATAAGGACACACATCACAATGACTACACTTTTTCATTAAACAAAAGAAAAAGTGTGCTGAACCTTAAAGCTGAACTCACTTGCTGTATTTCTGATTTACTGTGCTTCCTCTCACAGATTGACACTGGTGCATTTGAGATGATCAACATGTGATTGTCTCAAGTCTCTTCATAAACATGAATTGAAGGTGAATGTACAGACTCAGGGTGGTACGATGTGTAACAATATAAAGTTTAAAAAGTGTTTTTGGTGTGTATATAGATAATAATAGGGATAAACATATGGATGTGTGTATATTTAATGGGATAAATACATGAATAAATCTAATTTAACTCTTTAAATAAAAAGAAAATCTGGTATAAATCATCTTTATTGTTTTTGCTCAGTTGATTATGACTGACTTTGGTCATAAATAAAGCTTGTTATTTTTTTTATTTGAACATAAATGTGATCCTGAGCGTCGGATTTTGCAGTTTTGCAGTGATGGTACTTGAACGCCTCAGTGGTCTAAAATTGATAGGGCGTGGCCTGTCAATATGTGGTCCCGCCCCCGGATACACGGCTCCAGGTTCATAAAGCTACGACCGAAAAGGGACAATGAAGCCTTCAAAATAAAAGCATGTGACATATACGTTTTTGCAAAAATCAAGTGAATTATAAAGAAAAAATGTTTTTATTTCATTCCTTTGAAACTCAGCCTTTAAGTATCAGTAACATTTTGAGGCATCTTCCATTATCAACTGTTATTTACAAGCCAACATATACTGTGACATAGTGAGAGAACAAATCGGAATGATTTCACATCAGTATTAAACTGGACAACATATACTGTGACTGATAGTCTGAACATCCTTCAGCCATAGACTAGACTATAATGCCCCACATGGAGTGCATTTACAGTGACCAAGACCATCATATCAATGGTGATCGCTTAACTTTTCATCTAGTGCTGTCATTGGGTCTAATTTTTAATCTGTCTAATTAATCTGTCTAATTGCTCATCTATCCATAGTAACAAAGTCAAGTACTGTATAATTTTGGTCAGTCGAACCCTGTGCCACTGTGGCGAGGTCTGAGCCTCTCACACTCTACCTATTGATTTAACCAACGTCCCTAAATGTTGATGTACCTATACTTTACTTGAGTAGTTGCATTTTATCTTACCATAGGCTGCATCCAAATATTGTACTTTACTCCAATAGAAAACATACAATCAACTAATAGATTATGATGTATTATGATACACATAGTAGTTCACATTAGCCCCACCATTTCCAGCTGCATAATGAATGATGTTTACATATTAGAGAGACTGTGGAAGCCTTAAACAGCTCCTTCAGCAACAGACTGCTACTAACACCATGTAAGAAGGAGCTCTACCACAGGTCCTTCATTCAAACAGCTGTCACACTCTTTAACACCAGCATAACTTCATGACTTTTTCTATATATTTCTTATATATTTCTTACTATACTATGTCTTACTTATTATATTTTTCTTACTAGTAATTTGTTATCCTCCTTTTGTATATGAGATGCTGTGACAAGTAAATTTCCTTTGTGTCTATTAAAGTCTATTATATCGTATCTTATCTAACCTCTATTAATGCATCAATATCTTTTTTAGTACTTTTAAGGTGTGTAAGGGGATCTATTCACAGACATTAAATATTATATTATATTATGTTACTACAGAAGCCCAGAAGGGACAAACCAAACACTGGCTCTACATAAGGAGCAGTTTGATGACTACTGTAGTTTCTCTCTTAATGTTTGAACCTAGAAGGAGAGGTGAGGGGTATTCAGTTGTCTACAATTTGAAACTGCACCACTAGATGCCATTAAAGTCTACACACCTAACCTTTAAGTATAATCTGATGTACAATTTGAATGCAGAGATACTGATACTGTTTTACTTTAGTAAAAGATCTGAATACTTCTTCCACCATGATTTAAGTCCTGACAGTCCTGAACTGACAAAGATTTTTAACCCAGCCTTGTGGACTGAACTAATTACATAAATACATACATAAATACCAAAAGGATAAAATATTTCTAATAACATTAAAGACAAAGGCAGCTTCTTGTGAGGTCAGTAGTGGTTGCTGAACGTGTTCCTCCTCAGGGCTTTTATTTTGGAATGTCGCTCTACCGGAAGTCGCCTTCATTTGCCCGGCTTCACTGAGGCTGCGCAGAGCGGCGAGAGCCATCCACCGCCTGCTTTCTGTGTTTCCACTGTTGTTGAAAGCCAACGGACAACGAGCTGAGCTGCCCCTCAGAGTTTTTCATGGAAAACTGATCAGACATCTGCTGACTGATCAGCCCGAGAGGAGGAAGAGAAGGAGGAGGAGAGGAGAGGAAGATCTGCAGAGGAGAAGGAGAGACCGAGGAGTGGAGGAGAAGAGGAGGAGGACGTGGAGAGGAGAGGAGAAAGAAGAGAAAAAAATCGGGGCAGTAGAATGGTGCAGATTTAACAGAAAGGTAAGAAAAGCCTCCCGATCGATACTTATTCCTCATCGATCCCGAAGTTATCGGTGTTGGAGCAGATCGAGGCTGAGGTAAGGCGGCTGCGAGCCTGCAGCTGCTGCAGCTGCTGCTGCTGCTGCTGCTGAATGTAGGTCATTGTGTCTGTGGGCCGAGCCGAACCAAGCCGAGACAAACCGAGCCTGGCCGGGCCGAGCCGGGCTGCAGCCAGGCCGCAGGCTGGCTGAGGAGGGAGGAGGAGGGTAGGAAGATGAAGCCCTGCAGCAGGACTGGCTGCTGCTGCAGTAACAGACTCATTTATCCTCACTAATGCTGCTTCTGCTACTCATACCACCAATACTGATGATCATAACAACAATGTTTGACCCAATAATAGATTCATTCTATGATTCTAGTCCTAGTTTAGTATGAAAATAAACTTTAAAATGCTAAAAGCTCCTGAAAACTGCAAACTTGATTTGTTATGTTTGGAGTATTTCTCTTTAATAATAAATATTTGTGAGTATAAAAGTTCAACATTGAATTTTATTCAGTAAAAGTTTGAAATACTCATGTAGTCTGCTCCATCAGGACGTGTTGACTGTTTGATTCATACTGTGTCAGGATAAGATGCCTGTGTCGACCGAGATGTTCAAATCTACAGTGCATGTTAAAATAAATACAGTGTACAAAGTCTAAATATACACGCCACATGCTAAAATAACACAAAATGACGTCGAGTGGATGGAATAAAGGAGGTACGGAGTATAAATGACACCGCGTGTGTGTGTGTGTGTGACTACAAATTACAAGCAGGGAATGAACTGAACGGAAAAGTGCAAACACAACCCAGCTTCTAAAAATGTGCCGCACGTTGTGTAAAATGTGAATGGAAACACTGAAGCTCCATATTTATTTATTTGTTAACACAAAAAGAACATACCAAAAGATGAAACTAAGAGAATTTATTGTTTTTGGAAAAGTATAAACCCGTTTTTTTGGATTTGATGTCAGCAACACATTTGAAAAAGTTGGTCATGTTTACCACTGTGTTGCATCACCTCAGCTTTGTGTGCATCTGTGAACTGAGGAGACTCTGCTGTAAGGGCGAAAGTACTTACCTGATTTCATCTGCTCAACAGTTCAGCGTCTTCTTTGTCATATTTTGTTTCATAATGCGCTGAACATTTTCAATAGGTGACATGTCTGGATGCAGGCAGGTCAGAGTAGCGTCCAGACTCTTGCTGTGAATCCGTGCAGAATGTGGTTTGACGTCAGGCCATCCCTGAAAAAGACGTTGTCTATTTTGCAGCATGTGTTGCTCCAAAACCTGTATATATCATTGAGCATTAATGGTGCCTTCACAGATGATCAGGTTACCCATCATGCCATGTGCACTAATGCACCCCCATACCATCATGGATTACCTCAGTCCATCTTAAATAAGCTCGCGTCCACAGTTTGTTTCTGGATCTGGTTTCCACCCGGTTTCCTCTTTGTCTGGTGGAGTTTGAGCTGTCATTTGTGGATGCAGTGATGAACTGTGATCACAGACGATGATTTTCTCGAAGTGATGTCGCGTCTGTTTTTGATGCACTGCTGTCTGCAGGGCCTGAAGATCACGGCTATCTTCTCTGAATCTTTTAATGATATAATGAACTGTAGACGATGAAATCCACAGATTCTTTGTCATTTTACGTTGAGAAACTTCCAATCGTTCTTAAGTTGTTGTTGGTGAACGCCTCCACATCTTTATCTCGCTGCCACTGTCCTTGAAACATGTTGCTGGCATCAAATTCAAAATATTTACATTTCACACAGTGAGACAGCTTTTTTGAAAATGGGGTTGTATGTTACTATATTACAAAAATTAAAGAAACATGCAGTGAAATAGATTTATAAAGGGATAGTTCAACATTCTGGGAAATTCACGCATTTATTTTCTTATACAGTTGTGACAGGTAGTACTCACACTGTGAGCTAGTAGCATGTTGGCTAGTGTCTCAGATTGTGGGCTAGTTGTTGAGCCTGTGGGCTGGTGTCGAAACTCATGGGCAAGTGTTTGAGATTGAGGATCAGTGTTTGAAATTGTTGACTAGTATCTGATCATGTTGGCTGGTGTCTAAACTTATGAGCTGGTGTCTGAGATCCCATGGGATAGTCTAGGTCTAAGATTGTAGGCTAATGTCTGAGGTTGTGGGCTGGTGTCGGAACCTGTGGACCAGTGTTGAGATCACTAGTGTCTGAGGTTGCGGGCTAGTGTCTGAGGTTGCGGGCTAGTGTCTGAGGTTGCGGGCTAGTGTCTGAGGTTGCGGCTAGTGTCTAATGAAGATTTGCTGGATTTGGGCACCACAGAGTACTGGAATTGAACTTCATAGCCAGGATGGGCAGGAGGAACAGTTCTATCAACATGAATATCAACCAACCGCCTTTAAGTGCTGTCTGTGTGTGTGTCTATAGATGTCCACCGTTAACATGGAAGCGACCACCATCCTCCCCATCCTCAAGAAGAAACTGGCCTTTCTGTCAGGTAAAGCACACACACACACACACACACACACACGTTATAAGGTAACATGTGTTTGTGTGTGGACTGTGTGACCTCAGTTTAATCAGACGTATCCTGTCCATTTGTGTTTAGGGGGGAAGGACCGGCGCAGTGGTCTGATCCTGACCATCCCTCTCAGTTCAGATCAGACCAGCATGGAGGAGCTCAGCGCCACACTGGACTACCTGCTCAGCATCCCCAGGTACACACACACACACACACGCAGTAACATGTGTGTGTGTGTGTAGTTGAGAGGCTCTTGTTTTTAAAGCCTTTTGACATGTTTGGAGTGAACTTGTCACCGAAGAGCTGCTGGATCTGGACTTGGCTCCAGTCTCAGTAAAAAGCTTAAAGGATTTTTATTTATTACAACTTGAGCCTCACGGTATTGGCGTGAATATGAGACGATCCTCATTCGAAGATGAACTGTCCCTTTCAGCAGACGTTTTAAAGACACAAACACTTTGAGTCCTGCTGGGACAGATTCCCAGAGAAACAAGGAGTCCTCATCCTCGAAGACTTTTCTTCCATAAAAGCACAAAGTAAATCCCACATTTGTGTTCCGGTCTCATACTCTCACGCTCTCGTGTCTGGCTCTCAGTGATTTTTACTTTGCTTGTTAGCAGTCTGTCTTTATGAGCTCCTCGTCGCGACGTTCTCTGACAGCGATAGTTCTTGGCAGCTCGACAGACGATTCAGTGCCTGTTTCATCTCTGCAGTAAAGATGTTGACAGATGCTTTACGAGGCGTTATCACTCGTCAGAGATTTATTACCCCTAAAACACTTTCCACAAACTCCTGTAGATTAAACTGGCCTTCATCCTTCATCCTTCATAAAAACTTTTAAGGCTGACCAACTCTGAAGAAGTCACACTATAGATGGAATGTGAAAAAAACCTTACTAGTGACAAGAAGGCTACAAACAAGCCATAATGCAACACTCTCTGTTGGAGCTGATGTTACACTTACCTTTGAAAAAAGAATATCTGCTAATCTGCAAAAAATGTATTGTCTTACATTTGGGTCTTTATAGTTTTTTCATTGATTTATATAACATTGTACTCACCAAAGTAGACCTGAGAATCCAGCAGCAACTTGGCGAGCATAGTGTTGCCATAACTGATAAATAATATCCCAGAGTACAAACATAAGACCTGAACTTGAGTTCTACTTTAAATCCTTGCAAATAAATCTGCTAGTTGTTAATATTTTACAGTCTGTTAGTGTTCAGCAGCTCCAACACTTGAGCTGTCTATAAAAACAACATTCAGAAGCTTACATCTGATCCGGGAACTCATAATTTCAAGTTTCTGGACACACATCTGAAGCAGAGGGAACATGTCTGTGTGGACGGACAGCCCTAAAATGCAGCATGAACAGGAAACTCTGTATGTAAATGTTGGTGTTCACAGTTTGAATGATGTCCTTGTGATATAAAATGCTTCCTCTTTGTCTCTCTCAGTGAGAAGTGTAAGGCTCGGGGCTTCACCGTCATCGTGGACGGACGTAAGTCTCAGTGGAACATCGTGAAGACTGTGGTGCTCATGTTGCAGGTACAAGCACACGATACGGGTCTCATTCATTCATGACACACACACACACGACTGCATCACTCTGTCAGGATGGTGACGATATCGATGCTGTTTCAGAATGTGATTCCAGCCGAGGTGTCGCTGGTCTGTGTGGTGAAGCCAGATGAGTTCTGGGATAAGAAGGTCACACACTTCTGCTTCTGGAAGGAGAAAGACCGCCTTGGCTTCGAGGTGAGTCTCTCAGCTTCAGGTTTCCTTTACGCTCCCTGAACTCTTTGACGTGTAACGAGAAGCTTTTGTGAATTCGAAAAGGGCTTTTTTTGTCAAACAGGAACTTCACGTCAAATGATCGCAGATGTTTTCTCAATGTGAGGCTTTGTAGAAGTGTGATAGCTATTATTGAGCTCAGGTAAAGTCCAGAGAAGCATCTGTGGTAACATTTGGGAACATTGTGAGGCTTTGGTGCTCTGTGTTTTTCACTGTGGCGTTCCAGAAATACATTTTCTGGTCCACCTCTTGGGTTCCTTAAGTGTTGTTATTGTAGGTCTTGTCGTTCCACCACATCTGAAGACAAACGTGTTTAGAGCTGTTCTGAAGAGCCTGTGGTCACAGAGAGGAGCGAGAGCACGAGCAAGAAGCCAGTTTTTAATCTAACTTTGAAATAACCTCAGAGACAAACAGACTGCGGCACGGGATGGTGGTGCAGTGGTTAGCGTTGCAAGAAGGTTCCTGGTTTTAACTTCGGCTGGGGCCTTTCTGTGTGCATGTTCTCCACATGTCTGCGTGGGTTCTCTCCGGCTTCCTCCCACAGACATGACCACAGACAAGACATGACCATAACAGGTTAACTGTGACTCTAAATTGTCCATAGGTGTGAATGTGAATGTGAATGGCTGTATGTCTTTGTGTGTCCTGCGATAAGCTGGCAAGGGTGAACCACGCCTCCAGCGCAAAGTGACTCAAAGTCAGCTGGGATAGGCTCGAGGATAAGGGGTTAAAGAAAATGTATGGATGGATGAAAAACAGACCGTCTGTCTGTAATTTCAGTTTTTGCTGTTGTGAGGGCAGTTTGTTTGACACATACACATACACACACACACACACACACACATTGAACTGTGTTGTTACCTGATATCAAACCGAGAGAAATGGAGCCACTTATGATAACCTTGAGCATCATTAACTGTCCTGAGTGCTGCTGGAAATCTGAGCCAGGACCGTGTGTGGTTTTACTGACAGAGAGCACAGCTGTTACCACGGTAACCGGAGTAGGTTTCTTGGTGTGTTTGGACTTGAAAGTTGCTGCAGACAGATAATCCATCATACTCCATTTTTTTTTTTAGTCAGAGTGGAGTTTTCATTGTGCTGCCCCGGATGGTGCATTCAAGGACGCTCCAACATTTAAGAGTCGACTAATGAACAGCACAGTTAGAATGCAAGTCCATGTGTAAGTTATGAGATTTTTGTGCTTTGATGAATAATGTGCTCAGATTGAGTTTGTTAGAGAGCTCATCTCTGTTATTTTAAAACACACACACACAGCTGCTGGAAGGGAGATTCCAGTGACTGTGTTGAAATGTGACTCATCTTAAATATGGAGTATATGTGTATGTGTGGATGTCACAGTGGGGTGTGTGTCGCACAGCTGCCTTTAAAGTCTGACCTAACATTTTAAATAAACACACACACGCACACAGTGTGTGTGACAGCTGGAGGACACACTCACGACCAACTGTCTGACCATCCAGATTTATTTGTAAAACAGCCCCTCACACAGATCCAGCTCAGAGAGTGATGAAACACAGAGAGTGTACAGAAAATGTTGCATTTGGAAGTAAGAACTTGTTTTGTTTCACTAAGAAGAGGCCCCAGATCAGCTCTTTGTGAACATCTCCAGATTTAGAAATTCGAAGCAGAAGTTTGTCCTGTGATCCAAGAACACTTCTGGGCTGATAGACCGAGGCAAATGTTAGATATAGAATCTGTGATCAGTGCTGGATTGCGTAAAACAGCTAAGAAACAGTCTTAATAACAGCTCAAATCTTTGACTGATGAGTCACAGAGTTCTCTGGAGGAAGCTCAAAGTGATTCTTCAGCGCTGACTAACATGACTCCTAAGGGTTAAGAAAACGACGACTAATTATATCTTTGCTGCCAACTTGCACTAACCCTCAAATACTGAACCGACCTTGTGGAACATCCTCGATCATGGCGGACCTCGCTCTGTTTTTAGGTCATTGGCTGGAGGACAGAGAAACGAGGAGGAGGAAGCATAATTTGCAGAATGAAAATGCAACCATTGTCGTGGTTATAACTACCCATCATTCACTGTGTTCATGATGTACGCTTCAATGTGTTGAAACATGCCAGAGGAAACTTTTAAAAGATATTATCCCCCACAGTTATGGATATATAAATCATAAGTGTGAGGTCCTATAAAATGTTTGGATTTGAAATGTAAGATAGAACACAGGGATCAACCTTTAACATTTCCATCAAAAGGTCTTGTAGCTCAGATAACATAATACATACAGTACCAGTCAAAAGTTTGGGCACACCTTCTCATTTGATGTCTTGTATCTTTTTTATCTTTTATTCTTTATTTATTTTCTACATTGTAAGTACTGTCCTGAAGACATCGAAACACATATGGAAATATGTGGTAAACAAAATATGTTATAGATTTTAGGTTTTATACTAAGTATAGTGAAACAACAGTCCATCATTAGTTTAAGACATGAAAGTCAGTCAATCTGAAAAATTCAAGAACGAATGTGTCTTCAAGTGCATTCACAATAACCATCAAATGCTATGATCAAACCGGCTCTCATACAGAGCCACTCAAGAAAGGAAGACCAAGCCTTACCTCTGCTGCAGTTCATTACAGTTACCAGCCTCAGAAACCACCAATTAACAGGACCTCAGATTAGAGCTCACATAAATGCTTCACAGTTCAAATAGCAGACACATCTCAACATCAACTGTTCAGAGGAGACTGTGTGAATCAGGCCTTCATGGTCGAATTGCTGCAAAGAAACCACGACTGAAGGAGGCCGAGAAGAAGAAGAGAACTACTCACAAGGAATTGACATTAGACCAGTGGAAATCTGTACTTTGGTCTGAAAATTTTAGAATATTTGTTACAACTGCCATGTGAAGGTGAACGGATGGAATCTGCATGTGTGTTTCCCACCTTGTACCATGGCGGATACACATGTGATGGTGTGGGGGTACTTTGCTGGTGACAGTGTTGGCGATTTATTCAAAACACAAGGCTAGATTTGCTAGCATAGTATTCTGTAGTGACCATCCAGTCATCATTTGTTTCTTAATATGACAATGACCCCAAACACACATTGAGGCTAAGTAAGGGCTGTTTGAACAAGGGGTGTGCATGGAGTGCTGCGTCAGATGACATGGCCTCCACAATCACCTGACGTAAACCCAGTTAAGATGGTTTGGGAAGAGTTGGATCGCAGGGTGAAGGAAGAGCGGCCAACAAGTGCTCGACATATATGGGAACTCCTTCAAGACTGTTGGAAAACTGATTGAGAGAAGAGTGAGCAAAAGCAAAAGGTGGATACTGTACATATAATGTAGAAATATATACATGTTTCTACATTATATAGATGAGTTTAATGTGGAATTAATAAGACTCCCTGTGAACATTTGATTGTATTGATGCTGAATCGTCACGTTGGGAACTTTTTCATCCTGTGTGGGTATTCTCTTTTATCTGCTGACAGCTGTTTTGCACACTTTTTTAGTTTGTGACCATGACCTGCAGATGCTTAGCACCCATCTGTTGGCCAAACTACCAAAATAAAACTCTGTTTGACTAATGTGCTCTTTGCTGTCGGTGCTTCCTCTCAGGTGATCCTGGTTTCGGCCAATAAGTTGACCCGTTACATTGAACCCTGTCAGCTGACGGACGATTTTGGAGGAAGTCTGGACTACGACCACAGCGACTGGCTCAACAAGAGATTGGTCATTATTTTATACTGAAATCAATTCATGTATTTCATATTCTTTGTCGCCACGGAAACCTCACATCGCGTATTTTGTTTTTGCACTTTGTTGCAGGTTTTTGAGAAGTTCACCAAAGAGTCGACATCACTGCTGGACGAGCTGTCCATTATCAATGAAAGTGACAAGAGCAACGCGGTGGACAAGGACAAGTACGCACATACACACACACACACACACACACACACACACACACCCACCCACCCACCAGCTACACTTTATGAAGGGTACACAGATAAAATCCAGAGCTGTGTATTTTTTTTTTCTTCCCTCAGCAGATCAGCTGACTGTGCCCTCTTGCCGTCCTTTGACCCAGAGACTGTCCTTCAGACTGGTAGGTTCAGACATGTATGTTGTGACATAAATGTGGTGACAATTTTACATGTCTGTCTCATGACTGAAATGATTAAGATACTGTTCCTCGACTGCAGCTCAACAGGGAACGAGAATTTTATACTAGAAAAGGTTTCAAAGGTTCTCCATGTAACATTCAGAAAACCATTCTTCACAATGACATCTTTGGCCATTAACAGACCTTTTTCACAGAAGCCATTTTGACATGGAATAGTAGGCAAACACAGGTGTTACAGATGAAATGAACACTGGAGAATAAACTACAGTGATATTTAGTAATAACATTACTATCTGTAACGTTCCTATATTTTATTTGGAACACTGGCTCCATGATACTAACTATCTTTCCATTTGTAAATCTCATAAGTCAACACTGCAAAGCAACAAACTCCCACGCAGCCATGCCACAGCCAGCTGGCTAACCTAAGCTAGGCTTAGGTTACAGTTAGCTAGTTGGTCTCTGCCTTGTAGAAAGACATTGTTGGTTTCAGACCCTTGCTTTGCTGTTACATCATTTGTTGTTGGCTAAAATCAACGCCCTTTGTCTTAATATATAAGTTAGCATCATGCATCACGTTAGCTTGGCAAGCTATAAATAATATATTCACTCAGATAGCGTTTTGATAGCGCTAACGTTAGCAAGCAAGCAAGGGTAACCAGCCAGCTACAACACTGCGGTGCAGCATGTATCCTCATGTATCGTCACGCAATGCAAGCTGACAAAGTAACCTGCAAACTGCAAACCAGTTTAGCCCATTAGAGTCTGGCTTAAAGGTCCAGTGTGTAGAATTTTGTTGGTTGTTGTTTGGTCTAATCGCTGCATTGCAACACACTCATCTTCCTTGTGTAAAGGAGAAACAACACTTAAAAATCTCTGTCTAGAGTCAGTATTTAGTTCGTCTGTTCTGGGCTACTGTAGAAACATGGTGTTCCAACATGGCTGCCTCCATGGAAGAGGACCCGCTCCTACTGTAGATAAAAAAAAGGATAATTTTTAAGTAAAAAAACAAAAAGATTCTTAATTTCTGGTGATTATACATGCATGAAAACATAGTTATAAATACTATATTTCATGTCTCCCTTATTCTGAAAATAAAGGCCCCAAATCTTACACACTGCACCTTTAAATAGCTGATTTTATCCATCCAAGACGGTCCTTTTGCTACGTTAGCTATTGAGCAATTCTTTCTCTTTATTTAGCAAGCCAACATTAGTCAGATAAAACAACAATATATGTTATATATTAATAATAATTATTTAATATATAATAATATTAATAATAACATGTAAGCTTTGACTTTGGACTTGTGTGCTAGCTGTTTGTTGATTTTAGCAAATTCCATTTCTAAGCGGGTGTACAGCGGAGAGAGATGGCGCTCGAGAGTGTCACATCCGGTGGACTTTTCTGGTAAAAGCCCTTTACATAGAAATCACTCCACAGGCTGTTCTACGTACATTCAAATTGCATTAGGATAGCATTCCAACGCTCGATGAATGAGCTCATTTAACCTTTTGTTTAGGATTTTCCCCCAACCAGCACCCTATATTTGACTCTCTTATTGCTTACTTACTGTGTACACAACAACTGATCTGTCCTTCAACCCTCACTTGTGGTCACGAGGTGGGAGAGGAGCGCCCGTAAGGATGTAATCGTGGATCCAAGCAGCCGAAATAAGTTTCCTTGTCACTGACCTGACTTGGAACTCTCAGGCTGCTGCCACCAAGACCTGAAGCTAAACAGACACTAAGGGATGGTTGGATGATGGATGAATGAATGGGTGGATGGCTGGCAGTGTTCACTGTACTGAGCAGCCTGTGTCTGTGTGTTGGGCAGAGGTGAAAGGAGTCTTTGTTTGTGGTACCACCCTCCTCCCTCTACCAGCTCCTTTCATAATATAACAGCATGTACACAAACGCTGTTGTGTAATTGTTTCCACTGCTTTTTAATCTCAAAACAACCCCCCACACACACACTTCACCACCACTCGTCTGTCTGTCTGCAGGTCATGAGCTGCTGTCGGAGCTGCAGCAGCGTCGTTTCAACGGCTCAGAGGGAGGAGGAGGAGGACAGGGAGGTGAGGAAGCAGCTGTCGGTCATCCTGGTGTCAGCTCAGCTCAGACTGACGAAGGGATAGATGGATGGATGAATGAAGGGGTGTCATCTGTATTGTTGTGTGCAAAATAGTTTCAGCAGAATGGAGGCATTCAGTAGTACTACACAGGATACTACAGTGTGACTCAGTGTATGAGAGACTGAATTGATATTTGAATGTCCTAAAATTAACTATTCCAGGCATCTTTTGTGTGACCTAAAGTTGGACTCCAACCCCACCCGTCCTCCGTCTGACCTTTTAAACCTCTGACCTCCAGGTCCAGCCTGGTGCCCCATGGAGGAGGAGCTGCTGGCTCAGCCTCAGGTGATGAAGCTGCTGGACTCGCTCAGAGAACAGTACACCAGATACCAGGAGCTCTGCAGGCAGCGAAACAAACGCACCCAGCTAGACGAGATCCATGCCAAGGTCATGCAGGTAACACATGCGCACGCGCACACACACACCATCTGCCATCTATAAATGTGAATATATATATATATATATATATATAAAATTATATGTTTCCACTCTTTCATTAATAATATTCAAAGTACGGTTCATGTTCCTGAACACAGCACACCCGTGTTAATATCCTCCGCGTGCTCTCTGTGCTCTGTGTACAGAGTCCTGCTCCTCATCATGAAGTCTTTGACCCTCAGAAACTGTGTCAGTGAGCGGCCTCACTGCTCCACAGCACTTATAGTAGACTGTGCCGTGGGGGGGTTGGGGTCCCTGTTAGCCACAGGGGCTGATGGGTAACGCCACTGTCTTGAAGAAGAGCCTGGGGTTGCCATGGTAACCGGAACATGTCGGTCACTAGCCTGTGCAGGATTTGTTTGCGGTAGTGGGGAGGGTTGGCCTATTTCTGGATCGAACTCTGTGTGTGTGTGTGTGTGTGTGTGTGTGTGTGTGTGTGTGTGTGTGTGTGTGTGTGTGTGTGTGTGTGTGTGTGTGTGTGTAAGCTCTTTAAGGCATCACTGACCTGATAAATACAATCAAATCATGATACTGACCCACACACATCTGGATTCCAGATGGTGAATGTTTTAACTTCAACTCAGAATAAAATCATGATGACTGTTCATGATTTTATTTGGTAAAAAACAAACACACGTGCAGCCTGAGTTGATATAATATATAACATGATGTATGCATTATATAAAGAAAACATTGGTCACTCATTACCAAACAAGGCACAGTCAGTTAAACTGTAGTTTAGACTGTGTATATTGTGTAAAAATACAATTTTTTAATTAGATAAAAAATACTAATAATTAAAAAAAAACAAAGATGCAAAATTATTCTTCAGCTTTTTCTTTTTTTTTTTGATAAAGGTCTGTTTACTTAAGATTTTCACAGTATACAAAGTACAAGCAGAATACAAACAATAACTAATCCCTAGTTTAAGATATTGCATAGTCTCTTTAATCCAGTTAGAGTATGAAGGAGGAAGAGGGTGAACAAAATCAGTCATCTGGACAGCAGTGTACAAAATTAATTACTTTAATTCATACCCTGTGATGTAACACCAAATAGAGCAGTAAGAGGGGATGGATCTATTGGTTCCAGAGAGTGTTGAAAATTATTTGCCAGAAGTGATGTGTAATCACAAGTAGGGTTTAACTCTGGTCTAATGTTGGACAACCTAACCTTTGACCAGTGAAGTCGGTGCACTATCTTGTATTGTATAACTGTCTTTGACAAAGGGATGATGAGTGACTCCTTCTCATAACTTTCTGCCACATTGCATCTGGGATCTGCTCACTGAAATCCTCCCATTTGTGTTTGAGACAATCTAAAGTTGACAAGTTAAATAAATGGAGAAGACTATATATCCTACCTATAATCTGCTTTGAGTTTTTCCCCAGCTTGAAAATAGAGTCTAACAGAGATATAGCAAGGGAAAGCAATTGGAGGGTGATATAAAGTTATAGATTAATTATAGATATCTGAAGAAGTGGGATCTAGGGATAGTAAATCTGTTTACTAACTGTTCAAAAGATGCAAAGCTGTTGTCTACATAAAGATCCTGTAGTGAATGTATCCCACTCTTGAACCAGACAGGCTCCATCCAACATCAAGGGAGGAATCGTATGATTTTTATCATATGATTTACTATCAGAGCAAAAAGGGAGAGGCTGTTGAGAGTAAATGACCTCCTAAACTGATTCCAAATTCTTACCAAATATGCCACAGCAGGGTTAGAGGTATGATAAGAGGAGTTCAGCGCACGATAAGGCTGGTAAGGAGGTGGACCTGCAGGGAGTATTTTCCAAAGTTAGCCATTTAGGGGTGTTTGAGTTGTCTATATCTGACATCTAGAACATCAGTGCTCGAATGTTGGCTGCCCACTGTTTTCATTTATTTGTAATCACCTGAAAATAAGAATTATTATGTTTTTATTACCTTAGAGTGAGTTTTAATATCATCGAACACTGCAGGTCCTCTTAATGCTGGATGTAGATAGAGTCTTTCAAGTTTTCCATGTGTCTTGCAGCCACTGTAGTTTCTCCTTTATAATAGGAAGGAGAGGGTGAGGTGAGGGGGGGTGAAATCAGCAACTGCACAGCTAGATGCCACTAAATCCCATAGTCTGGACCCATACATCTTTACTGATTTCACACATGAAGCTCAGTTTATGATGTCATCACGGTTAACTTAGATTGAGATAGGGAGGATGCATGAGAGACTTTTTAGATATTTACAGTCAGTCATTACAAACTTGGAAAGATGCATTGAGTTGCATTATGGGAAATGTAGGATCCAGTGTTTTTAAAGTTTTTGTCATAGCAGAGTTAGCACATCTTTGCCTCTGCTGCTTTGATTTTGAGCATTCTTTTTTAAAAATATATATTATATATTTCTTTGATCTCCTCCAAGCTGATGAAAGAACAAGCATAAATGACTAGAACCACTTTTAAAAATTCATAATTCAGTTAAACTGTGATGATGTCTGCATGATCTGATTTCATTCTCACTGCTCATGTGCTTCAGCTGTTAGATATCACTTTTAATATTTCAGCTTGCTTTACTGTGACGTGTAAATATATTTATGTATCAAGAAAAATACGAAGTGGATAAAAAAATGAATGTGATTTTAATGCAGACTACATAAGGAAAGATTTCTGCACAGTGTCTGTTAAAGACAATCTTGATGTCATGTTTGATGACTCCAACAAGTAGAGCCTGCGAGCCCTCTGCTGGTGGCTCTGCTGCACTGCAGCTCAGAGACTCAAAGAGATGTGTCTTATCAATCCTAACAAAATTATTTATTTCATGTTCATCCAGTCCCCACAAGAGCTCTAACTTCAGCTAACGTTGTCTATGGAGAAAACTAATAGGAACCAGCACCTCCCACTTCTCCCTCTATGGGACGTCACTGAGTCTGGGTTTTGTCTTTCTCTGTATCTCAGGTGGTCACATGGCTGCAGGGTCCAGGTTCAGAGCTGTTGAAGACCCAGCAGGAGATCGGAGACTCGATGCGAGCGGCTCAGGCCCTGCAGCAGAAACACGAGGAGATCGAGAGCCAGCACAGTGTAATGCAACACACACACGTGATCATATGATAAAGACAAAGCGATGAATCATATCAGATCTGGGTTAAATACAGATCTGAGTGGAGTTTGATGCTTTAGTTTTAGTGTATGTACCTTTGTGTCAGTGCACGCTTGATGGCAAATGTGAGCATTGGACTGATTCTGTGTGTTGGTGTGTATACAGGAGTGGTTTGCAGTGTACGTGGAGTTGAACCAGCAGATCGCTGCCTTGCTCAGTGCCGGGGAGGAGGAGGAAGTGGTGGAGCTGAAGGCTCTGCAGCAGCAGCTGAGTGACGTCTGCTACAGACAGGCGGCTCAGCTGGAGGGCCGACAGAACGTCCTGCAGGCGGCGCAGGTCTTCCACAGCACCACACAGGAGGTAACACACACGCAACTACTGGGTGTTAAGTATAGCACTAGGTCCGGACATGTTTAGCCTAGTTTGGCACAAAGACTGTAGGCAGGGGGAAACTGCTAGCTTGGTAGATCACAAGAGAAAAAACATGTTGGTCTGTTTACAAACCACGAAGCCGACAGTGAAAATGTTTGAGATTTACTCTGATTTTGTGTCTGCAGTTGTCCCAGCAGTTAGACGGTCTACTGGGCATGCTCTGTGCTGATGTGGCTCCAGCTGACGGAGCCTCCATTCAGCAAAACCTCAAACTGTTGGAGGAGAAGCTGCAGACTGTCGGTTCGTGCTCTGAATGATAAATCTTGTGAAGCAATGGCGTTAATTAAGTGCATGTACATCTTTTTTGACCCAAGCAGTGACACATTGTTTACTGATGGGTGTAGTAAAGTTCCTCTGTGACATTCAGTGTCTCCACCCCATGCAGAGGCAGGTCTCACTTCTCTGCGCCAGAAGGGAGCGCTGCTGCTGGAGCAGATGTGCAGCCAGCCGTCGTGGTCTCTGGAGGAAACAGAGAGTCCAGCTGGAGAACAGCATGACAACGTTCAGCACATCCAGGCTGTGATGGAGGAGATGCAGCTCCGCAAGCAGAGGTGACCTTCTTCTGCTTTGTCTTTTTCACTGCAGAGCTCTGCAGGGAGAACCTCCAGGTTTCTCTCATCTGTCTTTCTGAAAAGGTTTAGCATAAAATTTGTATCTACTACTGAACCCCATGATCCCAAAGCTAGCATTCCACAACTACAGCTCCCATGAGTCTTAGGAGTTTTACTGATTATCAGTCAAGCACTGGTCAGATTTTCATCAAATGTCCCGATCTCCATCCTGAGGATGAACTGTTTACATTTTAATGAGCCCATGACCTTTCCTCAAGTGCCAACACTGGAACATTTTTAAGTACAAGTGGTAAAACTCTAAAACAGATAAATCATCAAACACTTTCACATTAATGCTGTAATGAATGCTGCAATATGTGTGTGTGTCTTTCAGGTGTGAGGACATGGTGGACGTGAGGAGGCTGAAGATGCTACAGATGGTTCAACTGTTCAAATGTGAAGAAGACGCTTTACAGGTAGGACGCAAACGTACACTTCAATACAGTACTTCCTGTATTGAGGAGATGGTGATCTATGTGTGTGTGTGTGTGTGTGTGTTCAGGCTGTTGAGTGGCTTGGCGAGCTGTTGGACGCCCTATTGAAGACTCACATCAGACTGGGCGATGACACTCAGGAGACCAGGACCATGCTGGACAAACACCGGAAGTTTGTGGACGTCGCTCAGGTGAGACACTTCCAGACCACTCAGTGACTCGATCTATTGTTCATGTCAAAACATTGATAGCAGCTTTTTGTCGTTCACATCCACAGTTAACATGAAACTTTTACTCTCAGAGCTTCTGATGGTGTCTTATAAGGAAGCCTTGCCTAAATAAAGATCGCCACCAATAAGATCAGAGGAAATTTTTATAGTTTTCTGAAATTCTAACCTGTAGGAGGAGAAGAGAGGTGCTATATTCATGGAGTAAATGCAGTATTTAATGTTGTATTTAATTGAAGTATTTAAATTAACACAGCACAGTAGCACACAGGCTTTGTTTATTGTTGGTTCAGCTGTGATTTGAGCTAAATGCTCAACATGCTAACATGCTGATTTGCTGTTTAGCAGATGAATGTCTGAACCAGATTTCATGGCAATTCAACCAATAGTTAGGACCAATAGACCGCCTGACATCCCGTCCCTAGAGCTATGCTGCTTCATCTCTGAAATTTAAAATTTAAGTTTAAGAGATGAAAAGGGATTAAATAATTCTAAAAAAACAAAACATCAGACACAGCACAGACAATAACTCTACGTTTGTCTTCCTGTCTTTTCCTTCAGAGCACGTATGATTACGGCCGTCAGCTGCTGCAGGCGACTGTCGTCCTCTGTCAGTCTCTGCGCTGTACGACGCGCTCGTCTGGAGACACTCTGCCGAGACTCAACCGGGTCTGGAAACAGTTTACTGTCAGCACAGAGGAGCGACAACAGAGACTAGAGCTGGCTTTGAACTTCCACACTGCTGCCGAAAAGGTGAGACAGGCTCAGAGAGATTATTATTACTCGATATTTATATTCATAAAGAGGCTAGAGGTCTATGCAATGACAGGTCGATATTATCTGCTGATCTTTGGTAGAAATTTAAAAAATGTAGTCGGCACACTTGTTGGTGTCCTTGTAGAAACGGCTAACCTCACAGACACTCACACACCATTGCAGCCACACAGGCGTTGAAAATCTAAATTTGCCATGTACATGTCTTCTTATTGTGCTTCAGGTGTTACAACAAGAATGTGTGGACCCGGAGTCTCTGGATGAAGTCGACTCTTCTGGGAAAACTCTGCTGGACAGACTGACCATGCCTGTTATCTTCCCTGATGGGTACGAACAGGCACATTTACATTCTCCTGAGACCATCACCTTAACCATAACCACCGCATACCTAACCCAATCCGATCTTTTAGCTTGCACTAACTGAGTTTTTGGCCTATTGGTCAAGTGGTGAACACAAGACTGACTATCAGTCAGATATGATCATCATTTAAGTTGGTGTTGTAAACTTGTCTGTGAGAGTGAACAAAAGCAGTAAATTTGTGGGCCGTAAAAAACCAAAACATTGATTTTAATCAGAGAACCATGTACAATAGTTACGTAATTGCTGTGTCCCTGGTTCGATTCCAAACAGGGACTCTTGTTGCATGTTAAGAGTTGGTAGGGTGATAATTCTGCTTTATTTTGTCACTACGAGCGACTTCTTTCATATAAAAGAAGTCATTGTAAAAATATTGACTATAGCCACTATGAAGCATAAGGTTCAAACATTAACCAACTTTTTGTCCCCATATGGTCAATGCGTCCCCATAATGTGACTGTGTTAACTGTTTTTTGTTCCCATGTTGTCATGAATACAAGACACACACACACACACACACACACACACACACAGAAAAACACTATATACAAACTCTTAACTCGAATTGTCACTGTTTCAGGAGCGAACAGTACTTTGGGAGTCCCAGCGAAACAGCATCGGCAGCCGAGGGCGTCAGAGATCGCCTCCTGTTGGTGGAGGAGCGACGGCTGCAGCTGCAGGAGGCGAGGCTTCATAATGACGATGAGGAGGAGGAGGAGGAAGAGGAGGAGGACGAGGAGGTGTTAAATGGGCAAGAGGCACGGCTAGACGTGATTGGAGAGGAACTGAGCGAGAAAGAGGACCAAGACGAGGAGGAAGAGGAAGAGGCGGGGCAAAAAGACGAAGACTTAGAGAGGGCCACGCAGGACTGCTAATGGATCGCTGATGACGTTAAACCGAGCAGCCTTAATGAAGCTCGCTAACGAAGGGCTGCTGATAAAGTTCCATCAAAACCTCCAATGTTTTCAGCCTGGAAAGCCCTCAATTGGTCGCTTCTGTGTCGCTGCAGCAGTAGGTTATTCTCACTGATGGTATTCCTTTATAGTAAGACTACCTTTCCCATGAGCCTCACTGCTTACCCTTCCTGAAAGAGGATAAACATGTTGGATGTGCTTTCTCTGTTGATCTTTCGCTCCATTCAGCAGAAACTGTGACAGATTTCCCACCGTTTGCTCTGGAAGAATGGCGCCCTCTAACTGTTTTTTTTAGCAGATTTCCTTCAAAACATGGATCACAAATGTAAAATACTGGAATTATTAATATTCATGTCTGGATGCTCTTTGGATGACGATCGACTATAAAATAATCAGTTTGGATAAGAATACTCCTAATGTACGCCTAACCCCACCTCCTCCTTCCCAGCATGCCACTTGTTCTCCTAGGAGGCGGAGCTTCCACGGTATCTGTCTGTGCCTCCTGCGACTTCCCACGAGATGTAACTGTTCATGTTATTTCAACACGTGCTGCTTTATACAGACTAGTCTAGTCTAGTCTCTTTTTCATGGGTCCAGATGTGCAGAGAGTTAACGCTGTGACCTCAGCACCCCAGACGTTACTCTGTGGTTTGAATAACTGAGTTCACGTGCAGCGATTTAATCATTTGTGCTCTCAAATGAATAATTCGTGCTCGTGATTTATCCTAATCTATCAACCTCATGCCATTAGTCTTGTCTGGTGTGTACCCTCACACGTTCACTATGGTTTGCTTGGGATTAATAGATTCATTTTGGTCTTGGATGTATGTCAGGTTTTGGCTGTTCAAAACAGCACAGTTTTTTCAATCCATGAAATCCCTTAAATGTATCTTAAAGGATCGTCTGATACATGCCTCTGTCATCTTTTTTCAAACCTCCGGCTGACTGAATGATATGTAATGTATGAAGCATACACACCAAGAAGAGATACATTGATTCCTTAGCTTACATCTTTTAAAGACCACTTCACTGCTCTAAAAAAAAAAAAAAGAAAAACCTGTGCAACTCGCTCTGGTCCACACTGACCACAGGGACCGAGGTGACCTCTGATCTCAGATTCCTTTTTCTATTTATTTGACTTCTGTTCAAGCAAACCTTGATGTAACCGGTTGGCGTTTTTGACCAATAACTGCTGCTGTTAAGTGTAAATGCTAAATGCCGCGTCTTGCTTCCTGTCCTCTCTATCCAATGACATACAGTGTACAATGACATCAGTATGACATCATCCTCTAAATAAAGAAGCTTTTTGAAATCGTGGTCAGAAATGTTTGTTTTTTTAATGACAGAAAATCACACAAATGAAGGACTAATGGCTACCGTGCAGGCCTGGCAGCGCACCCACCAGGTAAATTACCTGTTTACTGTGATTACAATCAGCTTTCTGCTGTAATCTGATCTCTTAAATACAACGCACCTGGTTTCTGTGATCAGAGTAGGGGAGCCGAGAAATATCGGGCCATATTTCAAAACGCATCCTATGGCTAAAAGTAGCTACATTGATAAAAGGTTCAGACCTGCTCACTGTCAGTAAGTTGCAGCAGGTAAAGTGCCGTGTTGAAGAGTTTAAAAGCAGAACTTTAAAATCATCTGGAGGTTAAACTGTCAGGAAATGACTAAAACATGGACGACTCCTGAGCAACTGAAGGCCAAAACCTCACACAAAGAGGTAAACCTGGTTCATGGAGTTGACCACCTGCCCACACAATCTGCGGCAGTCACTCGTTCTAACACAAGCACGCAACTACTGTTTGTTTCAAATGACGTTTATTGAAAAATGTTTGAACACTGAAATATTTGAATTATTCTATTGGTCCTTAAATAGATTACATTATTACATAATACCTTGTACACTGACATTTGTACACATAAAATTGTATACTCTGCAAACCATGAATCCAGCATCAGCAGCTCTGTTCCCTCTGATGTAGGACAGCTTCCACTAGAGGGCGACTCTACAACTCTACCCACCCATACCCTTAATTCATCAGTCATTTCAAGCATCCTTCACTCTGGTGACAAACACATTTTAGACATAATAATATGTTAAGATAAGTTAAGTAACCTTGTTCAGAAGTAAAGTATTAAAGTATATTTATTTAAAATATATTTTTGGGTGCCTTGGGTGGATATTGAAGTCCATGTCAATGGAGCAGTACTACAGAGCTGAGATCAAGCACAACATGGTGGAAATCTTTAACGTGTTCAGCGCGGTCATCGTCGGGTCTCCTTCTCCAAAAGGTCTTTGGCCTCGTTGATCTTCGCTGCAAGATACGGCGACCCACCTGTACAGACACGCAAAGTTTAATACCCTTAATAATCAGTACAGAATGTGTATACATATAGTAACAACTTGACTTTGTGATTTTTAACTTTTACACAATGTGTATACATACTCAAAAAGACATCTAAAGACATCTGACTTTTGTTTTTGTCACCTTGAGTATCAGAGTTGAAGCTTACCTTTATCTGGATGGTTGAGGACCATGATCCTCCGGTGGGCCTCACGTACCTTGGCCTTAGTGCTGACGGGACTGGACATAAAAATGACACATGAATGTGAGTGCTGCTTTCCTCTGAGCACTGAGACATGCTGTGTGTTGACAGAGAACACATATTTACCTGATGCCAAGAACGAGGCTGGCCTCTCGTTTGGACATCTTCTGTTCAAAACCTCCTTTGTAATATGATGAGAATGCCTGTGGGGACAGAGAGGCATTCATCATAAGAGCAGTGATTTCCAATAATCTCAACCTGAGGACGGGCTTCATTTTATTTTCCCCCAGAAATCAGAGAAATGAAATAATGCCAGGGTTTTTCTCTGGTTTCTTTCTGTTTATTTTGAACCAGCTACAACAAAAACTGTGAGCACAATACAGAGACAAAGCACAAAGACTGTAGGACTATAGGCAGTCTTGGTTTATTTATAGTTAGAACTTTAAGTCAAGGTGAGCTTTTTCCTCTACACATACACCGGACAATATTTGTATGACACAATAAAAGTCAGGTTTAACCTGAATCCTTGTTAGTAACCACATCAAACCAATGTTGTTTGACCTGATTAATGTTCTGAAGAAGAACACATATTTTCAGATACTGACTCACTTATCTGGATAATAATAAGCAGGAAATATGTGACCCATCAAGTGCAGGCATGCTTGCAAATATACCAAACTGTGAAGTGAGATGTCAAATTGATCAGAATAGGACTGGATATGAATGAATTAATCACTCACTGATGTGGGCATCTTCCCGACAGTTTGAGAGAAGACTTGTCCGAGAGGCTTCCACAGCTGGAATGCATAGCGCCCTGTGGATCAAACACACGCATGAAACAGCTCCACATAATACTATCTCGGATGATTATGGATCTTGTATCAAACTATCCTTACCTGCAAAACCTGCAGCAGCCACACCAAGACCGACTGCTATCAGAGTGCCTCCCTGTCACCAAAATACAACACACTGGGTTAGACTAGTCATATAACAGATACCTGAAGTGCAGCTCTGTGTGCAGTCTGTCTTAGCAGCAAGCCTCTGTATGTCCCTGATTTGTTTGATGTTGTTCAGTGGAAAAGAGAAGAACAGATCCAGTGAAGCTTCAATTAAAGACAAAGGAAGAATCCAGGTCTGACTGAAAGGTGTTCAAATGTCAAGGCGAGGTAGGACGTTATGTGGACATGTATGCATATTAAGGAGTACTGGGCTTGACACTGAACTGCTTCTCAGCTTGCACAGTCCTTATATTTTCCTCTCACCTCCTGCATGAGACTGTGGAGGCCTTAAACAGCCCCTTCAGCAACAGACCACCATGTAAGAAGGAGCTCTACCACAGGTCCTTCATTCCAACAGCTGTCACACTCTTTACCCACCAGCATGACTTCATGACTTTCTTCAATGTATTTCTTATTTATGAGTAATTTCTTATCCACCTTGTGTATATATGAGCTGCTGTGATAAGTGAATATCTCTGCTGTGGGATCATTAAAGTCTGTCTTATCTTATTGGGTCTCATCAAATAAGGCTGCTCAGTGTTTTTACATCTGCTGCCCAGAAACACATATTGTTAGAAGGATTGATAATACACCACCTATAATTGGATCTAAGTGTAAAAGACAGACATACTTCTTATATGCTGAAAAAAACACTACAAATATTGTATTAAAAGAAAAACGGACGGCAATAGGAAAACATGCTAACAGACATTTTTGGGTTATAAAGGTGGGATGTTAATTTATTCATTGTTTATAAATGATCATTTTCTCTCTAAATTGACGCTATTTTTATTTTTAATGACTTATTTTGCCTCCTTTATGTCCAGATGTTTCTTTGTTACATCACTGTCAACTATGATGGCATGGATTCTATTGCAGCAATACTCTTTAACAGGGGTCTTCAACCTTTTTCAGCCCAAGGACCCCTTGGACAAGAGACAAACAAAGTGTGTCTGCACTGCAAACTACTTTATTCACCTTTTATTTCACCTTATTAACCTATTTATACGCTGGGTTATTAGCCTATATGTGTTTATGATTGATACAAAGTAAAGAATAATTTATAAATAATATATAAATACTAATAGCTTTTGTCAAAAGTAGCTTATTATTGCATATTAATGCTTGCAGTTTACTCAATATCATTTTTGTTATGTTTTTTAATTTTCTCAAATTATATTGGTAAAAATTGTCAATTATTATGATTATGCAGTACCTCTGCGGACCCCCTAGGGGTCACGGACCCCTGGTTGAAGACCCCTGGTCTTTTATGTTTTCTGCCATGTCATGATAACTGATTGTGATATTTCAAAGTAACTTATATGAAAGAACATTTATCCACAATGGCAGACTGTTGCGTGCATAATAATATGTAAAAATATAAATGTGAGATGATAAGAGGTCGTGACATTGACATTAATTAACATGTAGAAGTAACGTATATAAATATCATGACGTCAAGTGGCGTCGTTGTAGTTGTTTTATGGGCTGACAGCTCTGCTCCTCCAGTCTGTGTCGTTATGTGTACATAAAACACCATGAAGGACGTCAGTGCTTACGTTTCCCGCTTGTCACGTGCAGGTTTAAACGGTCTCTATATAATAAAACGTGCTTCACGTTGAAAGCTGACGCAGCGTTTTATCAAATATATCAAGGGAAACATGACACGGCGCTTACTTTAGTTTAGTTAGTTAGCTAGCTCATAGTAACACACCTGGTGTAAGCGGAGCAGTGACGTGTTGTCACGTTAGCGGTCACTGAGGTTACGTACGCAGACTTCACAGGTGGACGTCAGTCCGGTTCAGTGTGAACAAAGACTCACCAGCCGTCTGTCGATCTCCGCGTCGCTCCTCATGTTTGTTTTAGGAGTGTATTCAGAATAACGCATCGTCTCTCCTCCATCCACGGTCACTCCGCCGGTGTTCGCCATGTTGCCTCCGTCATAAACGTCAGAGCCCCGAAATAGCACATCCGGTGAGAACTTTCAAAATAAAATTCAGCGACCAATGCGCTGCAGAGCCGGAGTCAATTAACTTCCGGTCCTTAAAGTCCGTGTAAAGGCAATTCAGTGTTTTCTTCCGAAAGACAATAGATATGTTGTAAAATAGTTGCTGAAAACACGTGTAAAGACTTTGATGATATATTACTGAAATGTGGAGTTAGAGGGTTAAACAGTTTAACTCATCAGTTTTCAGTCCAGGATTTTTTGGGCGGTCCTAAAACGAGACCGCATGACGCACTGAGGTAAGTATTAGCATAATACTCAGCATACCCCCGAAAATGTGCGCTCAGTTGTCTAAATGGAAACGGTTGCTACCTCAGCTGTCGTATAGTAGAGTTCTTGTTGCCAATAATTTGGTCGCCTGGACTCTTTGGCACAGGCTCATCAATCTGACACCACCTAGAGGCCCGAGTGACGATGTTCAAAGAGCCATTATGGACTTCTTCTGGTCTGGTAAACACTGGATTTCGGTGGCAGCACTCTACCTGCCTGTGGCAGAAGGGGGGCAAGGACTGATCAACATCCAGTCAAAAACTGCCTCATTGCGACTCCGAACTCCACAGAGACTATTGTATGACTGCGGCCCAACCCGGCTTGATGTGGCTCGTCTGCTGTTGAGGAAAGCTGGCCGATTGGGCTATGAGAAACAGCTTTTCCTCCTACAGGCTGGGGATGTACAAGCTGCCCATTGAAAAGTGGACAACAGACCTCCAGTGAAGGATTGTCCATGACGTGATGGCACTGTTTGGCTCAGAGTTCCGGCAGTTTGGAGCCGGTACAGCTTCTGGACGGACTGCTGAAGGTGCAACTGAGAGTGGAACACTCCTATTATCATTTAATGGACAATCTGGAGGCCCTCAGTCAGATGTGGGCTGTTGGGGGTGTTTTATGCTCTGTGGGGAGGGACGGGGAGTGGGAAAATAATTTGGTTTGTTTGTTCTTTTTTGGGAATCAAGTGAAGATGTGACCTAATCTGTTTATGCTTTAAGTGCTCAATAAAGGGGCTTTGAAAACCAAACCTCTCCTCCTCCTCCATTCATAGAAAAAATATGTTGTATGATAACTTGTATGTTGTATAATAACTTTAGCACTTTTTCATTAAATAAAATGAGCAACAGACAGTTTTTGTTTAAATGCCTTTAATTTTCAGCCTTGACTGAGATTGAATAAAAATCCCCAGACTGTTGCTTCACTTAATAAAGATTTACCTGCTGAGAGATCGAAGGTTTTGTACGTGCTTGAACATTCCTGTTTCTGTCAACTTCGTTTGTGAATATTTTCAGTGTTACAGTCTTCAACATGTTCAGCACAAAACAACTTTGAGACAGTAAACTGCTTCAGAATGTGTATGTGTGACTTTGCTTAACTTGCATGTACCATATCATCCTAATAGTTGAGTATCCCATTCCTTCCTATATCCTGAGATAAAGGGATAATTATTATAGTAGTTATAGAGTATTATGATTTTAAATGAATTGATTTAATTTAAGAATTCTATTTTTTAAAAAAGGGCTTCCATAGTGTTGACCAGCATGAGGGGAAGTATTGAAGGAATCATGAGATACAGTGGAATACACAAAAGAATTACCTCCCATGTCCTTTCCTGTTATTGATGATTTTTTATTCAGGAAATACAAACATGGATAACCCTGTGAAAAATATGACTACAGCCTAGTCATATTTTTCTAAAAAAGAAATATAGGCCAGTGTATAGGCTATAGACCAGTACAGACCAGTATAGACCAGTGAGAAGCAAATGTTCTTGACTCTGTTGCCCCCAAAACATACTGAGAAAGTGGAGAGACAAACGGTGTAGATGACTTTACAAATCTTCAATCTGGATCATAGTGAGATCATTTTAAATCCATATTGAAGCAGTTCCTTTTGTTTTGATTAAACTCCATGCCCTCCACCACATGGGTATTTCCTCATTGTATTATGTATTTTTACAAGCCTATCTATCAAAGAGCCATTTCATGCTAGCACAGGTCAGATTTGCAATTGAAGCAGTCCTGTGTGTAGAATTTAGTGGCATCTAGTAGTGAAATTGGAGCCAACTGAATACCACTCACCTCAGAGAAATGAGGTGAGAAATGTCCCTATCTAAAGCCAGTGTTTGATTTGTGCCTTCTGGGTTACTGTGAACATGCTGGTTCAACATGGTGGACTCTGTGGAAGAGGACCTGCTCTCTCTATAGATATAGTCTCATTCTAAGGTAATAAAAACATAATGATTCTTATATTCAGGTAATTATACACTAACAAAAACATAGTTATAAATATTATATTCCATTTCTGTCAATAGACCACTTTAAATGTTACACACTGGACCTTTAAGTGTGGCATTAAGTGAATGAACAAAGTATGCACACTGCATGTTGTTGCCTTTTTCTTTTCCAGCATCAAACAAGAATTGCAAGAGTTAAATGTTAGAAACCAAACTGAGATGATTTTATTGTTTTTTGTGTTTTTGTTTTTACTTATTTAAAAATTTACAAAACATTTTTGGACCTTTCCAAAAATCACTGTCACCGAAGGTAACAGCTGAGGTAGCTGATTGTGTCCACCTGTTCCCCATTACCCTCATGTGTTTTATAGTCTGCATCTCCCTATGTCTTATGCCAAAGTGTCTCGTTCATGTCGTGCACCCCAGCCAGTCGTCATAGTCCACGTTTTGTCCTTGCCTTGCCTTTTTTCACAACGTAAGCCTGTATTCTTTGCCTCGTTGAGAGTGATATTTTGTTTGTACATTTCATAAACATTTCATAGTTTAGTAGTTCTGTTTTTCTTTCATAGCCCTTTGTTAGCCTCCATTGGAGTGGTTTATGTTGTATTAGTTAGAGTCCAGTTGAGCCTCCGGTTTTAGGAGTACGTGTATTAGTCTTTCTAGACCATAGTTTAGTTTTTCCTCCCTTTTGGAGCGCTTTGAGTTTATAGTTCATAGCCTTTTGTTTTCCTCCTAGCGGAGAGATTTTCTCTTGGTTTATTTCCTCTTTTATTAGTGATTTCTTTCCTCCTGTTTCAGAGTGGTCTTTGTTTATTAATATCTTATCTTCTGTTTTGTTCTCTTTACTAGAATTCATAGACTAATTTTCATAGCCTGTTTGTTGGTCACTTTGAGAGGTTGGACTATTTAAATAAAGTCTGCCTTAACTATTATTATTCTGCATCTGAGTCCTTATTGAGTCCAGGTCTGACAGTACACTCTGGCCAGTATGGACTATGGTTGAACGAATGACTGCAGCCCTGGGGTGCCTAAGAGACCCGTCTCTCCTGTCAGGAGGAGTTTCAGACAGCTATGGCTTCTCGGATAAGTCGCCTCTTGTCCCAACTTCAGGGTCTGCATGTCCATCTCGTCCAGAAGACCACAGCCCCCGAGCCTCTGGAAGCCACTGTGGCTCCTGCCCCGACCGCGCTCATCGTCGGGGCTGGTAGTAAGTTAGCCCAGCCAGAGAAATTCTCTGGGGAGCTGGGACTATGTAAGACTTTTCTCATTGACGGTTCAATCCATTATGAACTAACCCCCCATGCTTTCCCCACTGGCTGGTCCAAGATAGCTTTCATGATTTCCCACCTGAGTGGTAGAGCCAAAGCTTGGGCCTCAGTAGAATGGGATCAGGACTCTCCACTCTGCAGCTCTCTCACAGACTTTAAAGCAGCGTTACAAAGGACTTTTGACCCAGTTTCAACCGACCGGGAAAAGGCTTGGGAGCTGAGTGGACTGAAGCAAGGCAGCGACTCCGTCTGTGACTACACCATTCACTTCCGCACCTTGGCTGCGTAGAGTGGGTGTAACCCCACAGCTCTTTATGATGTTTTCCTGAAGGGGCTGGCAGCTCCTATTCAAGACCTCCTGGTTCCCTTGGATCTACCACCAGATTTAGACTCCCTCATTGCGCTTGCCATCCAGACGGATAACAGGGTCTGCCAACTCAAACAGCAACGAAGCGGACTCCAGCAGGACTACTACAACGGAGAGTCTCCTGCGCACCCAAGCACCGGGGTGGCCGGTTCACCGCCGGAGCAACATCGTCGGTTCCCCACAGAAGGAGAGGGGGAGCCCATGCAGCTGGGAAAGGCTCAGCTGACGCAAGAAGAGCAAAGAAGACGACAGCAGGAAGGGAGGTGTTTTTACTGTGGGGAGTTGGGTCATCTCGCCGCCACCTGCCCAGCCAAGAGACCCACGGTGGTGAGTCAATTCACTGCCACAGGCTCCGCTTCACGTACCCTCACGTCAGTCAAAGTAATGCACCACACCGCCATAGAACTCAAGGCACTCATAGACTCAGGGGCTGATGGACTGGGGGTTAGCAGAGCAACTGGGCCTCAAATCTGAACTTTTAGTCAAGCCAATCAAGCCAAGGCTCTCAATGGCAGAGAGCTGTTCACTATCACCCACATCACTGAACTCAAGTTGCACATAAACGAGCATACAGAACACATTAGCTTTTATTTATTCAAGTCACCCTCTCACGCACTGATTTTGGGACAACCATGGCTATTTCGCCACAATCCCCATATTAACTGGAGAAAGGGAGAAATCATAGGGTGGGGGAAGGAAGGTGCTGGTGATTGCCTTGTCAGTTCGAGAGGGAAGTTGAATCCGTGGTTAACCTTGTCTCTGCTAATTCCGTCACAGACTCCCACCACAGGCTACCACCACTTCCGCGAGGTTTTTAACAAAACCAAAACCATGTCACTTCCTCCACATCGGCCTTATGACTGTGCTATAGATCTGATCCCGGGCTCCACCATTCCCAAGGGCCGCCTGTACTCAGTCTCTGGGCTGGAGAAGGAGACCATGCGGGAGTACATTGACACCTCACTGAAGGCGGGGCTGATCTGTACCTCGTCATCACCAGCAGGCGCATGATTCTTTTGTGGGCAAAAAGGGTGGGTCCCTAAGACCTTGTATTGACTACAGTCCTCTTAATGACATTACTATAAAGAACCGTTACCCGCTCCCTTATGTTTTCTGTGTTTGACCAGCTCCAGCAGGCCAAAGTTTTAACTAAGCTTGACCTTCGCTTGTTTACCATCTGGGCAGAATAAGAGAGGGTGACAAGTGGCCTCTTAGATTCTTTTGATCTCACTCAATCTGTTAATGCACCAACACACATACCAGGCACAGTCTTGACCTTGTCATTTCTCATGGGCTTTCAGTTTCCCTCAGAGAAATACTCGACACTGCTATCTTGGATCACCTCTCTGTTATTTTCAACTTTGCTTTGCTGCCCCCCCACCTGCCAAAAAAACAGTTTCCCCAGCTCGCAGACACCGAATCTTTTCTCCATCAACAGCTGGGGAGTTTGCTGCTGCCTTCGGGAATTCCCAGCTGCTTGATGACTGTTGGCTGGTCCAGACAGCCTACTCTCCACTTTCCATTCAACATGTTCTGCGATTCTTGACTCTGTTGCCCCTTTTCATCAAAAAACTACCAAAACCAAGTCAGATCCCTGGTTGAATGACTACACCCATCTGCTAAGACAACAATGCAGACAGGCTGAATGGCGGTGGAAAAAGGATAAACTGCATGTATCCCTGGGCTTGTTAAGGGACAGTTTGGCTGCCTACCAGAGAGCTCTAAAGGAAGCCTGTCTCCCACTTGCCTTTTCTTACTAAGGTCTTAGGAAAAGTTGTTTTTATTCAATTACAGACATTTTTGGAGATCAATTCTATTCTTGATAAATTTCAGTCTGGTTTTAGATCCCGACATAGCACTGAGTCAGCACTGTTAAAGGTGCACAATGATATTGCCTTGTCTGTGGATGCTGGGAATCCTGCTGTGCTGGTGCTGCTGGACCTCACAGCGGCCTTTGACACAGTTGACCATGCAGTCCTTGTATCTCGCCTAGAGCAGCACGTTGGCATCCGTGGCACCGCTCTCCAGTGGTTCCAGAGGTCATACCTGGCAAACAGGAGTTTTTCTGTCGTGATTGGTGACCACTGCTCCTCAAGTGCCTCCCTGCCCTGTGGGGTGCCTGTCTTTTCACTTTTATGCCGACGATTTGCAGATATATTTGCCCATGAGACCAAACGAAAACACTGCCTTACTAAGCTGATGGATTGCATTACAGATATAAAGCAGTGGCTGGCACAGAACTTCTTGCACTTAAATGACAGCAAAACTGAATGCATTTTGTTTGGTTCACCATCTCACCAAAAGTTAAGTCTTTTCTCAGTCGGCAGGATCTCGAGAGGGCAATCCACGCTTTTATCAGTTCCAGACTGGACTACTGCAATGCCCTTTATGTTGGCCTCAGTCAGTCCTCAATTTCTCGTCTCCAAGTTGTGCAGAACGCTGCTGCCCGATTTTTAACAAGCACGTCCAGACGCGAACACATTACCCCTGTGCTGTCGTCACTCCACTGATTTTAAACTTCTGTTGTTTGTTTTTAACGCCATTAATGGCTTGGCCCCCTCTTACTTGTCAGAGTCAAACCTGATGCCCTGTCTCGACTCTTCGACCCCGAGCCTGTTGCCAAGGAACCAGAACCTATCCTCTCACTAACCTGTGTGGTTGGAGCGGTGACTTGGCAGATAGAAAATGAGGTAAAGCAGGCCAATGGTGAGGCTCCGCCACCTAGTGGGTGCCCAGAGAATGCCCTTTACGTTGGCCTCAGTCAGTCCTCAATTTCTCATCTCCAACTTGTGCAGAACGCTGCTGCCCGATTTTTAACAAGCACGTCCAGACGCGAACACATTACCCCTGTGCTGTCGTCACTCCACTGATTTTAAACTTCTGTTGTTTGTTTTTAATGCCATTAATGGCTTGGCCCCCTCTTACTTGTCAGAGATTTTATCTTTTCGCAATTGTGGCAGAGCTGGGGCGATTGTTCTTTTGCTGTCGCTGCTCCCAGACTGTGGAACAAACTGCCCCCTGACATTCGCACCACTACTGATCTCAGCCTTTTTAAATCGAAGCTTAAGACCCTCTTCTTTAGATTGGCGTTTTAATTCTGACTAGGGCAGTACTGTTTCTCAGGTGTACTCATTCTGTCTGCTCCTTTTTATGTATTTCTGGAAGGCTTTTAATACCCTGCAGCGCTGCAGCACTACAGCACTTTTAATTGTATTTATTTGTTATCTATTGTTTTATGGCTTTGTTGTAAAGCACTTTGGGTACCGTTTGGCTATTGTAAAGGGCTAGACAAATAAACTTGATTTTATTTGAAGTGGAAAACAGGGTTTAATACCCCAAGTGGACATTATGAGTACCGGGTCATGCCTTTTGGACACCAATGCACCTGCCGTATTCCAATCCATGATAAATGAGGTACTTAGAGATTTTCTTGATCATTTTGTCTATGTGTACCTCTGACATCCTGATTTACTCTCCTGACCTTGACACCCACCGAAACCATATAACCAGAGTACTGAAAAGACTGTTGGAAAACAAACTCTATGTCAAAGCAAAAAAGAGTTCCATGCCGATACTGTCTCCTTCCTGGGCTTCATTGTAGCTCCTGGAAGAGTGCAGATGGACCCGGCTAAAATCAGCGCTGTGGCTGAATGGCCCACACCTGATAGCCGCAGGTGCAGTTGGTCTCCAGAGGCGGAGACAGCCTTCCAGACCCTCAAGTGTTGTTTTACCTCGGCCCCCATCCTCATCATGCCAGACTCTCAGCGACAGTTTGTAGTCGAAGTAGATGCCTCCAACGAAGGGATTGGGGCCGTTCTCTATCAACGGTCGGAGCTAGACGGTAAAATGCATCCCTGCACTTTCTTGTCTCGGCAGTCAAAAGCAGAGCGGAACTATGATGTCGGCAACCGGGAATTGCTGGCGGTCAAGGTCACTCTAGAGGAGTGGAGACATTGGCTTGAGGGGGCCAATCAGCCATTCATTGTCTGGACTGATCACAAGAACCTGGAATACATCAGAAAAGCTAAAAGACTTAATTCTCGCCAGGCTAGGTGGGTGCTTTTCTTTAACCATTTTTCTTTCTCTCTCTCTCTCTTACAGGCCGGGGTCCGGAAACGTCAAACCTGATGCCCTGTCTCGACTCTTCGACCCTGAGCCTGTTGCCAAGGAACCAGAACCTATCCTCCCACTAACCTGTGTGGTTAGAGCGGTGACGTCCTCCGGGTCACACATGGGACTCTGGCAGCCTTTTCCCATCCCATCCAGACCACGGTCCGACATCTCCATGGACTTCGTTTCTCAAAGTAACACCACTGTTCTCACAGTGGTAGACAGATTTTCCAAGATGGCTAGATTCATTGCTCTACCTAAACTGCCCTCTGCCAAAGAAATGGTGGAGATCATGATGAACAATGTTTTTAAGGTCCAGAGATTTCCCAAAGACATTGTCTCTGACCGGGGGCCCCAGTTTGTATCCCGCTTCTGGAGGACGTTCTGCCAACTCATCAGTGCTAAGGCCAGCCTGACATCAGGATATCACCCGGTGGCCTTAACCAGCAACTGAAACGGCCTCGGGTGCCTGCTCTCCCAGATTCCCTCTACATGGAGCAAGCACCTAGTCTGGGTCGAGTATGCCCACAATTCACTGCCCACCTCAGCCACAGGTTTCTCACCATTTCAGTGTGTCTTTGGTTACCAGCCCCCTGTCTTTTAGACATCGAGCCAGAGGTGTCTATGCCTTCCGCCCATGCCATGATCCGACGCTGTCGCTGTATCTGGGCCGCCCCGGCAGGTGCTGGTTCGTCAAGAAAGCAGCGGACCGCAGAGACGGCCCGCCCCCGCCTACCAGCCAGGTCAAACAGTGTGGCTCTCTGCCAAAGATCTCCACTTCAGAGATCCCTCTAAGAAGCTGGTGCCTCGATTCATGGGTCCGATCCCATCACCAAAGCCTGTATTCTTTGCCTCTTTGAGAGTGATATTTTGTTTGTACATTTCATAGTTTAGCATTGTAGTTCTGTTTTTCTTTCATAGACCTTTGCTAGTCTCCATTGGAGTGATTTTTGTTAGTTTCATAGAGTCCAGTTGAGCCTCCGGTTTTAGGAGTGCGTGTATTAGTTTTTCTAGGCCATAGTTTTGTTTTTTCTCCCTTTTGGAGCGCTTTGAGTTTATAGTTCATAGCCTTTGTTTTCCTCCTAGCGGAGATTTTTCTGTTATTTTCTCTTTGATTAGTGATTTCTTCCCTTTGTTTGACCCTTTATTGGTCACTCTGTCTGAGAGGTTGGAGTATTTAAATAAGGTCTGCCTGAACTATTATTACTCTGCATCTGAGTCCTCATTGAGTCCAGGTCTGACATTAAAAGAGTAAACTCCTTGTTGCCCTCCCACCTCCTCCTCCTCCTCTTCACCTCCTTCCTCCTCCTCCTACTGCTCCTCGTCTCATCTTGTCTCCTCTCCTCCTCCTTGTCTCCTCCTCTCCTGAAACAACGAATAAAAAAACTAAACGTCACATAATTTAGATGAAGGTGAAGAGTGAAGAGAGAGAAAAATAGATATTTTTTACCTTTTACATGACAGGATGCAAACTCCATGTTGCCCTCCCACCTCCTCCTTCTCCTCCTTCTCCTCCTCCTCCTTGTCTCCTCTCCTCCTCCTTGTCCCCTCTCCTCTGCTCTCCTGAAACAACATATAAAAAAATTAAACTTCACATAATTGAAACAAATCCAAATTATTGATCATTACATGAATGTTGAAATTCATAAAAACATTTGATATTTACCTTTTAAGAGAGAGAGTAAACTCCTTGTTGCCCTCCCACCTCCTCCTCCTCCTCCCGTCTCATCTTGTCTCCTCTCCTCCTTCTTGTCTCCTCTCCTCTGCTCTCCTGAAACAACATATAAAAAAAATAAACTTCACATAATTTAAACAAATCCAAATTATTGATCATTACATGAATGTTGAAATTCATAAAAACATTTGATATTTACCTTTTAAGAGAGAGAGTAAACTCCTCGTTGCCCTCCCACCTCCTCCTCTCCACCTCCTCCTCGTCCTCATCTCCATTTCTCTACTCTCCTCCTCCATGTGTCTCTCTCCTCTCCTCCTTCTCTCCCCTCTCTCCTCTTCTCCTCCTCCTCCTCATCTCTCCTCCTTCCTCGTGTCCTCTCCTCTTTCCTCCTCTCATCCCTCCTCCTGTGTCTTCTCCTCACATCTCCTCTCCTCCTCCTCGTGTCCTCTCCTCTCCTCTCCTCCAGAGTATTTTTTAACATTGCTGTCCTCTCCTCTCCTCTCCTCCCACAAAAATAGATAGAGAGAGGAGAAGAGAGGACAGCAATGTTAAAAAATACTCTCCTCAACACAAATTCAAACGTATTCAATTAAAAAAATCAACATTTTAAACCAAATGAATTCAGTTCAGCAGTTAAAAAAGATTTCTAGTACACAATCTCTTACCTGGTGACTTACCTGTTGACTTACCTGTTGACTTACCTGGTGACTTACCTGGTGACTTATCTGGTGACTTACCTGGTGACTTACCTGGTGACTTACCTGTTGACTTATCTGGTTACTTACCTGTTGACTTACTTGTTGACTTATCTGGTGACTTACCTGTTGACTTACCTGGTGACTTACCTGGTGACTTACCTGTTGACTTATCTGGTGACTTACCTGTTGACTTACCTGTTGACTTATCTGGTGACTTACCTGGTGACTTATCTGGTGACTTATCTGGTGACTTACCTGGTGACTTACCTGGTGACTTACCTGTTGACTTATCTGGTGACTTATCTGGTGACTTACCTGGTGACTTACCTGGTGACTTATCTGGTGACTTACCTGTTGACTTACCTGTTGACTTATCTGGTGACTTACCTGTTGACTTATCTGGTGACTTACCTGGTGACTTACCTGTTGACTTACCTGGTGACTTATATGTTGACTTATCTGGTGACTTACCTGTTGACTTACCTGTTGACTTATCTGGTGACTTACCTGGTGATTTATCTGGTGACTTACCTGTTGACTTACCTGGTGACTTACCTGGTGACTTATCTGGTGACTTACCTGGTGACTTACCTGTTGACTTATCTGGTGACTTACCTGGTGACCAGGTGAAGCGGTGGTACAAATACTAATACTACAAACACTAAGATAAATACTAAGACAAATACACAATCCAGAGTATTTTTTAACATTGCTGTCCTCTCCTCTCCTCTCCTCCTCCTCTCCCTCTCCTCCCACAAAAATAGATAGAGAGAGGAGAAGAGAGGAGAAGAGAGGACAGCAATGTTAAAAAATACTCTCCTCAACACAAATTCAAACACATTCAATTAAAAAAATCAACATTTTAAATCAAATCAAATCAAATGAATTCAGTTCAGCAGTTAAAAAAGATTTCTAGTACACAATCTCTTACCTGGTGACTTACCTGTTGACTTACCTGTTGACTTACCTGGTGACTTACCTGTTGACTTATCTGGTGACTTACCTGGTGACTTACCTGGTGACTTAGAGAGAGGGGACGAGGGAGGGGGAGAAGAGGTCAGTGCCAGGGTCCTCCGGAGGATCAGCCGTGGGAGGCCGTGTCCGGTAGGGCTCAGAACAGGGAAAGGTGTCCAGGTGAAGCGGTGGTACATCTGAAGGCAAAGACAAATACACCTTTCAAACTACTGCTCCATGTCACATGAACACACTGTGCTGAAATGTATTCATTTCACAGTGTTCTTAGCAAGATATGTTTATACAGCACCAGTCAAACGTTTGAACACACCTTTTTTACAAAAGATGCCTGGAGTGGCTCAGTGGGTGTCTGGGCTGTGGAGCTGGTCGTCTGCACCCGCCTCAGGATGAGCCTAGTAGGATGATCCGTTGGCACCAGAATCCACTGCTCCTCCTCCAACACTGAAGTAGGGGAGCAAGAGGAAAAGTCAGAGGAATAACCAGAGTGATATCCAGGGAAAGAGTAAGGGGGAGAGCCAAAGGGAGAGAGAGGTGATGACTGAGGGGGAAGGCCAAGGGGAGAGATAGGTGAAAAGTGAGGGGGAGAGCCAAAGGGAGAGAGAGGTGATGACTGAGGGGGAAGGCCAAGGGGAGAGATAGGTGAAAAGTGAGGGGGAGAGCCAAAGGGAGAGAGAGGTGATGACTGAGGGGGAAAACCAAGGGGAGAGATAGGTGAAAAGTGAGGGGGAGAGCCGGAGGGAGGGCCAGGGGGAGAGCAAAGGGAAGGGCTAGAGGAAGAGCTAAAAGCAAAAGAGCTAGGGAAAAGGTGAGAAGAAGGGGCAGGGGGAGAGATAGGGGAAGAGTGAGGGAGAGACGAAGAGGGAGAGCCAGAGAAGGAGCTTGAGGAAGAAGAGGGAGGGAGAGACCAAGAGGGAGAGCCAGAGAAGGAGCTTGAGGAAGAAGAGGGAGGGAGAGACCAGGAGGGAGAGCCAGAGAAGGAGCTTGAGGAAGAAGAGGGAGGGAGAGACCAGGAGGGAGAGCCAGAGAAGGAGCTTGAGGAAGAAGAGGGAGGAGAGACCAGGAGGGAGAGCCAGAGAAGGAGCTTGAGGAAGAAGAGGGAGGGAGAGACCAGGAGGGAGAGCCAGAGAAGGAGCTTGATGAAGAAGAGGGAGGGAGAGACCAGGAGGGAGAGCCAGAGAAGGAGCTTGATGAAGAAGAGTGAGGGGAAGAGTGAGAGAGAGAAAAACCACTGCTGGAAGCTGGTGCCGGGGTCCTGCGGGGCACCAGCTGTGAAGCGCCGGAAAGGTCTGGAACGGGGACAGGTGTCCACGTGTGGTCCATCTGAAGACAAAGACAAATACACCTTTAAAACCACTGCTACATGTCGCATGAACACACTGTGCTGTACTATGACTTCATCTGCTGCTGTTCAGTTAAAAGTACCACAATAGAATAATTCTCCAGCACACCAAAAATACACAAAAGTAAAAGCATAGTTAATTATTAGCAGGAAAAATAGTAAATGATGAAATTTATTCATTTCACAGAGTTCTTAGCAGGATATGTTTATACAGCACCAGTCAAAAGTTTGGACACACCTTCTCATTCACATGTGTTTCTTTATGTTTCTATTATTTTATACACAGTAGATTAACACTGAAGACATCAAAACTATGAACTAATATGGAATTATGTGGTAAAAAAATAAGCCTAATCAAAGCAAAATATGTTTTATATTTTAGATTCTCCAAAACAGCCACCTTCTGCTTGGCGACAGCTTCGCACACTGTTAGCATCGCCTCAATCGATTCATGAGTTGAGCGGTTCTTGTCATAATATAGATTACTACAGCAGTCACAAACTGCTATTTACTGTACGCCAACTGATGGTCTCAAATACATCTTCAAATACAATAATACTTCAATACTTCAAATACATGAAGAAGGAAAGAAAATCCTCTCATCAACTGAGTGCGCAAAGCTGTCAAAGTGAAAAGGTGTTTACTTTAAAGAATCTAAAATATGAAACATAGTCATTTTGATGTCTCCAGTGTTAATCCACTATGTAGAAAATAATAATAAAAATAAAGAAAGAAAGAAAAAACATTTTGTCCAGACTTTTGACCATCAGTTAAAAGATTCAGAAACTTGGGTTAGTGAGTGGGTTAGTTTACTTATTTACTCACATCAACTCCACAATAATCATTGTTATTTTTCAAATGTTCTGTTCTGTTCTGTTCTGCTTATTACTTTCCTACATTACATGATTTTTCAACATTTCTCTGTGACTGTACCTGCCCTTTGCCAGACTTCATTCAATAAACTGTCAATACAATGTTCCTTTACGGATTAATAGCATATCACATCTTCTATAACATCATTTTTTGATCATTAATCAATTCACAGGAGCAGTTTCTCACGGCATTATTTGAAAAACAGTAAGTTTTGTGATGTGTTGCAAACCGCTTCACACTGCACTGCTGCTCAAAGTGTGCATTAGTAGAGAAAAATGACACTACATGTAACAATATGTTACATAATATGAACATTATTTCACACATGCACAGATTAAACGGATTATAATATTGTTTACATGAATACATGGACACAAACTGGAGGAAACACCTCTGGGTTTTTACAAAAGCTTGGTCAAAATAATCAAACGTCTATCAAAAATGATTTTTAGACTGAAAATTGCAGATATTTACAGATTATCAGTAAATTTCTCGATGGTAAAATACATTGAAAACAACAGGAATTTGAAAAAAAATATATAAATCTCACGTCTTCCATGCACAGGGTGGTTTACTCAGATGTCAGCGGGCTTGTCGGGAACTTTTATGGGAGAAAAAATGGTCCGGTGATCGTTGATCGATGAGAAAGTTTTGATAAAGTTTTTCGATGAGAAAGTTTTTCGATGAGAAAGTTTCGCGATGAGAGTTTCTGTGACTTGTCTGTCGGTGTCGATGTTTGGAAGTGATGAAGTTTGCCGAAAGATGCGCGTAGAGACAAACCATAGCAACCGTGGAATCTTTCAGCTGGTGTCATTACGCATGCGCTCAGCGTTCCATCCGCTGACAGCTGCTGACCGCCTCAGACGTACCTGTGTGGTTACAGGTACAAAGTTCACTCCCTGTACAGACTCATTAGATTGTCTGTTTCCTGCCAACTCTCCATCTTCATTCATCTTTTTTCTTTAATCAGTGTTTGTAAATCTGTTCATATTCTGAGCTCAGTCTACTCAAATCCACCAATCAGCAGTTGCTTTGTTATTTAACATCACATCAGGATGTAATGGACAATCGTGCAGATGTTGATCCGCGTGCTTGCTGATTACAAACAAAAGTGATTATGATTTATGATTACGGACAGCTCCTTATTACAGTAAATCACCTTCACTCATGAGCTTTCATGTACAGTGAGCATGATCGCTGATCTGAAGGAAGCAAAGAAACCTGACCTGCTGGTGTCAAGACAACAACCTCAGCCTGAAGGTCAGTGATGCTCAGGAGATGATAGTGAACTTACACCCCTCTTAATAACAACGGGTCAAACCAGAGACTGAGAGCATTCTTAAAGAGTGTTTCATTCAGCTGAAGGTACATTAAGTGTTCCTTAACCCTGCCTAAAGGACATAATGAGTAACATCAAAGATGTTTTACATGACATTCTATGACTCGATCAATGATTTCTGCTTTAATAAAGCAGTCGTTTTAGTTATTTTACATTATTCTGATCGCTGTTGCCTAAAAAGAATGACAGCATATTTACACAGATGATCAAATTTGCAAACTACTCTTGAGCACAAGTTCAAATCCAACAGTTAAATAGTTTGTCAAAGCTGCACAAATGAAACAAAGAAGAAAGCCAACAGGTCATCATTATGTGTTCAGACTTTTCCTGTAGCAGCACTGTGTGCATGTTGTTCATTTAAAAAAAAAAAGAAAAAATGATTTTGAGCCTTGACCTTTCTTTTTGTGATGTAATAAATAAAAAGAGATGTCGAGTATCTCTTTTTAAACTAGTGTTGCATCGAAGTATAAAATTCTGACATCATGACAAACAGATTCTTCATGTGGGTTTCACTCAAGGATAATTCTGCATGTAGTCAAGCCAAAACACATATTTTGCAAGGATGAATATTTCATGGTAAATATTTTATTTACATTGATATCATTTATAGTTTTATTTATTTTTATGAACAGTGCATTGAACAGGCACAGGTCGCTCGCTACATTTTAGTGTGAGGCCATCTTTGTTACAGTCCACAACATATTTACCTTCTCTGCTGCTTTATACATATACACCAAGATCAACAAGAATGTAGAACAAAATAATCAGATGTTGGGTAATTAATTTGGTTAATAGCACACTATTATCTCAAAATAACATGTTATCCTGAGATAATGGAATAATGGGAAAAATTATTTAAATCATTATTATTTTTTTTAATTCTATTCAATCGATTGCTCTGCGTACCACTAGAGGGAGCTTGTGTGCCACCAGTGGTATGTCTACCACAGTTTGAGAATCACTGTACTACGTTATCTGTGTGAGGAAATAAAATGCATGAATGAAAATAAAAGTCTGTCTATGAACACCCATTTCATACTGGTACAGGTCAAATTTGCAATTAAAGCAGTCCTCTGTTTAGAATTTAGTGGCATCTAGTAGTGAAGTTGGAGCCAACTGAATGCCACTCACCTCACCCTTTTGTTTTCAATGATGAAGGATAATCTACAGTGGCTCTGAAACTCACAAACTGAGCTAACATTAGCTAACAGCAGCTGTAGTTCATAGAGAGTTGATGCAGAGCAGCCGGAGGACATCAGTGGGAAAACCAGAAAACATCTTCCTCATTAAATGTGATCCAGTTTTACCGGAATCACTCAAATAGTTGGTGGTGTGTGACTTACTGCTTTAAGCATTACATACTTCTCATGGGTTGCAGATTTCAGGAAGGTGGTTAAACCAACCAAGAAAACAGCTTTTGGTATCTTTCTTGGCATCACTGATATTTTTGGTATCAATGATACTAATTAAGGTTCATGTTGGCTCATGGAAAGTCTGTACTGCACTTAATTAGTCTCATTTGTAACACCTGCGTTGACCCTACTATTTCATGACAAAATGGCTGCTGTGAAAAAGATCCTAAACGTACTAAAATGCGTGCGTTCTTTTAAAGACCTAAACAACTTTATGTCTCCTGACAAAATGATCCCAGTCTTTCCTGGAGCGTTCAGTCTCTTTCAGTTTCTCAGCACTTTAAGGACTTTTTGACCCCTCAGAGCAAAGAGCAGCTACTGAATGAACCTTGAGCTGAGACAGTTTCCTGTTTCAGTGGTCAAGAATGAACAGATCGTAACACCTCTTTTGCGTGGCTGATAGTCCCTGTGAGGTCTATCCAGAGTGACTTGTTGTTTCATGTTTATGCCGCAAGATGGAGCCGTTGACAAGTGAATTGTGTGGTGCCATAAACTGTGTTTCACAGAATAAGAATATTGTTCAGGTAAATATTGAACTAACAGTTTATCTGGAATTTAGTAATATTCAGTGTCAAGTTTGCGTGTGTCTGTGTATATTTGTGCTTGTGTTTGTTTATTTGCTTTAATTTCTATTTGGATTACTGTTTTATTTGTTTATATTTGCTTGCGATTCATTATTATTGTTGTGTTTTTTTGTTACATCTGTTGATCTTATTTATATTATATTTGTTTTTATATATCAACTTTGTTGGCTGTTGCATGTTTGTGTGCTTGTTTTGTTTGCATTTGCTCTTGATATATGTTTGTATTTGTGTTTCTCTTTGTACTTGTATCTGTATGTGTGTGTGTGTGTGTGTGTGTGTGTGTGTGTGTGTGTGTGTGTGTGTGTGTACAGGTGTACTTTGTGGCCCTTGTGGACCCTCAACATGATTAGGGGTCCAGCAGGAGTCTCAGAGCAGGGAGCAGCAGCACAGAGGAGCTGATAGAGTCCTGAGCCTGGAGCTGGTTTCTATTGTCCACGGTAATTGGATTTAGTCTGGGAGGAGATATGGCTGCCAGTGAGAGGCTGCAATCATTAGGTGTGAATGAGACGTGTGGTGCCAGGGCTGAACACACATACACACACACAGATTTATTGTGGACTGTGTATTGTGCTGTTCAATGAATATCAAATACATGCACACGTGTCCATGCTAATCCAGATAAATCTGAAATAGCTTTTTTCATGTCAAACACCATCCGACTCCACATGTGTGTTTTCAGATCATTTATAAAAGCTGCTCAACCTCCACCCTGAAACATTCAAACAAATAGGACAACAGCTACACCTCTTCTTCATCATCCTCTCATGGTCATCTGTCATGATGGTACACACACAGAGCAGAGGAATGTTTCATAAAGTTAGACGTGCAGGAAACTCTGAGGAAACTTGAAGTTAAGTAAGTTTTCTGTCTAACGTAGTCTGGTCCTGGTTAGATTAGTTTCTAGGTGTAGCTTCATCCTAACAGTATGTCAATATAAAAATGGTCTTTGTTTTATTGCAGAGGTTTGTCCATTTTTGTCTGTTGTCATGTTCCAGCAAGGGTTGTGTCCCTTCTAAATGCATTGGTATTTTGTCCTTTGTCTAGAGGTGCGCAGTTGGAGAAATGTGAGTTTACCAGACCATTGCTCAGCTCGCTGCTCAAGGTTAAATTAGCTGCTGCTAACACACTCATTGGGCAATGTAGGCTCCAGGTTTTGACAAGGAACAATGTGTAGAATAATAAAAAAATATCTCTGGTTCAGCTTCTCTCATTTGAATCCTTTTTTTTTTTTTTAAACTATCCATCTTGAATCAATCTGAGGAGATCTGAGGAGATGTCTTTTAAGAAAACAAAAGCAAATAAAACTTGGAAAAAGTGATGCAAATAAATAGAACAAAGGCAAATTAAGTAATACATGATTTCATTTGACAGCAAACACGTGGTGTACAGAAATAAACGTGTCATAAAAAATCGAGAAATGAGAAGATCAGCAAAATATGGGCTTCACTAAAAATCTGACTGTGTTATTCTCTATAATTGGAGATATTGTCTATACAAGTACTAGTGTTCTTTGTTTGTGTGGCAGAAACCTTCATTGTATTAGACACCTTTGAATTTCTTGTCACATTGGTAAATTTGTTTCTAAAATGTATACACTTGCTGATTTTCTTTTTTAAATTTGACATATTTGTTGCAAAACTGGATGGAGAAGCTGAAAAGAAAAGTGAAGAAGAAAAATATCAAAGTCTTGCTGCAGATGACAGAATTATAATTTACAACACAAAATAAAAGAAAAAAAGACATTTGCAGCTTTGATGTTCCATATTTACCTCCTACAAATGGTGTGTGACGGCACACACAGAACACAAAGCTAACATTATTACATTATTATCTAAAAGTAGAAAAGTTTCCCATTTTTATCCATCTATTAGATTCACAATGAGAATTCCAACCTCACTTTTCCTTCAAAGATATGTTGCATTGCAAAATGTCCTCTTTTTGTTGCTGTCCTTATACTGCAGCTCAACAGAGAAACACCATCCAAAGAAGCACAAAGAAAGAGATTTATACTTGATTTAATAATAATAATATAATAATAATGATATATTTAATGTAAAGGTGCTTTCATGGCACTCATGGTCACCTTACGCCGTATCAAAAACATACAATCAACAACGAAGTCATAAAACAACGTTACAATCAACTTATATGAGACAATTGGCCAGTAATAACTTAAAAAAAACATGAATATAATGAAATAAGGTGCAGTTATTACAGTTAGAGTGATGAAGTTTTAAAATCATAGTTTTGAAATCTGCGAATGAGTTCCACAGTTTAGGTGCAGTGTAGGAGACCTGGCACCCATTGTGCATAAGTTGATGAGAATACTGATTCCTTTAACATACTTGAAATATTACTATTGCATATGCATATTCCATATTAAATGCAATCCATAAAATGTTTAATATGTACTGTTTTTTCCTTTTCTTTTAATTTTGTTTTATTTAGATTTGATTGATTGGTTGGTTTCTTCTGGGTGTAAGGAACAAGTGTACATATATTATATGTCAGTTTGTTGTCCTGCACTCAAAGTGCATTGTCTTTTCCTTTAATTTGGTTGTTTTTAATTAAGTATTTATTTTGGGGGGCGAAGGGGGGAGTTGAGGATACAAATGTACTATTACATTTATGATTTATGAAAAATGTGAAAGATTTCTGCTGTGACGCTGTACATTTTAACATGGGGGCTTATGGAGACTGAAATGATCTGTGCTGCTATTTTTGCCACTTCTGCATTGGCTTCATTTCCCAGCCACGGAGGTTGCCACTTGGTATATGTACAGGAGGACTTATCAGAGCAAGCAAACCTTGTTTTGGCGTCTGCATAGACACCTAACTATTGTTTTAGGACAGACCTGAAATATTGTAAACTTATCACCTTTCTTTCTCCTAAACAAACATATAAAGCAGAGAGAGACCTGCATGTGTTTCAGTTATTGCCCTGTTCTGACCTCTCAGCTCATAAAAAAGATTTACACCAGCACTGAAACGGAGATGTAAGTTTGTGATACTTCTGTCCTCTTGTATCTCAGAGCACTGAAGCAGGCTGATGCTGCAGCAGTCAACATGTTGCATTAGAGGAGAGCACGTTATTTGCATATTTAAAAAATGTACCTGTGTTTTTGTGTGTGTGTAGGTCCAACTTAATCTGAGAGAGGGAGAAACATTTACTGAACACACACACACACACATACACACACATTGTTTCCATGGGAACCAAGCAGCCACTCTGCTCTTCAATAGCGGGTGAGTGAGTCGAGGTAGATGGCTATTGTGTTGTGTGTGTTTGGGGGGTCGGGGTGGCGGTTCGAGAGGGGTTAGGGGGGCAATATTAAACAACGCACTAGACAGATGAAAGCACTGCACATCCTTAAATCTAATCATAATTTAGTCATCACTAGAAGATGGTATGATCAAAATAAAGAAGGAAATAGGCGAGACAGAGAGAGACCTGAGTGCACGAGTCAAGGGAAGGGGGATGTGAGATTGCTGTTAGATGGAAAATGATGGAGTCTCGTGGACAGAGATGGTCTTATTCCTTAAGTTGATGCTTATTTGTTGCATCAGTCCCTACATCCAGGCACACGCACTTAGCCTAAAAGGATTTCTGAAGCTCAGACGCAGATAGACTGCTGCAAAGTCATAACCACCAATATGTGAACTTCCACTCATGCTTTTTTTTTTAATTTAAAAATATGACAAACCAAATTACAAAATCTGAACGAAAATTGCAAAAAAAAAACAACAAAAACAATTTTCTTCATTAAATAAAAATGTTCTGCGCTCACTAAAAGCAAGAAAATGTTCTGTCCGTGTCACATTTTGTGTTCAGCTCAAGAGAAAAGAAAAATCAGAAGAAATCACTGAAATCTACCAATTAATACCTGAGGCATGTCTGACTATTATCCTGCAACAAAGCTGCAGAGAGAGGAGCAAATTGGAGCCCATTAGGGCGGCCTGGCCCTCCTCTCCTTCACTGGGGAGAACTTTTGAAACAAATTCAGACAAAGAGCATTCAGAGGAGAGGAGGAGGAGGCCCAGCTGAGGTTTTTATCATGTGGGCTTTGAAAGCTCATAATATTTCTTGGATTGGAGCTACTGATAATCAGGAATTTGTGCTGACATCTAGAATCAAATGTTCTTAACAAGTGTCTCTTTATCATTTTACCTAAATTCATTAAGCCTGTAAAACCTTTTGAAGCCAGAAGGCCAGTATTAATATTGCTTAATATTAAGCTTTTTATAGTATTAAATAATTACTTCCCATATATTTCAGAATCAGAATCAAGTAAGTTTTCACTTGTCTTGGTGTAATTGGTGCATAAACATTAAGTAAAAATATGAGGAAGATAAAAAAAAATCAGGTGTTAAAAAATATAAATATATACTGTGTTTTAAAATGAAAAGAGCTGCACAGTATGTGCAGGAATGTGCATGTTTTGGTTAGGTAGTGTGCAAATGTTTACAGTGTGCAGAATATTTTAAATGTGCAGATATTTATCAAAATGAGGTAGTCCAAAATATGTTAAATAAAGGCTGTAACACAGTGTTTCATGTCATTTTCCCAGACAGATGACAGAGTTATCCAGATAATAGTGTTCACTATTTGACACAAGTCCAGATTTTTTTTTTGATTCTCTGAAATAAAAGTGCACTTTATTGACAGTTAGCTGGATCAGGACAAATCCAGGAACTAACAGCTCAATAGATCGTTTTCACAGCAGACATTTCGACATGAAACAGTAGGTAAACACAGGTGTTACCAAACATGCAGCACAGCAGCACCCTGACTCTGTTTGACCTGAGTGGAACTGAACCTGAAAAAGGTCTATTCTAAATCAACAGGAACTAAAAGGGCATCAGTTGGACACCTTTTTCACACCACAAGCGGCACTCCATGCAGACTGCTGGATTAATCCACTAATGTATAATGTATAAACTTGTTAATGTGCATGTGTGTGTGGTTGCAGTGGGGCAGGCCCAGCGAGCAGGCCAAGGCACAGATGCTGCAGGGGAGCATGAGTCCTTATGACCCAAAGTGCAGAACATTTAAATGAAATGAAATATTCCTTGTTTCACAGTTTTGCTTTCTTTTTGTATTTTATGTTTTTTTTTTCCTTTTTTTCCCCTTTTGGCCAGACCTCCATTCTTTTATTCGTTACTTACTGTGTATTGTAACCACATTATTGCACAATACTGGTACTACTACTAACATATACTAACTATACTAACATATAAGAGGGTATATGTTGTTCTGCTTGTTGTGTCTTTTAAAAATATATTTTCTTATTTATTTTTAGTTTCTCTTATTCCTTGTTCTCATGGAGAAATATTTCTTAAATATAGGCAGTGACTTTGTCGATCAGATCAGCCGGGCCTGGACTGATACCCAGCACAGTGCGTGATCTGGGTGTGATTTGTGTCCTTCCTGCATCCTGAATCAGACTCACAGGAAGTCACACTTCTTTGGCGTGTCCCAGCAGATCAGTCAGGGTGTCCTCATCAGGTGCCTTCACCGCCATCTTGAGCTGGCCGCAGTATTCCCAATGTTTGAGAAGCTCAGGGTTCCTGCAAAACTCAGACTTTCTTCTGACGAAAGAATATATATTTTTTATTATTATTTTTTATTTCTGACTTTCAACTCAGAATTTAAGTCAGAATTCAGAGTTTAAAGTCAGAACTCAAATACGGTTTTCACATGTGGCCCTCATCCTCTTCTGTAAAAATATTATAACTATTAACTTTTAACAGTTTGATAAATGATTCAGTCAAATCATTTTCTGTAATCACATGCATTAGTCTTTTTTTATTAATGGATACTGTATCATAAAGACTTGTATAATGACTGCTCTAATACATGTTAATAAAAGTGTACAATGTCCAAACGTTACACGGAACCTTTATCCTGTAGCCTCAGTTGCATTCAGAGGACTTTATCGCTGCCGGACAGTCAAAATGACACAGAGGTAAACATAGTAAGGTGAGTCTCGGTGTTTGCTGCACAGCTGATGGACGGCACCGGTCTGACCACAGGATTGAAACCAGTACAGACCCAGTGACACAGGACGGCTATGAGCTGAGTGAGCGAACACTTTGTCTCGTTTTAAAGTCACGCTGTGTTAAAGGATGGAGACGAGCTAACGGTAGCTGCTAGCTAACTAGCCCCGGCTCACATCAGCTGGGCACAAAAACAACAGGCCTCATTCACAGAGAGTCAGAGCAGTCTGTGTTTACATGTACAGTCATATATACAGTCATGTATACAGTGTATGTGTCGTGATAAACAGGACGTGTTAGCGAGCTATCTTACTTAGCAGGTTAATGTAGCTCAGTTATCTGACCGTGGCTTCACCTCTGTCACTGTTTATTGCTGAAGATCACACACACACACACACACACAGCACAAAGGCACGAACACAGGCTGACAGACTGTTATATCTGCTCATAGTCTCATTATACTCTGTCATGTTATGTTATGTTATGTCAGGTTAGGTTCTTTTATGTCAAGTTATGTTATGTTATGTCAGGTTATGTTAGGTTATGTTATGTCAGGTTATGTTATGTTATGTCATGTTATGTTATGTCAGGTTATGTTAGGTTATGTTATGTCAGGTTATGTTATGTCAGGTTATATTACGTTATGTCAGGTTATATTACGTTATGTCAGGTTATGTTACGTTATGTCAAGTTATGTTACGTTATGTCAGGTTATGTTATGTCATTTTATGTTACGTTATGTCAGGTTATGTTAGGTTATGTTATGTCAGGTTATGTTATGTCAGGTTATGTCAGGTTATGTTACGTTATGTCAGGTTATGTTAGGTTATGTTATGTCAGGTTATGTTATGTCAGGTTATGTCAGGTTATGTTACGTTATGTCAGGTTATGTTATGTCAGGTTATGTTAGGTTATGTTATGTCAGGTTATGTTATGTCAGGTTATGTTAGGTGAGAGGAGCTAACTCGCGTTAGACCTGATGAGACGTTCAAAGTCTTCATGTAAATGCCACATCTCAGTTTTATATTACATTATGAGGTGCGTTTACGTTCAGGTCCAGCATATAAAAACATAAAAAGACAGAGATAAAACTTGAACAGAAAACTGTGTGTGTGTGTGTGTGTGTGTGTGTGTGTGTGTGTGTGCGTGTGTGTGTACGCACGCATAGCATTGTAAAAACAGATACAGTATGAAGTATCAATAAAAATAGACTGTGTATTTGAGTTAACTAAAGTGTGTGTGTGTGTGTGTGTGTTTGATGACTATCATAACAGCCTGCAAGTAAAAATGAATAATAAACAAACTTTATTTAAGCAATAAACCAGAAGACATGAGGTGTGTCGTTAAAGAGAAAATACATAATAAGAATGTAGCTGATGCTTTTTGTTTACATTGTGCTGACACCTGTCAGTGAAGTACATGTGCATTTATTTTATACATTTACTGGTATACAGATGTTTTCATTCCAGACATGTGTGAAGCTCATATTTGACATTGCTTTACAATACAGTGGGACACAATGAATAAAGCCACGTTTACAGCATGTTTACTTCTTTTTTAACGTGCAATATCTTTCTGGCTTCCTTAAAACTATAAATCATTATATCAGTTTGATGGATAATACTGCATAGCTCTCAACTAAAATACATTTTGTCACAAAAACACAAACACACAAAGTCTAGTTACAAAGCTCTGAACTACTGCCCACAGCTCAGATTACCGTCGTGATTGAAATGTACTATACTAAAATAATAGAACAAACGTTTGATTATCAGGCCACGTTAGGGTGTGTATGCAATATACAGTACTTACTGGACCAAATCAATCAAATCAGTACTAAAAAAAAAAATCATCTTATTTTTCAAAGGGAATTGATTCACATATTAGTTCCCGTTATCACAATTAAAATCTGTTCTTCTCTGTGTTTTCCCGGTTAGTCTTGGCCGACAGCTTGTGTGAGTCAGCAGCAGTTCAGTGTAATACTTGGTGACTAACTAACCATGATGATGCTCGGTTAACTCAGATCTGAATCTGTAGGCCGATGATGTCACTGTCAGTGGATGTCTCAGCAAATCTGCTACTGTTTTTTATACATTTACAGCTAACATTTTAATGAATCAAGATAGAGTAGTTATAAAATATTGGACTATTATCATCCTGACACGCTCATAAACAAACTAATGATATGTCATCTTGTGATTAGCGTATGTTTGATCTTATTTTCACCTTCTTTTTTCTCAGTTTCACTTTTTTGGTTTATAATTGAATTAAATTCTATAAAATGTGATTGAAAATGGTAAACACTTTCAGCTAAATGTCCTGGTGCTATGCAGTAGTACTGTCTGGTGTTACTCGTGTAAACATAATGAATATAAGTGAATAAATGCCCCAATAAAATCCATAAAGAGCATTCAAATCACAGCGATATCTATGATAATATGATAACAAGCTATCATGGATAAATGGTAAATATTCAACGTATGGCCCGACCTGACTAACAATTGAGTTGCAGTGATGTAATGGCCTTTAAATAATTAATATAAGCAGCAAAGTAAAAGAGGCTGAGCTGTGGAGGAGAAGAAAATCAATGATGGAGAGAGAGCAGAAGTGAAACAGAAAGAAAGAGAGAGAGAGAGAGAGAGAGAGAGAGAGAGAGACAGGCGCTCAGGCAGATGGATGGATGGGAACCCCACCCTGGCCTGCTTCCTCTCTGTCTGCTCCGTCCACTGATAAGCAGCTGAGGAGGAAGAGTATTATTTCATCAGGACATGTGAGGCAGGGGCATCGTTTGTGTTTTGCTGAGGAGGAATCCGAAGCCGCGCTGTCAGTGTGATGGAGATGCTGTAGGTGGGTAGGTGGATAGTTTGATGCTGGAAGTTCAACTAGAGGCTTCATGATCATTTTTTATCGTCTAACTTTTGTCATCTGTTTATAAAGTGTGTCGGTTTTCTGTGTAAATGAATCACAGCATTCGACTGTCAGCTGTGTTTCCATTCTTTGCGTTCGTGCGCCGTGCTTCCTCTTTACTATTTCCTGTTTCTCTCTACTCTTTGTTACAGTGACACCAACGACCGCCTCCATCTGAAGAACTAAAATAATAAAGTCGACTTCCCATCCTCCAGACTTTGTCACTCTTGAACATTTCAGTCCGAGCAGAGGGATTTAATGCTTCTTTTCCTGGCCCAAGTCTGTGTATCTGGCTAGGTAGCATCGTTCGCCACCCAAATTGGCTCGATTAGTGGAGTCCCAGGCTGGTTCAGTGCTGGCATGAAGCCGCACTAGTTCCCCCTCCAGGGCTACAGGCTCACCATTGGATGAAGGCTCTGTGCTGTGAGGGAAAGCAGGCTTCTGACTTGGCTTCAGACAGCAGTTTGTGAAGTCTGCGAGCTTCCTGGATCTTCCTCGCTTGTTCCCGACTTGTTAACCGACCCAAAAGACCTGCGTTTGACCAGCTGACAGCTAGTTTGGTTTGTTGGACATGTGGTTGCTGCTAACTAGGTTTTTGTGCCCATTTTGGAAAACCATCTAGCTGTGAGAGTTGTAGCTCAGTGGCAGGCCTAGCCATGGAGGGTCTTGAGCAGCTTGACATGGTGGGCGACATCAGCCCGGCTCTGAGGCCACTGAGGACTTTATCCACTGCGTGGATGGGATGCAAGGTCAAGGCCCGAGCCAAGCTCAAACAGGGACCCGGCAGCCTCTCAGACAACCCAAGCAGCTGCAGGAGGTTTCCAGCGCCGCGCTGGGGAAGCTGAGCTCCAGCGGTGTGTGGAGCCTGCTGGCCGGAGAGCAGCCAGAGGTGGGGCCCTTAGGCCTGGCCTGGGCTGACAACTTCAGCGTGCTGGGGCTGGGGATGGGCTTGAGGCACGGCAAGAGAAGCCGAGCGCGCTCCACCAATGACCTGGCGGCCCATAGCAAGGAGTGCACCAACAACACCGCCAACTCCTCGTCCAACTCCGCCTTCAAGAAGGGACACAACCGGTCCAGGTCAGACGTCAACTACCGGCCGTCTGCGTACACGGACAACGGGCTGCCCACTGTGGACTGCAACACTCTGAAGAACATGATCCTCAACCATCACCAGCAAGAGGGTGAGTTCACACCCACAGAGAGAGTCTGTGACATCACACAGGAAGTTCAGATCTTTCAGGTCTAAGTTCGAGCTGTAAAGATTAGACGATCAATTATTTGCATTTTTCATAATCTTTTGGATTTGATCAGACGAAACAAAACTTTGTGATATTGGGCGATATATATAAATTTGCTCCACTCTGCTCTAGATAATCTTGATGGTCATTCATGTTTTCTCAAATAATTGATTAATCAGAGAAATAATCAACAATACATTTAATTTCCCATGAAATTTGTCATGAAAATAATAAAGTGTAAATTCACTTTGTTTTTATATTTGGATGTCAGTTTCCATTAGAAACAGGTAAGATGATGAAATATACTGTGAAATATCTCTCAGATATCTCAAATATTCTAAATAAGTCATACTTCTTGCAGTATTGGATGTTCACATGCATGTGATGTCCTCTGGGTTGTCCAGAGTAACTGAAAAGATATGTAGCTATTGAGTGCCACAAACAAAGAAACAAAAGAGTTCCATTGACCTCTGTTCTTTTGAGGTCTAACTGCTAAATTTCACCGGGCATGGCTGCGACGTGCACTGTGGCACCCAACCAGAAGCCCCAGAAGCGGCTATCGCTCTGCTACGCGGAGAATACGCCGCAAGCAGCCCATGTCAATCTGCACAGGAAAAGGAAGGAAAACAATTTAACTACGCAGCATATTTACATATTTAGGAGCATATAAACCAGAAAAATGACCAGATCTGAGCAAGTTAACAAAGTCTGGCAGGCAAATGTCACTGGTGGAGTTTGAAGTCGCATGGAAAACGGACCAAAATGGCGTTGCCGCCACGACATGTCAGAGCCAAGCCAGGTTGGGTCCAGGTGTAACCTTTAGAAATGAAGCCCAAACTACTATCTGCAGAGCTGCCATTCAAAAACTAAGTGGTAAAATATATGCTTTCTAATGTGGGCGAAGTGACCCTTTAATCACACTGGATTTGCCTAATTGGATGTGGAATGGAGAGCCGTCGTCGCTTTGACTCATTAAAGATGTAGTCATTCTTCCAGTCCGTACCTGTCAGAAACATGCACACCTCCTCCTCCCGTGCTCTGATCGAACCATCCAGAGCTTCCTCAGCCTCTTAGAGGACAGAAGTCCCGGACTATTTGTTCTGCAGATCGAGGCGTATGCTCTACTTAGGTTGAAGCATCCTCAGAGAAAGCAATAATGATAGAAGATGATGATAACTTGAAATGACACAGCTGTGCTATGACAGTCAGTATTCAGGCAGAGAGCCCAACACATACACACACACACGTACCATTTGTTTGTGTGTTTTGCCCATCTGAAGGCCTAAGGAGATCCTGAGGGATCCTGAGGGATAATAGCCTGTAATCCTGTCAGCAAATGGACTTAAATGAGGCGAGAGAAGAGGCAACCCAATTACCCGCCCCCTGATACTGGCAGGATTATTTAGTATTAGCATATGTGTGAAAAGGCATTGGGCTATTTAGTTTGGCTCGATGTGTACTGAAAGGAGAGAAGGACGGTAACAAGCAGAAGGCAGAGTGATTTAGCTTGGCCTCGCTATGTGTCTTCATTCTCATTGAAAAGAAAGTTGCTTACCTTCCCATTAGTGACAGCTGGGGATGTTTAGATGGTAAATGGAGATGATCATCATTATTATATACACAATATGCATGTATGTATGTGTGTGTATATATATGACCAAATATATATATATATATATACATACAAGTAAGCACAGTGAAAGTTCATCAGAAAGGTGAGATTTATCATCATTTTGACTGGAACTTGAATTCTGCTGATGACACAGGTGTATTAACATGTTGGGTTTGTTTAACTTGTCATTACACTCTTGATAGATTAAGTTTAAATACATTTAGAATATTGAGATTTATATTTTCACTTTAAAATCTGCATGGATCTTTGATTTTTATGAATATAAGATGAGGAATGCTTGAAACAAAATGTGCAGCAATGCAATGAGCTACACATACAGCCTGTTTGGTCATATATATATATATATATATACACACACACACACATATAATGTGGAGTAACTCTGGTAATATATATATGTATAAATCTGAAATATTTCTGATATTAAATGATGAGGAAGAGTTCTGGCCTGTCAGGCCCTGCCTGCAGGTGTACTGTATGTAAACTGCTAGCAGAGCTCCTGAACCAAGACCTCGTGTTTAATGATGAATTCATTCACTCATTTATTATTTAGCTGATCTTTTAGTGCCCTCTGTCGCCTCTCACTCCCTGAGATCATTCCTGGTCGCTCCACGGTCCAAATAGACACATAAAGATGACAGAACCTTTGGAGTCAGGGCTCCAGGACTGTGGAATGACCTGCCTGAGGAGATCAGGGCTGCAGAACAGGGACTTTAGTTGATATTTTTATGTTTTATGTCACATATTGTTCAAATTTTTATTGATGTATTGCTTTTAGGTTATTGTGCAGCAGTAGTAGTAGTATTCATATATAACATGCAGCTAATTTTCGTCGCCACGTTGTCATGCACATTTGTGTTTATTATTTATTTATTATCATCCAAGATGACCAGAGTTGTTCCACTTATTTTTCCATTGGTCTGTCTGTTGTCTTTAGTAGAGTTTCTCTGATTGTAATATTTAAGCTCTTCATCTTCAGTCTGTGCTGCTGAGAGTGACTCAGCATCTGTATATACAGTTCATTAAACATCAAAAACATCATTCATGACGCACATCCTATTTCTCCAGAAATCCTGCCTTTACTCAACATGGAGATTTACCGCTGTATTTATGTCCAGATGAGACAGACAGATGTCGTTCGTTCCTCTAAATGTCTGCTTTTTGTCTACAGTATATATTTTTCTCTCCAGCCCTGTGACCTCTCACCCAGTGCATTCTGGGTTGGCGTCAGCCCACTTTGACCTTGAACAGGATAAAAGCTGTGCGTGTGTGTGCGTCCACGAATTCATTTGCAGTCTTTATGTACTTTGGCATCCAGGAAGCTGTGGAAGTCTGGTAGATTGTAAAAGGGCACGTGATATTATGATTGGCTGCCTCATCAGTGGGCGAAGCTGCTTGTTTAATGCTGAAACGGAGGTTTACATCTTGATTGACCCGAGGGAAGTCGTACTGGATAGAGAAAAGTGTTAATTCTGGCTGAAGGCTTGTGTGTGTGTGTGTGTATTAGACTAACTAGAGTGTGATGTCAAAACCTACCAGGTAGAGATGAAGGCTAATTGAACGGAGCAGCTTTCCTCGCTACAATGCCTCATTCTCATCTCGACCCTCCGAAGCGTGACGACTGCCAATCAGCCAGACTTGATTCCAGCTAAACTAATTTGCATATTCGTTTGTTCCTGTTTAGCAAAAGGTTTGTTAACATGCAAAGTCCGAGACCTACGCTGACGCCGCGTCTACTGCTGTTTTGATAAGATTGATGAGGCACTCGAGTCTCCATCGTCTACTTAACAGGAGCGCTGCAGGATTCAGTGTTTCCTTTTCCCTCCTTGACTGATTTAGCACGTTAAAGAAAGAAAATGAAATATCTGCCAATTAGGCTGCTCCTGCTGAGGGAGGGGTGGTACAATTAAATCAGTTTGTGGGATTGGTTTAGGGGATCTGGTTATTTTAAAGTAAATCTGTCTACACATTAAAAGATGGCAAGGTTTCAACAATTATATGTTAAAATATAGTGCAAGAAATACTTCTTAAATAATGATTGAATAACATCCAAAAAACTTTGACCTAATATCCAAATGTATCTTAGTCCATCCATCCATCTTTTGTAACCGCTTATCCTTATCGGGGTCATGGAGGCTGGAGCCTATCCTGGCTAACAATGGACGAGACAACCTGGACAAGTCACCAGTTCATTCACACAGAGCCGACACATAGCAACAAACAACCATTCATGCTCACATTCACACCTACGGGCAATTTAGAGTCACCAATTAACCTGTTAAGTGCATTCTTTACACTGTGGGTGGGAGTCGGAGAACCTGGAGCACCTGGCCCCTGGTTCCTGGTTCAAACCCTCAGACCGTTCATAGTCTTTGTTGCTTCATCTTAAGTCCTGAAGATTTGTCTGTTCTTCACCAGTTTCATACTGCAGATTATAGATTCTTCTCGTCCGCTTTGTGCTTCTTTCTCTTCTTCTTTTTGTTGGAGGGTGGGTGTAGATTGAAACAAAAAACAGGAACTTTCAGGCATGATGAAATCATCGTTGCTTAAACCACTGAACTGTGGCTAAAGGGTCAAAATATTCATCCACAGGTCAGTGGTATGTGGGGTGTGTGTTTTTGAAAATCATTTGGATACCTGACAAGCTGAGTCATTGCTACACCTCTGGTTTGACCTTTGCATGCACTTTTTGAAATGCATACAAAGTTCTTATTTCAATTTTATTTTTATAGCATCCAATCATAGCAGAATTAATCCCATTACTTGTTCCATATATAGCAAGTCTAGATTTTACTCTTTATAATATTATTTACAGAGACCCAACAATTCCTACCATGAGCAAGCACTTGACTACAGTGGCAAAGGACAACCTTCCTTTAAACTTCCTTTAAACAGGCAGAACCTCGACCTTATATTATGATGAAGTTATATTTACTGGATAGATTTGCTGCTGCCTGGATCTGACTCGTATATATTTTTGGGGCAGTGAATGCAGCACAGCTAACAATAAAGGCTGTCCCAGTTTTATGTCCTGGCAGAGGTCATGCCTGTTGTCTACCTGAGTCTGAACCCTCCTTAATCAAGGAGAAAACACACCATGATCACAAGAGGAGACGGAGAGAGGAAAGACATAAATGAGCAGTGAAAGAACAGAGGGGAAAGAGAGAGAGTGTTCCACCGGCCTTAAGATTAGGAAAGTTGGACAGTTTGTCTAGTGGCCTCCTTAACAATACTGTTTCTTCCTGCCTTGGTGACAAGAAACGTTCTCAGAGGAGCACCTCTGAAAAACTACGCAGGTTTATCTCCTAGCAAAATACCAACAGCCCATAAGGCTCTGATAAGGTACCATATGCAGGAAACTGGCCCGTCTAATTAGAGCTGCAAGATTCTGGGAGAAAAAGCCGCGTAAGCAAAGAACAAGAGGACAAACGGTGCAGTTCGTTGTCAGGGATTTAGTATGGATGTCCAAAAATGTGACCCAAGTGTGCACATTAGAGGAATAAGCCAGAGAATGTCTTCTGAGTATCGTTATCATATCATACCATTCTCTGCCTGTACTCTCTAAATATATATTATAAAGGTGGTTCCAATGGAGCCCTGAAGCTCTGCCAGTACAAGTGTGTGCATGTTTGGCATCTTACTGTGCAACTGATGATTTTATACACCATATGGATCAATGGATTAGAGGTATGTTATGGGCTTGTTGGGACACTGTGATCCTAACCCATTCTGCAGTCACTCTGCGGCCTCGTATGACTGTTTGGTATGTACGCCTTAGGTGAAAAGACAGGGCTGCCAGCCATGTCAACATAACATGTGTAAAAGTGTGTAAAACCACAGAAGCGTCAGCCTCCAGACAAACAGAGTACATTGCGCTCCAGCTGCTGAGAGAAATCTGAGGAGAAACACTCACACTCAGCCTCCCACACTGTCAAATTTCATTTCTTAAACACGGGGTAAGTGATTCTAGGTAATACGATTCTTATCCAAATAACTCCTTCCCAAGCCATTCCGGCCAGGATTTGTGTGTTGGTAACGTTAAATGACTTGATCACAGACATTCAAGTTGCTTTCTAGTTTCCAGCTCTGGGAAAACCATCTCATTCTCTCTACATGTTGCACAGCTGCAACTTAATTGACAGTTTGCAAAGCCACAACATAGCTAATGAATCACTTCCCTGCCTTGAAGTGGCTCATTTAACCGGTTTATTTCCATGTGTCAGGAGAACGTCAGAAGATTATACTGTAAAATACTGTAAAAACATACTGAAAACATAATTTGCTAAAAATAATAATGACAGTTGCCAAGATTCACGAAAGATTAAGCTGCTAACTTCCTGTCAAGCTTACACAAGGTGAACGTTGAGTGGGGTACTCCTTTTGAAGCTGATCTTGTGTACTCGGATCACATGGATGCACAAGGTGTTGCTATCAGAATGGTCAAAAGAGACACATTGTAAGACAAAGTAATACTATCTGACTCTACTTATGTGTACCCACAGAAGATCAGGTGACCTGTACCAGTGGAAATAATATAACAGCTTGTTGTCTCAGATGTGGTTATCTTGAATACTCACACTCGTTTCTCTCTATGTTTTCTTGTCCTCTGTATGTCTGTCCAGCTGATAAAAGCAGCAGCAGCAGTGTGGTGAAGCAGGGTCCAATGGAGCAGCGCGAGGGGCCCCGGGGCCGCTGGACGCCCTGCCATGTGGAGCTGACACCCTGTGAGCTCAGGCTGTACACTCTGGACAGCAGCGCCAACCGTCAGCTGGGCACCGCCTACTCTCTGTCCCACTGCCAGAGCGTCATCTCACCAGCTCCCTGCAGCCAGCCCGGCCAGACAGCCCAACCCGCCGATCAGCGCACACTCCAGGCTTTGTTCTTCAACAGCACGCGTCTCCAGCTGAAGGCAACCAACCAATGGGAGGCCATGGAGTGGAGGCGGCTAATGTGGGAGAAGGTGCAGGCTGCCAGACCTGTGAGGCAGGAGAGCCGGCAACGTAAGACCGGAGTGGAAAACCAACAGGTCACCACGTTTCCTGTACCCATGTCACCGTCCTCCTCGCCTTCTCCGTCGGGGCTCGACACCCGGCCTGATGGTGAGAGCGACACACCCATATCAGCGGAGACGTCTCTCCAGATGAATTCTGGCATCCTGAGCAGACCCACCACCCTGCCTCTGTTCACCCAGCGTTGCCAGGACGTCCTCAAAGCTGGTCTGCTCCACCAGCTGATGGATCAGAACAACTGGCGAGCTTTCACCTTTGTCCTGACCAGATCTTCTCTCCGGGCCTTCCCTACCGAGGGCGGGGTCTGTGTCCCAGCCTTTCCTCCAGTACTCCCTGGCTTCCTGCTTGGCCGTGCAGCATGACCAGGAGCCTGAGAACGGAGAGCCATGGACAGAGAAAGGAGACTGCTTCCAGGCAGTGTTTTCCAATGAGGTACTCAGACTTCGGGCGGATGGTCAGCTCAAGGCCCAGGAATGGGTGCAGGCCTTGCGGCAGGCAGTCGGGGCACAGAGGCCTGCCCAAGAAGAAGGTGGAGAATTGGGTGAAGGAGCTCCAGTCCTCCAGGGAGTGCTGTTGAGATCAAAACCATCCAGGGAGAGAAGGCAGCGGGAGGCCCAGAGAGCCAAACGACAGTCGGTCACAACCAGTTTCCTCAGTATTCTCACCTGTCTGGCTGTGGAGAAGGGGCTCACTGCTCAGAGCTTCAGGTGTGCAGGTAAGAGACCTACACGCACACACACATACACACACACACTGACAATCAAGGCGTTTGTTTCTATTCTTCTACTTTCTTTTAGCCTGATGAGGTGGTAAAACGACAAAGTCAGTCCCAGATTTACTCTTGTCTGGCGGCTTCTTGCTTGCTCACTCTCTCCTTTTCTCTTCTTAGCTTCCTCCATCAACGTTCTCTTCGTTCTCTTTGCCTCTGTCATTTTGTCCATAGAGGCTGCTGAGCCCGGTTACATTGCTGCCTTGCCTAGCTTCAGTTCTGTCATGACATCAGCTCCACTTTCTGTTAGCATTCCCCCTCACTCCGGGTTGGAAAACCTCCTCGTCCTGATGGTCCGAAATGCTTATGGTACAAACACTAACACTCCCCCGGTGCTTTGAGCTCACAGTCTGGCTAACAAACTGAGCTAGCATTATCTAACAGCAGCTACAGTTGGCAGCAGTTTACTTCACTGTCCATCAGGAAACTCTGTAAATCACAGAGAGTTGAGGCGGAGCAGCCGGAGGACATCAGAGGGAAAACCAGAAAACATTTTCTCCATAAAATATGATCCAGTTTCGCCAAAATCAGTCAAATAGTTGGTGGTGTGTGACTTTACGTACTTCTCACAGGTGATTGTAACCGGAGCACAAAGTTACAAAACCGTGCAAGAACAGATGTACGAATTACACCATTCATCTGATTACAAGTCAGTGTATCGTCAACATGATTTAAAATCTGTTATTTGATATTAGAAATGTTACACAATGTTGCAGGAAATACAGAAGTATGTGATGTAGTTGGGCAGGCAGACATGTAACTGAAGGAAGTGTACAGCAGTGCAGGTCACAGAAGAAGAAGTCAGACCAAGTGCCTCCTTTTCACTGCCATTCTAGCAAAAAAAAAAAAAGTATCAAGCTGATCTTAGATGTTTTTTCCTGCACAGACAGAAGCCAAACAAACCTCAAAATAAAAATCAAGAAAGACCTTTTTCACAGCAGCCATTTTGACATGAAATAGTAGGTAAACACAGGTGTTACCAATGATACTAATTAAGGTTCTTCAGGTCAAACAGAGTGAGGGTGCCGTGCTGCATGTCGGCTCACTGGAAAGTCTCTGCTGCGAAAAAAGGTCTATTGAACAAAATACAAGAAAGTAGAAATAAATAGAAAAAAGCATTCTTCTGTTCCAAACCCACTGTACTGTGAAGGATACACTGTATACTAATCTTCATACTATACTTTTAGCAGATAGTACACACAAGATTAAGGACATTTGGTAATTTGTGTCTGTACTGTTTGTACTATAAGAAAATGAGACACAACATGCACAGCAACTTCATCTCACCACTGCCCACAATTACTTTTTTAGGGTCAGTTATACTTAAGTAAAATATTGAATTACTCAGTGTGATAGAATATTTTCACAGTGCTGTGTTCAAATCCGTCTTCTATCACTGGCTAATACTTTTGTCTGCTTCACTCTCCCTCATTGAAAAATCCAGAATCTATTAATTCCATGAATATGCAAATATCTTTCACTGCGACGGTTCAGTCCATTGTCGGTGTAGGTGAGCCCGAGGCTTCATGTTTCCACATCACATTTGTGTAAGGTATGCACTGCATCATGATTGGCTTTCAAACAAACTCATTCAAACGTTGATTTAAAGAGAAACTTTCTTCAGCAGATAAATGTGAAAATCGTCTGTCGTCGAGAATCAAGAAGAACAAAATGTTTTTGACTGAAGTCTGTATTTGATTTGAAGTGTTTTTTATTATAGTATTTTCATCCTGTGGAGCGCATGTATGAAGGGTGAACTGACAGATGTTCCTGTCTTTCAGAGGTTATGATATGGACTAAACCTTTCAGTATTTAATCTCTCTTTTTTTCATATCCTGAACCATTACAGCCCGTCTCCCTCCTTTCATTGTTAGTCTCCATGCCAGGCCCTTGGACAGCCCCATAAATGGCAGGCGGTGCTTTTACTCTCCCTGGGTGTGAAACGTGGGCTTCCTCTCTCTCTCGTAGGAGGGCTTTGAATAATCACCCGCTCACCTCCCTTTTTATTTGTAACAACTGGCTTATTAATGCAGAGCTGTTTGAAAGGCCAGCTGAAACAGGAACAAGGACAGAGGCCGTCTGGGGCCAACTGATGATAATTGGTCGGCTTAAAGCACCGGAGGAGAGGAAAAATGGATGAATGAATGAATGAATGAGAACGAATGAAAGCGGCCTGGGGATGCTACAGTGGTCAGGCTTGATCGTGGTTGTTTGATTGAAGGGTTTCTGGGTAGAGCTGGATGGGAGGGACAGCTGGATACGTCCATTTTCTATACAGAGCACACCTCTGCTCACTCAATCTGTTTCTTTCCCTCCTTCCCCTCCCTTTTTTTCAGCAGTTCATTCAAACTCTGTCTTTTTGTCTACCTCTGTCCCCCCTCATTTATTTGACTGTATCTGTTCTTAGTCTCCTGCAGTGTTACTCAGCACGTCCTGAAAAAAGGTATTTCACACTCTTTAAATTCAAGTCCTTAAAACTGTATTGAAGTCCACGAGTTATTGTTTTTTTTTTCACTCTCTCCATCTTGAAAATAAGAATTATTGATGCTAAACTGAATTTCTGGGTTTCTGCTTGAGGAACTTATGGCAGCCATTTTCTCTGTTTCCTGCCATTTTACACATGGAAAACAATAATCATTGGCAGTGTCGGCATTGTCAGTGTCACTCGATGTAATGCAGTTTATTTGTACAATGATTGTAGCCGCTTTTAAAAAAATTGTATCTGCCTCAGACATAGTGAAGAGTGAAGAGTAGTTAACTGGTTCCACCCTGGACTCAAACGAAGAATGGATTTATATCCCACATGCTGAGTGCTGAAACAAGCGGCAACCTCTGTGGCTGTGATGTGAAGCCTACGCACAGTGCAAAAAACTGCAGTTCCTCAAACGTCCACTTGAGGCTGGCTACAGAACAAGTCAGTCTCCATAAGTCCCCATGTTAAAATGTCCAACTTCACAGCAGAAATAAACATGTTTACAGCCTGGTACAAAAAACAGTTTTGGTCTCTATAGCTAATTTTCCTGTTCGTGACAACTGTACTGAGGGAGGAGGGAGGTGGAAGAGGCAGGACTGCCAACATGGTGGCAGCCAGCACCACAGATTTCGAGCTTCAAAACGGCGCTTCAGAAACCTACGGTTGAGGTCACGCTTACGCTGTCCATTCTTTATACAGTGGTTCACATGTTGTCATGAACAGGGAAATTAGATATAGAGACCAAAACTGTTTTTTGTACCAGGCTGTAAACATGTTTATTTCTGCTGTGAAGTTGGACATTTTAACATGGGGACTTATGGAGACTGACTCGTTCTGTAGCCAGCCTCAAGTGGACGTTCGAGGAACTGCAGTTTTTGGCACTCTGTGAAGGCTTCACGTCACAGCCACAGAAGTTGCCGCTTGGTAACGATTGCTTGTTTGAGCACCCAGGCGTCATTCAGCCCGTCTCAGGTCCATCGATGATCCACGTGTTTGCCGATATTTTGATTAGCTGGAAGGTAGAAAAGGTGGGATTGCCAACGTGGCGAGATTTCAAGCTTCAAAACAGCTCTTCGTAAACCAGTGGGTGACGTCACGGATACAATGTCGATTCTTTTTACTGTCGGTGGCCGATATCAAATGTTTCTGATTGTTTCATGGGATTTGTTTAGAATAATAAAAATACAATAAACCGTAATAAGTTGTAAATCGACCTGGACTTTGTCTGGCTGTAATCGTCATTATTGATATAATATTTGCAGATAAATGGTAAACTCTCATATCGTCCCTCTGAACCTCAGAAGCCTAATTCATCAAATTGATTTCCTGTGTAGGATTATTCATATATGAAGCCACTAATCTAAACAAGATCTCTTGATGTTCAGTGCGCTACTTTAGTTTCCACAGATTTCTCTTTGAACTTGTTTCAAGTCTGTCCTTTGCATATGCATGCTGCGTCCATCCATACATATCGAGTGATTGGTTATTTAACATCAAAATGTGAAATGTATTCAACTAATTACACATGGGAAATGCTGCGTTTTTGATTCCTTTTGAAGGAAACGGTTAGTGTTTGTTTGAAGACCGTGACTCCCCATCACCCCTCATCACACGCACAAACACACACACACACATACCGTGCAGAGTGTGTAGTCCGGTTCGGTGACCCCTGTCGTTGCACGGGAGCACATTCTCAGGCCCCCCGACAGACCATGTGAAGCTGTTGGACAGAGGGGCTTTGGGTGAAGTGGGAATCGGTAGATATGAGGGAATCAAGGAAGTAGGAGGTGGGCTCACATCAAAAGATGGACTCTAACTCACGCACACACACACACACACACACACACACACACACACACACACACACACACACACACACACTTTCTCACTCACTGTCTTACTCACAGTACTCTCCGTTTGTGCACACTTTCATTCGAGTGTTTGGTCGGTGTGAATGAGACACATCAAAGCTCAGGCTTCGCCCATCTTTTCAGTTTTAATTCACACACATGTACATAACACACACACACACACACACCGGTGTCCTCTCAGAGGTGTGGCGGTTTAGAACCAGAGGCGGGCAGATGAAAGCGGGAGCCCCTTTTTGCCCTGATGTCACCACTCTCTCACTTTCTGTATATCTGTGTCTCTCTACCTCCCGCCCCTCCCGCCCCACAACCCCTCCCGAGCAGGTCAAAGTGACCTCTCTCACCACAGAGAGCCGCAGTACAATCGGTAGACCTTTGAGCTACGTTTGAATTCCCATTCATCTTTCCCTCTGTCGCTCTTTCTCTCCGTCCCAGAAAGACCCATAAAAGATCAGAGACCAGCAGAGAAAGCAGTTGTTACTGTGTGCTGATAATGGAGGAAGAAAGTATTCATAGTTTCTTCTTAAATTAAGAAAGTAGGATTCAGTAAAGTTGTAATATTTCTGCAGCAGTTGAAAATAGAAAAAAAATATATAGTGGTGGTGAAGTCATAGTCGAAAATGTTGTGTTGAGGTTGTGCTTTTACTGATTATTTAGGTTACTGGACCAATTCGTACATGAAGCTCCAAACGTGTGTATCATATGTAACACTATGGTCAGTAGAATATGTATTACATGTGTAACTTTAAGATAAGACAGACTTTATTGATCCCACACCGGGGAAATTCACTTAACACAGCAGCTTGTAAACACAAGGTTGATAAGAAATATATAGAATATAGAAATATATATTTTATTTATTATTCAAATAATTATTGTGGCCTCTTGTTTTTATTGTTTGACTCTAAAAGATCAATTATTTTCTCAGATTTTCTGTCCTTGGTCTATAAATTTTTTAGAAAATAAAAAACCCCATCATGTTACTGGAGACATGTTTTCTTCTTCTTGCTCAGCAGACAAAAACTCAAAGGAAACTCAAAACTCAAAATTATTTCATAATAACAATAAGAAAGACAAAAGCTGCACTGGAGAAGCTGAAACAGAAACTTTTTTGGAAAAATGACTTAAAACCACAAATTGGTATAGAAATTGTTGTTGACCACACTCAGTTGTTGGTATATAAAATACCAGTGGTGCAGCTGTTGTCATGTTAGTCGAACTTTTCACCCAACAATCAAACTTAATTCAGTTCATCATCCTCTCTAAAACATTGTTTGTTCTGGTTCCGACTGTAACAGGAATATTTAAATATCACTAATTAAACAAATATTCAGTCGATCCCTGCAAACCCATACAGCACATATACAGTAAATGCTTTATAAAAGAAAGAAACACTCACTTGAAGTGTTACAACTTCAGTCCATACGTTTTCTTTCCTGTAGGTGGTTCAGATTGGGGTGGAACCATGTGTAAACCCACTGTGACCGCCAACAAATCTCACAAATGTTGTCGTATTAAAGCTAAACAGTCAGGCGTGGTTTACTGAAAACATTTGAGGTGAGAAACAGGCAATGCAGCAAGACAATGTTGATTCATATTTGAAACTAGCGATTGAGACCAAAAACTCATGAGGGAACTGTTTACTGAAGTAATCAATCAAGTGGCTCATTTTCCCAGAAGACTCCATACAATCAAACCTAATTGTTGCAGCCAGTAGAGCGGCCCCCTGCTGACCATTAAAGAAAGAATGCGGGTTCAAGACACTTCCATGTTAGCTTCACTTCACAGACTTAGGAGCTCTGTCCGCTAATCATATACTATCAATGGGGGTAACCGAAGGTCTGAAACGCAGTTGTGCAGCTGGGTGATGTTGGCTAGTTTCAGGTGCAAACATCAATGAAAATGACTTTGTTAAAGGTATGAACCACAACAGTATGAAAACCTGCAATCAACCCTGCTTTAGTCTGATAAGATGAACCACTGACAAACTTGTCCCATGGGAGTCCTGAAGCATTTTCAGAGGTATTCCTCTCTAATTTTTGTGTTCATGACATACCTTAAATACTTAGTTATATATAATTAATATATCTTAAATAATTATATATTACTTATATATACTTTCTACTTATGTTTTGATGCACATTTGAATTGTATTCTATTTATATCTCATTCTACTGATACCTATATCTCATGACACTTTGTATACTTGCTCTCTCTATATATACTTTGTATATAGAGCAAATATAGACCTTTATGATATTGTTTACAGAGGCCGAGCAATTCCCACCATGAGCAAGCACTTGGTGACAGTGGCAAGGAAAAGCTTCCTTTTGAATTTTAAAGTCTCGCGTTAGAAAAGTTTGAAAGAAACAACAATTCTAAAAAAAGCTCAATTTGGAACACAGTTTTTACGCTCGCTTGAGGCGGTTTTTGCTTTTTTTCTGAGAAAACTTGCTTTTGCTATTATTGGGAGACAGAAGCACTTTTTATGGAACAGTTCTCATTAATACAGTTCAACAACCCTTCTATCTTTATGACCTCAATAATCATTTATTTAATTAACACCTGCATGACCGTGTCAAAAAACATCATAAAAAATGACTTTATGGCTGAACAGTAGACTGTTCATGTGTATCTAATAAAGTGGACTCACTCACTGAATCACTTAATTCAATAAATATACATATAAACATATAGCATAAGGTTTTATTGATCTGCAGTAACAAAACATATATGTACTGTATTAATTCATTATTTGTACAGTACTGCAGTCTGTCCTTGTTGGTTCAGTCTACTTCATGTTCTCTCTGCTCATTGGTGAGAACTCTGCAGGGTGCTCTCTGTTTTGAGGTGGTTTTGCTGCTGCTGCTGCTGCGGCTGCTGCGGCTGCTGCTTAAGGTTGTGGTCAGGGTCAGGTCACCATCGGATTTATATATGTGGTGTTATTTCATCCTTTGTCTTCCTCTCTAGTCCCACATGCATTTTCTGTTGAGGCTTTGCTGCTTGTTTTATTGCACAGAGCACATTATAGACTGCCACAGCTGTGGTACAAGTGCATTTGCCTCAGTGTGGGTGTGTTCTCTTCTGGTGCTCATGATATAGAATTTGAGGTTAAGGTTAAAGGTTGTTATTTAGTCTGTGAATGTTTTCAAGCTATGTACGTATCTTGTGTCTTTGTTCCTCTGGTCCCAACAGCAGCAAACCAAAGTCGAGGCCACAATTGGCCAGAAAGCCAGCCTGGTGGTCAGCCCTTTCCTCGAAGTGACATAGCGTTTCTCTGACTGTTGACCATCCCCTGTGCCTGCTGGCTTCCAACCAGTGGACTGTGGTTTTTTTGAAAGAGCATCCACCCCAACAACAGCATGAGCTCACTGCTGTAATTAGCCTAAATCTGAGTTACACATATGTGTTTGATCAAAAGTCCTTCATAAAGATAAGACTTTGTTGTGTTTTTTCCATCGTATCCACAAAAAATCCTTTCATTCCAAAGAAAAACAAATTTCCATTGTATAAACCTGGCAAATGGTGAAACTAGACGCTGATAATTTGTAGATTACTGCCATGTTCGGCACACTGCTCCTCCTCCTCAAAGTGTTTTAGGGATACAGCAAAAATGGCAGAAATTATTGCAGAATCAGAATACGATGGGAACAGCCAGACCACATGTGGAGGTGACTCACGCTGTGATCGGACGTCTAACTTTAGCCTCATTCTGAAGTTCACCTAAGTCGAGCTACCCTTGGAAAAAGCTCCGGACAAACCTGGAAGTGGAGCCGATACGACACTACTTTATGAGACTCTTAATAAACAAATATGACATGAAAGACGACGGTCAAATCAAGCTTAAGCTTAAGTTTAAATACGTCACATGACATCTTATTTTTCTAGATTAATCAATAATCTAAAAATAAATGAACAGATAAAATGGTGTTTACAGTCCTGTATCAGTCTATCATTCAGTCTATGCGCAGCTGACTGGTGCTTCATTGTGAGTTATTTTTCTTTTGGTCAGATAAAACAGGATTCTCAGCACTGATTAGACCATTGTCTGCCTGCTTTAGACGTCAGATTCTTGCCTGTGATTGAAAATTGGACTAACTTCTCTTTATTGTTTGTCTTCATCAGTCCTTGTTTGATCTTCCTCTTCTCTTTCACGCGATTCCTTCTTTCCTCTCATGTCTTGATAGCCTTTTTACTCATTCTGTCTTTTTTTTTAAAGTCAGTGTTGTTTTCTTGTCTTGAAGCACGACTGACAAACAGGCTGACACACGTCTCTCTTCCTCTGTCGTTTTTCTTTTCTTTTTTTCAGTAGCTTTCCATGCCTCTCTTTTCCAAAGACCCAGATAAGCATCTTCCGTTTCTTTTCTTCTCCACCTCTCTTTCATTCGCTGAAGAGCAAAATGTTTTCCTCCAGGCCCCATGTACTCCCAGATCGTGTGGATAAGGGACACCTGTCGCAGTGCTGTGGCGTTTGTGTGATCGCAGAGCAGGTCCGGGTGTTTGGGTGAAGAATGAACTTTAAAGAGTGTAGAAGACAAAGCAGACAGCGTGGCAGCCATCAGGTTGAATAGAGCTGTTCGTCTTGTCTGTCTACAAAACACCTTCTTACTGAAGTCCAGGGTATTGTGACTAGAAGAACCAAGACTCTTTTGTCTGAGGGGTCACTTCAAATGAATTTGGCAGGTAGATTTTGGCAAACATGGATATAAATCTCAGAAGATGAAAAGGATTTCTAACTGCAAATAGAATATCGCGCTCAGTTTTGGACATATTGAAGGACATACATGTGGGTTAAGGAGTTTGACAAGATTAGGTGGGCTTCCTCCCAAAAACCAAAAGTAATGTTGCTTCTTCCTACACCTCCTGCACCATGGCGACATTACTTGTCATTGATGCACCACCTCCTCAAAAATAGCAAGTTTAGTTTTGTGGATGGAGACCTGAGATATAAAAATAGATCATTTAACCAGAACCACAAAAATGCATCATGCAAGGACTTCATGACTTAAATATAGTTTAGTCACCAAAACTAAATGTGGTAACAAACGTGTTTATAGCTGTTCCTGAACGCCACACTCAAAGGTGGGCAGTCATAAAGAGGGAGCCGGGTGCAATAGTTGTTAAAATATGGAGATGCATTTTCAGATGGAGGAGAACTTTTTCTATGTGTCACTTTTCATGTCTAATAAATGCAAAAAACCCCAAATTTTATTTATATAGTGCCAAATTATAACAAACGGTATCTCATGACCAAGCCCCAACCTCTGTGGCTGGGAAATGAAGCCAATGGAAGTGCCAAAAACTGCAATTCATTGAGCGGCCTCTTGAGGCTGGCTACAGAATGATTCAGTCTCCATATGTCCCCATGTTAGAGTGTCCAAGTCTGTCCAGTCTTTATACTGTCATTGCTCTTGACACTTTCTGTACAGAGCAGGTCTAGACTGTACTCTTTGTAATATTTAAAGAAACCCAACAATTCCCACCACGAGCAAGCACTTGGTGACGGACAGCAAGCACTGTTTGTAACATACATTAGTTTTAGTATATCTTTTTAGTGTATTATAAATGCACATTGTCACCAGTACATCAGAATCTAACTAAATGAGCATGCAGAGAGAAAGTTTATGTGTTTGTCTTTTATTTGGCCCTGAGTACAGTCTGCAGGCTGCCAGGTAGTTTATAGCTTTCAACAAGCTCCACCAATAGAATATTGCAGTAACCTGTTTGTTGGAAGTTCTGCCTGAGATTTGAGACGGGGCAAAAACCTAAACCAAAGATTTAAGAGCTGCTTGTCATGATGCTTCTTCGATGAAAACATGTGGTAAAAGTGTCTCTGTATCTTTAATGATTCATTCTTGAACATAACAATCCACTTACTGAAATCTCCCAATATAAAGACATGCTGCTGTCCATAACAACCCCCAACCCTAACCCTAACGTTTCTGTGTCACTCCAATTTGTCCCTATAGGTGAAAAATTATACCGTTGATCAGAATAAACACGTCTTTTCAAAGGTCTAATCAGCACAATGAAATGTTTATTGGGGTCAGAGTTCTTTTCAACTCAGACTATCTTGTTTATTATCTACAGGTTTGCTCGGCTGGATTAGTGTGGTATTTAGTGAAGGGCAATAAACTGACACATATTAACACCAACGAGTTATTAACTCCACAACCTCTGTGTTCTCCTCGTGTTGGCTCTTCCTGCCACCTCCAGCAGACGGTTAACACTAAAAGGTGACTTGTGCAACACCTCAGGGCCGATTAGCCTGCTAGCACGCATAAATGGACACATGGAAGTCTTTATTGAAGCCATCATTTGATAACATGCAGATAATACACACGTTTCACATTAAGATAGTAGAGCATTGTGTTGGTTTGAATCATACTTTTGACACTTTTCTTAACTTAACTGGGTTCCTCATGATTGTAGAGACATTCAGACACCTGAGAGTATCATATATGTGCATGCACACATACTGTACTTACACAGTGACTTTCTCCTCAGGGTGTCAGCGTCCAGTTGGTCTTTCCAGAGGAAAGGCAAAGGTCTGCTACTACAGTGGCTGGTACTACTGCCAGAGCTGCCATCAAGACAACTCCTTCCTCATCCCAGCACGCCTGCTGCACAACTGGGACACCAGCAAGCACAAGGTGGGCAAATACCTGAAATGAAAATACCCACTACCTCAACATACTTACTATAACACCTTTGACACTATGCAGTTTCTTACTGTGAGTGACTGGAACATCAGCAGGGTATCTTTGGAGGCCTTGTAGTTGCTTTATATATTAGGGATCTGCAGTGAGGTCTTATAAATGGCCACATTTTAACACTTCCTAGCCAATCTTGGTCACATTTTATAGATATTTTCTTCAAATAAAAGTGTTAAAATATGTTTCAGTTCCGATGAAAACATGCAACCAGTCCAGCGATGAAGCAAAATTTAACAGATGTAACTTTTGGCACAAGTCAACATGATGTTCTACTTTCTACCTGGTGATCAAAGATTTTTTGCAGAGATAACTTTCTAAAATTTTATAAACCACTGTTTTAGAGTCTGATAAACTTCAAACTAGTGGATCTTTGACTCAAACTGGACTTTGCATCACATTTTATTTCTCATTGGTACCTGAAACAACTCACCCCCACCAATGCAGGTTTTAATGCAGGTTTTAGGTCTGAACATCCACTAAGATTGCTGCTGATGTGAGGAAATAGTTTGACATTTCAGGAAGTTATTCACTTATTCGCTTTCTTTCTAAGAGTTGAGTATTTATACCACTCTCATGTCTGTGAAGCTACAGGCAGGAGATGTCATTTGAGCTTAGCATAAAGACTGTAAAAGGGGGGAAACGGCTAGCCTGGCTTTGTCCAAAGGTAAAGAAAATCTGCTGACTAACCGGAGGCTTTTGTGAGAATTCTTAGCCGTGCATCATCCATTACAACCATGAATCGTCCGACAGTTGTCCTCGGCGCAGTGATCCTGATGTAAATGCTGCTATTCTCCTCCAGGTGTCCAAGCAGGCCAAGGAGTTCCTGGAGTTTGTGTACGAGGAGCCCTTGCTGGACGTCCAGCAGCTCAACCCTTGTCTGTATGAGCACTGTGAGCCTCTCAGCACTGTGCTGCGTCTCCGTCAGCAGCTCCAGTCGCTGCGGGCCTACCTGTTCAGCTGCCGGGCAACCGTTGCCGAGGACCTCAGACGAAGGTAGGGTTGGCAGGGACGTCTGTTGTGGTGGGGTGGGGTACTCCTGTACTCTGTAACTTCTGTAATGTCTACTTGAAACTAAATAATAAACAACCCTAGAAGGCCTTACCTTGTTTGAACTAATAGGGCCAATGCTAGATGTGGCAAGATTTAGATTTAAAGGGCAAGTTCACCCAAATCACACAAAAAGACACATAAACGATCTGCATGGTTGGGTACTGACGCAAGTAAATAAAAAAATCAGTTTTGACCCTAAAGAACACTGGCACCCCGCTGACAGTAAACAAGAGTTATCCTTGTTATTATTTATTTTTAATATCAGCAGCCTGTCATCAAGAGTCACACCGACCGGTACACGAAAATATTTGACCTGACACTTGATTACTCAGACATAAACACAGAGATCATATGAGGAGATGTTTACAGTCTGAGTGCATACATATATGTTGCCTTAACTTCTATCTGCATGTATTCCTGTGTGTATATATGCTGCATATACATGAAGGATGTGAGTCTGTATGTGTGTATATGTTCATGTGTGTGTGTGATGGTCAGGAGGGGATGACTGTTTATCTGAGTGGGGTCCCACTCTGAAAGCCTTGTCTGTGAGCTGATGGATGCTGCTTGCCCTCATCCAGGTCACTCATACACTCCAACAGGGCACGTCGAAACGAGAATCATCCACGTCAGCAGACAGACTGGAATCTAATCAATACTCAGGATCATTCACAAAAAACATATGTAATCACTTAGCATTAACAGTATGTAGCCATGCACATCATGTATAACATATTTTTTGTTAAAATATATAGAAAGGAAAGTGTGTGTGGAGTAACATGTAGAGTAACATTCACATTGTTCATTTTAACCTATGATGAGTATTTTGCTATTTAATTCTTTATAACGCATCATACTGCACTTCTTTGTGTGTATTTTAATAGAGTAGTACAGATGTTATTTAATTTAACAAGAATGGATAAATGCGAGTGGTTACAGATGTCAATGCTAGCTATGAAAACTACTAGTAGTTTTACCAGTCTTAAAATTCCATACCATTGCGCTCTGTTGCAAAGCAGAACGAGCAGCATCACGGCGTCCTGTGTTTACTTCTGTCCCATTAGCTAGTCCTCGCCACTTCCAAACACTGCAGGATTGATGAGGGCCATGGCGCTAAAATCTTCCCCTAGTCATCAGTCCACTTCAGGGGGGGGGTCTGAAGGGAGATGTCTGTTGCATACAGCCAGAGAGCCACACAACCACATGAGCCACTAAAGGCTTTAAATTAGAGAGTACTGTATGTTTGGCCCTGTGCAGCAGTTCTATCAGAGGGTTATGTCTGCTTCAGCGTGCTGCAGAGGAAGTCTTTGACCTGCTTCAAGCCTTGTTGCAATGTTACACAGATGGAGAACATGGTTTTTCTGTAACTGCTCTGTCTGTTGTCAGGCCTGATGGCACATAATGCGCATGATGTCCACAGTGATAATGGTGGCAGATTTACCCACATGGTGGCCATTTTTCTCTGACGTCAGTGCCCCGATCGTGATGTCAAAGTGGCCACAGTGAATATGAGGAATGGGATTTCAGACAGAAGTAAACGCAAGCAGGTTTCTCATTTATAGCAAGCAACCATTCACCAACCTGATCAGGAGAGTGTGCAGTTTGGAAACCTCAGTATTGCGTTCCTGCTTTTTGCAGATGATGAGGTATGTGGCTTCATCAGATCATGAGTCTGAGGCCATGGTTCTACACCATAAAACAGTGGATTTTACCTTCTAGTTTGGGGGTTAGTTTCTGTCCCAAGCGATGCAGTATCTCAGAATCTTGTTCACTAGTAATGCTAAAATGAAGACAGACCAGCAGATTGGTGTGGTGGATTGGTGCATCAGAAGTACTGCGGGCATTGTACCAGACCATTGCGGTGAAGAGGGAGTGGAGCTGGAAGACAAAGCTTCCGATTTACCAGTTGATCTACGTTCCAACCCTCACACAAGGCCGTGAGCTTTGGGATAGTGCCGAAAGAATAAGATCACGGATACAAGTGGCTGAAACGAGTTTCCTCAAAATAGAGTCTCTGCTCTAGTGTTGAATGGAGCCAGCTGAGGTGGTTTAGGAATCTGTTTCCTCAGTGTCTTCCTTTAGAAGTTTTCCAGGCATGTCCAATTGGGAGGAGATCCCGGGAAAGACCCAGAACTTGCTGGAGGGATTACATATCCCATCTGGCCTGGGAATGCCTTGTGATCTCACCCGGAGGAGCTGGAAAATGTTTGGAATACCCTGCTGTGAATTATCTTCGAAGGTGGTTCCTGGTTCAAACCCCAAGTTGGTTTGCATCTTCTCCCCGGGTTTGTGTGACCAAAGGCATGCAGGTTAATTGGTGACTCTAAATTGTACGTAGGTGTAAATGTAAGAATGAACGGTTGTGTGTCTCTAGGTGTCTGCTTTGTGATGAACAGGTGACTTGTCCAGGGTTGCCCAGAGTCTGCTGGGATAAGCCCCATGGACAGAAAGCGTACTAGGCAGTTGGGGTAGTAGTGGTTGCAGTAAAAGTTGCAGTTATATCCACCTTATGTCTTGAAATGAGGGCTGACAAATCATTAAAAGTTAACGCCACAAACTTACCACATCCAAAACGTTGTATCAACACTTGTTGACACTGTTTAAACATAAATAAGTTTATAAGTGTGACAAAGATAAGATTAATTGCAGAGATAGTGTCTTGGTTTGCATTAGATTGTAATGTGTTTGTTCACCCCTACACATATTTGCAGGACCTCCTACATCTGCTAGTTCACACATACACACTTAGTCAGGACAGTCCCTCCTTCAGTACACGAATCAATGAGCGATAACAGAATTGAAATGAAAGGTGTGTCTGCAGGACTGGAAAGAGGTTATAGTGAAATGAAATATGAAGGTCTTACACAAATATTGTCACCTGTTGGCATACATGTACATATCTGTGTATCTTCTGTTTGTAATCTAATCCCAAAATATGTTCCTTCTCAAGCACTTTTATCAAGATGAAGTGTGTGTGTGTGTGTGGTTACTGGAGCCGAGTGTGTATGTGTGTGTTGTTTTATGAATGCTGATGTGGTAACCATTGGTAACGTACCCAACAGTACGAGTTTATCAGTGGTGCCTATCACCATGAGGTGCTTGGTTCACACACGAATACACACACACACACACACTTGTGTTTTGGTGACACTCATCACAGCTTAGATGGGATTTAACATGGTGCCATCCATCTTAGTAGTCTGAGAGGAGGCCTCACACACACACACACACACACACAAACACACACATATATATTTCAGCAGAGCTCTGTGTGTGTCACATATAATAGACGATGGAATAATACTGACTGTAGGTTGTTCAGCACTGTGGACTGAAAGGCTGCTGGTTAAACATTAAATCAGTTTAAAGCTCATATTTAACTACAGTATGTGATTATTGTTCCATATTTCTACATTTACAGGACTGAGTTTCCGGCTTGGAAGTTGGTCTACATAGTGGGTCAGTTTCAATTACAAAAACAGGCCAGAAATTTTAACTTGCTTTCGGTTATTGTGTAATCATATTCAGTCATATTTCCTGGGGCAGCAGCCTAGAACGGATAGCTAATGACTTTAGTTTATACTATTAGAGGAAATGAATTAAAAAAACCAATGTTGCTGGTGGCTCAGTCGCCACCTCAGGCTCCCCAAACGGTGTTGTGTCTAAATGTTGTGTGTGGTTACCGCTGGAAATAAAGGAGAAGCTCCTGAATTATCTGCAATATGTTTTTGTACTAGCTGAAAATAATGCACGTCACTATTGTAGTTTATTATCATTCACTACACTGCTTGAATACAAATAAAATGTATTCTATTCTTCTCTTTATTTTGTAGCTTTGTATACTTAATATTGTACATGTGAACAATAACATTAAAAGATGAATAATTCTACCTTGACCGTAGCCTTTTCATCCTTTTGTCTTTTCACAGGATCTTCCCAGGAATACCTGCTACAGCACATTCACCTGTACTCCATGGCTGACCTGCAGCAGGTACGCACACACGTTTATAATAATAATAATAATAATACATTTTATTTCATATGCGCCTTTCTGTCACCCAAGGACACCTTACAATAAATACAAGTAGACAGCAAATAACAAAAACAAACAAAAGCACCATAAAAGTATACCAAATTACAAGAATACAACATTTATGTATTCAGTAATGGTGATGCCTCATCTAACAACTAAACTGAGACTTGTCAACATTTTCATGCTGACATGCATGCCCTGATCTTCCAACTTTTTCCAACCGTTAGTTACTTTGTTACAGGACGTAGTTTGGAAAGCAGACAGAGTCGCTGGGTACTGTCCAAACCACAGCAACGGCAAGATTCCTGATTACAAAATAGAAAGTTGTGCAGTGTGAGCAGTGCAATGATGTGACGACTTTGCTTAAGCCTCAGTCACACTACATTACCACTGAGAGTCAAGTCAGTGACTGAAAAGCGTTTAATCATAGTTTATGTGTTGGAGTTTCAGAGGAAGTTAATGGAGACATCCTGGCTGTGCTCACACTGCTAACATTTGCCAGCTAGATACAATAGCTATTATTCTAGCTATTGTTGTTCTTATCATAGTTATATATTTTATTTTATTTACTGATATTAATAGGTTCCCTTCAGTAATTCGAATCATTAAATTGACTGTACCAGAACATTTAGAAACCAAACAAATACACACATGACATGTCGACCATGTTCAGAGCTTTATATAGTTTGACTTTTCACTTAAGCAAATAATTTATTTCATATGATGTTGTGCTAATTCATAATAGTTTATAACAATTAGTATTTATTTTTTTCAAGAGATAATCACAAAGTATTTTTTAAAAATGTAAAATATTCCACAACAGAAAAGTTGTATTTATTATCTGAGGATACTGTTTTCCATCCAGAACCCCATCATTATATTTTCAGGTGTAAAATCAAAATAAATGTTGACTTAACTTAACTTACAACATGTGAACAAAATAAAAAGAGATGAGGAATCTATTGTGTTTTGTAAAATTTCTTCAAAGATATTAAAATATTAAATTCATTTTCCACACAGGAAAAGCAGTGAGGCCTCTGCTCTGTAAAATAAACTTCTAATTTAATTTATTTATCTTTGTTAGCTTACCATTTATGACATACCTGCTACACCAAACGAATATTTATCCACCGCTGTAAATAGTCCCCAACAAACGTAATATGGTATTTGATAAAACCTTCAATGCACAAGTGTTTTTTCTTTTTATTATCAGAAAGGTTTTTAAAAATGAAACTTTATATTTGTGTCTTCAGTGTGAACTAGCTGACAGCTGCAGTCAGACAAGCGAAGACAAACAAACACTTGGTGTTGATGGTGTTTTTATTTGATTTGATTTTTTGACAGCAGGAAAAACATGAAATAACAATCAGCTTGCCTTTTAAGTCAACAGAACCTCTCCTTTGTTTCTTCGGCAAGTGTCCATGTGATAACAGTGATAAGAGAGGGTAATGCCCTCTAATAGCTCCATTTAGACCAGGGTTAGCGCTTTCAAGTGTCCTAATCCAGCAGAACAATGGTCTCGCTGGAAAGAATTCATATCTGGCATCGTGGAAACCTTTAACTCTGCCCGTCTATTATTTTTCCAACATGAGGACACCTCATTGTGCATTATCGCTTCTTTAATCAGCAGATTTTCTAATCAAACTTTCATATCTGGCTGTTAACACCACCTAACTCGGTCTGAATTTTAGTTATGAGGAGCATTTATTATTATTTTTATTATTATTCATAAGAAAAGGAAACCCATCATGGCCTTCCAGCGGTTTAGTATCCAGTCCATGAAGTGAGGAAAGCGACCGCAAATGACTGAAAAGTTCTTTTGTTTGTCATCATGTTCATTATGTCGTACCCTGGCCCCATTTCTTTCTTTTTTTTTCTTTTTAAACTTCACCCCTCCCTGACTCAGAGCTCAGCCATGGACTCTCACGGTGAAAGAGATTGGACCCCCTCCTCCTCCTCCTCCTCCTCCTCCTCCTCCTCCCACACTCTGTCTCTCTCTGCTTCACTAATTGGTCACATTCAGAATCAACAGGCAGAAAAACAAAGCGTGACATCCCTCCATTCTTCCCAACATCCCCTTGGCCTCACACGCGCTCAGCGCACATGTCTGTAGTGTGTGTGTGTTTATTGTGTGTGTGTGTGTCTCTTTCTTAAAGGAGTTGCTAAACTGTGATTTACTCATAAACTCCTTTATTACTTCAGTACTAATTTTAACGATAGGTGTCTTTGCTAGAATCCGCTCAGCTCCTTCTCCTCTCTCTCTCTCTCTCTCTCTCCCCCCCTCTCTCCCCTCCTCTTGGAGATTTTCGAGCACTCTGCCTCTTAATTGGTTTTCCATATTAACAAGCTTGTTTCTTTTGATTCACCTCCTGAATAAAATGACACTCTTAATCAATGTGGCTTTTTTTGTTGCGGCTCAGAGGTCAGTGAAGGCTAAACTCCCCTGGCTTAAACCCTGGACCACACTAGTCCATTCATCCCCCCCGACAAACAGCCTCCACCCAGATCCCCCCATTAGGAGCCAGTTCATTTGGAGAAAAACATATGTGTTTGTCTAAGGACACTCCGCTGGGTTTTCAGGATTGTTTCTAGGGTTTTGTGTGAGGACCAAAGTAGTAGAGAAGTGTGTGTTCGTGTGTGTGTGTGTGTGAGGTAGGCTTCCCACAGTGACACCCTGGCATTCCCTCTATGCCAGGCATGCCTCTCCACTCACACTTGTCCGGACACACAGAGGCCTCTTCAGTAAATGTTAAAAGTTCTCAGGCCAGGCAGCTTGTCAGCGTGGGCTCAGTGCTTCGAGTCGGAGCTTTTTCTGCAAATGCACAAAGCTGCGTTACACGACCAGCTCGTTCTTTTTGTACAAACATTAAAGACGTTTTGCAACAAAAACTGAATTAAAAGCTCCAGTTTTCCTCCGGACATAGCTAACCATGATTCATGGGTTCTAAGAGCTCTGATTCACAGGCTCAGGCACAAACCCCATCTCATCACACACATGGTTTCATTGGAGTTTTGTGACTGTTTATTGAGGAAGAAAGATCTCACTTTAATGAAATGAGGCTACTTTTATCTCAGCCTCATTATTATTGTGCACAACATCCACATTTTTGACCGCTCTGATGATTGGATTTCAATTTCCAAGATCAAGATTTGTACAGAAATGTTTAAAGTTTATTTATTTGGGGAACCACCTGATAAGACTGATGGACTTCAGCATCCATACACTGTGTGTGTGTGTGTGGAGACTGAGAGAGAGGATGTTATCTGAACAAAACTCACTGTGGTCTTTCCAGCCATGTAATCCCAGCTGGCTTTCTAGTTCCTCAATGGAGCTGCGTGTGTGTGTGTGTGTGTGTGTGTGTGTGTGTGTGAGGAAGAGGGACAGAGAGGAGGGCAGGCGAACGGCTGTTAAACAGCAGTTTTAGGGGATTAGGAGGTTTTGGAGCACAAAGACTCTGCGTGGAGCAGAGAAAGAGGTTGAACTGGAGGGGGAGGAGTTTCAGAGGATGGATGGTGAAGTGTGTGTGTGTGTGTGTGTTTGGAGGGAAACAGGGTTAAAGGATGTGAATACATCTGGAGGGCTTGTCTGCTCTAGAATCATACTGTGAATGTATTTTAAAAGTCTTTCACCTTTGCACTTTGCACAGATCGTGCAGCTGCTGTTATTCTGCACTTCTTGCAACTTGTAAAGTTGGAATATTTTCTGTTGAAACAGTCAGAAAAACTTTGCACTATGTGGAGGACAGAAGACAGACACTTACTGAGGTCGGTTCAGTCTCTGCTTTGGTTAGAAGCTGAAAATTACTGTCAGTCTGGGCTGAACCGAATTTTCAAACAGTCCTTTACAACTAAACAGAACTATTGAACCACAGAAATTACACTCAGGAACTAAATCAGGACCAAACTAAAAGTCCCTTATTGTGCTTGTTTGTTTCCATGGCATCTTGAGAACCGCAAAGATTAAGCAAATTAGACAGATGATGGTTTTTAACATGAAACAGTCTGTTTGTTTAGGAGGACACACGTGACATGGCTTTTTTTAAAAAGTGACATTGAGGACTTTTTCCCTCCAAAAAGAAGCAATGTCTACTTGTGACTCCTCATCGCGTGTCGCGATGTTGGGGCCTGACCTGAACCAAAGACTCACATTTAACTTTTGATACCTGAAGAGGTAAAACTAACAGAAATGTCATTTCCACCTGATGACCCTTCAGTCTCTGAATGCCTCTCACCTCCCAGCCAAACCTACTATTCACCATGACATCAACAACATAATTGGCTCCCTATCTCTCGCCCCTTTTTGCAAGTCGCTTTGGATAAAAGCGTCAGCCAAATGACTAAATGTGATATATGTGTGTAAAGAAATGTATTCTACCTTTATTTCTCCTCCTGTAAATCATCACTAAAGGTGCACAGACCCCTTCATGCGGAGCATTTTGCAGAATCCACATCAACAAATTCTGTCTGTTCTGTGAGTTCGACCAAGCTGATCTTGAAAGCTCATCAGAGCACTGAGAGATCTGCCAGACTCTCAGGACATCCATCAATATTTGGCTTTGTGGTCGAGTGTACAAATGAAACGGGTTGAAAGTTCCCGTCTGAGTGATTGTCCCAGTGTGATCCTGCTGGCCAGTCTTACTTTAGTGTAGATAATAAAATGGTCACTGGATATTTATAGCAAGCAGAAACAGCAGGGACATGGGATTGTAAGAAAATGGAGGAAAGAATTTAGAGAAATTCATGTGATAATATCTCTGCTAAATCAGTATTTTCGTTGTAATTCAGTGTTTATAATGAAAGATTGAGTCCAGGCTTCATACGAATCAAAGTTCTTCTCTTTCTACTGCTCTATCCCTCCTTTGGCTTGTCCATTTACTTCTGTCACTCTGCATCCATCCATCTTTCTGTGCCTTTCCCACCGTCCCTCCAGAGTACTAGTCAGCCACCAGAGCTGTGCTGCCAGTCGTTTGATTCTGCCCAGTCCAATTATAGAGGGCCTTAATTACTGAGCCTGTCAGCCTCCATCAGGAGAGCCATTCGTCATGTGGACTGGGCTGGACCAGACTGAGCGGGGCTGCTTAGGTTTTGCTGTGGCCTGTGCCGGGCAGAGGGGGACACATGTATGTGTCTGTCAGTCTCAGTACCTGCCGGGTAACATTCATCATGTGTACTGGACTGAGCTTTTCCCTCCCTCATCTACACAGCAACGTTAAATTAGGGACATTTATGGGAACACTGTGGAGTTTTCTTGCAGAACGACACGTTCTCTGTATACTTAAGACCTAACAAACGAGACAATGAGAGCATTTTCTACCAAATAAAACATTTGTAGACCATTTTTAAATAAAAGTTCAGGTCTTGTACCACAGCAGTGGCCTCAATTATCAAATTGCATTGAAGAAAAATTGTAAGAACTGCCTGTACGACAACAAACCTACACGTGTTAGCAACGAGTAATCTACCAATTCTACATCCATCTGGTTGTTCATTTAAAGGCCACCAAAATTTACGTTACTTATTTCCCAGTTACTTTCTCAATGAATAAATTCATTATTTGGTCTATAAAAAGCCCCAAAACCCATGTGATTTTTTTGGCTTTTTATTAACCAAATTATGAATTTACTTTTTCCAACCGATCGTCCAGTCCAAATTGACAAAATTGATTTTCTAATAATCCACAAGTCAACGAATGAACAGAGTAATTCAGCCCAGCTCATTTACATATAGAAAACACTGTATATGGTCAACAACATCCCTTTGAAATGTTTTGTAGCATTAATGTAGTTTTTGAACCTGCTTTCTTCCTGTTTCTCCTCTTCTTCTTCCCTGTCTTTGTTGGCATGTTGCTGCTGTTTCTTGGCACATTACCTGGAAGAGCAAAGCCATTGGCAACATTGGAATGTTTATTACATCACCCGTGTGCGCAAACAAAACGAGGACCTACACCTTAGCACCTCCAGAGGTCAAAAACCTCCACGGGATACCCTTTTAGCAAGAAGCTGCTTAGCCTAGCTTAGCATAATGACCGAAAACCGTGAGAAACAGCTAGCATGGCTCCCTCCAAACGTTCAGTTCAACTCCAAAGCTCACAAATAAACCTTTTCCACAGCGCCCATTTTGACATGACATTAAGGTTCAGTTCCAGTCAGGTCAAACAGAGTCAGGGTGCTGCTGTGCTGCATGTTGGCTCACTGGAAAGTCTCTGCTGCAGTAAATGGAACTGAACCCTCAGTAGTATCATTGGCCTCTTAACAGGTTATTTGTAGTCTGTGTATGGATTAAACAAAGCTAGACACAGAAGTGGTGTGTGGCTCGATATAGGCGTAGTTACAGAGCTCCTCTCCACCTTAAAAGCACAAACTGTGGCGAGTGTAGTGGGTAATGTATCTGTCCAACCTCTCGACATTGAAGCTGTGGAAGGGGTTGTTCCACTCTTATCCATGCTTTTCTCTGATTTTGTAGCCATGTTTCTGTCTCACTTACTTATTTCATGCATGCCGCTGTAGCTATGGAAGAATTCATTCATTATTCTTTATGTAACCTACAGAGCTCTGATTGGACTATTGTCTCTCCAACCTGGGAAGTAGCCATCAATAACACCATATAACATCAGATCTGATCTGGACCAGCACATTGCTTGTTTTCTCATGTTGCTGCATGTCAAGTCTGATCACAGTGGACTGGAATAGATCCTCATGTTGGTCTGAGACTGATAACGTGATGTCATCGATTGTGTATGAAGGCACAGTACGAGTTGTTATGGTAAAAGCTAATAGAGTTTGGGTGTGCGGTATGATTTACTGTAAACAGGCTCAGTATATCGCAGTGTGCTGTGATGTTTCCTCTGTGTGTGGTTTTCTTCCTCCTCTCCATCTTGCGTCCTCCTCTTCTGCTCTCGTCCTCATCGTGTAACAAACAGCATGAAGGAGGTTATAATTGGGAGGTCCAGAGCTCTGCCAGGTGGAACCACTTGTATCTGAATACAGTCTCCCGCTCTCTCTCAAGATCTCTCTTGTATATTGTCTCTCTACCACTCTTTCTCTTACTTCAGACTGTTTTTCCTCTGTGCATTCTCCGTCTGCACTCTCTCATTATGCGTATAGTTCTGTGTACGCCACCACTGTGATTCTACGAAGCTATTGACTTTGTATTTCTCCAAGATTCTACACAGCTTTTCTCTTCACTGACTGTTTTTTCTCTGTGAGTCATCCACTGTCTGTTCACTACAATAAACTCCAGACCCCCACTGTCAGACACCCCTCCTAATTTCTTAAGAACTTGCCAAGCGTTGCCATTAAAAGGCGTTCACTTCATTTACCGTCTTCCTCCTTCCTTCCTTCAGTTTCCTCTCCTCCTGTCTCCCCTCTGAGCCAAAGAGGTTTCTGCTGTCTTGTTGTCCGTTTTAAGATTATTTTATCCCATAAAAATATTTTTAACTGATCTAAAACCTTACCAGGAATTCAATTTCTAATACTCCTGCTTTTGTCTACATGTTTCTTATGAGTCCTACAGTTTCAGGTTAAAAGTTCAGTGACAGTTAAAAGTTGCCCATGGCTGCTAGTTTTTGTTGTATTTACTGTCTCTAAATCTCGCTGATGCAGACAGCTGTCTTCAGCCGTCCTTTGGCAAAATATTGTTGGTAATTTTTACTTCATAAATTACAGACATGGCAGTTTGTCACAGGATTAAAATCACAGATGACCTCTTAACCAGACATCCCCAAGAAATATATATTACACATATTTTGGTCATAGATGCTACATGGGACATTCCTCCACTGGCAACTGACAGGGACTCTTATAATACATAAATGATAATGTACGGTCACCTCACAGCAAGAAGGTTCCTGGTTTGAGCCTTTCTGTGTGGAGTTTGCATGTTCTCTTCGGGTACTCCGGCTTCCTCCCACAGTCCAAAGACATGCACTTAACAGGTTAATAGATCGATTAGTGACTTTAAATGTGCGTGTGAGGGCTTGTCCAGAGTGTACCCCGCCTCTTTCCCAATGCCAGCTGGGACAGGACCCCAAGAGCTGATGGATAAATTATACCTATCTGAATATCATGATCGGCACTTTTTGACCCTGTCATGCACTTGTTTGTTTACACTATTTTACCAGTTACCTTACCGACAGAGGAGAAGATTTACTGTATGCTGAGCTCTGAAAATGCTGCCACAACAGACTGCTGTTTTTAAAAAGGCTTCAAACTACAAACTACACTCTTTGATGGGTGTTCACTTCCTCATATTTCATGTAGAGCCTCACCAGAGAGCTAATGTTGGTCTGCAGCAGTTAATGTGTGAGGTTACTCATTAAAGTGCTGCCGGGGTGTGTGGTCTGATCAGTGCGTGTTGAGCGTGCTGACAGCCAGCATGATCTCAAAGTCTTTGTTGTTGTTGACCGTGTCTTTGTGTCTCGTCGCCCTGCAGGTGATTGATGGCAAACTGGCTCCCTTCCTGTCCAAAGTGATCAAGTTCGCCAGCTCTCATGTCTTCAGCTGCAGTTTGTGTCGAGAGAAAGGCTTCATCTGTGAGCTGTGCCACAACGGACAGGTCATCTACCCGTTCCAGGAGAGCGCAACCAGGAGGTACAAAGAATCAGACAGAACAGTGCAGTACATAGACATAAATACAACTATGATTCATGACTGTGACATCAAGACATCAACATTTTATGATCTCCTGCTGGAGTTTTATGAGAATTACAGAAGAAGAGTTTTTATTTGCCAGCATACAAACCTCAGCTGTGTTTGAGTGACGGCTCAGATTTTAGTCTTAAAACATAGGAATGAATTCCAGTTATTTTCCTTTTTAAATGCTGTAAACTCATACACACTGAGAATACGTACGATTTTAGTGTTTAAAACAAGTTGAACTTGAGTGGACTGTTCTTTGCTTGAATCTAAAACCTGCTTCATGCTCGGTCTAACATTTTTATTTTTTATTAGTGGAACAAGGTGACAAAGAAGATAAACATGATCGACGTAATGGATAGACAATAACATAAAGCAATTCCAATAATGTCATTAACATTATGTAATACAGCGATGAGGTGTAGGCAACCCCAACACTAGACAGGCGAGGTGGAGAATGTTCGGTCTCACTTAGTCGTGCAGAAGGTCCTTAAAAGTTCTTCAGAAGCTACAGTCAGTTCTATCAGATGCACCATAAAATGAACAAGACATATTGTAGTCTTATATCTGTCTGGAGACTATATGCTGAACGAATGAATGCTCTCATCGGGCTTCAGACGTTCACAGCGGTGACAGGACGTAAAGTGATCAAAAACATTGTCACTGCCTCGTGTCTATGTGTTTGTACACGCTCAGTACTTCAATACTTGCTCATGTACTTTTGAGTTTATGAGGAGCAGTTTACATTTGATGGCTGATGTGTAAAGCCCAGCCCTGCAGGTAGTTCATTTAGTCTGGGGGTCAGGTCCAGTGGTCTCTAACTCAGACCACTGGACCATCCTTTAGGAAAGGAAAGGAGGTAATGCCATCCCACAATTCCATGCAACAAAATATCAACACATATTCACAACTAGACATAAAAAAATGTAATTTTTACTCTGTGTGTAAACGCAGCTCCACAGTTAACAACACAGAACAGACTTCATGATTAAAGTTTTTCATAACTGTGTAACATCCAGCGTCCTGCATCATCATGGGAGTTACTGTTTGTGGTGCTCAGTGTGTGATTTTAAACAAATGAACAGTAACATCTCACAGAAACAACGTTCTGGTTCCTCAACATCCTCCGCTGTGTTTGAGTGGAGGCAGACATGTTGGAGAGATAAAGCAAAGAGATGAAATGTGTACGTGAGAAAGTGCTCTGTCTCTCTGAACCTGGTGCTTGTCGATGACACTCGTTGGCATGAACGAGCTCTGTGTGTGTGTGTGTGTGTGTGTCTTTGTCCAGTCCTTGTCCCTGAAACTCCGAGTGACAGGCAGCAGACAGATAAGAGCTGATCAGGATTCCTAGAAGACTGTGAGCTGTGGTGGAGACGCTGACACACAGTCTGGACTATCACGCACACACACACACACACACCCCTTGCTTGTTGAGTTGTGCTTTATGACTTGTGAGGGAAGTGTGAAGTGTTAACTGATAACGGCTGCGTCTACTGTACTTACTGGAGCTGAGCTGGACTCTGTTGACTTAGTTACTCAGAGACTGATGGGACAGGAAGTGTGTAATAACAAAATGTAAACAGGTGACCACACTTCACAGATAATACAAACTGGATTGGAATAAACTGGATTAGAGTTTTGAAATGAATATGAAACATCTCTGAGCCCTGCAGTCTGTCTACACTTAGAGGCCGCTCTGTAATCGATTACGCCGTCCATGCTGCTCGTGGAAACTTTAGAGAGCTGAATTGATGACACATTATTGGCTTTCATGCTTGCAGAGTGTTAAACGAGACAATTCATAGATTGATGCCACTCTCATCTGTACGGTAAATATAAAGGCGGTTAGCAAAGCGCTTGACTGGAAACCGTTTCTAGCAATCCACCTCCCAGCACGTCTGAAGCTCTCTGATTAACACGTTCTGTCTTTGTTTAATCTGAAGAAAACATCAAGTTGTGGTTGTACGTTGCACTAGAGCAGGGGTGCCCACACTTTTTTAGCCTGAGAGCTACTTATGAAATGACCAAGTCAAAATAATCTACCACCTACTATAAAAATGCAAAATATAAATGTATTCATAAATATATTGAGAATTATCTTTATATGTACAATATATGCTGGTGTATCTTGCATTACTGCATAAACCCATATTGCACAATACAACATTTTTTGTCATTACCTTACTCTGATGACTTGCACTGAATGGAATCAACCAGGTATGCATAGTGCGGACAATAACTGCTGATAGCCAGCCTCAAGCAGACTTCCAGATGATCATCAGTCATGGTGGAATGGTATTTGGACTTAATGATCTTCATGTGGGAAAAGGCTGACTCACATAAACAAGTAGAGCCAAATAATGCAGTCAAAGAGGTAGCACATTTCCTGATGTTGGTGTACTTGTCCTCTATCGCTACTATGGTAGTGGTAGGTCTTTGGCTTCTTACTTGGTCCAGCTAGAGCGCTAGAGTTTAGCAACGTTTTGCGCCACTGTACGTGCATGCAGTGCATGTGCGTGCCATCTGATAGGCTGACACGCACATGTGACACTGCTGACACTGATGATAGGCCCTATCATCATGAGGACGGATGATAGGCTAACGTTTACTTCTTACCATGCGATCTACCCACACTACTTTGGCGATCGACCGGTCGATCGCGATCGACGTAATGGGCACCCCTGCACTAGAGGATCTCAGATCACAGCCAACCAGACTCCAAATTTACCTCACAGATAATAAAAACACATGATCACCAACTCTGGTTTGGTTAAACTCAAACTTTATTTCTATAGCACCTTTCATGCAAACATGCAGCCGAAAGTGCTTCACAGAGCAAATCTAAACAGAAATAGCAAAATAGATAACGCATAAATAAATGTTTGGCCACACAAAAATGTTCTAATAAATAAAAGCCCATTAGAAAGACAAAAAAAATAACAACTGCATAAAAAAAATAAGGATTAATTCAGCAAAACATAAAAACTACAACAATAAAACCAATACATCCACAGGCAGACTGGTCCAGAGATGGGTAACTAAAGGCGGACTTCTTGTCTGTTTTTGTGGAGGTGTGACCAGGAGTCCAGCTGCTGAGGATCTGAGGGACCTGCTCAGTACATACCTGTGTAGCCAGGCCATTCAGCGATTTAAAAACTAACAAGAGAATCTTAAAACCAATTCTAAAACTAGCAGACAACCGATGTAAAGACTTTAAAATGGCAGTTCTATGTGCTCTCTGTCTGGTCTTCTCGGGCTGCTGAGTTCTGAACAAGTTGCCGACAGCCTAGAATTTTTTTTCAAGAAATAAAGTTTGAATTCACAGAGTTAGATGTGAAAGTTTGGTGGATTGGGCTGCAGTGCTTGTAATACGGCTAATCCTTGTGCCCGTAAATGTACCTCCACTAGAAGTGCAAGTGACAGGTTCAGATTGGTATTCTGACAACGTTATTGGAAAGGACCCTGCAGAGACAGACCTTCTGTTTAACCAGGAAACACGACTGCTCACCAGCAGACTCCATAGACAAAACTGTGATTTTCCGTCGCAGACCATTGTGACTTCATTTAAAGTTGACGGAAACACAATTTCCTTACCTTTAACTTGAAATGAACACTGGTACACAATGGGACTGAACCAACTGTCTTCTCATCCAATTATAGAACCTCTAACTGCTGCTAGATGTTGCAGGATCTCAGACCAAAACAAACAGACTCCATATCCAACCAGACTCCATCGACACAACCAGCAATTTGACCTCGCAGATAATCGTAAAACAAACTTCAAACTGGACAGAAACAAAATAAATCTCTTAGTCTTTCCACATAACCACCACGAGTAGAACCTCGATGACCGTCCTGTCTGTTCACCTTTGCAGGTGTGACGGCTGTGGCGCCGTGTTCCACGCCGAGTGTCGACAGAAAGCTCAGCCGTGTCCTCGCTGCGTTCGGAGAGAACTCCACAAGAGGCCGTCCTCCTTCTGGTCGCCTGATGACAGCCCTGACTGCTTCCACCTGCCCTACCAGGACACCTGAGACACACACACACACACACACACACACACAGGCAACAACAACAACAACAGTAACAATTATGGGGCTGCCAGGCCACAACGATGGACAAAAGTGCCTGTTTTTTCTGATTTGTGTGTGTCATTCCAGGACGAGCTCAGAGCGTCCGATGCCTCGTAAGGTTTGAGTTTATGTGTGTGTGCCTGATGACACACACCCCTTTTGTCCTACTGTAAAGAGCAGGGAGAAAACCACGTGAAGAACTGCTGCACCGGGCTTTACAGACTCAACTACTCCTGTGTTTTGTAGTCAAACATCACGTCGAGGGCATCTTCATCACTTCACCACGTCACTCGTTATTCCAGAATCACTGTTGACAAGCTAACAGCTGAAACGACGACTTCACCGGATTGAAAATGTATTACCTATTTCGGCAACTTATTTATCCAAAAGGAAACATACTTTGAGGTTCCAGCTTCTCACGTGAAGATCTGCTGCTTTTATTTTGGACTGTTGGTGAAACAAAAGAAGTCAATTGAAAATGTCTCTTTGGGTTTTTTGTCTTTGTTTACAGACTAAATGATGAATTAAGAACGGAAACATATTTAATGTAGGATGAAAAAATAGTCATTAGCTGCAGTGATACTCCACCCCAAACCACGTCAGTATGAAAGGTGGCTGTAAAATGTTTGGAACTTCCTTTCTTTACAGAGAACAGCAGCTGTTGTCAAACTCATGTCAGTTCCAGTGAAATATTAGAGGATGTGTTCAGATCAGATCAAACATCAAATCTGGAGGATTTACAGTCAGAACAGAACAAACATTTTGTCCTCCATCACTTCAGTTCACAGCTGGAAAGGAGAATGTCCCGTACGGACAGACGGAGTGATTACAGCAGTGTGAAACTGTCCCTGATAACTGTTTTCATGGTGAACATCAGCAGACACACTTGTTGATTTCTGTCAAACACAATTCAGCAACTCCAACAAAGCATTTCCTGTTCTGCTCTGAGCTCCAGGAGGCGATGAGATGCCAAATAAAGTTTCACATTAAACTTTAGACTTCCTTATTGTTCATAATGAAGATCGGCTGACCTTGTGTCTGTTATGTTTAGACGTGAAACGATCAGCTGATGAGCTGATTAAAATGAGCAGATTTTTCTTCTTCAGGCTGATTAAACGTTTGAAATGAGTGATTGATTCTTTTGGTAAAGTTATTATTTGTGACATTGAACATTATCCTGTCAGACTCAACTGCATAGTATCACCCATGTTTCCACCATTTGACATTAAATCTGTTGTGACTGACTGAATCTGAACTGCTGCTGCTGCTGTGAAGAAGAAGTACAAATGTTTTACAGTCACAGTCTTCGGGGAGTGTTGATTAGATCTTAACTGGAACCGTTAGATTGGGATGTTTTTACCAAAATAATACTAATGAATAATAAAATAGTTCTAAATGATAGCTGTGATTGAAGTATAGAAATCCCTCCGTCCTTTCCTCTTTTGTCAGATCTCTTCTTCCTTAAAGAGTTCTTTGACTTGTAGATGTGGAGTGAAACTCATCTCTCTGTCTGTGCACATTTCTCTCACTCCAAGTGTAAAATAACCGGGGCAATAATATACTCTAACTTATTCTTTCATTGTTGCCTTTTCCCTCCTCTCTTCCTCTGTCCTTCTACTTCCTGTTGTGCTTTATTCACGCAGAATCTATCAGACATGATAGCAGCTTTAGCTTTTAGTATCTCTATGCAACCTAGACGGCCTTTATGACCCACTGCTTTCACGTGTAAAGGTCTGGAAACACTTCATGTTTTCTGCTGCACCAGCTGCGTTTCCCATCCTGTTTAAAGGCAAAGCGCGCCGACATGTCGGAGGGTTAAACGTCCGTCAGCTGATGAATCGGCTTCCTGGGAGTCCAAAAAATGTAATCAATGAGGAAAACAGAAAATAATTTAAGATTTAAAATGACATTTTGTGTATGTGATGAATATTCAAAATGATTCAGTCAATGTTTCAGTTTCTAAATGTCTTCAAGCTTGGAGGAAACATTTTGGGCGTCATAATAAAGTCCAGAATTTGTAATATTTGGATGGAAACGTAGCTGCTGTCTCTTCCTGCTTCTTGTTTTCTCACCTGAGTGTGACTGCTGTGTGTCAGTGTTAAGCCCTCCTTCATCTGTCCACTCTTTAACCTCTTTCTTCAGCTTGTTTGAGCCATAGAAACTTTGAAGGGAATTTATGTAAGCAGCAGCTGACTGACTGACTCCAATCCTGGGTTTACTCGTGAAGATTATTTTTGTGAAAAGCGGAGATCGGACTGACAGCTGTGTTTCTGAAGCTAAAGAGTTGCACTGATGTCCGATGATTACATTTCTGATGCTTTTATTTTGAAGGTTACACCTGTCAGGTGAGATTCAAAGTGAAATGTTTAAGTTATTGTTGGCTGATTGTGCCTGCTGCATAAGAACGAGTGAAAAGGCTGTGAAGCCTTCAAAGTGTTTTTGATGTTGTTGGTTTTTTTGTATTTGATTGATTTTTTTTTTAAAACGCTGTTTGTTTGTGTACGACAGAGCCCGACAGGTCTCAGGGATTTAAAAAATTTGTGCACACACATTAGTGAGTTCTGCTGGCTGAACCCAACTCATACTGCTAAAATTGAGACCTGAACCAAACCCACAATCCAAAGCTCTGTTCTGTTTCATGTCATTACTGTTAGCTGTTAACGAGACTGAACATCAGCCAAAGCTTGAAGCCACCAAACACTCAAAGCTTTACACGCTACCCAGCTCCTGAAACAGGAAGTGGTCATCTCGCAACTTAACTACTAATTAACTACTTAATTACTGTAACGCCCTCCTGACTGGCCTCCCAGCCTGCACAGTGAAGAGCACGAATCACAAATTTATGTGCACAAATTACAAAAGACCCCTAATACCTGCCGGCTCTGAATTTTGCCTCTGTGTAGCGACAGTAGCAGTTGTGCATTGATCACTTCAAAACTTGTATTAATTTATTTGCCAGTATTTTTGTCTGCTTGCGTTTACTTGATCTCGTTTGTTTTTGTTGTCCTGTCGTTTGGCGTATTTCATTAGCATGGATTGGATTTGGAAGCATAAATCTGAACATGTTGTGTATTCTGAAGCTTTACCTGTGAACTCCATGCTAAGTTTAACAAAACTCTTGAGGTCATGTAATGACTCAAAGTTTCCATCAGTGTTGTCTGGATGACTACGTTGAACCGCGGTTGTCGCAACACATCAGAGCAGGGCTGTGTGTGATTAGAGGAAAATGTTCTTTATGACGCAGGCACGTTACGATCATCGCAGTATGTTTTTACTTGACGTGTTTGGAGGAGAATATGTTGTACAGTATTTAAACAGAGTAACTGGACTGAAACTCTTCTCTCTTTTGCACTTAAGTTTTTATTTTGTTTGTTTGTTTTTTTTTCAAATCATCGCAGCCAAACTCTTATGCAAGCACAGGAAGTTGACATTTTGATTTATTCAGCCCTTCCTCCTCCTCCCGTCTGGTTTTGTTCAAATTTGTCCGCTAGCCACTGATGCCAATAAAGACAAACTTCTTAATAGCGAAAGTGTTTGAATCCTTTGACTTCCTTTAGCTTCTGCTACATGTAAGCAATAGTGTTGGCTTGCCTTCATGAGTTAACGCTAGCTAGCTACAAATGGAAGCAGTGTACGGCATTTTCATGTCCCTTTCATGGGATCTTTAAATGATAAAACCTGTGTGTGTCACTGGTGGTGTTGATGGACATCGACTTGTGTTTTTAGCCATACGATCTTTTGGTGCCACCATGAAGGCAACATCTGTGGTTCTGAACAAACTTCTCAACAGCCTCACGTGGACTTGCTGAATTGTCACATCTCATTAATGGATGAAGGATGTCGTCATTCTGTGATCCTCTGATGATTCTTCTAGGTCAAAATTTCAATTTGTTCAGTACTTGGGTTTCAAACATTCCCATCAGGCTCAGCTGTACTTGTCTTTAGTGCTAATTAGCTAATGATAGCATGCTATAACACACTAAACTAAGCTGGTAAACACAGTGAACATTATTATTAAGTGTGTCTAAATACACACATTATTCTACTGTGAGGGTAATGACGCACCACATGATCACAGAGCCAAAGAACAGGACGCCACCAGACCTGATTAGACTAAATATATTTGTTGGACCTGTCCTGACTTGGCCGGGTTCAGGTCTTCCTCACAAGGAAACGAGTGTGAAGACCTCTATTTGACTGATTTATCATGGAGGAGGTGAAGCGTGTTGCAGGAATGTGGACTGGGTCCATTTGGAAGCTAATCTATAGCTTTCGAGCGTTAACGACGACGTATCACTGCGTTTTCCCGGAAGTTCTACAAACTAGAGGGGATATGACGTCATTGACAGGCGACCAAATGAAACGCACCTTTATCTTGAATAAAATTACCGATTTCTCTGGGTTTAAACATTGTTGGAAACACTTGTTGGATAATGTAAGTACACATCCATCCATTTTCCTTACCTGCTTCTCCTGATCAGGTTTGCGGGGGGCTGGAGCCCAGATAACATTGGGCAAGAAGCGGGGTACAACCTGGACAAGTCGCCAGCTCATCACAAGGCTGCAAACACCAATACACATCTCAACAAAATACAGTATAACATAAGTCGAGTCCTTTTTAGACATAGTCATGTGGAAACATTAAAGAAAAGAGATTAAAGATTAAAGAAAAGTCCAAAAATAAACATATTTTTGTAGCAGAACTTTTTTTTTTCTTTCATAGAACAGATTTATGTGATGACCCTTTGGAGTGGTCAGAACCATAGATTGAAAAGCCCTGGACAAAACTACCAAACTGTGATTAAAAGTAGATCTTTAATGTCCAGCTAACATGGAAATTCAGATGAAAGAGTTAACATTTCAATTCCCCTACAATTTCATGACAACTGGATAAACTCCATCTGCTGAAGAAGGTTGTATGATATGATTGGAAAGCTCCGGAAAACGCCACTAAATGGACCTTGTGGTGAGATTGTTTTGTCAAGCACTGGCTCCAAGGTGGAGAATGAGCTCAAAGTTTGCTGAGCTGACAAACGCTAACGTGTCAGTTAGCGGCTGGTTGTCAGGTTATGAGCTCAGCCTCAAACTGAGCTGAGAAAAAACAGCTTTGTGTGAATAAAGGCTCCATGTAAACCTGCCCGACTGAATATGCATATTGTGTGAGAGGGAGCAAGGGAGCTCAGAGGCTCAATCATTTGCCTGTGATGTATGTCGAGCAGCGGGCAAATTGAAGCTGAGTGTCGACCGTGCTTAATTGTCATCGCCAATTAGTGCATTGTGGGACGGCCACAATGGATCAACTGTAGCGAGTAGAACGAAGTCCTTTGTGCTTCTCCAATGGCCTGCAGGCCAGTCAAGACTCATTTAGGACCTGAACAACGACGGAGCAGAAATGCCAACGAAAATGAAAACAAAAGACAGTTTAAGGAGAAAAAGAGGACGGAGGAAAGAAAAAGACAGGAGGAGGAGGGAGGGAGGAGGTGGACAACGGTCACAGAGCAGTGAAGGACCGGGCCTCTGCTCTCCCAACATGAGAGGAGGGTGTATACACACACACACACACACACCCCCCCCCCGACATTTAGCGAGCTGCTACACAAAAGCTGGCAGGGCCCCAGTGTTCCCAGTGACCTGGTTGTTCAGAGGCTCGTTTGGTCACGTCCAGGCTTTCAGCAGGTTTTGAGTCGAGCAGAGTGAGTCTGTGTGCTGCTCTCGGTGTTAAAAGGTAGATCCACTGCTTTTTTCTCCTCTAATCCTTGTTAAAGTGTCTTTTTCTCTGATCGCAATTAAGCATACAACAACTTGCAGCGTGTCACAGAAACCAGCATGAATCTGTTTTTTTTTTTTCAAGTTCACAGGCAGAGCTATAACGAGGTCATGAAACCACAACGACCTAAAACTGTTTGACCAAACAGAAGAAAATCATCGTTTTCATTTCACAGCTCAATGATATGTTCTCTAAATTCTCTCTCCTACACAGTGTAATTGTTGTGTCGCTGTAGCTGCACCTTTGTTGGATCAAATAAAATGATAAACTCAGTTCCAAATCAAACTGATAACAGTAAATGATTAATGGGAGATTAAATCACTTCAAATGAAATATGTGTCACTGTTATCAACACACACAGGAAACAGAGGGACAGCAAAGTGTGAACCCATATGAAGGAGAAATCAAACCACAGAGGGACAGACACTTCACTTGAACAATTCAGCGCTGGAACAACATTTTGGGGTTAATACAATGCATTTATATATAGCATATATACTGCATATACGTACAGAACATGATAGACTAAAACTAAATTAAAGTCGGGTGACAAAATGAACACTGACACTGCTCTGAAAAGTTTGGAACATGTTCTCCAGCTTCTGCAGCTTTAGTCAGCTTGGATTCACAGCAGCTACAGATTTACTGTAAAAAGAAAAAAACTATTAAAACATCCACAATAACAAAGCAATGCGTTGGATAACCACCGTCTTCATCGTGAACCTGTAGGTTCAGTATGTTTCAAATGAGTTAAATTCCTCCACGTCTCTTGTTCTCCTAAGTTGCACATTTTGTCATTTATTACTGAAATAAAATGTATTTAAAGGTCCAGTGTGTAGGAGTTAGCCATGATAGAATCTAGAGACTGCAGATTACAACCAATTGAATACCCCTCGCCTCACCTCCTTCCTAGCATGAAGGAGAAACGACAATGGTCATGAAACTCATCGTCGTCCTGGGCGGTTCAACGTGGTGGGCTCCGTGGAAGAGGACCTGTGGCTTCTGTAGATATGAAAGGTTCATTCTGAGGAAACAAAAACATAATTATGCTTATTTTTATTATAAGATTAAACACTAATGAAAACACCTCTGAATATTAGATAACATTTCTGACATATTCTGTCAATAGAGCCCCCTAAATCAGAGACACTGGACCATTAAAATGACACAATGTAGTCCTAAACCTATATTTCAATAACATATCAAAAACATGAAAACAATGTGAATGGAGTTATAATTCATAATGATAAACCTGCAGCTCTCCTCGGCTTTATGGGGTTTTTTAAGCCTGTTGTTCAACTTTTAGCATTTAAATAACGTGTAAATAAGTAGCTTGCTAACATGCTTTATCACCTTTGTAACGTAGGAACGTTAAAAGGACTTTTATGTGAGATTGTTTTGTCCATAAATGATGCAGCCACAGCTGGCATCTGTAATATCAGTCACATGACTATGTGAAGTTTTAAGCTATTGTAAAAGTGATGCTGTGGCAGCGAAACCCCTGATTGTAATGAACTGCGCAGAGTGTGTTTCAGTGTTCAGGAGTTCAACTTTTAATTGTGATGATGAGGGTTGTATACTTTTACCCGTTGGCCTGTGACGTCAGGTACTCTTGTCACTTCGGTAGTATCAGTTGTGGTTCTTCTTCCTGTAGATGTAAAAGCTCTCCTGATCCTGTCCTTGAAAGAAATGCCAATAAAGTCTATTTAAAACAGTTTGATGTACTTTGAGTGCATTCAAATCACCAACGCAGGATCTCAAAACAAAATGAACAGAACACCACCACAACAGAAACTTGAAATATTAAGGACCCTCCTTCACACAGGTGTGCCACTTTTCCCAGCACGCACGGCTGCTTCAGCCTTCTGAATGTGTGATTCCTCCCCCCCCGGTCAGCCGTTGGTTTCACATTAACGTTCAGAGCCTAAAAGAGCCTGGAGCCAGACGCAGACACAGACTGATATAAAAAATATGAGCAACACAACAGTTAGTGTGACTCTGACAACAAAAGCAGACGTGACGTTTGTTCCCGGTGACGGATCACCTCACTCAAACAAGCTCCGAGTCTCTGCATGTTGATTTCCATGCTTGCCCGGGTGAGTGAAAAAACACAAATCAGTCTGATTTCTGTAGTCAAGTTTACAGATGTGTAAGTAAATATTGTAAAGGTGTATTCAGAAAAGGGGGGCAAGATTACATCAAGTCAACTACAAAATGAAGACAGAAAACAGATGACACAAAGACCAGGTCATGGTGAACGGGTAAGTTGGTTTCTCGTTCTATTCTGGCTCCATTTTAATGCCTAAACTCTCCAAATAACTTCAGCAAGAAACATTTTAAAACTTTTTTGATAACAAAGTAGGTTGATAGTTAATCAAATTAGTTTTTACTTTTTGCCCCGACGTGTGTGTGTGTGTGTCCTCGTACCACTATCATTGTGAGGACAATGTTAAATTTTAGTCTAGGACTATGAGGACGTTTTTGTTGCTTGGAACTTTTTTTTTGGTCTTCTAGTTTTCTTCAAATGTTTCAGGTAAAAATTTGTAGGTTGAGGTAACGGTGTAAAAGTACAAGTGTGTGTGTGTGTGTTTATCCTGTGGTTACCTGCTTACCAAGGGATGCAGGTCTTGTCTCCCTGTGTTCTCGCTTAAGTCTTAGTCAAACAGACCTGGCACCTGGGAAAATCACCAGAAGTAATCACATATGTGTGTGTGTGTGTGTGTGTGTGTGTGTACACATGAGATTGATGCCGTCCAGGCTTTACACATGAACTCCTCACAGGCCGAGGAAAGATTTGTCTTGGCTGATATGTTGAGCACACACACAAACACACACCCTTTGAGACCTTTGTCCCTCAGAGAGCGCAGTGACCTTTGTCCGACGTGGGATATGGCTGTGTGTGTGTGTGTGTGTGTGTGCGCCACAGATTTATTCATTTAATTTGAATCATCATTCAGCTCTGCAGTGTAACACTGGCTTAGCAGAGCTGAAATGAGAAGAAAACTACAGCCTGCTATGAGCGCACATGCTTTCATGTCTGTTGTATGTGTTGCTTTAAACGCGTCCGTACATCATGTCCTGTTGTCATGTCAGCAGAGCTAACAGGAAGTGACAAACACACTGTCAGTGGACGTTAATGACAAACTGAGATTAGAGTTTTGTTGGAAGTTAGGGAGTGTGTGTGCGTGTGTGTGTGTGTGTGTGTGTGAACAAACTACATGTTAATATTGACACTTATCAGGATACTGACGGATCTCCAGTTTAAAGATAAAACTTTGAACTGGAGATAAAACTGAAAACACAAAGACTGTAAATAGATTTGATGATGACAAACAAATTTGTACAATGGTTGAAAATTGCAGCATCGTTTGAGAGGAAAAGAAAGAAGAAAGGTTCAAATCAGGTTCACCAAATGAAAAAGAAGCCAAAGCTGTGAGAACAGGATGAACTACTGTCCATGTTAAAATGTTGTGAATCATTTAAAATACCACAGAATGAAAAACAAACAAAGATTGTGTGTGTGTGTGTGTGTGTGTGTGGTCAATGTGTCAGTGGGTGGAGAGATCCTATCCATCATTTGATACATTCAAGCTCTCCTGGTGAACTCCTACCTCCTAATGCAGGAAGTCATAAATACAACTCGCTGATGCGTTCAGGTGCTGTTAGTGTGCGACAACAAGGACTGTGTCAAAAATAGGTTTAGGGAGGCTGCTATGTATACTATCACTATATTCTATATTTTTATTCTATGAATAAAAACGGTCAAAAAGAAAAACTTTGAATATAAAATAAAATATGGAAAATGGAAGTACTCAAATACAAGTACCTTAAAATTGTACTTTTACAACACTGGAGTTACTGTTTATTGTTTATTGGAGTACTTTTAATTATTTGTTATTTTTTTATTATTTGTTATTTTAATAAGTGGAACATTGTTTTCCATTACTGCACTAACTGTTATTTTGTTATTTTGATTAAGTTTATTCTTTACATTTTCTTCATTTCATTCCACGTTATTTGATTTTTCTCTTCACTGTATCTTCAATAGTACTCTTAATGCATGTCTTTGCCTTATATAAAACACTTTAAACACATAAACTTTACTTGCTTATGAATAGTGATGATATCTAATAATTCACAGTGAAGTACTGAATAAAAAGCACGTGGTCAGATATTCATAATGTCTCATATTTCATCTGAGAACTGAAAAATCCTGACTGTCCTTTTCACGCTCGTCTGCGCGCTCCTGCTGACATTTCCGACAGGCCGTGAACGCAGCAGTCCCCTGTGTGATGAGGAGGTGCTGCAGCTTCAGACGGACTTTATTCCGTCCTGGTCTCGGTGCGGGCTGCAGGCTGCAGCTGCTCTGCGTGATAACAAGTTTTCACCGTGGAGGATTATTGTTGTGCTGTTTGTTTGTTTTTCCCGCGGAAGCAGCAGAAAGTTTGAAGAAGAAAAAAATGTGTTAAATGTGCTTCATGTCACTGAGGGAATAAACCCGACAGGACACGTCAAGTGGATTTTACGCACCGGGACCGGACTCTGTTTCACTCTTTCACACTTGTGTTTTTTGACTTTCCTCTGGGGGGGTTCATGATGAGACTCTCTCTGTCGTCCGGACCTGTCGGGATCAAACCGGGTCGGTAAACATGTTACAAGGTCATTAAATTTACTGGAACGTGACCAGCGGAGATGAACTTTCTCCGTCCTGTTTATTGCGTGCTCCGGTGAATGATTGACAGATGAGGCTCTCCTGGCACTCTGTGGATCTTTATGAACAAACTGGATCTGGAGTTTTAGTCATTAAGTTTCTCTTGGACCAGAACTGATCCTGCTCTGTCCAGCAGAACCTGAAAGTTTTCATCCAGGTTTCTGCTCCAGCCACCACGATTCTTATTTTTATTATTTGAATGACTCTAAATTTAATATTCTTCTTCTTTATGGCTTCTCCGGTGAGCCATGCGCTGTGCAGCCCGCGGCCCCTCATGCTGCTGCTGCTTCTGTTCCTCCAGTGTCCTGATCTCACATCAGGAGCCTCCAAGGATCTGGTGTGTGAGCCTATAACTGTGCCCATGTGCAGGGGCATTGGCTACAACCTGACCTACATGCCCAATCAGTTCAACCATGACACCCAGGAGGAGGTTGGACTCGAGGTGCATCAGTTCTGGCCCCTGGTCCGGATCCGTTGCTCTCCAGACCTGCTCTTTTTCCTGTGCAGTATGTACACCCCAATCTGCTTGCCGGACTACCGCAAGCCACTGCCACCCTGTCGCTCCGTGTGTGAACGGGCCAAACGAGGATGCTCACCTCTGATGAGCCAGTACGGGTTCGAGTGGCCCGAGAGGATGAGCTGTGAACAGCTGCCCGAGCTGGGCGATGACACCCTGTGCATGGACCAGAACAGCAGCGAGACTACCACCCTTGCTCCACCCTTTCCCAAGCCTACCCCTAAAGGCCGGACCAGACCACCAAGTCCCCCACAGTGTGACAGAGAGTGCCGATGCCGGGAACCCTTGGTCCCCATCAAGAGGGAGTCTCACACTCTGTACAGCCAGGTCCACACTGGCCCTGTACCCCACTGCGCCCAACCCTGCCACCAACCCTACTTTTCAGCCGATGAACGCGCCTTCACCAGCTTCTGGGTGGGACTCTGGTCGGTGTTGTGCTTCATCTCCACCATGACCACGGTTGCCACCTTCCTCATTGACATGGAACGCTTCAAGTACCCAGAGAGGCCCATCATCTTCCTGGCTGCTTGCTACCTCTTCGTGTCTTTGGGTTACATCATCCGCCTGGTGGCAGGTCACGAGCGAGTGGCGTGTGGCGCCAGCAACAGTGTTGGTGGCGACCAGCAGTACATCCTCTATGACACCACTGGTCCTGCTCTCTGCACCCTTGTCTTCTTGTTGGTGTATTTCTTTGGTATGGCCAGCTCCATCTGGTGGGTGGTACTGTCCTTCACCTGGTTTCTGGCTGCAGGGATGAAGTGGGGCAGCGAAGCCATTGCAGGATACTCTCAGTATTTCCACCTCGCCGCCTGGCTCATCCCCAGTGTCAAGACCATTGTCGTCCTGGCTCTTAGCTCTGTGGACGGGGACCCTGTGGCCGGAATCTGCTACGTGGGGAACCAGAGTCTGGAGAACCTGAGGGGATTTGTACTTGCACCTCTTGTGGTTTACCTCTTCACCGGCTCACTTTTCTTACTCGCCGGCTTTGTTTCTCTCTTCCGCATCAGGAGCATCATCAAGCAAGGTGGCACCAAGACGGACAAACTGGAGAGGCTGATGATCCGCATTGGGCTCTTCACGGTGCTGTACACCGTCCCAGCCACCATTGTGGTGGCGTGCCTGGTCTATGAGCAGTACTACCGGCCCGGCTGGGAGCGAGCCTTGGCCTGCTCCTGCCCGTCTGAGCGCCAGCGCTCGGGTGTGGGCCCGGACTACGCCATCTTCATGCTCAAGTACTTCATGTGCTTAGTGGTGGGCATCACCTCAGGAGTCTGGATTTGGTCAGGAAAAACCTTGGAATCCTGGAGGAGGTTTGTGGCTCGATGCTGCCCCTGCTGGCTGCAGAAAGCCACTGCTCCACCCTCCATGTACAGTGAGGCCAGTACTGCTTTAACCGGACATACTGGAACTGGGCTGACATCAGGGATCTACCATAAAGCGGTGCCATCTCATATATGAACTGAGTGGCCCAGGGACATGTTTACTGATGACTGATGTAGACTGTACAGTCACGGCTCTGGATAATAAACTAAAGGATCCTGGACACCCGGGTTGTGAATGTGGACATTCAGTGAAATTCAGCTGTCACAAAAATGTTGGGACAACAAAAGACAGGGAGAAGGGAAAAGGGAAAAATTAAAACAATGTAGGTAATCCAGCAGAGAATATTACAATGAACAATCTGAAACAGTTGAACAGTCAACATGACATTTAGTTAAAAAAACATGTTGAAAGCTCACAGAGTCACATGTGGAATCACATGTGGTTTCCTACCTGCTTATCCTGAGCACTGAGAAAAAAAACATATTTATTTATGTACATAGTGTACATTTTGTGTAAAAAGAAGAAAATTAGGTGTATAGTGTGATATGTTTAGTATGTAACCAACCACTGCCACAAGCTAAGCGTTTGACACCAGAGAAACAGACCTCGTCTTGGTTGAAATTGTACAGACTTGTACATTTAATGTGCCATTTCATGTCGATGTTTGAGTGTGACATCTGGTGTGTTCTGTATGATCAGAAAGTGCTCTCTGAGAATCAAACAAAAATGAATTTTTCATTGGTTACTGTTCTGACCTCTGTCAGGTTGCTTCACACTAAAGTGAACTAGTTGTGTGAACCAGTAAGCTGTGATCAAGTTGAACATGGCCTTTACCCCCACCTGCTGGTTCACAGTGGAACTGCTCACATCAGGGACTCAAATATCAACACCGCAACAGATCCACATTAGACCACAGACCCTCAGTTCAATGATATATCATATAGAGGTTACAGTTAAATCTACTACTGGAGTATTTTTTTTCTCGTGTATTCTCATTTTTTTTTTAATCATTTCTATCTGGACAGTTTTGCTGTGGACTCCCTGATTTCAACTCAAGGACCTCTGAAAAGGTCTAATGGCCTCACTTTGAGAACATCATGCCATGGGCTCTGAATGGACAGGTGTTAGGGTCTTATTAAAGTAATAAGTCGGATAATTGATCAACAGAAATTTAACCAGTAACTGTTTTTTTCCCCCCTGTTTCAAGAAAAAATGTAAAAAAAAAAGAAGAAAGAAAAATCAGCTTCTCAGATGTAAGAACATGGTGGTTTTCTACATGAGAAGATGTTTGAATATGTTTGAATTTTGGACTGTTGGTCAAACAAATAATTAGTTGAGCATTAAAATCCTGATTAATTGCAGCCCCACTTATTGTTCATTGTTACATACTGTATTCACCTGTCATAGCATTTTTATACGTTCCTTTATTGGAACAATTTCACTTATATTTTAGTGAGTTCAAACTGGGTTAAATGATTCCTTATTTAGTCTAAAGATACTAAATAATAGTCATTTTAAATTGAAATAAGATGAAACTAAATATTTTCTGCTTCCATCTTCAAAATGTTTTGATTTGCTGCTTTTGTATGATTGTTGAGACATTGTGAATTCAATATTTGAGGTGTTTTGAACTGTTGGTTGGACAAAACAGGCACATTAACCACAAGTTGTAAAGTAAGGAAGCACTTTTGGATGCTGTATTTCATCACAGTTGGCTGTATTCACATTATTTACGTGTATGAATCCGTTTAATGAAACACTATGAATCAGTTCTATGGAAGAAAATCTTACCATGGATCTGTGGTCTCATGTGAATCATCTGTTTTTAGGACAACGTAAACTGAAGGAACGTCCGCTCTCTCCTTACAGAGGTCACATTTAGAGTCTCTTTTAGAGTTTTTAAATGAATGTGACCTGAAACTGAAAGAAACAAAAAGGAAACGTCTCCCATCAGGACACTTAAGTGTGCGAAACGTCTGAGATCTGGTGAAAATGAAGCTCTTTGTTTTCTGCTTCCTCCTCTCTGCTGTGATGGTCTGTGATATTTTCATTTCATGTTGTTGGCCAGTTGTGTTATTGATACTACTGTGTGTCCACATGTTAGACGATATCTCTAATTTATTAGGCTGATTTGTGGGACTGAATGTGATTGTATGACTGACAAGGTGATGAATGCCAGTAAGTGTTGGTAAAAACTGACATGTAGGCTTGTTTAAGTGTAAATCTTCATATTGCTAGAGTTCCTCAAAGGATATTAAAAAAAAAATATTGTAGATTTTGATTCATATTGTGGAATTAAAACAGAGTTGATCTCGAGTTTGGTGCACGTGTCACGTACGTCTGTGTGTTTATCTGTTTTCAGTATTTCCTTCTAGTCTGGACAGCACAGGACTTGTTCGGGTTATGCAACAATAAGGATGTGCAGAGCAGTCTGTCTATGTATGTATTTGTATTTTGGTATATTTGCAGGGTCTAATTACCCTTACACAGTGAAAGTTATTCCCTACAAATGTTCATTTATTCTGTGATATCCAGAATCAGAGCAGCATTAAGGGAACTAAAAAAAAAAAAAGTCTCTACTCACTTCATAGAGGCTCAGCTTCTCTGCTTCCTGATGTCAGACTGGTGGTGGTTGCTTGATTGTGTCCTCCATCTTTAAACCAGCGCCTGACAGCAGCCTCACAGGCCACAATACAGAGCAACCAGACAACATGACACTTTGTGTTTGGAGAAAAACTAGTGGAAATGCTGTGGACACCGTCTGATACATTTAGAATGCGGACACTAAAAATGAAATAGTGGAAACAAATAAAGTCTACTAGGCTGCGAATGGTTCTGATTCTGTTGTTTTCTGAGTCAGGAGGTTAGTTATTACTGTTGTGAGCTGGTAAAAATCAAGAAATGTTTAAACAGTTGACTGGCAGGCATGTCGGCATGTGGCCTAAGCTAACAAATAAAATACTCATGTTGAAGCACAAAGTATTGTCATGGAGAACTCCTCACTGATTTACAGCACAGTGACCTCATGCAACCAGAGATATTATATTAAAGTGACAGATATCACTGTTTATATCCACCTGACTCATTTGTTCAGTCTGTATTGGAAACAAGCTCCTCGTGGTTGACTGGAGCATCACTCAGATTTCTACCTGTATAATAGTTAAGTTAGACAGACCTGCAGGAAGCAGCTACTTTTAGAGGTTTCAATGTGATAAAAAACAAAACTACAGCAGAGGAAGTGTTGCTCTAACGTCACCACCTCCAGCCTCGGAAGCATTTCATTACAACTGTGCCCTAAAAAACTCAAAGCTGAGTGAGTACTACACCATCGGCTCATGAAGCAAACATGTAGCTACACCTGTTTGCAGGATCGACTGACAACTGACTGAGAAGTGGTGAAAAGTTTGTACCATAAAAAAATATATTTTCAAAATAATTAATGGAAGCTAGCATCATGAAAATGATGAAAACTAATACAACTCATCCAGGAGGTTGTTTAGTCGAGGCGGTGTTATAATCATTTAGATAGAAGTCACACCCAGTCGAACACTCACGCAACACATCCAACAGAACAAAATGTACCACGTCTTTGTTACATGATTAGTGTTTATTTAAAATACTCCATCTGCAAATGTTTCTTTCAATTAAAAACAAAGACAAATTTCACAGCTAGTAGCCTACATAGTAAGCAAAAAGGAGGGGAGTGTCCATCAGTCTCTTCTTCCCCTCAACATCTATGTAGTTTGTTCAAAAGCTCTGGTCGAGAGGCCTTCTGGGGCAATCTGACGGCTTCTGAGGCGCGGGTCAGGATGGCAGAATTTCAAGGGCACAAATACAATAACGTAACTGGCAATACTGATCCAGGATCTAAAATGTGAAGTCTCCTGAAAAGTGAAAGTGATCTTGGGTTGGTTCTCCTGATTCCACAGGAGCTACAACTTCAGCCAACTCCAGTACAGCGTTCAGAGCATTAACAGCTTTATTAACAGATCTTTTGGTATTAACTCTAATTTAAAAGAAACAGCTGTTGCATTCGATGAGATGTGCCCGTTTAAAAGAACACGTCTGCTAATATTTCAGACTTCCTTACTGTCAACAAATCCCACGAAAAGACCAAAACCAACGATGGACTGATCCGACTAATGAGCGTTGTCTGGCTGATTTATATTTTTCCTGTTTCATATTAAAAACACGTCAGTGAGACACACTGTTCCTTCATTACAACACACACATGCACCGTAGTAGTCGTGTACAGTACACAGTTTGAGTCCATCACACATACTCTTGCTGCTGCTGCTGCTGTAAATACTCACTAGGAGCACCAAATGTGGATTCATCCACCGCTTAAAATAGTCCCAAACAAGGGCTCTATTTCCTCCTCTTTGATAAAAACTACAGCAACAGTTGTTTGAGAAACTTACTGAAGATGAATTTCACTGTTTATGTGATTTAATAATATGTGACCCATATTAAATATTCATGTCTTCAGTAGAGGTTTGGGGCAGCCAAGTACAGACTACTATCTTCTTGGTTTTGTTTCTGGGATTTGGTGACAACAACTAAAATATAGCATCACCAGCATTTTTTTTTAAGGTGGAATTGAAATATTTTTCCAAAGACCTCACCTCACAACTGCAGTAGATCAATTCCTGCCTAACACTTTGTCCTGGAAATAGGAAGGACAAGTACAAAATAAATAAGGGTTTCATAAAAACAATAGTCGTGTGGTGAAGTTTTAGGTAAACCCCTCGATTTCAAGTTTAAATTTGACAATCACGCAGCTCTACAGCCGTGATGCTAATCACCGTGCATCATACTGCAGCATTTCGAGGCTGAATACTGGCTGATGTGGCTGTGTCGACCCTGTGAGGAGCCTGTGGGCCAGCTGGACTTTGGAAATCAGACAGTGGCGGTCTGACCTACGACAGCACGGCGTTGGAGTGTCGTATACCTATCAGGTTGTCTGCGCTGAAGGACCGTCTCATGGCTGCTCGACTCAGGTCCTTGTACTTGTCCTCACATAGTCTTGAGATGGCCTGGATGGACAAACAAACACAGTCACTGCAAGAGTACAGAGATGTACTGTGCCGTGTATCTCAATCTGAGGAGGGCGGCTCACCTCTAGTTTCTGGGCGCGCTGGTTGTTGAGAGGCTCCAGAGGGAAGTTGAGGTTGTTGTCATCAGCCAGCTGCCGCAGATCAAAGTAGTACTTGGCATAGACACTGGCTGGCACGTTGATATTGAACTGGAGAAGTTCCAGGAAGTGGCGCTCCATCTCATTCCTGAAGGGTGGAAAGATACCTGAGGGTTAGGACTCATTCGGAAATTGAATCGCTGCAGGGTTGTGTGGCGGTGTGTGAGGTAGGCATGTCTATTTGTGTTGAAAATAACCGCTGTGAAACAATCAGGAAATAACTTTTTATCTCACTGATTAACCGGATTTATCGAGGCCAGCGCTCCTTTACTCTTATTCACTGTCTGTGTCTCTCAACGAAAGCTTGCGTTCACCATCTTTCTCAAACCATCAAATTAAACTTCTTCCTGTCTCTATTTCACAGCGTGAATTGTGAGTCAGACTCAAATTTTAGAAGCTGGTACTAAAATAAACAAAGCCAGAACACACACAAAGGTAGAGTATCAGAGTTTAGATTGTTTCAGAGACATTTCAGGCTGACTGTGGAGGTCCGACTGATCTGATTGTCTGATTGGTGGCTGCAGTGTGACATCGGGCAGCGTTTTCTTTTTTCCAAAAGTTGGATCAACTCAACGTCTCCACTGCAGGTCACTGCTTTCTTTGGCGGACACCGCTGCGGACTATAACGCACTGTTCAAGACGGTCAAAACTTCCAAACAACTTCTTAACTTTAAAGCTGAAGCTGACAGCACATCTGACCTGCATTTCTGAGATCTTGATTGCTCTGATTTTCTACATGCTGTTATTCAAAGGACAGTCTGGGTACTAATGTTAGAAGTTAGATTTTTATTTGAAATCCAAACGCATGACCAGGAATGTATGATGTACAAACTTGTACATCAGTTATTTATTCAACTTTCAGCTCATGCAGATGAAATCCACAGACCTCTCTCTCTCTCTCTCTTACACACACACACACACACACACACACACACACACAACCTCGATAGTAATCAGACATGTATCACAGTTCATCTTTTCCGAGCCTCCAGCCTCCATCATCCTTTCTCCTCATCATCACAGCCATGAGAAAGCTAAGGGAGGTGGTCGCCAAGGAGACAGCATCTAGGATGCTTTGTTGGTCAGCAAAGGTGGTGAGAGTGAGTGCGAGTGTGTGTGTGATGTCTGGTCTCCCGGGGCAACTAATGGAGTGGGCGAGAGCCGGGGCCATTATGTAGAAGCAGTGAGAGCACTTGAGACCCTCCCCTGCATGTCTCTCTGTCTGTCTCTCTCTCTCTGTCTGTCTCTCTGTTTCTCTCTCTCTCTTTCTACCCTTCTTCCTATCCCTCCATCCAGACCTGACCGGGTTCACAAAGACACTTCAATGACAGCTATGAAAACAGAAACAGAGTGCAGGTCAGACGTATATGAGTGGAGATATACAGACAGACATGGGGGCTCGCAGACAAGAGAACACGCAGGCAGTGAACGCACCTTTTCAAGCTCGGAGGCACTTTCAATCCCTTTGCACACACACCACACACACACCCACACACACACCACACACACACACAAATTGTAGGAAATAAAGCCTGAGTGCTCCAAGTGCAGCCCCTGGCCTCTTCACCGGCTTGTAGCCCAAGCGACAGCAGACATGCTACAGCTTCCATCTATCTCCGCACTTCTCTTCCTCTGTGTGCTTTGAGTGCATCTTTGTTGTTATATTTCTTTTATTAGGGGGGCCGAGTGTGCTCTGCCAGAACCCTGTTGTATTTGTTAAGATGGAGGCGGCGCCCAAATTTACGGATGAATTTGAAATGTCAGCCAATTTAAGATCCATTTTTAGTTCAATGACCTGATTATAATGAACAAACAAGCCTGACAAAGGCAAGTCTAAGGTTACGACCCCTTTTTAACAAAAGAAATTCAAGGGTTTTTCAAGGATTTTCCAGGCCCACTTCCCTCAAATTCAAAGAACACAGCATCATTTGATGGATTAAGGTTGTTTTTTTTAATGACGAAAACTAGCAACTGCAATGAATCAATGAACATACCTGAATTTCTACTACTGATTGATTTCATGTGTTTTATTAGTTTATTGCGCACTGATTTGGTCGTTCTGTATGACTGCACTGTCTGCTCTGTTGACCTGTTTCCTATGGTATGGTCTGTGGAGTGTGTGAGATGAACCGGAGGGTTAGCGTGGCGTCTACAGTACTGCGGACTGATGTGGCAATTGATGCGATGAGGCGATTCTCTCGATTTTCCAGTTCATCTCCAAGTTCCAACCCTCACCTATGTTCATGACTGAAAGAATAAGATTGCAGATACAGGAGGCCGAAATGAGCTTCCTCTGTAGGGCTCAGCCTCAGAGATAGAGTGAGGAGCTTGGACATCCGGAGGGAGCTCGGAGTAGAGGCGGTGACCCACTGGAGGGACTACATAGCCCAAGGGATCCCCCAGGAGGAGCTGGAAAGTGTTGCTGGGGAGAAGGACATCTGGAACACTGCTAGACCTGCTGCCACCACGCACGCCCCGACCCCGGATAAGCAGAAGAAAATGGATGGATGGATGTTTGTGAAGCACTTTGGTCAGCTCATGATGACTTCCATTCTTGCCCAAAATATATAAAATTCAAACAAACTTTCAAGGATTTCAAGGACCTGTAGGGACCGTGTCAACTGCATATCCAATCATTCCAAAATGGGTCTGGGTCACAAAGCAGTCCAGATTTCCTCCTTCCTGACCACATCCTGCAGCACTTCCTGTGGAATCCCAAGGCCACGCTAGACATGCATGACAACAACACTTGAGTGTGTTCTGGAGTTTCCTCCCACCTGGACAATAACAATAAAAATGTGTCCTTGCGGAGGGTCCAGGGGCAGACACAGAACGACCTGGACTGGTACCCTTTCAACATGAAGGAGCAGAAGTTCTACTTTAAGAGTTCTTGTTGGATCTCGCTCAGGGTGAGCAGAGACACCCTGCACAAGAATCTGCGAGTTCATGCTCTTGTCAAGATACTAAACTCCCAACCCAAAAGGACAGATCCGGTTCTTTCCAGCTGTGTCATGGTCTCACAGGAGTGGCTGTAGACAGCCAGTGTACTCTTGTTGGGCAGTAAAACAGCTTCAGAAACCTTAGACTCAAACCATTTCTGTGACCTCCTTCCATCATTCATGCTGTGATTGGACAGCTGTGCAGAGGTGAAAGGACCCAGGGTTTAGGACCACCGGCCCTGCCACCCAAAATTCCTGCTGTTACCCAAGACACCTCGCGGGTCAAGAAGTCCTACACTACACTTTGTGAAGGCCTCCCTGAACAGAAGTTGCAGTCCTTTGCTGAATCAAAAGACCAGTGTTGGTGTATTGGAGTCCAGCTGTATCTGGTCTGAACTACTTTTTCTCCTGCCAGAGAGAGAACCCAGTTCCCCTCATCTGGGTGTCGACACTTCCTGAAGATGTCTACCCCAAGATGTGTCTGAATTGCTCTTGGTACATGGTACAGATCTTCCTTGGAGTTTATAAACCTCCTCTAGGTTTGATACATTTTCCCACAAACTACTATATTTAATGTTACAGGAACAGAACAATCAGTCCAAAGACTCGTGCCATAATCCATCCAGAATAAGTCTAAAATAAATAAATGAAACCAGTGATCCTGTTTACTCCTCCATCCTCCTCATTTTTAGTGTGTTCTCGTAAAAGAAGCAAACTCACATGTCCTCCACAGTGATGTCTTTAAGGATCTGGCAGTAGTCGACATTCCACACAGCCTGGTCATCCCAGACTTTGGAAGCCAACAGGATGGCTCCCAGGACAATACGCTTCCAGTTGGCGGGGCAGATATCCAGCTCGGCGTAAGTCAGCAGGCGCTCCAAATAAACCTGCAGGAAGAAGAACGGTTAAGGTCAAATTCTTCATTAGGGACTGACAAGATTTTGGCATCTGAACCCTTAATAATCCCCTAATCCACACTTGTATAAAGTGCGTCTTGTGTGTTTTTATTCTTGTAATAGGACACACGTTAGTCAGTAAACTACAAGATCTGGGTGATATTAACTGAGGTCAGCTGGATATTTTAAAAACAGAACATTTGTCTTGAACCACATTTTGTATCTGCACATCAAATTGCTGGCCACTAATATACCAAAGCCAGAACGTTGGTCTTTCATCGCATCACTAACACAGATCTGTTCAGTATGCATCATTTTTAATGCAACCAGGAGGAATCCATCCACTCCTGTCCTCAAATGCTTTTTAATCATCTCTGAGTGTGTGTGATCATGACACAGACACTCACCTTTCAAGTGTCAGGTGTGTTATTAGGTTTACTGTTTGCTACAGTTTACTGCCCTCTGGTGACCACTCGATGGCAATACCACAGTACTACCAACCTCATACTCGACTATACACTTGTAGTTTCAATAATGTCTTACTTGACTAACGTATAAGAAATAAAATAAAAACTTTTATTAAGTTTTATTCTCTACCATTTGCAGTCAAATAAACCTGTGTTTAACTCCCCGTTGAGTCCCAGGACTCCAACAATAATAGAATTATCATTACAATATATTGGTGTGTGTGCTATAAACAGACAGACTTACCAGAGTGACGATGGCACATTCTGCAGTGAGCTGTGCAGCGCTGAAGAGCGTTCTGACGAAGCGGTAGATCAGTTTGTGTTCTGGGTCTACACGGGAGTAGTCATCTGGCACTGGCTCTCTCTGTGCAGGACACACACAAATATAAATGTCAGGTTATAGATTCATCTGCGCAGATTTGATTCTCGAAAAAAAGGAAATGGAGCACAAACAAGTCGAGTGGAATATGGAATAAGGAAACAATCCAATAAATGTGGCTGTTACAGTGAACTGAAAGACTAAGTCACGTCGGCCAACTCAGCAGGAATGTACATCTGCTGACGCCACATTTAGAAAATCTACATGTCCACGAGTGAGTGATCTCAGCCTTCTAACAAATTAACAACTAATTCATTTGAAGCCCTGATCAATAAAAAAAAAAAAACAGGACATCCTGCTGCATCCGGTAGCAGTAGGACGTTGACGTAGCTCATCGTTTAAATCTCCAATAGTGATGTGTGCATCAGATCATCTGAATCTGCATATAACCAACGCGTTAATAATCAGTATGCCACCCACCCGGGGGAATTATTTTGTCTAATTTGGAGACGCACACCTACGTGGACATTACACTCCACCTCTGCTGGTCCCTGCCGTATCGCCTTTTAAATTACACCTCGAGCTTTCCAGGTGATTTGAGCGTTGTAATGATTTACTTTACTGATTAGAGTTTGTAGTAAAAATGTTTCCATGTACGCAGTAATGTCACTGCAGCCGATATTGTTAATATTTAAGCAGCAAAACTTAACGCTGTAGTTACAGGATGGAAGAAACTCTCCAGAGTGAACAGAATAAAACTTTTAACTTCTGAAACAAATGTTTTCAGACCGCTGTGGAGCTCAGGACTTATCCGGAGGACGACTGCCAATCAATTTCACGGTTAATCTGGACCACGTTTCCGATGAGCAGAACGACACACAACATTCAGTCACATTAGATTTCGACCAATGCTGCCAGCGTGTCGAGAGATTTAAAGAATCAATGAAGGCACTGCTGTGCCTTGTACGTAAATACGAACTGTGTTTCTCGTAATGGGGAAACGCTTCACCCCATTTCAAATTTTGGTGACCAATCTGTGATCAGAATGTTTCATTTTTAGAGTTTATTTGTAAATGCAGCTGCAGAAGATACTAAAAAGAAAAAGAAAAATTATGGATCATGGCCTGGAAGAAAAGACCAAGGCCTTCGGGACCATGCGGTCAACTCATGTTTATTTGGAAATCTGTTATATAAAAGAGGCCATCAGCAGACATTTATAAGAAAAAAAAAAAGACACTTGTCAACAACAATATTGGGTTTGTCCCAGATTTTCCTCTTAACCCTCCTCCTCTATTTGATCTGCAGCTTGGAGTGGCCCTCCAAAAACTGTGCTATGAGGGGCCGGCAGTAAACCAACTTCACTGCGGAATGAGAGTCTCATTATTACAAGTCTACAACTGAGTGGAAACCATTTATAAAAGACCACAAGGGAGGACGAGAGAGGACGGTTTGTTCCTTTTTGTGTTTTTCTTTCAGCCATTAGAAAGAGTTAGCTCTACTGACCACACTACTGTAACCAAATACCAGCTTAGTGCTGAAAAATCAAACAACAACCATGTACAGAGGAGTAAACTAGACCCCATCTCTGATCTTCACGTATCACAGGACAGGAATGAATCCACGGCCACTCAACATGGATGTCCCAGCGTGTGGCCGTAATGGCCCTTCTAAAATTAACTAGCCACGCGGCCAGTTTGGCATGTTCCGCTTTGAACTGGTTGTCGTGCCCTTGAAAGAACATTATGGATTTTCTAACTGAAAACTACATGTGATGCTGCTGATAGATTAAACTCATGTTATCTAGTGTCTCTGTCATCATGCTGGACATCAACAGTGGTGTGAGGTTTCTCTTACTCTCTTTTATACGTTTGTAGTCAGACAGACGTTGAGCAAACAGACACTGTGACCATCTACGGTGTAACATTAACAGAGGAGCACTTCCGTTACATAAAGTGTGTACATAAGCTCAGGTTGCAGTGTAATAGCTGTTTGTGTTGTCTGCCGTGACGTGAAAAAGACAAAAAAAAATCCCTGTATTTGTAACGTTACTGTGCTTCTTCTTTACAGCAGACTGAAACGAGCAACTTAGGCTGAAGACAATTCAAATAGCCGGAAATCTCTAAGATTCTCTGACGGGCCACATTCAGACAGACTCTGACAGGAAAACTCAGGTTTTTCCATTCATTTAGAGCAGTGTCGAGAATTTAGGGCAGCAGAGACGTTGAGCCAGATTCAATTTAAAATGCAGACGGACGTCAAACTACGGCCACCAATCAGACGATCAGATCAGTCAAACTTCCACAGTCAGCCTGAAATGTCTCTGAAACTGAGACTAAACTCTGATTACATGTTGTGTTTTTCGTGAACCGGCTTCTAAATCTGACTCTGACTCACAATCTACGCCACAAAATAGAGACACAAAGAGGTTTGACTTGATGTGGTCGAGACACACAGACAGTGAATGAGAGTGAGTGAGCGTCGGCATCGATACAGCCGGTTAGTCAAAGTTATTTCCTGATTATTTCACAGCGGTTACGTTCAACACAAATAGACACAGCAGCCCCCTCTCACCTCATTCATCTGAATGCACCCTTACTGATATTGTGGAAATCTCATGAACATACTCACTGATAAAGGGTGCAACTTCTCATCAAAGATGTCCAGTGACTTGTCTGAGTCCCTAAAGAACACATAATAATCTGTCAGCACTTCACACGCACGGCAGCTTTAGCAACATCATTTTGCACATGCGACATTAGATCAAATTAAAAGTGTACACCTACCTGTTTTTGATGTGGTAGTATATTGCTAACGTGACACTGGAGACACACAGAAACATTGGGGAGAGGACAAATATTGTGGGTTAGTTTTTGTGCGTTACACCTTCAATAACAACAGTCTACATGAGATTTAATTTGGTGGCTGTAGTCCACCAACATTTCTACGTCTGCTGCCGTCCAGTGTTGAATCTGTGAAAATCAGATCATGTTTTATAGAATGGGCGTGCTGATGCAAACAGGTGAGCGTTCCACTGCCAGCCTAATATTTCATGTCTGACATTTTTCATAAGCAGCGTCTGTGTTCGTGCTCCAGGCAGACGAGGTTTTTCAATTTTCACTAAATTCAAACCCCCGCTGCTCATTTTCACCAACGCGTGGAGTGTTGATGACACTTTCACAACAAACAGCGAAAGGTTACCTTTCCTGACACGCTCTTGTTTGTTGTGTGTGTTCAGCATCGCTCAGCAGCTACAGACATTTTATTTGATTTATTTTTTTTTAAATATGTGCGCTCATTTAGAATTTCTGAAAAATGTATTTGAGATGAAGAAGTGTTAAATGTTTCACGAACAGAGAGGAAGATTTTAAAGAAGGAAGTGTGTTCATGTTGAAATAAAAAAGGCCGATATTCGCCTCCTTAACTGCCATCGGCAAATAAAGATGACATTCACAGATAGCAGTGGCTGATGATTATATGGCAGGTTTTTGTAGCCAAAACACGGGCACTTCATATCCTTCTTTCTGCGACCCTCTGTTCAGTAGTCAGTCAGTCAGTCAGTCTCACTCACGCTCTGGCTAACGTGCCAACAGACACTCCCACTGCCTTCAGCTCACTTCACGCACGCCGGCCCCACCCGCCCTTAGCCTACAAAATAAAGTCTGAGAAATGTCAGCATGGAGCACAGCTGCTTACAGGTGTGCAGCTGACAGATGTGCAGCTTACAGTGACAGTTTCCTCATCGCTACCTGAACCACCATCCGATCCTCCCTCACGTCCTGAGTGTCCTCGACATATCCTGTATTCTGTGATTTTCCTCTTTTCATTTCTAACTGGCCCGTTTCAGTTTATGCCCGTACACGCCCGGTGTCTCCTCATCAAACACATATATTTAGGAAAAGTCTCGGACTGAGAGACATGTAGTTTTAATGTAAACCTTCTCATTGAGTAAGCTTTTGTTTATCAGGCTAAAACCACTCAAATCATTTTGTTGGGCAATGTAAGTACTGAAAAATCTTTTCATTGATTAGTTAGCTATAAACCAATCTAAGAGGGGTTTGAAAGGTATTTTTCAGAAATGAACTTGTCATGTGAATTAAGGTTATATTAAATGTAAAAAAAAAAAAAAGACATTAAAGGTTGTTTTTGTTTCATAAATTTGTCTGATTGAATTTGTGCTCATTCAAGGATAGTATGATGAAGAGCTGAAAGACTTTTAAGACAGTTCAGTAATGTTTCCGTGGCACAATAAATAACAAAAGAAAAACATCAGCATCGGCCAAGTTGTTATTTTAAACATCGGTATCGGCCCAGAATTTCACAATCGGTGCATCCCTAATTTAAACACATTGACATAATACGGATGAAATGTGGTTTCCAGATTCACTCAAATAATGTCATCACAGAGGACTGCAAATTACGCGTGAGAACATCTGTTTTAATCATCCATCCATGAAGCGTTACTACAGGATTACCACGCTGTGATGCAACAGGATTTTCCTGTGTGAAATGACTCACTTTTGGACAACGCAGCAGTGTGTGTGTGTGTGTGTGTGTGTGTGTGTGTGTGTGTGTGTGTGTGTGTGTGTGTGTGTGTTCTCTCACCATTTGATTGTGCTTTTGAGGTTTGGCTGGCTGACGGTGTTGTCATCTATGAAGATTGTGGAACAGGAGCTGTATTTCTTTGACAGTGGACCAGGAGACACCTGAGACATGAAATCAGAGTCAACAACTTGAACTGACTGAGGAGCTGGAATCAGTGTTGACAGCTTTATTTAGACTGGTTCCAATCGTCTGAATGGCTGCTCATGGACAGCTGTGTTCACAGTTTGAACTGTGTCAATCACAGCTTTATAGGTAGGATTAAAAATAATGGGGAGGTCAGGCTTCCTGTGCCAGAGCGAGACAAACTACCTGCTAACTCTATGTGGCCGTCGAGGCTGTTCTAAGCTGATTACTTTGGTAAAAGAAGCAAAACAAAGACAAATATTTTCTTATCAGTTTTGGCGTCCTTCAGATTAAGGTTTTCTGTTTCAGCCTCGTCTTTAACTTGAGGTGCTAGCCTTATCCGATTACCGGGCGTCGTGAACAGCTTCCATTGTTGGGCTTTTTTCACACCCGACAGCAATGCAGTTCAGGATTAACACTAAATACGTGCGTGACATTGTGGATACGATACAAAAATGTGCAAATATAAAACGTGTTCAATTATACAACAAGCAATCTGATTGGTCAACTAGACATCGGTCAGGACTGAAGCGCACACGCGCTTCAGTCCTAACTGCATCACTGTCGTGCCGATAATGACTGTAAAGCACACGTGCTCATGTGTTATCGCTTAAATCAAACACAAAATATCAGAAACGTCGACGGACAAACTGCCTTCAAGAACCTCAGTTTCATGACCAACATTTAGATTTTGACACTTACGTGACTGATATGGTTTATGTGGTTGCTTTTCCTCTTGTCTCGTACTGTGAAGGAACAGAGATGTTCAACACATGTGCACTGCATCGTGTCACAATCAAACAGAACGTTACACTTGAAATGTTTTGGTGGAGCTATCAGGATTACAGCAACTGTAAAAACACATCCCTCTTAATATTTAACAGTAAATCACGTGATACAGATGTGTGCGTGTGTGTGTGTGTTGGTCTTCGAAGGCTCAAAAGGAAGACAGCTGATGTGAATCACTGCTGTGTGTGTGTGTGTGTGTGTGTGTGTGTGTGTGTGTGCGTCATCAGGATTGCTCACCGTCTGTCTGAGACTTGCTGAGGAAGATGGTGCTCGCTCGGGCGTGGTCCGACGGGTTAGACTCAGGGGCCAGTTCTGAGGAGACACAAAAGCGCACGTTAAGTGCTGAGTTTGTAAAGTAACAAAGGCACTTTGTGTGCCGCTCGGCTCTCTCTCTCTGCTCTGTAGTGATGAATACAGAGGGGAAAACAGGAAGCCATTAGCAGACACATCGATCAAACTCACACGAATATAATGTGCATAATAGCACGATCCTCTTAATTGTGTATTATCCATAATGAAAAAGTAATGTAAATCACTCTAACGACAAGATGAACTGAGCAAGCAGTGAAGGTGGCTGCAGTACAGACATGGTGGAGCGTTAAAGGTCCAGTGTGTCAGATTTGGATGGCTCTATATTCAGATTATGATAGAAATAGAATATGATACGCATGAAAATAATAATCATTGTGTTTTTATCATCTCTACGGACACCGTGGGTCCTCTTGTGTCCACCACGTTGAAGCACCATGTGCGTACAGTAGCCCAGAAACTAAACTCTAGCTTGAGATCGGGCTCTTCCAGGTTTTTGTGTGCATCGCAGCTTCTCCGTCACACTGGGATGGAGACGGTGAGGGGGTCGCAATCAGCAAAAAAGCCACGAGATGCCACTAAATTCTGCACGCTGCTCCTTTAAGGGAAGATATCGATCACCCGATTGTATGTGTGGATCCGACTATTGACACCGAACACAAGTGTTAACTGTGGACTTCAACTCCCAGAATGACTGATTCATTTCAAAGCAAACATGCCAGAGTACGAGTGTTTTATCCTGTTACTTCACTGAACACTGAAGCAAACTAATCACTCAGTGTAGGCATAAAAATGAGACACTGACAGTCTACCAGAGACACGTGGGATTAGTTGATACTCAAGACTTCTTGGTAGCTTCTGTATCGGGCAATGGTTCATACACAAGTGTGCCTTGGAGAACTGTGCTGCGTATCCAGCTCTGTGCAGACGGCACGTTACATAAAGGACAGGGGGATTACACAACGGCGGCATTTGCGAAGTGCGGACAGCTAGAAGAGACACGAGGAATGCAGAAAGGACTGTTGGACGGATTCTGACCCTCGCCCTGCCGACAGCTGCTCTCCACCAAACTGCACTCGGGCACTACTGTCCACAACAGCATGAGCGGAATGAACACCACGCATGTGTCGGAGTCGATGAGGAGTGGCGACCCCAAGAACTGAGCTCGGGCGTACATCGCTGAGAAATATCTGAGATGCCTCTCCGTCAGGGGTCTGTATCACGGCGAGGGCGAGAGGGAGGGGTGGTCCGAAAACACGGCCTGTTCGCTAACCTTCATCCACACTTCTGACAGTGTCTGTACCGTTTGTCTAACAGTGATGCCAAACGAATGTAACAGAGTACATAATAAGCTCATTCTGATTAAAGCATAGTCTCCACTCTCTTTCTGCTTTATTTGCTCCCCACTCGGAGAGGCTAATAAAACATGACAATAAAGACGAAGGGCTTGTTTTTATTGCTCATTTCTGAGCACTTAATGTGGCTCGGAGGAGACGAGGGGGCCTTGTTTTCATCGTTAACGTCTGGCATCTTGGAAATGCGACGCCGGTGTCATCAACATGATGCAGTGCCCATCTGAAGGGAGCCAAGAATGCCATCATCATCATCATCATCATCATCAGTGCTATGCTGGCAGCAGTTTAGGATTGACTGTGTCTGATGTTCCTGCAGTTGTGAGACAGTAGATCATCCACACTAAAGATTAACCCTGTTTGAGTCAATATTAGTGGAGGGGCCTCTCATACTGATACTGTATGTGGAGGTGATATTTGCTCATCAGTTTGTGTTTGGCAGTCATCTTCACTATGACAGAACCTCCCTGTGAACAAACAACATGGGTGTGACCCTTCAAGGATCTAACACTGAGAGGAAAAGCTATTAAATCATCACAGGTGTGTCGAGGAGCAGGTGGACACCTACCATCGGGGACCTCTCTGTCGCTTATGTGCTGCAGGTAGGGCACGGTGTTGTCGTCGCTCACTTCGGTGCTGGTCTGGAACTCCTCCAGCCGCTCCGCCGGTTGTCTCGAGGGGAGTTTGGGGCTGGACTCGGGAGAGACGCAGCATGACACCGTATTCCCCATTCCCCCCTCCCAAAAAGAAAAACGGGCTTAAGCTTCCTCACACTATTCCAGCAGCCAAGTCCAAGTAGTGCAAATATCGGCAGCTAGCTAAAGTTAGCTTCCCCCAGCCTCATAGACATTACCGGGTTATAGCAGGTATTAGCACAGCGCTATCTCTCCGTGCTAAATCTCCGCTGTCCACCAACAACTCCCGGGAGCCGCATTCCTGTCCATTTGTGGGTTAACTATGTAGTGTTGACAGTCAAAGAAGAATTGGCCAGGCCGGCTCACTCTGTAGTACAAAACGAATGTGGTCTTATGTAATAATCGACGTTTTAACAAGCAGTTAAAATGCAGCTCGTTGCCAGTTCATTCATTCAACATTTTCGCTGCTAGCTACTAGCATTAGAGCTAACTAGTTAGCTTGTCTCATTAACTTTTCCTTTTTGTTTTTAATTTCACTTTTTGCTACCGTGTAAACACCACTGGCTCTACAAAATAAATACGTTACGACCTTAAGCCACCAAATCCTGGAAAATACATTTCAAGAGACTTTCCCCGAACAAGCCCACAGACGTCTTCTCCCACCCGGTTCGATGTGTAAGCCAAATCTAGCCCGAGGCTTCTGCGGCCTCCAGCAGGAAACCGAAGTAAAAAGAGAAAAATCCAAGAGTGTAGGCAAGAAATTCTCAATGAGGTCAGACTAAGCAGGCCTTGTCCGTGCTCCTCACAAGACAACCAACTCTGGCGGCTGACCCGGACTGCCCCATCAGTGTCTCCACCCCGACAGATACGTGCTGGATGTACTCCCCGCCGCCGCCGCCATCTGTTGAGGAGCTCACAAACGCACTACTTGGCACGGATATGTTGTAGCCCCGCCTATTTAGAAATTCCATTCGCTCCTATTGGCTGATAAATCAAAACAAGGACCTCTTAATCCCGCTCATTGGTTGAAGGAGCTGTCTGTTTGAGACGATTTAAACCGATGAAATGTATTTACAACGCGACTATTTTTGTATCATCGCCGATCCACACCCTTTTTGGACAGTGAAAACAGAAGCCAGTCCCCTATTGCATTATGTACCTGTCAATCAACGCATCCCTCCTCATTCAAGCAATATGACAGACCAGAGATGTCTTGTACTTCATATTTTTATTCATTAATATCTCCCCTTTTAATGAAATATCGCAAAAAATGTGCTTGATAAACACAAATTTGTCTGTTGCAGCATCTTTACAGTAGTCTAACTAATATTCCAGTACTTTTTTTTAATTAGAATATGTTGGTTTGAATATGCTTATACTCAACTCTGATAACTAGTATATTATTAACTTAAAGGTCCAGTGTGTAAGATTTCTTGAATTTTCCTCGGGATCAATAAATCTGTCTGTCTATCTATCTAGCTATCTAGATAGATAGATAGACGCATCGTGGCATCAAAATAATAATAGATAATAACTTTTGCTGATTTCTGTTGATCTTGTGCAGTGGCCTAAAACGTCAGACTTGTGGTTATACATACCACACTCACAGTAAACAGATCCAAAATGGTGCTGAAGGGGTTGCAGTGTTACATGTAAATCCATTGTATTTTTATTTATTTAAGCAAGTTTTTTATTTTCTTATTGTTTTGGATTGGTGGAGACAGCATATTTATGTTAGGTCAGCTTGTTTTCAAAGTTTACCATCATGAGTTTTTCAGGAACGTGCTGCATCTGTTTCATTTATTAATGTACTGAAGCCTGTTTTCCTCTTTAAATCATCACCACAGTTCATCTGAAAAAGTTAGGAATCTCTCCCTCAAAATAGGGGCCCCAAACAGCCAGACATAGCCCTGACAGTAGCCCAGAACAGGCAAGCCAAACACTGATCTAGATATGGACCTTTGCTTTTTATGTGAATTTCACAGCCAGAGTTTTTCCTTTATGTTTGGAAGGAGAGGGTGAGGCGTGGGCGTGTATTCATTTGGGTGCCACTAAATCCTACACACTGGACCTTTAATAAATTACATTATTTTTATTATTATTATTGTTATTATTATTATCAAAGAAATAACACACACACTTTTTTACTTGCATGTAGGGCTAATGATTATTTTGGTTGTCGACTAATCTATCAATTATTTTTGCAATTAGTCGATTAGTCACGATTATTTCTACTAAAATAGAACAGAACAGAAAGATGCATCATTTCAAAAGCTCAAGTCTGTGCATCATGTTTTTATGTTGTATCACCTAATACAATTATCAGTTTTTTTTAAGTGATTAAATATCTTACAAATTAATTATTAATATGCTCCAAATCACAGATTAGATTGCCACTGACACCCCAATCTGCGACCTAAACACTGGATTCCACTAAATCTTACACACTGAACCTTTAAGCTAAATTTTGAATGCAGAAATTTTACTTATGTTTCAACTAAATGTCTATTAATGTGAACAAACCCAGCTCTTCAACATGGTGCTTAACTGAAATAGGCCAACACTAAAAAGTACTTTCATGTATATCTGTAATCAAACTATAAAACAGAACACAAAGTAATTAGAAACTTGCTTAAAACTGCACATATAATGTATAATGATAAATTACCCCTTCATTGCTCATCAACATCTATTATGGATGGACCGTTCATATATGATTGATGAATCAACAATCAAATACAATCTCCAAGAGCAGTTTATTGCGACATAGCAAGTGTTTACAAAAGATGATGTAATATCAGAGTAACAGCACTTTCAGATGATGGGCTGGTATAGTTTTCTCATGTGACAATGTTGAAACAAACAGTATAGAACGCATCATTTGGTGACCTTGTCTCTACAAGATACTATACAATACATGGCATTTAAAATTCATAACTTGTAAAAGTGGCAATATAGAAACTGATCACGTTAGAAGTTGTTTAAAAAATGTTATTACTGTTCTAGAAATTATATATATATATATTTATATATATATTTACTGTATATGCTTTTACACACATGGATATCAATCTGTTTCATGCACAAATGAGGCCCGTGGATATAAATTATTCTGGCACGGAAATGAAAACACTTTTGGTTTTGTTGGCGAGACATTGTGTAATCACATCACAAAGTTGAGCTCACTGTATCAAATCAACAGAAAAAAAGAATATTACTAGTTTTTTTTTTCAGCACCAGCACTGGATGTGTGAATTACAAGAGGTGGGAATGAGGTTCTTTTTTTCAGAATATACAAAAGTTTTCGTCTCAGGTATCTGATGGCACCGGTATGTAAAGGTTTTGAGTGCTACCCAGCTTGTGGATTTCAGTTCATCCCCTCGAATGCAAGATTACTTCTGCATTTTGTTATGTCTCTACAAACATTTCTTTAAACGCGACGCTGCTGTGACAGGGACAACATGTACAGCTACAGTACATGCTAATGTGTTGACATGACTCGCTCAAAGCCTTCTGCATTAGTCCAAGTATGAGGTGCTGAGTGATTTCTTTAGCTGATCCAACCCTTTAATCCTCTATACATGACAAACGCATACTGTACAATATCAAAATGTTTGAAACTAAAAAAAATAAAAGAGCTACATGAACTGATCATCTTTAAAAAAATTAATTAAAAAGAAACAAAAACACATTTAAAGGAACACACTCTAATTATCAGAGCGACCATTACTGCCCCCAACACAGAAATACATTTGATGTCAAAATAATCCATTTACTAGCTTCTGGAGCTTTCAACCACAGAAATCAACCATCTTTGAATTATTTCATGCCCATTTCCATACAGTATAGCACCGATAAAGTATATTGTTATGTAATGAGTCAGCTCCATAGGTCACAAATAAAATCTAATGCAGCTCAGAAATAAAAGTTACCAGTTAACTCCAGTTCTATGATCGTGTTTCACGCATCAACAGTGAGCTAACAAAATATTAAAGATTTTAGGAAATGGGCTCAGCATTAACTCACATATCATTGGAATCAATGTCAATAAGAAATAACAAATCTAATGTAGCTCTGTTGTAAAATAAAAGAGGTTCACATACACTAAAACATAAAAAGAAAAATTGTGCTTTCATTTGATGAATTGGAAGATACAAAAAACTGCCGGAGCCATTCTGCTGAGGTTTAAGAACGTATGTTTGAAGGGTTCTGCTGTGCAGCTTAAAATATAATTTTTAAAAAAATGATGAAACCGATATATGTTGGACCCCAACTGCTCTCAACAGATTTGCTTCTCTACAAACACACACACTGTCGATCTGAAACAGAGTACAGCACTCCAAAATATCCAGCAAAGGCCTTTTCTTATACACTTAGCTGCCATCGTCGACGGTCGTAGGCCTGATGGATTACATGAATACACACACACACACACACGTCGTCTTCTATTATACACTGATTATGTTACAAATATGCAAAGTTGGTTTCGTACAAGCCATAAGAACATTATTTTTCATATCAAATAAACAGAAATACACAAGGTCTACACATGCTGTAGAGTCTATGTACAGTAATATAAAAAATAAACAGACAAATACGTACATGAATCTTCTCAAAAACCACACACGGTCCCATAAAGGGGATCTCTTTTCAGCACGCCTTTGTGGATTATTAGTATTAAAGTTCTGTAATCGTAGCAGACATCCAAATCTGCTACTTATTTATATTAAAATGGCCCTGCGAACTCACGTGATGTCGTCCACCATATTTTTACCACCTTTAACAGACATCGCAAAACAGACACGATATTAAAAAACACGGAGAGATGAAATGTCGTGGAACGTGACAGTTTACTGTGGCACAATGAGATGATGCTTGAGCTTCAGTCGAATGTGAACTGGGTTTGGAAAACATCTGTGTTTTTCTACGACCTTCTTCTTTTTATCTTTTTAGACGTCACTTATCTAAATCATGAGCACACGTGAATGTGTGCAGTATGTACCAGTGTTGTAGTACTCGAATGCAAGACCACTTTTTAAAGGGTCTCACAATCGACTGATTTTGTTTCAAGACCTTTTAAGATCACGACTGCGGGAATATCACCAGTGTTTCCAATTGTTCGCCTCGTAACGTCTAACTTGTCCCAACACAGTTTCATAACTTACTGAAAATATTTTTACACTTCAGGTGGAACTAAAGTTTCACTTTTTACAACGCTGAAGACGGTAAAACCGCTGAGAAATGGTTCATGCCATCTGCATGGCACAGAAAACTGAAAAAGGCGACAGGACAGGTCAGGTCAAAGGTTAACTACAAGAGTGTTAAAAAACACACAGCAGTTTGTAAATCCTGCAACACACTCACTGAGACCAAACAGACCCAATTTGGCAAGTATTAGCTACATTTAGCTATCTAAGTAGGATTAAAGACACAGTCTTGATACACTCTGGTCTTGATCTTGACTCGGTTTAGCCGGTCTTGACTACAACACTGGTAAGTACAGTGTTCTTTTGCAACAACCAGGTTGGCTAATAACTTCAGCACACTTTAGATTTGTTTTCAAATGTGAATATTTGAGATAAAATGGCTGCTTGTGTTGATGCTGCCTTAATGGACATCAGCTCGTGTGTAAAATGTCACCAGAACTAACAGGAATGTTGGCCAGAACTATAAAACCGTGAGTCTTTCTTTAAAGCTGAGCCTCATCCTGCTAGCAATCCTGTTTTAACTGCATCTCTGAGAGCCGTCTGTGGTGGACACTGAGATGAGACATGTAGTGAAAAGTCGTGCTACGAAACGTCCACGTGACTGTGACCGCCCGCTGTCTGCTGACACGCACCTTCACTTCCTTCAAGATCGGCAGTTGGTAGCATCTTTAAAAACACTTAAAAAAAAAAAAAAAGACTTGTTTGTGCCCAGTCAGTTGTAGAGTTCGCTATAGAAGAGGCCACATTTTTAGAAACGTTTGTTCACGTCAGGATGTGGAAGTAGACATTCACCATTCATTCAAAGCCTTTAACTGCAGCTGACCGAGCTTGCCTGATACAGAAAAGTCTGCGTCTGAGCTGTGCAAACTGTTTTAGGATATGAACATGCTCGAAGCTTGTTTAGCAGCTAAACATACTTCTGTTCTGCAAGTGAAAAAACATTTTAAAACCGGAGGACAATTTCAATTAAACTGCAGGTAACCATAGCAACGATGCCGATGCTTCAAGGATATTTAATCGAGCATTATTTCTTATATAAAAGCTCAAATTCAACGTGAGCCTCGCTCAGCTTTGGAGCACAGCGAGCGTTCTTTTAAGTATAATATTTCTTCACTGGCCTCCAGGGCCGCATGATTATGGGCAAAAATGATCATCACGATTATTTTGATCAATATTGAAATCATGATTATTCAAAGAGAGCACCGCTCTCACTCCCACGTTGTGCTACATTCTCGCTACATGTACAAAGAGCGCTCCTTATTCATTTATTTGTACCAAGTCTCTTTGATTAACATCGCTTGCTCTAAATCTCTCTGTTGTTGATTACACGGACTGTAGCTGCAACATCCAGGGTGTAACGTCACCTGGTTTGTTTAGGAAGCGCTTGATAGAGATGCAGATAGATATCTTGCAGAGATATCTATCAGCAGAGCACGCATTTTAAATATTAATATCACAGTCCATAATGTTCCTTTAATTGGGGGAAATCTTGTTGTTGTCAGCTTAGATGGGTATTAACCAAATCTATGACAGGCTTACAGTCAAATGTGTGTGAAGCCTGTTGTCAGCAGTTCATTTGACCTTTTTAAGACTACAAAGTTTCAGTCAGCATGTTGCTAACATCCATCATCGGACCTGGATGATACATAGTGATATACCTGGAGACACGCAGGTGTTTACAGTGTACTACAGTTTAGTGTGTTTTAAATGTATTCTACTGACGGCTCATTGAAGAGAAGGTAGTGTAAGCAGGCGGCTGTGTGCAAACTGGACGTCCAGGCAGGCAGAATCAAACAGTCAAAGTTTTTGAAAAGAAGTGAAATGCTACTTTAACCAGCTCGCTGTTCAGGACAGGAACTACTCAGATTTATGGCAGTAAAGGTCTTTAAGAGCTTTGAGTTCTTCGATTAGTGTCTTGTTTTGGTTCTCCAGGACGGCCACTCGGTTCTCCAGACACTTAACATACTCCTTCTTCTTCCTGCGACATTCACGGGCTGCCTCTCTGTAGGAAGGATAACACACAGTTTGTCTTGTTTGTTTGCTCATTTTAGGGGGGAGAAATGGGACGTCCCCCAGCCCGAACCTTCACAAAAGGCACCTGATTGGACATTAGAACGTTTCTGATGCAACAGCAAAGCCAACATTGAGATGTTCATACCTGTTCTTCATGAGGCGGACCTCCCGTTTGCGGGTAACCTCCTCGGTAGCGCCCTGGGTGGGGAGGGCGGGGATGAAGCCATGACCACCCCGGGGGCGATGGTGCTGGCAGGGGCTGCTCGGATCTGATAGGCCTGGACGTCACCGGAGGCAGCTGAGAGCAGTGGGTAGATGTTAAACTTGATGAAACCACTTCTACTCAGAGACTCGATGTGTCAGTCATATCAGATAGTGCTAGTTTCAGCGTTATTATTCATTAATACAGATGTTATGAAAACACGCTCTCACCTTGGACCACCACCTGGTTACTGGGCACCAGTATCTGCTGGCCGTCGCTGGTCTGTGCGTACTGGAGGATGGTGGCTCCAGGCTGGGCTGCTGCTGCAGCGTTGGTCATGGTCAGAGTCTGCAGGCCCTGGACTCCATCTGTACCGTTGTTAGCCAGCTGAATGGCCCCACCCTGTGTGATCGCAACTGTGTGTTTGGCGAGAAGGAGAAAGAAATCATCAGATCCCATCAATGCCCATCCCTGATGTGACACAACGCTTCCCCATCTCCACCAAACCAACTATCACCTACTGTATTGGCCACTGCTGGTCTGGTAGATGGGTGTGGGCACAGTAACCGTGGTGATCGCGGGCGTGGCGGCGGCAGCGGATGAATCCTCCTCAGCTTTTTCCTCCTCGATGCGAGGGACAGCCGGGGCGTCGGACGAAAGGTCGTTCAGGATTTTCCTGCAGGGACAAACAGGCGCACATTTTAGGTACTAGATTTTCAAAAGTTTACAAAATAAAAGCATTTTCCATGTTTGCTAGGATATTACAAAGCAATGCTACAAAAACAAGCTCAAGAAAGCAAAACAAGACTTAGTGTTTGCTATGTTTTATATTAAAAATAGCAGCAGGTGAATACTCATATAATCTTATATATATATATATATATATATATATATATATATATATATATATATATATATATATATATATATATAACAAAGAAAGAAAAGTACCAAGTAGTGTGGTAAAATGACCTTTAAAGTGGACACAGACACACACACACACACACACACACACACACACACACGCTACCTGTATGAGGGGCGTCGTGACAGAATCTCTCTGCGCTTCTGAGAGTCCGTCACACTGTCTACTGACTCCTGTGAATCCTCACTCTCTGCTATGGTGGAGATCTGGAACAAACAAACAGACAAACCCTTCAAACTTCACGTTCTGTATAGGTGAAACACCTAAAACTGTGTGTGTGTGTTTACCTGTACGGCCTGGACCTGTGGGGACTGGATAACAGACGGCTGCGCAGCCTGGATGACACCGTGGACCTGAACCGTCTGTCCGTTGGGAAGCTGTACCAGCGTTACTGTGGGACCTGTTGCTGAGGCATGGCCCGTTGTCATGGATACCTGAAAATGAGAGGTGAACGTGCCGTCTGCTCTAGTCACTTCAACATTTCCTTAAATAGTTCTGGATTTTTTTCTGGTAGTGTTAACGTGGTGTTACCTGTGCCAAAGTGGCGATCTGTGCCGGGGTGATCTGCTGGCTCTCAGTCTCAGTCACAGCAGTCTCAACCCCCTGCTGAGCCTCCACTGCTGACTCCATCTTCATTGGCTGAGCTGTGGGCAAAGATTTGAAGAGAAGCCGTTAAAACTGCACTTTTGCAGGGCTGTAACATCTGCAGCATCAGGATCACTGACAGTGACTGACTGACAGTTTGTGTGCCGTGGCCTTAGGAAACAACGTGAACTGAAGAACGCCCATATTAAGCTGTGTATGTTATCTGATATGCTTACACAATCCTCACAGAAAAGATCTAATTTCATCCTAGCACAAAAAAATCACTATATCACCTGCCATATTTATGATTGTTCACCCTTTAAAATTTCATATCTGTTGTTCTAGTTTGTAGAGGTGCTGACAGTGGTGGTGTGTTCTCTGTCAGGTTCAATCACATTTCAGGTGTAATAATCTGCAGGTCTGATTCCTATCAGGTCGGATTGTCTTCAGGTCCTTTCAAATATGGTTTCTTTTATGGAAAATGAACTACAGATATATATATTTTTGAGGAGTGTTGGCCTAACCTCAAAGAATTTTTCTGCAATCTAAAAATGTTGGAAAAATATCAAATCTAGATTTATGGTAAATGGTGCGGGGGGTCGAATGCGTGCACATCTGCATCTATTCATGAGTATTTATGTCGGAGCACAAAACTGAGAAAATGTCATAAAAACCTTCAAACACAACAGAATGAGTGTGATGAGAGAGGAAGACGTGCAGGAGGCAGCTGCTGTCTGTGTGTTCCCCATCATGCATCGTGGTCACACCCCCCTAAAATCACAATGAATCCTTCCATTTCTGACACTGACCGCACCCATCAGATGATTCAATTCATATTAAACCATAAATGACACTACACACGTTTGGTTTTTCTCAGCTTAGAACTGGGCAGTGTGCTAAATCATCTGTGACAAGCTGAAGCTTGGTTTGGTGTTTTTATTCAATAAGAAAACATGTGCCATCTGATCAGGAGAAGCTATGACTTAGATGATAAGTGTATATACGAAGATTCTGACATTCAAACTATGATGATTCCACTGAAGTCTCCAAGAGAGGAGAAACAATTGTATCTTTGTAAGTTTTAATACAAATCACATCATCTGTAGCTGATGCAGAACATGACGGCTTAGAGAAACTGTACTTTTTCAAAATAAGATGCACCAGCCCTCAGCACTGTACAAACTTCAGTATGTGGCAGTGATACATTGAATGTGTCATTCCTGTCCTCGTTGTGGCAGAAAAAAAAACTGTTAGTGTAATGTTCTGGAGCCGAAGGAATGATCTGCATCAAGTCTACTTCTCAAAATATCTAATTGTTACTTTAAAGGTCCAGTGCGTGTAGGGTTTAGTGACATTTAGTTATGGAGTTGCTGACTGCCCTCTCGCATCAACCTCTGCTTCATAATGTTCTGGGCTACTGTAGGAACATGGCAGAGGAGACAGGTTCATTGCTGGTTCAAGAACCAGAGCTAATTTGTTGGAAAAGGCTTACTCCTGATCCAAACTGCTCTTCATTATATTTCCCGTTGGGAGCCAGGATGTTTACCATCTTACTGTCACAGTTTAGCTCATAGCTAATCATGGATGTGTGCTTGTGCAACATGAATGAACGTGACTACATTTTTTTTATTTCACTTTCATTTGAATTATTTTAAATGACATTCCAGTGATTTTGTTTATTTTCATTATTTTTTGTAGTATTTATAATTAGTATTATTATTTGTATTATATGTAAATAAAATAAATTAATTGTTTAAAAGAATATTTTAGAGATTCCTCCAAGTACAACTTCATGGAGGCCGCGTACACGTAGGTTGAGAACCATCAAAACATAGTTATGAATTAAGGTTAACTGTATTAATACAGTTCATTGAATCCATTTTCTTTCCTGTGGCAGCCTTGGGTTGAAAGTCTGATTGTTCTACCTTTTCATAGCTATGTTATATATATATATATATATAAGTATTTTTGACAACCTTATTATGAATTATATATTGTATTTGTGTAAATCGAGCCCCCTGAATCTAACACACTAAACCTCTGATTAAATGAAAACAAACAGTAGTGATGACAACCTGCTGGTTAATTAGCTCATTTAAGTAATAGTAATAAAACCACTGTTAGCAAATGAGCTCATGATTAGTACTGTGAGGCTTAGCTGGATAATTAATTAATTAAAAAGGAGGCGACGGCTTCATTTATCTTAACACCTTTAATCAACTAATTAAAAGAACTGAAAATAATAAATCTTTGTTGGTTTTAATGGCTTGAAATATTTGAACTGTAATGAAGATGGAGTTTGACGCAGTCTAATTAAAAACACTAGAAACTAATGAACCTCCTACATGTTGGTGCTGCTGCTCCACCTGCCTACTACATCCTCATCATCATTGTCTCCTGACTCTGGTTCCTGTGGTCTCCGGCAGCAGAGTGCGGGGCCGGGCACTGAGCGCTGATCTGGGACCTGTTGTTCACTGTGATCTCACACTGTGCGTAGCGTCTCTCCGCTGCATGATTGGCTTTACACATTTCTCCCTCTGCTTTTCAAACATCACTTGGAAGCTCGCTGTGTGACAGCAGAGCCACATGGCGGGAAACGCCCCCCTCTTCTTTAACACGCACACACATACACATATATAAAGGAGACCTCACATCCCAGCAGACCACAGCCAGCTAACACATTCGTCTGACCGCAGAAATAACACGCAGTGTTCAGTCTCCAGGCCTCACTTCATGTTTTCAACCGAGCACGGCGGCCTGTAACGGCGAATCCCGTCCGGACCAATGAATGAAAGACAACACCGAGACGGTTATCGATAAAGCGGGGTCATATGAGGGCGTGTACAATCATGAATAATCGATATGAGAGCGGAAATATCCAAATTAAGTCGAGTGAGCAACAGAATTAAATGAACATATAGCGGCTAATGGTCCCACTGCGCCGTTAAGGGTAAAAAACGGCGCAAACGTGTGCGGAGTTAGCTCTGTCCACTACCGCATCATTTGACAGCTGAGCGCGCGAACGACGCTAAAGTGCTGTGACACTTTGTGACGTGTTAACACACAAAGTGTCGTCTCCCGGTCCACACACACACCACCAGCACCGTTTTTGTCCCAGTCAGCCGCAGCCTCCCCTCCCCTCCCACCGTCCGTCCTCATACAAACACACCGCGGCGCCATGATCTCTTTGTTTCCTCCGGGCCGAACCCGACCACACCGACACTTTCTACAGCCGCGTCCTGTCTCTCAGAGCCCCGGACACCGCTCCGTCCTTACCGGTACAGACTCCCTTCGTCACTCTCGGGCCTCCGGAGCTCCACTTTTATTCTGGCCGACACGTAAGAGCCCGCGTCAGGCTACACCTCCGCCGCGTCACCGGGAACAACAACACGGAGATTGGAGAAGGACGAGAGAGCAGATGGCGACGCTGGCCGAAAATTACCGACGTGCGGACGGAGAAGGGCGGAAAATACCGAGGAGAAGCGGATCGTAACGACACTGTCTTTGGCGCCTAAATCATTTGGCAACGTTTTACAATAAGCAGTTTAATAATTCGCCTATAATAACGACAGTAATCTGTTCCTTAACAACGTACACACATAAATCACACATCTTTTTAATTTTTAGTGTAGTTTAGTTTTGAGTGGAGTTTGGCGTTAGAACACCAGAAATAGTCCATTATATGGAGTTGTTTCTATTATTTTGTGTTATAAAATCCATATTTATTTCAGGTCATAAAGGATTAAAATATAATAAATAACTTTGTTAACACAAATATTCTGTAATGCATTAAAATGTAAATTCAAATATTTAGAGCCTTTTTTGCAAGATTATATTTGTTTAATACAGAGAGTAATTGGTCACATGACCAGAGTTTAGTTGAGTGGTAATTGTGGCATTGTGAGCAGGAGAGAGCATGGATGTAGAGGGAAGACCTGCTGCCCCGTTGTAACTTTGATTCTGCATGTGGTCCAAGCAAGCAATAACCTTGGTGGCTGTAAAGTGAAGCCAACGCTTGAGGCTGGCTGCAGAATGTGTCAGTCTCCATAAGTCCCCATGTTAAAAGCAGAAATAAACATATTTACAGCCTGGTACAAAAAACAGTTTTGGTCTCTATAGCTAATTTCCCTGTTCATGACAACTGTACTAAGGGTGAATTTTTTTTTATAGAACTCACCTGTTCAAATTATATTAAGACTTAAAGTTATGCTGAATTAACAGCATGGCTGCTTTGATTGACAGGTAGGTACCATTACAGGTGGCTTGATTGCACAACTAGTCATCATTCAGCCTGCCTCAGGTCCGCTAAAGATCCATGTCTTTGCCTACTTTTAGATTAGCCGGGAACATGGCAGCAGGCAGCGCCACAGATTCTGAGCTTCAAAACAGCACTTTGGAAACCTACGGGTGACGTCACGCATACTCTGTCCATTCTTTATACTGTCATTGGGTCCAAGAGGCGCACACAGTAGTTGTATTTCAGTTGTGTATGTTGTGTATGATGTAAAGGCTTATGTGTTTTAATATGTACAATGTAATACATTTCAGTAATTTTATTTGATATCACTTTTCTGTTAGGTTTCGAGCCAGTTTGCCGACACTTGTCTGGGAGCTGTATATATGAAAATGTTTATATTTCTTTATACTTTTCATGGTGTCTGATAACCAGACAGACACAGAGCGAGAAATAAAATATTAAAAGACATCTGTATGATTCGTGGCCATTATTTCATTAGACCAGTGTACTTACAGCTAGCTTACAGGTTCTTCTTATATAGGCTGGAGATGTTTGAGAGAATGAAGAACTTGCTCTTGATCTGTAGATTACAAGATGAATCATTTATCTGATTGCAGGTATATGCTTTGTATATTACAGCAGGAACCAGCCTTCAGCGTAACACTGAGGACCTTCAGGGAGGTTTCAGAGACATACAGTATACTCTCATGTGGAGTTCTGGTTGCAATTCTCTCTATCTGCCCCTGAGCATAGTTTAAGGAGGCTGGAGCCTGTCCTAGCTCACATAGGGTCCATCACACTGCAATCATGTCACTTCATATATGAAGTGAATGATATAAGAATATATGAATGATATGATAGTCTCAATTTAACTGGGAGAACATGCCCGTCAGGACTTCTCTAAGGTTGTGATGTCACAACTATACAGTCACCACCCTTAGCCATGCCTCCATCAGAAACTACCCGGACTGACCATCGGGGGTATGCTATAATCTTTTACGAACAAAATGTGCTGTTCTTACTGGAGCTCCAGAGAGAAGCACGAGAGGGGAAATGTAAAACTGTACTGAGATAAAATTCTAAATCAAAATCTGATAGTACCTTTAAGATCCAGAACCTCCCTGCTGTCTGCAAATTACTGCGACACCATCTGGCATGTGTACATCACTGTGACATGAACTAAGTGAACATGCTCTACACACACACATCTTGCAACCACATTCTTACACATGCATTTGTTTTCATGGAGTGACAAGCCAAAGTGTCTGCTGGGAGTTGTCACTGTGACCACCAGAGGGAAGCATAATACCATTTTAATGCACGGACTGGCCACAAAACATAAGATTGTCCCTTTAAAGAGATAAATATTTTATATTATATAATATTTTATTATTGACCACATAACCATATCTAGTTGGGACACAAAGCAATTTTATGCTATTTTGCATTGAATTTTGAGCAACACATGCCTCAGAATGGCATGTTTAACTAAACCTTGATAACAAGATTCTCCACAAGATGAAAAAACTACATTACATTTGTACTATAGTAACAGCATTACCACGTCAACAAAAACATGTGTATATACTGTACTCAAATAGTTCATTTTCTATCTGTTCACATCCACAATACAACGCTCTCATTGGAAAAGGTAGAAAAGAATCAGAACAAAAACTTCAACAAAAGGTTTTCATTTGAATTGAAGTGGGGTTTTTATGTATGTCAAACCTCAGAATCAGTGTTGTAGCCCTCGAAATCGGTCTTGATCTTGACACCGGGCTCAAAACCACTTTTTAAAGGCATTGTCTCGGAATTAACCGCATTTTTACTCAGTCTCAGACAAGGTCTTGGTCATGATTTGGTCTCGATTTAGTTAGTCTTGACTGCTCAGAATGGAAAATATCAAATGTAATCTGACAGGATTTTCCTTGTTTCTTTCATGGAACCATAGCTCAACCAGAAAAGGACAGAAAGGCAGCATGTTGTTGATCTCCCCATGTAGTGGCGCTGTAGAGTTGTGTACACTCTCTGACCATGTGCTCCTCCATCTCTGCCTACCCTCTGTCTCCCCTCCTCCTCCTCCCCAGCGACAGAGAGCTGGTGTGTCATCACGCAGATATGTGGAGTTTATCAAGGCAATTCCTTTTATAATCCTCCTGATGCTCGTTGCCGGTGTTTTATCTGTTTAATAGCATTTTTCTGCTACACGCCATAAAAAACACCCTTTTTATTGTGACACCAAACACATTGTTTGGGGAATTGACCCTGCCCGGGTAATGAACAGCAGTGAATTTGCAGCCAGTTATAAAAAAATAAAGAGAGAGAGAGAGAGGAGGGGCTGAAAGGGGGTAGACAATTTTGACCCAAAGACCAAACAGGAGAGGAGGAATATTTTATGGGAGGGGGAGGAAGCCTGTTCTCCACGTCCCATTAGAGGTTTCAAAGTGGCTGGTTTTTAATTGTGTTCTGGTTTTGTCATCCATTAGCCAACATTAATTTATGTAAAAAAACAAAAACAAAACAAGAGTGCAACATTTTAATTACCATTTTGTAATATGCAATCTATATTCTTGATTTAATCCCAATAGAAGAAACCTACATATAAAAATATACAAACAGGAAACAAATCAAAGGAAACGGTTAAAGCAACATTGCACAGAATTTTTTGTGATTTTGATTTTTGTCATAAACAGACTCTCTCATTATGTCCATAGAGGCTGCTCAGCCTGGTTATACTGCCCGCTTGATTCTCTAGTGCTCTGAACTCACAGTCTGTGCAGTCTGGCTAACAAACTGAGTTAACATTAGCTAACAGCAGCTACAGTTGGCAGCAGTTTACTTTACTGTCCATCGGGAAACTTTCTCCATAAAATATGATCCAGTTTCTCCAAAATCAGTCAAATAGTTACACACAATGTTGCTTCAAGAGTCATAGAAATCATGAACTTCATCAACTAAACACCTATAGGAAAGATCAGAGAATCTATGACAAGGAGCACCAAGGCTGCGCTGGATGCTTGTGGTAGACTAACACTTTACTAATATTAATAATATAGTAAAGAAACATGACCTGACGTGTAGCCTTCCTCAGAGATGCTGCATTTGCTGCCACTGTTCTCTGGACAAGTGTGTTTGATTGCATCACCAACGTACTATGACAATGTCATGCTACTCACACAGCCAACAGTACAGGGAAATGTGAAAAGATTAATTATGGCAGAATATGTGCAATGTGTTCAGCATTAATTCTATGTCCAGACTATCACGTGGTATAAATGGGGTATTATTTTAGTGGCTGTAGTCCACCAACATTTCCAATACGTCTGCTGCCGTCCAGTGTTGAATCTGTGAAAATCAGATCATGTTTTATAGAATGGGCGTGCTGATGCAAACAGGTGAGCGTTTTCACTGCCAGCCTAATATTTCATGTCTGACATTTTTCATAAGCAGCGTCTGTGTTCGTGCTCCAGGCAGACGAGGTTTTTCAATTTTCACTAAATTCAAACCCCCGCTGCTCATTTTCACCAACGCGTGGAGTGTTGATGACACTTTCACAACAAACAGCGAAAGGTTACCTTTCCTGACACGCTCTTGTTTGTTGTGTGTGTTCAGCATCGCTCAGCAGCTACAGACATTTTATTTGATTTTTTTTTTAATATGTGCGCTCATTTAGAATTTCTGAAAAATGTATTTCTAGAATTTCATGATAGACAGTGAAAGACGGAGAAGTGTTAAATGTTTGACGAACAGAGAGGAAGATTTTAAAGAAGGAAGTGTGTTCATGTTGAAATAAAACTGATTTTACACACACACACACACACACACACACACACACACACACACACACACACACACACACACACACACACACACAGACAGACACAGAAAAAGAAAGAATCAATAGAGGCATTTGGTCTATTATCATAAACACACAGTGTGTGTGTGTGTGTGTGTGTGTGTGTGTGTGTGTGTGTGTGTGTGTGTGTGTGTGTGTGAAGAATGGTGTTTTTATCTCCAGATGGTTGACTGAGACTTGGCTGGTTGGTACAGAGAGTCAGAGAGAGAAAAGCAGGCAGACGGCGTCTTTTCTACTTGAGCTTGGCTAAATGTGTGTGTGTGTGTGTGTGTGTGTACCACGTCTGCCAACTTGCCCGCCTGTATGTGTGTCTGTGTGCATGTGTGTGTGATTGACCTTGAGGAAGGAGGCTCAGTTGGAGGAGAGAGGGATGAAGAGCCCACCTCCCCCCTTCACCTCCCTCACCCCCCCGCTGTGCCTCCCCCCTGGGTAAAGAACGACTGGCTTCTCATCCTCCTCCTGTCCTCTCTCTTCTTCTTCTTCTTTCTTCTCTGATTCATTTCATTGCTCTCCTCCTTCCTGCTTTCATCTACTCTGCTCTGCTTTCATGAGCATGTTCCCTCTTTTTTCTTTCCTCTTCTTGTTTCCTTGTTTCCTCTCCTCTCCTTGTTTTCTTTCCTCTCCTCTTTTTCCCCCCTTTTGCCCACCCATCTCCTTTCCTCTCCCCTTTCATTTCCTCCCTTGTTTCCTCTCCTCCTTTATGTCCTCTCCTTTCATGTCCTTGTTTTCTCCTCTCTCCTCTGTTCCTTTCCTTTTACTCTCCCCCTTTATGTCCTTTCCTTTCCAATTGTCTCCTTGTCTACTTTTGTCTCGTCTCATCTCCACTTTTATCTCCTCTCCTTATTTCCTGTTCTTTCCATCCATTTCTTCTCTCCTCTCCCCTCTCCTTTTCCTTCCTTGTCTACTCTCATCTTCTTGTTACTCTGTTTCCTCTCCTCTCCTTGCTTTCTCTCATCTCCTTTCCTCTCCCATTTCATTTCCTCCCCTTGTTTCCTCTCCTCCTTTATGTTCTCTCCTCTTATTATTGACTCTTCTGTGTCATCCTCTCTTCTTTTGTCATTGTTTTTCTTCCTTTCTGTCCCTTTCCTTTCCACTTGTTTCCTCTTGTCACCTCTCATCTTGTCTCATCTCCCCTTTTATCTCACGGTTTCCTGTTCTTTCCACCTTTTTCTCCTCTCTTCTACCCCTCTTCACTCCTTGTCTACTCCCCTCTCCTTGTTTCCTCTATTTGATCTCTTTTCCTGTCCTTTTTTCCTTTTACTGTCCTCTTTTATGTCCTTTACTTTCCAATCATCTCCTTTCCTCTTGTCTCGTCTCCTCCTTTATCTCTCCTTATTTCCTGGTCCTTCCTCTCTCTCTCTATTCTCCTCCTCCAACAGTCCCTTTCAGCAGCCAAGGTGTTTTGAGAGGGAGAAAAGAAGCACAGATATGTCTGAAGAAAAGGAGAGCAGGGAATCAAATGGCAAACTAAAAGCTCTTTGAAAAGCTGCAGGATGTCCGGGGGGTAATTTAAAAATCTTGCTCTGGGAAAGGGTCAAAGAGAAGGTGTGACAGTCGACTGCAATACGCTTGATATTCACAAAGAGGCTTTGATTTCTTTACAACACCTGTTTCATCGTGTTTCACCGTGTTGTCTGTCACATGACTTGGTTTTGTTCTGTTGTCCTTTCAGATAATGCCATGGAGGTAGATTCTTCACAGCGTGTTTGTTTGCTGCTTCACACTGTCTGTTCAGTCACTGGTTGAAGTGCACTTAACTCATCCTGTCTGCCTTCTTCTTTCTCTCTGCCTCTCTCATCTTCCCTCCCAAATCATATGGTTCAGCTGAAAAGGGATGCAAGTAAACATTTTGGTATTTTTATAGAGGAAAGTAGACACAACTCTAAACTATTACAGCTTTTTATGTAGAACAACAGAGAAACCATTCACCTCATCTCAGCCAGTCAATATTAACCCTTAAAGGTTCCGTATGTAAGATTCTGAGGCTTTTTATGTATTAATTTAACATTTAGTCACTTATTATTGCTAATGGGTAAACAGGTTGTAACATAACTTAAAAATGACTTTCTGGGTTGCCTTTAACAGCCTGTGGACTGATTTCTATGTAAAGGATTCAGGGCAAATTTTTCGTGAAAACTCTGAGGATGTTATATTTAAATGAGTGCCTTCTCTCTCCACTTCCCTACATTGTTTAACTATGAAACCACTACTAGCCAACTGAAAAACTCCTGGTGGGGTTTAACAGTTTTGGTCTCTATAGCTAATTTCCACGTTCATGACAACTGTACTGAGGGTGAATTTTTATAGAACTCACATGTTCCAATTATGTAAAGGCTTAAGTTATGCAGAATTAACAACATGGCTGCTTTGATTGACAGGTAGGTGCTGTTACAGATGGCCTTTTTGAGCAACCAGGCTTCATTGGGCCCGACTAGATCTGCCAATGATCCACGTCTTTGCTGATTTTTAGATTAGCCAGGAGGCTGAAGAGGCAGGACTGCCAACATGGCGGCGGCCAGAGCCACGACACTCTGAGCTTCAAAACCGTCCTTCAGAAATGTGGAGTAAAGTGAACTAGTAAAAATGATCGTGAAATGATCGTGATAAAAATGAAGTGAATCGAGAAAAGCCTTGTAAGCCTTGTAATACTGTCAATGAAGAAATACTCTTGATTTCTGATATGAATGGCATCAACACTGTTCCACTGTTTTTAAGTCACACTGCCCCAAGCTCATGTCGTAGCGGCCAAAGTTCCTCATAGAAACACTGATTGTGTTGTTGATTGTGAGTTGGGCTGAACAGAAAATTATCAAGAAGTCTGAGAAGTAACATGAGGAAGTATTTTACATTCAGCACTAGATGGAAAATTGTAGATTAAGTCTGTTCGCTGCCTCTTAAAGATGCAGCTGTCCCTGCGAGTCCCTTTATGACAACAAATTTAAAGTCACCTGTCAAACAGTGAGGCAGCGGAGGCATAGTGAATGAACTGACTGAACTACAGTGTGGTTTAGAAGTAAACTACATGGGTGGCATGAATTACAGTAAACTGAATAAATTACATGCTTGTTTGTTTTTTAAAGTGACAGTCTTCAAGCATGCCTGTAGGTAGAGTCTGCAGAGAGCAGCTGATGAAATGTATTCCTCACTGACGTGAAAGGTATAATTTGCCTTTATAATGTCAGGTCTGTGATACTCCTAGCTGTCATAGTGCTACAATAAACAATATTAGACAAAAATACATGTTAGTGACAATCTGAAGAGCTCAGGGGTCCATTTTATATGTTCCCTGGAAAATGATGTCAAATACAATAAAAACAGTAATAAATATAAAGGCGCCTAAATAAGCTGCCGTGTTTATATCTCTCTCCGTCTCTGCTTTCTGAACTGACTCATGGGCTCAAACAGTCTCCGAGATTTACTATTCACATTCCTCTATCTGCACAGCACACGTACACACTCGTTTAACGTACCTGAAGTCACACACTCTCTCTCAGCCACAGATCTGCTGGATGATGTGTGTGTGTTGAGGGAATCCTGCATGGTACTCAGTGTTACTCTTCAAACACCTCCTCCATATGAAGCATATACTCTCCTTCTGACTGCTCCATCCATCTTCTCCCTGTTTCCACTGTGACCTTTAAAAGAGTGGAGGAGGAGAACCAAGAGGAGACCTTTAGCAATGGAGTGTATCCTCATCTTATAATTGTCTCCTTTAAAACTTGACTAACTAGACTGGTGCTCCCTGTTGTGTAAAAACTATTATATCCCGTTCATTAGTATAAATAGCTTAACATTTATGATATATCAAACATTAAGTAAGGTCAGCGATGTGAAGTAAATGATCCATGGAGGAGATAAATGTTTTGAAGATGGAAGCATCAAATAAATTTAAATTTATAAATTAATAAGAAAGCTACCTGTCCAGGGTGTACCCCATCCCTCGCCCAATGTCAGCTGGGATTGGCTCCAGCCCCCCTACAACCCTGATAAAGATAAGTGGCTATGGAAAATGGGTGGATGAACGAGGTATTCCAAATAGACCCTTTGCTAAACTCCATCTCACTTAGTTACTGTTGCTATGTCTGATAAGCTTTGTAGTAGAGAGCATAAAGAATTATAATATTCATAGTAACTTAAATACAATAATATTATTAAACTTAAGTACTAACTTAATGTAACTTAAGTACTAAATATAATTAACACAAAAGTAGCTTCTCATTCTTAATCATAGACGATCACTTTTGTTGAAATTACAGCTACACTCAAAAAAATGTTTAGGCCACTTATGCATTTCAATTACATGGAAAATTTCCATCTGTTTAAATTACATAGTTTTAATATAAATAAACAAAGAAAACTTAATGCGAAGCAAGTAATGAGATTTATGTAACAGTACTTATACATTCAAAATGACTGCATTCATTTTTGCTGTTGGGTTTGGGCAAACAAATTGGCTTTATTAATATTGAATGCATAAACCTGGCTACTACTACACTACTATGTAGTGGAAGCACATTGAGTTTATTAGTACTATTACATAAATCTTATTACTTGCTTCACATTAAGTTTTTTAGTGAATTTATGTAATTCAAATGGATGTAAATTTTCTACGTAATTGAAATGCACAAGTCCTGCATTTTGGCCAAAATGTCTTTTTGAGTGTGTCTGGATTTCGTCAACTGAACTAGCTAGCTGTGAATTGGCCGAAATCTTCAGGTCATTTGAATCATTCATTCTTTCTTTGAGAACCTTACAAATGGATTCTAAATATATATTGAGTAGCCAGTTATTCACAGGATCATAGTTAGTGCAGTATTCTGAGAAACAAATTATCCATCAGCTCTTTCTTTCTAACATAGAGTAATGTCGTTCACATGTTTTCAATAGAGTATATATGGTAGTAGTTTTATGCCAGGACCCCATGTGTCATGTGTTTGTCACGTCACGACTACAAATTCTTCTGGGACGTTTCTGAAAACGCGCCACGGTGCTTCCAGTGAGTTTACAAGCATTGACTAGAACAGCCACGATAAGCTCTGGCGGCCACGTGTTTGCCATTTACCCAAAACAGCTAACCTGACTGTTCCAGATGGTTTGTTCCACAGACCCGACTGGAGAGCCATTAACTTCATCCAATCAGATCAACAATGATATGAATGGCATCTACACTGCCACTTGAACGGCTTCCATTGTTCTGTTTTTAAGGCACAATGCCCCTAGCTTATGCTGTAGCTGTCTGATTGGTCTGGACATAAAGGTATAGCCTGGCAAGATTTATTCTCACATGATCTCATCATCTCGCAAATCTTGCCTTGCAAATGTTACAAAACAGCATGTTTACATTCAGGTGACAAAGCTCTCTAGTGGCTATAGTAATTATGATGGAAGTAAAAGAGGTCCATGCAGAGAGGAGGTTAGGGTGTAATGGATTGATCAACAAAACATTGGGAGAGTGTTGTTCGTCTGCAGTTTACAACTGACAGGGGCTTTTTCTATAACCTAGTACCCCCACATACCTGTGCCAGGCCATTGTTCCAGCGGTCCATTATTCTGAAACCCCAATAGTTCGAAAAATGTCCCATTGGACTGAAAGCTCATTTATCTAACTGCCCATTATCCTGAAAACAAACACCCATTGCTGTAAAGGCCCATTGGTCTGGAAATACACACTCTCCCTGCAGTTGTTAGTCCAGTGACTGCCAGGCCTGTCCATGGTGTTCAATCAGTGGGAGGTTTGTCCTTAAAGCGACATTATGTAACTTTTCTAAAATAACAGATCATTTTGATGATACACTGACTAGTAATCAACTGAATGGTGTCTCTGTGATTCCCACTATGCAGCCCGTACCACTATCCTTGTACTATATAACTAATATATAACACACGATAAGTACATAATGCTTTACAGCACTAACCCACACACCACCAATTATTTCTGTGATTTTGGTAACTGGATCATATTTTATGGAGACAATTTCTGGGGTGCTTTGTGACTGCTGAACTCTCTGTGACTTACAGAGTTTCCTGATGGACAGTAAAGTAAACTGTTGCTGTTAGCTCAGTTTGTTAGCCGTGCTTCCTGGAATGTGATCTCAAAACGGTGTTTGTTTCAGTGTTTGTACCACGTGCGTTTTTAATCAAGTCAAGGAAGTGGAGGTTTTAACGCTGGAATGGGCACCATAACTGGGCTCATCAAAGGCGAAGAGACTGAAGAGTACATTGATGGAGGAAGCTAAGAAGAGAAAAAGAAAGTGACCAAGCAAGAAGCCGCTGCAAGAAGTTCAGTTTGTTAGCAGGGCTGCCTAGACTGTGCGCTCAGAGCACCAGGGACGTGTTACTGTTTGTACCAGAGGCGTCTTGGACCACTGGGACGAGGTCGAGGTCCCAGTGGTCCAAGGCATGTGGAACGGGGCAAATGGGCATTCGAGCTGTCGGTCAAATGGGACATTTTTCAGACTTTTGGGGTTTCTGAATAATGGACCGTTAGAACAATGGGCAGTCCCCCACATACTAATTCAATAGCTAACGATATGCTGACTCTTGACCCTAGAGTAATGCTTGGTTACTCCTGTATAGTTAGCCAGGAATGCTAATGACAAACACAGTTTTGTTCTTGTGGTTTTGGTGCTAAAAAAGACACAACCCTCCAAACTCTCTCTTATGTATCATGCTAAAAAGCAGGCACAATCCATTAACTAAACAAAAATCTCGATGAAATGAGTTTACAATGGTTTTTCGTATCTTACATCCCTGATGCGTATGAGTTGTGTGCTGACAAGGAAGTTTATTACTGCTTTGCATCCACACAGAAAGAGCAGGCATCTCATTTTTCTGTCTGTGCATCCTAGTTTCTACATTTAATGTCTGGGAAGAGCTGCTCATCATTTCCCCTGAGCAGAGACTGAGTGCATGCAGAGGAGGAGTGGGAGGCGAGAGGAGGCGAGCTGCGAAGGCCCCGAACCGGGCTATTTTTATGAGGCAGATAATAAAGATATGGAGATGAAGCATCGATATGCTACCTGAGGACCTTCTCTCTGCTCCCAGTCTGGCCCGACAACCTCCTCTCTTGTTTCTGCTCTCCAGCACCCGTGGAGGATAGAGAGAACAGCCTGAGATGAATGAGAGTAATAACCCTACTGTCAGGAGAGAGAGAGAGAGAGAGAGAGAGAGAGAGAGCAGTGGGGAGGGTCATGATGGTGTAAACACCAGAGTGAAAGCTTGCAGGTCTGCGGTTCTATTTTTACTACGGCACAGAGGGAGGAGGAGGGGGAGGAGAGAATGGATGGAGGGAGGGGAGAGGAAGTGGTATGAAAATGTGAGCTCTGCATTATTCATGGACCCGGTAGAGGAGCATGGACGGCGGCGGGGACGCCATACACAGCTGTACTGTTTGCACTTATATACTTATGAGAACACTCATTAACATAATATATTCCTTAACCAGGAACTTAAAGGGGAATATGAATTATTTTACACATTAAAGATCTACCCATAGGTCATCATAAATTAAAAATAAATCAAATGTGTAAGGGGTCACTCACAGTGACAAACCCACAGCTCTGCTCTGCAGCACCCGTGGGCTTTCTGGCCTCTTTTAGCTCATAGTTTTGGTTTAATAGTATGTTTACTGTAGCTTCAGTCTCAGCTCTCATCAGCCAGCAGTTTCCAACAGCAGCAGGCAGCTGTTTGTAACAAACAGACTCAGATAAACAGACTGTACACTAAGATCAGCAAGAGACAAGAGACAAGATATTGAGGAGTGAATTTTAGACTTCACTGGGTAATCATCAGGTGAACACCAAAACTGCTGGCTAAAATGTCAATTTCGTACTCTTTGGGCTTAAGTTCTTCTGCCCCCCAAGTGGCCAAAATGCATCTGATGCAGCTTTAAAGTCAGTTCTCACATTTTTACAATCTCAAACTATCTTGTCATTTTAAAAGGGGGAGTTATAGGTGACACCTGACCAAGCAGTAACCTCTGTGTCTGTGAAATGAAACCAATGTGGAAGTACTAAAAACTGCAGTTCCTCAAACGTCCACTTGAAGCTGGCTACAAAACATGTCAGTCTCCATAAGTCCCCATATTAAAATGTCCAACAGAAATAAACATGTTTACAGCCTGGTACAAAAAACAGTTTTGGTCTCTATAGCTAATTTTCCCGTTCATGACAACTGCACTGAGGGTGAATTTTTATAGAACTCACCTGTTCAAATGATATTAATGCTTAAGGTTATGCAGAACAGCATGGACGCTTTGACTGACAGAAGAAAGAAGCAGGACTGCCAACGTGCCAGAGCCACAGATTGTGAGCTTTAAAGCGGCTCTTCAGAAACCTGTGTGTGACATCATGACACATGCCATTCATTCTTTATGCTGACAGTGCACCTGACCTGAGGATATGGCAACCGTACAATGCAGCATACTGCAGCACTGGCAGTCAGTTGATTAAATTTCAGGTGTAACACAAAGTGAGAAACACAAAGTGAAAATTATGACAACATCTGGTCCTTTTTTTAGTCAGCTTATAAGAATCTCCTGTAATCAAAGAGTTTATCATGTTTGATATGAATAACTCGTGCAGCTTTAATGTTACAGACAGCTGAACAAAACTTGTGTCAGTGCAAATACTTGTTTACTTTTATGCTGAAGTAAAGTAAAGTAAAATGGCTCTCTCATTATAGATTAAAAGATGTTTTGCTCTTCTGTCTGGGGTGTCTCTTTGCATTTATTTGTATTGTGTGTGTAATGTGTGTGTGTGTGTGCTTGTGCACCTCATTGAGATTTCAATGTGTTTTTGACCATGAACTCTTTTTCTTGGGTCATCTCTACATCTCATATTTCACAGCAAGTTTATGGATTTATTCATGTTCACATCTGATACTCCGGTATCCTTGTGTGTGTTTGTGTGTGTGTGTGTGTGTGTGTGTGTGTGTGTGTGTCGCTGTATCACTGCCCTGCGCTGTGTGTGTTTGTTCATAGATGCCATATTATTTACATGGATGAGTGACCTTCACAGGGTCGTGTCACGCTCAGTAAAACCCTCCGTGCTGTAACTGTGCACAGTTTTCAGCCTTTTTACTCCCCTCTTTCAGACTGGCATGAATATCACGTTTCCTCGTGAAGGAGCTTCGAGAATCACCACAGCTTTGTGTTACACGCAGAAGTCTCACTACCTCATATGACAGCGAGGGTTTGTAGTATAAATAGGCTCTGCCTGCTAATGTGATGTGATGTATTAAATATACTCCAGGGTGCCATGAAAATAAACAAAGGACAGTACAGAACTGGGAGACATTGTCCAGACTATATATATCTACACCCCCTAGAAAACAGTAAATCTTCTCCTGGTAATGTTAACGTATAACTCCATAATAGGGTGTTTTCACACTTTGATTTTATACATTAAATGATGAGATGTAATATGTTAATTAGTGAACTTTATTGGTGCTACTAGGAAGATTTTGTTTCCTTTGGAGGAAGCAAGGCCAATCTTTATGCTAAGCTACGTTAACCCACTGCTGGCTCCTGCATCATGCAGACATGAAAGTGATAGTGATCTTCTCATCTAAGTCCTTGGCAAGAAAGTGAATTTCTAAAAATGTTGGACTGTTCCTTTGAGGAGGACCTATTTAATGGGGCCTTTAATATAAAGTAGTGATGTTAATTAAAGATATCGGCAAAGACATTAAAAGCGACAGTTTTAAGAAGAGACTTTATGTGAGAATATTTCACAGAAGATCTGATCTCTAATCTTTGGATAAGTTTTATGAAAAGTATCAGAGCGTAGCTATTAATATTATATATATTTGTTAGAGATTAAGGTTCTCGTTGAACATTCATCATCATTCAACAATTCTCATTGAAAATGAGGCTTGAATTTGAAAGTGCATACAGTACAACAGATGGACTATCTTCACATGAGTCTTTGATTACATTACATTTAGTCATTTTTATCCAAAGCGACTTACAAAAAAGGGAAACAATCAAAGGTACAGTTTGACTAGGACATGTTAGTGCAGCAATAAATACTGTATTAGTTGTAGAGGGGGACATATTTAGCATGTCCAGTTGTTGGTAGTGTTGGAGAGGAGGTCCTCTCTGAAGAGCTGGAGGTCTTCAGGTTTGAAGGTAGAGAGGGACGCCCCTGATCTGGTAGGAACTGGTAGGACGTTCCACCAACGGGGAACAACAGACGAGAAAAGTTTGGATTGTCCTGAGCGTACAGGTGGCAGAGCCGGGCATCGCTCATTGGAGGAGGTAACATATGTCTGTATGAGGACATTCAAGTAGGTGGGTGCAGAACCAGAGACTACTTTGTAGTCAGCATTAGTGATTTAAATTTAATGTGGGCTGCTACAGGTAGCCAGTGGAGCTCCATGAGCAGCGGGGTAAACTGTAAAAAATGTCATGGTATATTTTACAGTCTTTTTTTATGCACCATGTTAAGAGAATTTATACAGAATAAAGTAGTATTTTATATTAGACACTGTTAATCATACAGTAAAACACTGTAATATTTAATGTCATATTTTACAGTGTTTTACTGTCATGGTTTAGCAGTTTTTCACCACAGAATCTCCAGACCATTTTAAAATATGGAATAAAATCCCAACCTTAAATGTAAAATCAACAGTACTAGTATCCTTTTACCGTAATATTAGAAAAGATCATACTGTATTTATTACGGTAAAATTCTGGCTACAGTAGCTTTTTATTTTTTTTTATTTTACCAATGTAACATATGTATTACATTTTTCAAATAATTTAAGAAGTACAACATAAATGAATAAAACTGTCCTTGTGGTAAAAAAAAAACAGAAGTCGTCTTTCATATTCCGTGGGGTTATGGCCTGGTACTTAAACATGTATGTCACTGTTTGTGGCAACATTTTTATTGAAGGCAAACTGAATGAAGTTCATCTCTCCATTAAATGGAAATATTCTAAATGTCTTATGCATCTGTTTCATCCATGATTTGTGTATGTTTGTGTGTAATGTCTAACTTCTGTAGTCGATGGAAGATGGAGCCACCAGTGTGTCTGGCAGAGAGGAAATTGTTAATTAATCAGAACTAAATGAGGTATTAATGTGATTTTATGAGCGGTAATAAACCAGCAAAATACGCTTTTGAAGTTTTACCTCTCCACCCTGTCAAATTCCTCTTCATCTGTATCTGCTGTTCCTGCACTCTTGCACCACCTGGCACAGAGTTATGAGTTTATTTTATACTCTAATGGGACTTTTCATGATCTATGATTCATTGGTGGCTTTGGTGAAACTGTGGCGTCGCGCCACCTGTCCCGTCACCTCTCCACTTAGCTCAGCTCACCTCCATTCGACCCTGGGACCTGAGCCGACAGAGCGGCAGTGTCCTGCAGAGACACAGAAGACAGAGAGACAGCAACTGAGGCAGAGACAGAGGAGAGATAAACACAGAGAACGTGAAATCCATCTGCAGACGCTCGGCTGCTGGCCAGAATGCTGCTGCTGTAACATTCTTAATCTGACTGGCAAGGCCTGATGCTGATCTGACAGCTCCTGCTGATGTACTGTGGAGAGGAGAGATACGAGCTACACACACACACCATCATTCCTGTCTTGTTGCAACGCCTCCAAATCCCAAAGACGATTCAGGAGTGTCATTAATATGTGCTTAATTGATGCTGTACAATGGCAGAGTATTCCAACAAGTCCTCCAAATTAAACGTCAAAATACGTCGCTTGTAACGTCAGAACAACAAAATGTTTCATGATCTGACGCCACAATCGTTCCTTCCTGAATCACTGTAAGTTACTGGTGGAAGAATATTTGAAGTTTGGACAACTTGGTTACACTGTAAAAAAAAAAAAAAAAAAGAATCCTAAAATTTGTTAAATTTAAAATTGGCAAATTATTGATAGCAGTGGCTGCCAAACAAAACCTAACAAAAGTAAAGTAAATTATCTAAATTCAAATAAATACCAAAAACTATAAATTGACTGTTATTTTACAGATCAATCACCTTCAACAGAGTGACGATAAACACTGTTATTTTACAGATGTTGCCTGAATTATACTAGCTAATAATAATTAAAAAAGTAAAAAAAAAAACAACAACTAATAACTTTTACCTGAAAATTAAAAAGAAACAATTTATTCTGGACATAAATGTCTAGAAAATGAGCCACAACTTAAATTACAAATAATTATTTGTCAGTTTACATACATTTTTATGTAATTTAAGAAAGCAGAAAAACTACTGTATAAATAATATAGTTATAGTTTTCTGTATAAAAATGAGGATAACTAATTCTTTCATCATTATTGGAGTAATTACTAACAGTTTGCTTATTTACAGATAATATCAATAATTTTATAGAGTTTTATATATCATTCCATTTCTTTTTTCTTTTTCTTAATTTTATGTATTTATTTATCTTGGTTCTCTGCCGGCAAACGGTGGAATGCTCCCACCAATTTGGGAGTGAGTTGCTGCCCCAAGTGAAGCAGTTCAAGTATCTCGGGGGCTTGTGGTAGTGGTTTGGTCATCTGATCAGGATGCCCCCTGGGCACATCCAACTGGGAGGAGGAGATCCCAGGGCAGACCCAGAACTGCTGCATGGACTGCAGAGCCCATCTAGTCTGAGAACGCCTCGGGGTCCACCAGGAGGAGCTGGAATGTGTTGCTGGGGAGAAGGACGTCCACAACCCGCCCCGGATATGGTGATGGTGAGTTTTACATGTCACTTAGCAACATCAGCTGCTGATTAAACAGTGAGAGTACATTCAGGAAATCAAACTAACATGATGTGTAATGAAGCTAATGAGCTTCAGAAGAACAGACGCCATTGTTCTGACAGTCGCAGGTAGTCACACACACACCTACACACATGCATGCATGCAACACACACACACACACACGTGGGAAATGTCTTTGTGGAACAGTATTGGAGGTGTTTGGTGACGTCTAAAAGGTAAATACTACTACTACTACTAATATTAATAATAATAATAGAAGCTACACAGCACTAACCACAGTCAGATCTGTCGTCCACTGGGTCAGTCTGTACCCTGCTCAAAGTCACATTCTCCGTCCATAACATGACCGCCTCCTTTGTGACAAACAGCTGTTTGACATGCGACAACAACAGCTCTGATGTGAAGGTGACACATCGTTGGGTGTCATACACCTGCTCTGCACCTGCTCACTGATGAGTGTGTTGTCATCACTGATGCTTGGCGAAACGCATTGAAGCAGATTGTCAGAGCGGAGAGCGGACATATTGAAGTGTATCTTCATCACTTTCCCTCATCTTCCTGTCAGGCCACTTTTCACATGTGTCGGTCGCCATTGTTGTTTGAAGGTGACAAAACCGATGACCCTCTCTGCATCATCTTCATTTTTACCTCAAAAGGTTTAGAATTTCTTTATCTCCGATATCCAACATTTCACCATGTGTTTCTGGTTCTGTTCTGTGGAATATGACCAGCTTCAGCTGGGCCTGGAGCCTGTTGCAGAAGATTATTACTACATTGTGATTTATGCACTACTAAAATAAAAGTGGTTGCTGCGAATATAGTTACAACATCACTTTAGGTATAAACTAGATATAGGTAGATACAGTTATACATTCCCAACGGTATGTCTATTATAAAATGTGACACAGACACTTGTTTTTCTGTAAGTAATTTTGCACACACAGTAATTCACTAGAAACCCAATTTATCCATCCATTCTCTTCCTCTTATCCGGGGTCGGGTCGTGGTGGCCCTGGGGTCTCCTCGCAGTTGGACGTGCCCAAAACACCTCCAAAGGGAGGCGCATTCCATTCAAATGCCCGAACCACCTCAGCTGGCTCCTTTCAACACAAAGGAGCAGCACCTCTACTCCGAGCACCCTATCTCTAAAGCTGAGCCCAGCCACCCAGAGGAGGAAGCTCATTTCGGCCTCCCCTTTTCACAAATTCAGGTCCATAAAAAAAAAAGCTTTTTCACAGCCCTGAGCTGGAATACATCTGTGAGACAGGCCTTAACACCGCTATGATCAGTGGTAAAAGTGCTCTGTTGTGCCTGTGCTGTGCCATTGTTTTCCCATGGGGAGAGTGGTGATGCCCTACTAGACAAAGCACTGTGCACATCGCTCGAAACTGCCATCGAGCTCTAAACTTAAAGTTTAAATTACTTCAGCTTTGACCTCTGCTGCTGCTGCTGCTGACCTTTTCAAAGCACGTAGTGTACAGCAACACATGCAGAGAGCAGAGAGTGAAGGAAATTCACACAATGTTACAACCACAGACTGTATAAAACATGGACTTCACTGCTGTGAAGTTGGACATTTTAACATAGGGACTTATGGAGACTGACTTGTTCTGTAGCCAGCCTCAAGTGGACATTTGAGGAACTGCATTTTTTTTGATACAGCCATTGAGGTTGCCAGTTATAACACAACATACCATGATCTCAGCAGGAAAAGTAATCCATGGCAAAGTGTCAGCAGTCAGATGGGACAACTGCCAGCTTTGTGAAAGGACACATGTACGTAGCTATGCCAAGTATACACAGTGACAGGGGATATGCTTTGTCTCACAATTATAGCTATATAATATAATATAACACTGACCAGAAAACATTAGCTTAGCAACAGTAAATCCATGGAGTGTAACCAGGTTACTTCGGTACATGTTAACACACCTTAAAATGCCACCACAGTAATGGTGGCTTCAACAGACAGTGCAAAACATAAATGGCTAATTAGTCTGTAGTGTAAATTAGGATTAGGCAACAGATTGTGTATTTCTACAGGGCCACATGTAACAAAATATAAATCACTGTAATTTCTTGGTAGCACAACACAGTTATCATGATATTAATGTTACATAAAGCAAACAAAATGATGTATAATCAGTACTGACAGTCCCACAGCCCTCAGATCCTTTCAGTGTGTGTGTGTGTGTGTGTGTGTGTGTGTGACTGGAATAGCAGGTGACTTGTTTTGGTGCTGAGCCCCATATGTGCTACGTAGAAAGGAATACATATGTGTGTGTGTGTGTTTGTCTAGTTAATCGTGTGTGGCTGAGTGCACTCAACAACAACAACACCCCATCACCAGACAGGCAGGCTGGCCGGCAGGGACCCCTGTCCACCATCTGTGTGCGTGTGTGTGTGTGTATAAATGACACAGACAAACACACACACACAGACTGGTAGTGATGGTCTGGTCTCCACCTGTCCCCCCTGTCATTACCCAGGAGGTGATGGAGGGGAACAGAGAGAGAACGAGAGAGAGAGAGATGGGGAGGAGGAAGAAGAGGGGGGGAAAGGAAGGAGGGAGAAAATGGGAGAGATGGACAGAAAAAGAAAAGAGAGACAGAAAGAGCAGAGACCTCGGTGTGACAGTCTCAGGTGAAGAAACCAGAAAGAGACATTGAGAGACTGCAGAAAAGACCTGATGTGACAGAGACAGAGAGACAGGATGAAAAAGAAAGGAACGATGAGGGAAGGTGAAGGTAGAGAAGAGGAAAGGAAGTTAAGCAGTGAGCAAAATAAGAGGCTCAAGTGAAAAATAAAAAGTAGTCCAGTATTTGGACAGAAAGCTGTGAAATGTTTAAAGTTACGCTGAATGTTTTATAGTATTATTTTATGATAAAATAAATTAAAACTATGGCTATGTGCATAAAATATCTGAAATGACTATTTAACAGAAAAGTTCATGGAGATGTAAGCTACATTTATCTAAATAGTTCATTTATTTAAACACTACTCTTTGTACTGCACCTTCAGTTGTTTAGTGTGGTTCACAAGTGCTTCACAAGTGAGCAGTAAAACAATAGGAGATAAAACATGAAATAAAATAAAAAACAATAAAAAAGATATTTAGAAACAGAAATAATATTGTCAAATTAGGCTGGGATATCTTGTGTGGCAAAGAAAGATTATTTTCCCTAAGTCTCATTTCCCCCTTTAAGCCATGGAGTCCCTCAAGGCTCTGCTCTTTGACCACTTTTATTTCCCTCCAGACTCCCTCCTCAGATACTGAGGCCTACGTGATCTTGTTACTTCATGGCCTCAAATCACAACAAAACTCACCTCACACAACTTAACAATATATCAGTGACTTAATATTTCCCCCACCCCCAATGTTTAGCTCCTTTGTCCAACAGCTCATTAATCAATGAAAGAACCACAATATCTCGTTTTACAGTCTCCTGTCATCTTACACTTTACAGAGTTTGATGCTTTTAGAGTTTCTATGATTTCAGAATCTGAGCTACAGGCTCGTTTTCTCTTTGACATAAACAGAATATTAGTTTCCCTTAATGCCTGCTTAACTGACCACGGCAGGATAAAAAAATACACTAATACCAGTGAGACGTTAATGTTTTCTCTGGGTATTACTGCTGTCGGCCTCTGTGTCTTTGGTGGAAGAAACACATTGTGGATATGAATATGGTTCCTACATATTGGTGTGATGAAGCAGTTCATTGTCCATCTGTTTTGTGTTTAACTCCCTCCATCTGGTGCAGCTATGCTTACAGAACAGCTAATTTGTTGTTTTCTCTTATTCAATGTTGCTTCACTCCCACATCTTCCTAAACCAAGTTAATGTGTCATTTTCAGTGATACAACTTATAATGTTTATCCACTGTATTGTGACTTTAATGAGTACTGAGGTTTGGCCACAGGCTAAAAATACCATCCTGATTATTTTATTATTTGATTGCTAAATAATTCATTTTGCACCATGGTAAAACATTATATGTTTTCTGGGATAATATTAGAACAAGACTTATTTTAAATAATCAAGGTCATTGTTCTTTTAACATAGGTAAATATGTCACAGAACTTGAAGAACATGGCAGTTAAGGGAAAGAGAAATGTACGGAAGTCCCAAGCATCCCATTCATATATATTTTTTTATATATAAATGAGTTTATAAATGAGTTAATTTTATTTGTTTTCTTGAGATCTCCAGTTATTTATGTCATTATGTCGAAATAACTAATGTTGGTATATGAGATAATGAGAAAATTTTCTTGAGATCTCAAGATAACGAAACTTTGTTTTTCCGTAATAACAACATAATTAATTTGAGATCTCAAAAAAAAACAATAGAATAGTCTAATATATTAAATCATTGCAATTGCAACATTCTCCTGTTCGTCTGACATTGGTACACTGGATGATGTTCCTGCAATTATTTTATATACTAGACTATCCTTTTGTTTTCTCGAGATCTCCAATAATAATGTTGTTATCTTGACATCTTGAGAAAATCTAAAGGATAACAACATTTGACCACTTGGGACTTCCATAAAGGTGGCTACCATGGCTAGATACTGTAGTATCATTTTTTACAGCAATTACAGTCAAAAGCTAGACGTGTGCAACATCAGTAACAGCACTGCCTGGTCTCTTTCGCTGAAGCTTTAGGTTTATGTAACAACTTATAAGTGTGAGAATTAACCCTGAAGTCCTGTGCGACAAAAAGCCAGCCTGTGTTGTTGTTCTTTACTGTGCTTTGCAGCTTGTGGGTTAACACTGGGTTAAATCAAGTTTTCAAAGCTGTGGCAAGCTTGGGAACAAACACGCACACACGTGTGCACACACACACAAACACACACAATTTGCAGAAAACCCTCCCATCCCTCTGACTCACCCCAGTTCAGATGTCATATGTGTATTCTCCCCGGATCAAAGGGAGGTCACGTTAATTAGCCAATTTCACACTCCTCTGCCAGCATACACACACATACACACACACACATGCTCCACTGTCACACAGACATGTTAATTAAAGACTTTAGACCACAGCAGCAGGAACCAATCAGTGCTCATTGTTGAGGGTTACCGGCCTTATTACAAACTGTTGATCTGCTGGCAATTGTTTGACTTTGACAGCAAACTCACATGTATGGTATCCTGAATGATACGTGGAGGCCTTTCCATTACTTCATGATTTCCTATATACAGCTTCAAGTATTTTGTCACTACTGTACCATGAATGACTACCACAGCCAAATCCTAGTTCAACCCATGTTAACTTAGGTAACGTAGCATCAAGTATCACTATTGTTGCCATGCTTACCTGCTGTTTGTACCTTGCTGGTGGGCATAATACAAGCAGAATATTCCATTTCAACCCATTAATGAAAAATTGTTCTGGGCTACTGTAGAAACATTGCAGTTCAACATGGAGGCCTCTGTGAAGGATGACCCACAGCGTCTGTAGATATACACCAATCAGCCATTATGAACTCTGACAGGTGAAGTCAATAATACTGATTATCTCGTTATCATCGTGTGTGGGATATATTAGGCAGCAAGTGAACATTTTGTCCTCAAAGCTGATGTTAGATGCAGGAAAATGGACAAGTGTCAGGATTTGAGTGACTTTAACAAGGGCCAGATTGTGATGGCTGGACGACTGGATCAGAACATCTCCGCAACTACAGCTCTTGTGGGATGTTCCCGGTCTGCACTGGTCAGAACCGATCAAAAGTGGACCAAGGAAGGAAAAGTGGTGAACCGGCAACAGTTTGTTGCGTATGGGACTCAGTCAGGATCAGTCAGGGTGTCCATACTGCAGGAATTGTTTGAGGAACACAACAAGAAATTCAAAGTCTTGACTTGGCCTGCAGATCTCAATCCAATCGAATGTCTTTGGGATGTGCTGGACTGAGAAGTCCCATCCATGTAGGCCCCACCTCGCAACTTAGAAGACTTAAAAGGATCTGCTGCTAATGTCTTGCTTGCCACAGTACATCTTTAGAGGTCTAGTGACTCAGGTCAGGTCAGGGGCTGTTTTGGCGGCAACAGGGGGACCTACACCATAGCAGGCAGGTGGTCATAATGTTATGGCTAATCAGTGTAAAAGGTTCATTCTAAGGTAACAAAACACACGGATTCATTTATATTTTCAGGTGATTATACACCAATGAGAGTTATGGATGTTCTACTGCATTTCTACCATATTCTGTAAATAGAGGCTCCTAATTCTGACATACAGCACTGTTATGAAAGGTTTATCCTCCGAGACTCTCAACTTAGACAGAGCAAACTATAAAAATCTCCCAAAATATTTGCTACAAACATTTCAGTTTATGACAGAGTATATTTTATTATATTTCACAGACAGTAGTATTCCTGCTGCATGTTGGCTGCAAACACATGCATATGAAAGACTCTGGAGATTTTGGCCATCTGTGCATGTTTCTTGTGTCTCTGCATGATCCACACCTGGTAACAACCCACCCACTCACACACACACACACCCACCTACACCATCCCACACACACACACATTTATTGAGCCGTTCTTTTTAAAATGGCGATATTATTGTCTCTAACTCTAATATTTTAGATTCTAATATTTCCAGTTTTAAGATGATATTTGGCCCAAAATGACAACTGATCTGTGGTATAAGTAGGATCAAGTCCACATGATCAAACTGCTTACAAACTACATCAATAAACTTATATTTCAAACCGAATCTGCTCCAGCCAATCTTCACTGACACACATACAGCACAGCCATGTGGGCTTGACAAAACATCTCTTTAAACTTGTGTATATATTGAATGTGGCAGATTTTTATCATTGCAGGTTTTGTCGAAACTCCTGAGGAGGTCCTTGATTCTCCTTTAAATACATTCCTCGAGTAGCTGCCTTAATATTGACATGTCAAGGCAATGCAGATGCTGATTTATTTTGAAATAAATCAATACATGATGGAGGTCTGGGCCCTGATAAGGTGTGTAAAGTCACCAAATATGAACTACCGCCTGAGGCATATATATTTAAAGTAGTGGTTCCCAATGTGGGGGTCGGGACCCCTGAGGGTTTCCCACATAAATCTGATGGTTCGGTTACATTATCTTTGATTGAACTGCTCACAGCTCATGAACACATATAACCTGTAAGGGGGGTTGTGAGTTGACTATAAAAAGGTCACAAACCAAAAAGGATGGAAATCAGTGACCTAGGGTTGGGGTTGGACTAATACACAGACCTGATATTGGACCTTGATATTAGGGGTGGGAATTGGGACCGTGTCTTCCAGTTTCATATGCTTTAATGTCTAACAGAGAATCATTGATACTAGTGCTGTGACTAGCAATATTGTGGCTTTAGGGGTGGCAATATAGGTTGGTTGGTCCATTACTTTGGTCCAGACTAAAATCGCTCAGTAACCATTGAATGAAATCCCAGAGGATGAACCATGAACGGTCTGTGGTGATCCCAGCAACAGCAGGTCAAAGTCTTCAGTTTGGTACAGACAGTCATGCTCCCCAGCCATTGAATCTTAATGACTATGGTCCCCTGACTTTTACATCTAGCGCAACTGTGAGTTTAACATTTGTGGTTTTTGAAATATCTTGAGAACTATTGGATGGATTTGCCATGACAAACAGACATTATGTACAGACATTCATGCTCCACTCAGGATGATCCCTTAACAGGAGCAACCTAGTTGACGCATTTAATGATTCTGTGATATTGCATTTAGTCCATATCGTAATCGTTCATTTTCCATCAGTGCATAAACTTGAAAGTGGATGTCCTCACAAAAACCAAAACCCCTGACAACAACAGTCTCTTCCTACCTTTATACCTGAACCTCTGATAACTGCACAGTGCCACCTACCATACACACAGGAAACAACAATTTCATTTCATGTATTTCACTCTTACATACGTGGTAAATATCACATCTGCTAAACATCAGCATGTTAGTTTTGTCATTGTGTGCATGTTGACAGTTTAAGACATAAGCCATAGCATGGCAGTAGACTCTTGTTCTTGTTTTTATTATTGATAAACTTTTAGTGTATTAAATGTCAGAAACAGATATCTACAAACAACAGTCTAAAACCCCAAAAGATATTCAACAAGCAAATCTAAAACTTTGAGAAGCTGGAACATTTTTTGCTCAATAAATAACAAATGATTAATCAATAATCACAATCATTTCTTGCCAATTAATGTCCTATCCATCAAATAATCAATGAATGAACAGATTGTGTCAGACAGTCAGTGTTAGCGTCTTGTGGTTTGATGTCTCTGTGAGACACATGACTTCATAACCGCTGACTAAAACACTGAATAACGTCTTTTCATATCGAGAGCTTCGTTCCCCAAACATGAAATTGTTTTGGGACTATGAAAGCTCACATGAACCTCACCCCTCCTCTCTGGACATGCTCCCTTATTGATCCTGCCTCCTCTGTTCTGTCTTCACTCATATTGCTGTGTTAAATTGAGTATAAATGGATGGCACGGTGCTGTAACATTAAGGTCAGAGGTCAAACCCTCAGGATCTTGAAGAGCCTCAAGCAGCTGCTGCCCCTCTTTGACCCGAGGACCTTGATGAAAGAGACTCAGAGGACGGAGAGAAAAGAAGGAGGACAAAGGAAGGAGAGGGAATAAGGAAAAGACTAATGGACAATAGATCAGAAATGCATCTCCAAACACAGATGAAGACACATCTGTCTCTGCCTGTGCACACATGATGACAGTGCACATAATAATGCAGATACTACGTTTTAAATTGATTCCTTTTCTCTGATTTGGCCTTCAGTCCTCACTCAGCCTGCAGATTCCACCCCCAAGCTTCTCTGCTTTTCTTCATGGTGAATACACTGAGAATGCTGGCCTTGCTTTTCAATGCAGACCGGAGAACAGAGCTTTTTAAAGAGCGGTAAACCTTCACATCAGCACACTCAAAAACAAACAAAGACATAGATCACTTCTATGATTTTGACACTGAATGTATGCATTTATTTCAACTTATGTTTGGAATGTTTTGCAGCAGCAGAATATAGTTTGGCGTCTAGGCTCCAACCTCATCACTCCTTGCAAATATGCAGTGATGAGCAAATATCTTAAATCCCCTGTAGCCTGTAGGCGGGTGCTGGTGTGGTGGTGGGGCTGAAGAACAGGCGGTGATGCCAATGCAGGGTGGCAGTGGTAGTGAGAAATCTTTGCAGCTTAAACAGACCGTTGAATTTGGAGGTGTGTTTGGATTGTTTGGATTGTGGAGTGTGAGTCATGCCATGTGTGTATATGCAATGCACTTTTAGTCACTCCATATACGTCATAACATATACACTGACTGGCCACTTCATCAGGTACAATCCAATGTGATCAAATACAACAACTCTGCCATAAATTCTACTTTTATGAAGTTTATAATATTTTACTTTTTGTTGACACTGTCAGAGAGATATTTATTATGTTTACTGTTGAGGTTGTAGTCTGTAGTGGTGTTAAACTGGACTGCATTATATCAAGAGGTGTTTCCATTATTTTGGCCACCCAATTTACACATGACACATGAGACGACCAAAATATTACAAACATCTCTCAATGTAATGCAGTCCAGTTTAGCACTATTGTATAAATGCATATTTATTCAGTTTTCCCCTTATATTTTGAGACACATGCAGGCAAAGCAGGTTGAATCAAAACAGCTGTTTTTATATTAACAGTAATATAGAACATGACAGCTCGTATTTTGAAGGGGTTGCTCATAGCGCTAAACCTACAGTCCACCTCAGATCAACAGATCTTTTTAGCATCTTTCAGCTCATTCTTTAGATTTTCCGGCTGTGACTTTAAGTCGCCCTCACCGCCTTAAGCATTGTTTTACAGGAGGCAGCTGTTTTCAGTGAAAAGGCTCCAAAAACTGATCATACACTACCTGCTCAGCACCGAATGGCAGACAGATGAAGTTAGTGACTGCTTAGTGGAGCATTTAGCTGCTACAATAGCAGATATTTCCATCAGGAGGCTGACAAACAGAGCTAGAAGGAAAAAGAATATTGGATTTGCAACCCTGTTTGGATCGGCAGAACTCCATATGAATGGTAGTATTGCTCTGGATCTGCTTGATGTGTTAACACCCATATTTCAAAAAGTCATGGTGGCAGAAAGAAATCAAGAGGCAGTGGTCATTGAACAGGCAAACAAACCCAACCAGGCTAAAGCAACTGGCAGGACTGGTAGCCCGTCAGAGAACACAGGCAGGTTTGTTGTACAAGGAGCAGGATACTGACTGGAATGGCTATGGAAACAAAGCAACATGAACAACCTGAGGTTCAGGGGCAAAATAGCAGGTTACAGTAGAGGGGTTAATGAGGTACTGAAGGGCAGGTACGCAGGTGGTTGTGGAGATGAAAGGTGGGAACACACTGAGGGCATCTAGTAGACCGGTGAGGAAGGAGAATGTCTGGAAAGATGCAGGGGCTGAGAGAACATGCTGTAGTAGTCAGTCAGTCTGAAGGGGGGGGGCAAGAGAGTGTTACTTACTAGTATCCTAATTCCACCTAGGTGTACAGAGGGCTGCACTGGAATAGAGGATCCAACTCTCAGATCTCAAAGACCATTGCAACTGCAGTAGATACAGTAGTGAAGTGTTTAGTTCCCAGTTTCTGTTACTTTCCTCAATGCGATGAGTGCTCAATGCTAATCATGAAAACATTTATCATGTTTTACCTGCCACTGTTTGGCTGATGAACTCTTTTCTTTAGATTTGTCTGACATTCCCAGACAGCCAAAGCTTCTTCTCCTGTCTTCTACATGCACTTTCTTGGAGTTGTAGAAAGTAGAAATGAGCAAAGTTATTGGTTGCAGTTGATGTAGGACGTTTTACATCCATTCACAGTAATGATGTTAACCAATAAATCAGACAATAAATAGGCATGTGAGGTCTTGACTTAAAATAAAATCCAGAGTCCTCTTTGTCTGAGACAAAGACAAATGTGATGACCTAGTAAAAACAACCAGAATACAATGATAATATGGTCAATAATGAGGTTCAGTAAACATCACAAGAATGAATGAATTGAATTGAATGATAAAGGTCCGAGGGTACCATAGTACTCAGCCTGTCAACCCCAAACCTTTCTTTCATTCTTTCCTGATATTTTAAATTGTAACCTTCTCTGATGACTTGGATTCACCACAAGGACAAGCAAGGTTTTTTATGTTTGAGTGGGCTTTGGTTTCATGCAGGTAAACAGTCTTTGTGAAGAGCAAAAGAGGCTCAATGGCTCATCGACAATCACCTGAAGATTAGCTTTTATTAACTTTTAAAAAATGTATCTTTCGAAACAATTCGGACAAAGACTCCATTGTCACGTCTCCAGTAGCTAACTGGACTGTAAACAATGACTGGCACATGGAAGGGGAAGTCTTGGCTCGGATATCCGTCATCTGGATATCTGCTGGCTACACCAGCAGACCCAAAATATTGGCAGTTGACCCCAGAGGTCAAATCGTCGTCGTTTTGGCAGCAGTATGAGCTGCAGCAGTTTTTTTTTTTTTAATACAGCTATCTTGTCTTTCTTTCTTAATTTCAAATATGTGAAATGATTCACCCATGGTGATCCTCAAAGAGGACACAAAGCTGTTTCACTTTTACACAGGCTTCACCACTGAGGTACCCCATCATGCAATGAGTACAGCTTTGCACAAAGAACGGTCATAAAGTTTGCATTTTTTTGTACTGCACTGCTTCATACTTCATGAGTGGTTTTATGGTCGGCTGTTGCGATGATGCAGACCGACAATTCCTTAGAGATGCTATACAAAGCTGTGATAATATTTCATATTTAACTCAAGAAAAATCACTACATGGCATTCGTCAACTGTTTATAACATGTGGATAAGCTGCTTTGCCCCTCTGAGAATAAATCAGTAAGTCAATATTAACATAACACTGCTTAAATTCAGTTTTGTTTTTATAAAACATGCTGTGCATACTGTATATACTCTCATATCCACCTACTTGATGTACACTAAGCAACCTGCTACATAAATCATATTCATTTTTAGCATCCTTTGCACTCTGCAGCATATATAGCTTTCAGCTGTATGTGTGCCTATATCTGTGTATTCACACTAAGAGTAATACTGGAGTCAGTGTGTATACATACCTGACCAATAAAAGCGACTGTGATTCTGATTCTGACTTGGTCACTATGACTTCACCGTTTGTTGTTTCACTCTGGACCAAAGTGTGAGTTCATCCATGACTTCTGCAGCAGTGTAGCTGATTACAGATAGTACTCGTTCCAGGTATCCTTTAAACAGCGATGCACACCAGCAGTGTGAGGCATGAAGTCAGAACTCAGAACAAGGTTACTGAGCTGCAGGAGTATCAGACTGGTAATTACTGAGGCTGTTACACACACTCACACACATACACACATACACACACACACAGGCATCTGTCATCTGTAGGCAACTGGTGCCTCGGCAGCTAGCAGCTAATTGGATCATTGTCTGGAAAGGAGAGAGGAGGAGCAAGGGATGAGGGAGGAAAAAAAAGGAGAGGAAAGCAGGCAGGGGAGAGAAAACAAGAGATTAATGAGACCAACAGCTCTCAGAAGACTCTTGCCGGGCAAGGTGAAACTCACCAGGGATAAGTGCTGAGATTCATCTGTTTTCTAGCAGTTATGCAAAAACAACGTATAAATCGTAACTATGTTTGTTTTTAGAGTCTGCTCAATACAAGAGCTGATCTTTCATCATTCAGCCTGGTTTGGTCGAGCTGTAAAATAAAACACGCTGAGCTTTGCAGATGGATGACTGGAATATTTAAATTTCATATGAAAATATGCAAATGCACTCACTTACTTGAAAGCGGTATCTTACCGTGAATCCATGACTGCATATAAAATGAGAATGGCTGCTCGCGGTGACGACCCACAGAGGCTTATCAGATAATTCTGCAGCTCTCTCTGGAGCTTTTTAGCCTCTTTTAGCCGGCAGTTTTGGTTTTACAGCACATTTACCGTTTTGATCTCCGTGCTGAGAGCATTGACCTCGTGTCCAGCAGCTGCAGGCAGCTGTTTTCATTAAAGCAGCTCTGATGAACCTCCGTTCACCTGCCCAGCACCGAGCAGCACACACACAGTTAGTGAGCAGCTGGTGGGGTAAATGGAACATCTATAAAGAGCCAGATAGTTCTATCAGGAGACCCAAGCAGAGCTAAAAGGAGACCTACATTCATCAGGTGGATGCAAATACGACTCTGAATGAAGACTTATGTCGCTCAGTGTCTCCTGGATGTTGGTAACTGTCTGCTAGGATAACATGTAGGAGGAAATAATATGTAATATGATTATTGCAGAGTTCTTCTGCCCCCAAGTGGCGTAAAAATCAGCTTTTAAGTCAGTGTATGTGTGCTGAGTCTGAGAACTTACCTCAGTTTAGTTAAAACAGAGAAGTCGTGTTGAAAGAACAAGGCAGCTGTGATGAAGGATACCAACTAATTCCTTCAGGAGGAGACCAAAGTAGAGCTAAAAACTTTTATCAGGTGGCTACAAATCAATGATATTTTATCGTTCACTTCCTCTTTGACTCAGTGTTCACATCCCAGCCCTTCTCTCTCCCTCTTGAACCACTGGGGCTCTAATCTTCATAGAGCAAAGACGAAACGGCCACCTCACTCAGAGTCTCAACTGCCAACTGTCCATCTGTGAACTGCATCCATCTACGGCCCTGATTTCCCCCTTCATCCCTGTCCCTACTCCCTTCATACAGTGTCTCATCCCTCCTACAGTACATCGTCTTAGTTTACCTTAATCCATAAAACCACTAAACCATTCTACATAATGTATAATATAATCTTTATCCATATTAGCCTGGTCCTTGTTAGTGAACTGTGATGAGGTGAAACGAAAGAAAACAAATGATTGCAGGTATAATCAGCTGATATGAATGAAAGATGAAAGAAATTCTGAAAGATATTTAGCAGAATGTTGAACTCAAACACAAGTAAAAAAAAACATTTTTGAACAGCTGACATTGTTTGTTTGTTTGTTTTGTTATTGCTGCATATAAAAGAGACATATTGGAGTCTGTGTGTGTGTGTGTGTATTTTTACTGGAAGCTGTAGTCAGGGGAAGAATGACTCATATGGATAGTCCAGTGAGACAATCAGGGCCGCTGGAGGATATCGCTCTGCAAGTGTCAGCTTGTGTGTGTGTGTGTGTCTGTGTGTCTGTGTGTGTGTGTGGGTTACAGTGCTGATTGAGGGAATGTCACAGAGCAATGAGAAGGAACCAGGCCAACTGCCACCGGAGTGCTGGCGGTCAGTTTGGATGGACTGACACAGCGGCTCGCCTCATGTCCACGTCGCCTCCTTCTCCCTGTTGCTCTCCAAGTGCTAACTGCACACTGATCAGTGTGTGTGTGTGTGTGTGTGTGTGTGTGTGTGTGTGTGTGTGTGCTCACTGGCCTATATTTGACATCAGTATAGCCTTATAGCCAGATGGTAATGATGCCCCACTGGCCTTCATGTGGAACAGAAACACTGACACGTTGTGAGCGCTGCGGACGTGAAGCAGCGATGAGCAGTGACAGGACCAAAGCTTCCACTGTCACCGCTGGACACAGCAAGGACAGGCTGACAGCACACACACACACACACACACACACACACACACACACACACACACACACACACACACACACAGTGACTTTATCTGAGATTTTATTCTGAACGATGAAGCTCCATTGTATGTGTGTGTGTGTGTGTTTATTTTTTTGACACAATCACTGTATGGAATGAGTCACTGTGGTGTGAAAGAGTTGCTGCTGAGCTGTGTTTAAATCTTTAGGGCCAAGTCAAGTCTCGAAGTCTTCAGAAGTTAACTGTCAAGATGCAAGTCTCTCAGTCGGGACCTTTAAAATGACACAGTGTTTAAACATTCTCTCTTTTCAGACTGTGTTAACGTGTGGCTGTACGATGCCTGCCTGTCACTTTCTGTTTCTTATTAAATCTTTCTTTTTTTGTTTAAATCTCAGTGGGCACTTGGTTAACATTGTGAAACAGTTGCAGTTTGGTTAGGTTTAGGAACGACAAATTACTTAGGTTTAGTTTTAACTAGTTTAAAAAGTATTATATATTGTATATATTATATATTGTATGAGAACCTCCTGAAATCTCTTGAAGCCGATGTTATTTTAGACATTGCAGACAATGAAGGGATAAAAAATGTTATTACGTTATTGGCTCAAAGACTTTATTACATTATTGGCAGGTACTAGATTATTGGACTTTATTACATTATCGGTTGCTACAGCATGTTTAAAGTCCCCATGAAGTCCACATTGATGTTTAAGTGTTTTACATATGTCTGATTCTATATGCCATCTACACTCCGTTATCTGTCACAATAATGGACAAATATTGACTTACTAAAGTAGGTAACTAAATAACTGCTGCTAACTGAATCGGCCATTAGCAGACAACAGAACTGGGCTCATCAGCCGGACCAGACTGAATTCCAGCACAACCTCTGTGACTAACAGGGAATAATGTTACATTACTGAAATGATTTACGGACTTTCCTGATGGAAACGGTCATTAGCTCAGTCAGCAGTGTAGCTAATGAAACTGACTCTGCCCCGGGATGCCAGGAACCAAACCTGACAACAACAACAACAAAAAACTACCTCAGTAAGCTACTGCGTTTCCTGCCAGGTTTTGGAGGTTTTGTTCAGTCCAAGTTCTGGCTATGTTCACTGGAAAGTAGACACTGACACTAGCTGAAGTGTATACTGGTGGAGGTGTGACACAACTGGCTATTGGTTACTGTAAACGCTAATCAACATCCACAACAAATCCCTTGTTGTACTTTTTACTTTCAAAGTTTGAGTGCATTCTTATAGCTAATACATGCTCACATTTGCACGAGAATCATTTTGCGTACCTGAACCGTGTTTCCTCTGTTTATGAACACGTACTGTGGGAAGATGTAGTCGCACACGTATTGTGCTGAATGTAGCACTGTGTTGGGTTGGTGAGTCCTGCTGCTGTTGCTGTTGTGCTCTTTGTTGTTGCGCTCTTTGTTCCAGTTCTATCAGAGCAGATCCTCCAACAATGACCTGAGACCTTGACCCAGAAGAAGCTGATTCACATGTGTGAATAGGCTATATGTGTGGGTGTGGGTGTTAGTTCAGGCTTCCTCTTCCTTTTCCTCTTCCACAGTGGGCTGCTGCAGGATGCACCAGGTGCAGAAAACACAACGCACACAAAGAACTGAAGGATATATGCAACACAAGACTGAATGACTGAATGAATGGATTGCTTCTCTTCTCCTTGCTGCATCTTTCCTTTGGGGTATCCATGCATGCAAGGAGATTGATATATATTGCTGCGCAATATAATAGTTGACATGAAATATGAAACAATCTGCATCATTAGTCACAATATTCACTAACTCTTGTAAATGGATACAAAGGATACTTGTTTTTACTGTTTTTACAGCGTTCTATTGTCTAAGCGCTCATTCACTGTCTTCCTGCAAGGAGAAACTGGCCCTTCAGCAGCTCTGTCCTTCACTCTTTTCATACCGTTTCATGTTTGATGATTACAGACTGACAGAAGGGACACAAAGAGCTCGAGGCTTTTAGCTGCATGGACAAGAGGAATCCATGATGCTCTTTCAGGTCCCTTATCAAAGGCAAGAGTACCAGTGCAAACTTACATCTGAGATTAGTCGATAGTTTCTTGATTAAAGGAAAATTGATGGTTGTTGTTACAACCTCAACCTGCATCAGAAGTTAGTGAGCAAAAGGTTTTCATATCCCAAAGGAATAATGACCAATCCAAAAAATTCAGAGGATGTAGCGAGACTATTATAGCAAGGTCCATTAAGAGAAGAAATGCAAGAGAAGACACATCTTAAAGAAACCCTGACCTCAGTCCTCTTTTTAGGCTTCAGTGAACTAGATTTGATAAGTGCTCTGAAACACTTTGAGTTCTATAGAGACCCTTTTTAACCTTTAAGAACCCTTTTTTGGTATTTAAGGTTCTTTGGGAACTGAATGTAAAATAAGAGATTTTCTTTATTTCTTTCTTTTTAAAAGAACCTTTTTATGTTAATCTTTTAATGGTTCTTCGGAATACTGCATACCCAAAGGGTTCCTATGAGTCGAACCCTTGCAGCAATGTGACCTGGTTTTGAACCTTTTTTGTGAACCTGTTTGACTTTAACTGGCTGCTATATGCCAAAGCCATTGACTTAAAATGGTTCTTTGAAAAACAGTAGGTTAAACGTTTCTTGCGGAACCGAAAAAGGTTTCCCTATGGCATCACCATGAAGAACCACTTTAGGTTCTAACTTGAATCTTTATTTTTAAGGGTGTACAAAGCTACAGAAGTTGGGACGAGACATAGAGGAGGAGAGAATAATACGTAGATTGTATTAATGTATCTGATGTTTCTCTAAGACTCTGGATTTGGAATAATTAACTGAAAATGTGTCACAACAGTGTCTACATTTTCCCTACAGAATAAGTACCAAATTATAGACCCATACAGTACTGCAGGGTCTCTGCAGTAAAGTAGCTCACATATCTCAGGGTCTTGTCTACAAGTGAGGGTAAAATGGAGTGCAAGTTTGACAAGTCAATTTGTGCAGCATCAGCAGTAATGCAGAAGCGTTGTACCAGATCATTGTGGTGAAGAGGAAGCTGAGCTGGAAGACGAAGCATTTCATTTCCCACTCTGTCTACATGTCAACCTTCACCCATGATCATGAGTTTTCAATAGTCCCCAAAAGAATGAGATCATTGGTACAAATTAAATTAGTTTCCTCCGTTGGCTGGCTGGGCTCAAACATCGGAGATAGTGTTAGGAGCTCAGAGCAGAGCTGCGGCTCCTTCACGTCAAAAAGGTATCAGTTGAGGTGGTTCATGTATCAGGATGCCTCCTGGGTGCCTTCCTTTAGGGGTTTTCTGGCTACCCCCAACTGGTAGTGGATCCTGGGATAGACCCAAAACACACTGGCAAGATTATACACTGAACAAAAATATAAATGTAACACTTTTGTTTTTGCTCTCATTTTTCATGAGATGAACTCATAGATCTAAAACATTTTCTATATACACAAAATAACCATTTCTCTCAAATATTGTTCACAAATCTGCCTAAATCTGTGATAGTGAGCACTTCTCCTTTGCCGAGATAATCCATCCCACCTCACAGGTGTGGCATATCAAGATGCTGATTAGACAGCATGAATATTGCACAGGTGCGCCTTAGGCTGGCCACAATAAAAAAGGCCACTCTAAAATGTTCAGTTTTATCACACAGCACAATGCCACAGATGTAGCAAGAGCTGTTGCCTGTGAATTGAATGTTCATTTCTCTACCATAAGCCGTCTCCAAAGGCGTTTCAGAGAATTTGGCAGTACATCCAACCGGCCTCACAACCGCAGACCACGTGTAACCACACCAGCCCAGGACCTCCACATCCAGCACGTTCACCTCCAAGATCGTCTGAGACCAGCCACTCGGACAGCTGCTGCAACAATCGGTTTGCATAACCAAAGAATTTCTGCACAAACTGTCAGAAACCGTCTCAGGGAAGCTCATCTGCATGCTCGTCATCCTCATCGGAGTCTCGACCTGACTCCAGTTGTCGTCGTAACTGACTTGAGTGGGCAAATGCTCACATTCAATGGTGTCTGGCACGTTGGAGAGGTGTTCTCTTCACGGATGAATCCCAGACAGACAGCGTGTGTGGCATCGTGTGGGTGAGCGGTTTTCTGATGTCAATGTTGTGGATCAAGTGGCCCATGGTGGCGGTGGGGTTATGGTATGGGCAGGCGTATGTTACGGACGACGACCACAGGTGCATTTTATTGATGGCATTGTGAATGCACAGAGATACCGTGACGAGATCCTGAGGCCCATTGTTGTGCCATTCATCCACGACCATCACCTCATGTTGCAGCATGATAATGCGGCCCCATGTTGCAAGGATCTGTACACAATTCCTGGAAGCTGAAAACATCCCAGTTCTTGCATGGCCAGCATACTCACCGGACATGTCACCGGCTGAGCATGTTTGGGATGCTCTGGATCGGCGTATACGACAGCGTGTTCCAGTTCCTGCCAATATCCAGCAACTTCGCACAGCCATTGAAGAGGAGTGGACCAACATTCCACAGGCCACAATCAACAACCTGATCTGAACCTGAACTCTATGCGAAGGAGATGTGCTGCACTGCGTGAGGCAAATGGTGGTCACACCAGATACTGACTGGTTTTCTGAGCCCCCCAATAAAACAAAACTGCACATTTCAGAGTGGCCTTTTATTGTGGCCAGCCTAAGGCACACCTGTGCAATATTCATGCTGTCTAATCAGCATCTTGATATGCCACACCTGTGAGGTGGGATGGATTATCTCGGCAAAGGAGAAATGCTCACTATCACAGATTTACAGATTTGAGAGAAATGGTTATTTTGTGTATATAGAAAATGTTTTAGATCTTTGAGTTCAGCTAATGAAAAATGGGAGCAAAAACAAAAGTGTTGCGTTTATATTTTTGTTCAGTGTATATCTCATCAGGCCTAGAAATGCCTCAGGACCACCCTGGAGGGGCAGCAGAACATTGTGGTATCTGGACTATCTTAGCCTGTTGTAAGTGGCAGAAAACTGATGGATGGATTATAACAACATTCTAAGACACAATAGGAAATTATAGACACATTACAGGACACTAGACAGCTAAACTATAGAACATATGACCGTAGAGAAAACATCATAGGGCACTACACATTTGTCTGAATGATTTCCTGCAGTGGAAATAAGACCACACAGACAGTATTTCCAAGACAAAGTGGCGTGTGCATATTCTGTAGTGGCAGTGAATAGTTTGGAGACTTGAAAAAGCGTGAGCTAAGAATAATGTGGTGAATCAGACTCTGCAAAGGATAATAAGTACCCTACTGCAGCATACCATATTTTAGGTGAGTAAGACAGGGGTGTGAACCAGTCTGGTTGTATCAGTCCATAGTAATCTACAGCTGTTGAGTTAACTTAACACTTCTGTCCAGTAACAAAACTCCAGAGCAAACAAGGGAAGAGAGCACCCACAGGATAGCAAAGACGAGGGAGGAGGACAGGGTTTATTCTGGTAAACACTGTCTGAACTGATGTGCAGTGAGACAGAAGGGGAGAGAAATAGAGGCTGCTGTCAAAGATAATGTCTCTCCCCCCCCCTCACCCTCTTGCTTTCTCTCGATCTGTGCACGCACTGAATAATTTAAAGCTTTACAGTACAACTGATAAAGTCAACCAGACGGCAGAAGCTCCGACTGAGACAGAAAGAGACGAAGGTAGAAACATCACTGCTCGATATTTGACTCTCTGTGATAAGCAGAATACGCAGCGCTGATTGTCTACACAAAGAAGACGATTTCCCGGATAGAGCTGTAATGTTACCTGATTACATCTCAATTCTATGTTGACGTTTGGTGAGGGTGACGCAAGGAAATACACCTTTTGGGTTTTAGCGTATGTGATGTTGATGTAGAGTGTCAGTGGGGTACGTAAAGCAGGGAAGGCCTGTGCAGTATGTGACTGCATGTTGACATTACATTACAGGAGCGTGCCTTTGCAGTGGAATGACTTTCAGGAATGAAGTTAAAGCAAACATGTGTTTACATGCAGTTTACTTGTAATCTGATTTCTCCTGCACCTCCATAATACTTCATTACATTGAGGATTTTTAGAGATATTTTGAGCTTCATAAATCTACAACGGAGTCTCCGGGTATTCTTGAAATATTAAGGCTGTATTTTTATTCTTTTATTACATTTTCTTGTAAAATTCTATATTTATTTTTGGAACACCATGACCTTTTGTCTGGAAAATACAATTTTATTCTCATAACATTGCAGCTTGTTCCTTAAAATACTACGCCACCGTTAATTTTTAACCAAGGATGGCTCATTATAAATGTATTAATGATATAAGACCTGATGCTGCAGTGAGACGACAGGCACTGAAGTGAAAGAGCCCACAGGCTATGCAGTACTTTGTCACTGTGTCTGAATTTTACACAGTTTTATATTTAGTTTCCTATTTGGCTGTAGAAACCTTTTTAAATCTTGAATATGAGTAATGATTGCTTCATTTTATTCCCAAAATGCCACCGCAGAGGTACTGTCGCTATAGCTCAAGTCTTTGTCCTACACATGTGCACATGAAATATCCCACTGACAAACTGGTTATATGTCTACATGGCCAAGAAATCCTGTTTTATTTGAGTTTGCACACACATCTGCATTCAGTTGTCTTTTTATTATTTTATACATTGTAGATTGAAGCATCTAAAAAGTGCATACAGAATTATGTAGTTAAAAACAGTGGAAAGACAGCAAAATATGTTTTTAAAGTAACCACCTTTTGCTTTGAACACTCCTGACATTCTCTCAGTCAGCTTGTCACCTCAATGATTTTTAATTAACAAGTTTGCCTCGTAAAACGCTAATTAGTGAAATTCTTTGCCTTCTTAATGCATTGTAGTTCAGAGGTAGCGTTGGCGTACAGTAAATAGCTCTATTCGACTGCTGTAGTAATCCATATTATGGCAGCCATTCAACTAAGTAAAAAGAAACGCCATCAAACACTGATGAGGCTGATTCTCTCCACTAAAAGAAGTTCATTTCAGTTACCAGCCTCACCAATAGACCTTTTTCACAGCAGCCATTTTGACATGAAATAGTAGGTAAACACAGGTGTTACCAATGATACTAACTAAGGTTCAATTCCATTCAGGTGAAACAGAGTCAGGGTGCTGCTGTGGTGCTCATTGGAAAGTCTTTGCTGCAATAAATGGAATGGAACCGCAAAGAAACAGAAATAAACCATGACTGGGAAAGGCCAACACAAAGGAGGGAACTGCTTCAAACACAAGGAATTAACTTACACAAGTGAAGATCTGGACATAAGTACAAATTTGAGATTTTTGGTTCAGACTGTATCTGCATGTGTGGCTCCCACTGTGAAGCGTGGACAATGACCCAAAACACACCTCCAGGCTATGTAAGGGCTATATGACCAGGAAGGAGACCTGGCCTCCACAATCACTTGACCTAAACTCAGTTGAGATGGTTTGGGATGAGTTAGACCGCAGAGTGAAGGAAAAGCGACCAACAACTCCTTCAAGACTGTTGGAAAATCATTCCAGGTGAAGACCTCCTGAAGCTGACTGACAGTCTGCAAAGCTGTCATCAAAGCAAATGTGGCTACTTTGAAGAATCTAAAATATAAAACATATTTTACTTTGTTTATACTTCTTTTATTTACCATGTATTTGCATATGTGTTATTTCATAGTTTTGATGCCTTCAGTGTTCATCTACAATGAAGAAAACAACAGAAATAAAGAAAAACCATTGAATGAGAAGGTGTGTCCAAACTTTTGACTGGTACTGTGTGTCTGAGAGAGAGAGAGCTACTGGAGTGGAGTGAGGAGAAAGCAGAGACTGACAGGGAGACAGAGATTAGCCGTGATAGCAGGCTAATGTGTGTTTGACCTCCTGAGTGGCTGTAAGCAGCAGATAAGCTAAAGACTTGATTGTCTGTGGACCTCTGCAGACACTCGCTGTAATTAGTTCATCTATCTGAACATGTAAAGACAGAATTTACACAGAGCACTTCTCTCCGCTTCAGTGACCCCCGGGAGGCCAGGCTTTTGACCTTTGACCTCTGCAGACTAAGCTGCTGGGGTCTTAGAGAAGTGCCTTCTCCCACTAACGTTAACATCACTATACGTGCAAGCTGCCATAGATAGATGGAAGAAATGCCGCACAAATCAAAACACAAAACAGCTTTAGCAAAGACTGGAACAAAAGTTGGCTCAGGAGTTGAGCAGGCAAAGGCTATCAGCACTGACTCCATCACGTAGCTGCTTTTTGAAACTCAGGAAGACAGAGTCACAACTAATCAGGCCTCCCACCTCCAGAAGCTAGCGGGAGCTGTATTGAGTTTGGCAGCCTGAAACGACCCAGAACACCAGGAAACCAACAGCAGAGAAACACACCTGTCCAAGAGAAACGCAGCGGAGCTCAGGGTTCATTTTATTCACCACAAACACATCACGAGTGCACCCAGATGAACAAAAAGGGGTATATATTAAGGATTAATAAGCTTCTGACTGCAAAGCACCTGGTCAAAGGCATTGATTAATATTTCATAATAAGTCTTGGATCTATGCAGGCCTGCAATTTAGCAACCCAATATTTTATTACTAATTTATTATTTTAAATTTTAGAGCCCATAGAAAGTAAAATCTTAATTTCTTAATCACATTCACTCTCATAAATGACTTCATAATGTCATAAACATGAAGACTTTGTTGTGGGTAAATGTTCATCTAGTCCTGATGGTCTAGTTTAAGTAAATAGAGGGATCAGTAATCAACATCTTACTATTCTTCTTCAATGTGTGTGTGTGTGTGTGTGTGTGTGTGTGTGTGTGCGCTTCCTCTGTTTGGTTTCAAATCTAAATGGACTAAAACTGACTGTATGTAGAGTATAAGCAAGTAAACTCTAACCTCGACCTTTCAAACAATGCATCAGTTTCCTGCAGTCATTTATGCATTTTGAAATAATGAAACCTGTGTGTGCACAAAGGCTTAAAGGAAAACTCAAATTCTTTGGATGTTGTGGATACTGTTGTGAGGAATCTTCTGCCCGAATCAGATGAACAGATAGCTATCGGTCTGATCTGTGTGCATTCAGTACAGAGATAGGTCCAGGACTTGTTTAGTCTCGTTCAAAAACTGGAACAAAGAAAGCACAGAAGCTCAGCTCAGTCAGAAGACCCAAAAAGAAAACATTTGTATTTTAGCAGAAAGAGAACGTGTAGTAAAGATGGTTAAGATGTAGTTTTGCGGCCTTCACGTGTAACCATTGTTGGACATTTTGTAGCGGACGCGTGCCTCCTCAACACATCGGGGGTAGCTGCTACAGAGATGCTGCATGGAGACCGCAAAAACTGTGACGGGTCAAACTTTGCTGCTTATGCTACCTCCTACAGGTTTCTGATCCTGATAGAGATTGTTGAACATGAAGCAAAGTTATTGTTTCGTTTCAGTAAAGCACACTCACCAGCCTCTGTCACAGGGAATGAAAGAGCGTTTGTCTTCTATAATAAGTCAAGGACTGCCACAAAAATAAAATAAACGCCGTTTGCTGGGGGAATCTAATCTAAACAGGACACGGCACAATCACATTCATCTAGTCTTGAGGTTCTCATATCATTGGATGAAATCTGAAGCTGAGCTATAAATAAAAACCTACACTATGGTTATCTTCGGTAGAGCTACTGTTAATTCCTGCTTCAAGTACAAATCCAGGTGTAGCACAGCTGGTTTTTATTGAACAACACTTGCAACATCACAAAGTTCTGTCCTCATAACAGGGTGTTTGGGCTCTTTCCGCACCCTCAACAAATCCCAAATTCTGAACTAAGCTTGCTTGCATGTGTCATGTAAATAGCAGAGTTGTTGGAAGGTATACTTTGTCAGGTGAGCAGTTTTTTTTTATATCTTCTCATTAAAGTCAAGGTCAGATGGCAAAAAAAGTATACAGTACCTCCCAAGTTTCTTTTGTGTTTCTGCTTGTTTGTGCTAAAAACCAACCAAACCCTTTCCATCAGTTTGCTCATGGTGGGAATTGTTTGGTCTCTGTAAATAATATAATGAGCACAGTCTAGACCTGCTCTGTATGAAAGGTATAACGAGACAACTTGATTTGTCTCTTTTGTATGAAAATCAGTTTCCAACAATACAAACAATGATGTAATTCTTATCTCCCACAGCATCCACACCCACTCAACTTTACCAGGCTTATTGTGACTCTAATTTTGAAACGTGAAGCTTAACAAGCAAGGCAAGCAGGTAGTAGATTAGACGTGTGTGTGAGAGATTGTGCATGTGGTTTTATATTTTTAAATCAGTGCGTTTGGTAGAAACTCCGCAGACAGGTGCACACAGCTCAGATTAATGAGATATGTTGCTAAGTTGCTACAAGAGAAAAACAGAAATGACTACGCGGCTTCCACAGTTTATAATGAACTGAATTTTCACACATGCACAACATTCCCGTATCCATGTTTGGAATTCAATCCAGACCTCATTTATCTTTTATATGCAGAGAAGACAATTAAAAGTATGTTAGCATTTCTCCACTTTAAATCAATCCATTAAAAGTAGCACACAATCAGTGGAACATTTTTCAAATGTATAAATGTGATGCACTTTGAGGTGACGTCAGTGAACCAGTAGCAATCGACAGAGCATGGGATTTGCATTGAAGTCAAACCAGCGAGGTGTGTCTGGGGAGTGTGGTCAAGGGTAGCCAGACTCACCTTTAAAACCCAATTACTGAATCACACCCGGTCATGTTTGAGGTGGGACCTTCAAGCATGTGCAGCATTTTGGCATCTGATAAGCTGTCACTCTCATGGACTCAAGGAAGTCTTCCTTGTCATTGCACACACTGTAAGTCTTGGGCTTTTTGTTGGCTAATAAACTAGGATGATACTATTGTAACATGAGGCTTAAAAGCATTGTTTGACTGACCTCTAAAAGGTGAATCCAACAGTGATGTACACTCCTACAGCACTGCAGCAAGGCAAAGGTATAACAAGCCCAGTATCCCTTAGAATGGGAGGATTTCGCACCTCATGATTTATGTCCAGTGCCAATGGAGGAAGTAGTTTGTCCTTTATGAAGTGAGGCAGAAAGTAAGGGTGTTTGGGTCAGGGCGGTGGATGGTGCAACATGCCTGACTTTCATGTAGGAGACTGGAGTTCACCTCCTGTCACAGAACTGCAATAAACATGATTATTATTTTTTTAAGTATTCATGATCCTTCTTTAACCTAGTGTTAGTTAGTCTGCCTTTACTGTACTTCACTTGACAGCCACAATCTCTGACCTTAAAGGTCCAGTGTGAAGGACTTAGTGGCACCTAGTGGTCCAGGGTGTACCTGGCATCTCACACAATGTCAGCTGGGATAAGCTCCAGCCCCACCGTGACCCTGATGAGGATAAGCGCAACAGATAATGGATGGATACCGGTCGATAAATACTCGTAAATCTTCCACACTGGACCTTTAAAAACAGCTAAAATGAGAGTTTTATTTAATTTTAACTGAAATTTTAACTTAAGTTTGAGTAATTTGGCAAAAGAAAATATGAATGAATTTTTATCTGCTTCCATTACGTGAATATTAGGAGTTGGTTCATGAGAAGCTGTTGGTGGAAGCTGTACTGTAAAGTTTCAAATAAACATGACGTTTGTGTTTGCTTCATGTATTGATATGATGAAGGGTACATTCATTCTGTGTGGAGCGATTATGGGTAGATTACAAAGTCATGGAAGCCATGACTCAGTGACTTTAATGTGCATCCATAAAAACATCCTTTTACACAGCAGCCATTTGACATGAAATAGTAGGTCAACACAGGTGTTACCAATGATGCTAATTAAGGTTCAGTTCCATTTAGTGCAGCAGAGACTTTCCAGTGAGCCAACATGCAGCACAGCAGCACCCTGACTCTGTCTGACCTGAATGGAACTGAACCTTAATTAGCATCATTGGTAACACCTGTGTTGACCTACTATTTCATGTCAAATGGCTGCTGTGAAAAAGGTGTAATAAGAACATTAACACTTTCAAAAAAATCAAAAACCACCTCAATTATGTGTAAAGATTTAAGAATTGTGCTATTTCAAACTTTTCTAATGTGATACTTTAAAATACATCGATGGAAACATGTCTATAACAAGTTGAGTATGTGACAGGGGGAAGTTCCTTCTGCTTTATGGAGCTTTAAAATGAGTTTCAGCTGTGGGCAGACAGCTAAACAATGAGCTGAAACTCTCAGCACTCTCATAGTGTCATTTTTGGCTGCAACAGTTTCAATGAAAATACCCCAAAAGCCACTGTACATAACTGCTGGATATAATTGTTAGCTCTGACAAATTAACTTCAAAAAGGTGAGGGTATTTATGTTTATGTTCATGATATGTTTCTGCTATTTTTACAGTTCAAGCAGAGAAAACAGGGAACACAAGAGAAGGAGGCTTGACTGGTCCAGATCGATGGTTTAATTGCAAAAGTGAATGTACAATAGCTTATGGATTCTCGGACTGGCTCAGCTCAAAACCAAACAAGCGAGACACTCCAAACAAGCAAACAGTAGAAAGTAGTTTTGTAAAGTAGCAGGCGATATCCAAAGTCCATAAAACAGGCAAAGAAAACAAAGTAGTAGTCAAAACAAAACACGAGGAATGGCTGGACCGCTTGAAAACGAACTGAAACCAAAGAACACACCAACTGAATACACAAGTGAAGACAGGATAACAAGACGCAGGTGAAACTTATCAAGTTGGAACCACTGACAGTATAAAGAATGGGCAGTATATGCATAACGTCACCCACAGGTTTCTGAAGAGCTGTTTTGAAGCTCAAAATATGTGGCCCTGGCCACCGCCATGTTAGCTGTCCTTGCAGGACTGTCCCGTGGACCTGAATGACGCCTGGTTGCTCAATCAAGCAATCTGTAATGACACCCACCCTCAAAGAGGCCATGCTCTTAACTCTGCATAACTTTAAGCCTTAATATAATTTGAACAGGTGAGTTCTATAAAAATTCACCCTCAGTACAGTTGTCATGAACGTGGAAATCAGCAAAACTTTTTTGTACCAGGCTGTAAACGTTGTTTATTTCTGCTGTGAAGTTGGACATTTTAGCATGGGGACTTATGGAGACTGACTTGTTCTGTAGCCAGCCTCAAGTGGATGTTTGAGGAAGTGCAGTTTGACCACATTGGCTTCATTTCACAGCCATGGAAGTTTCCGCTTGGGTGGAACAGACAATCAAAACTGGTGAGAAACACAACAACGGCAGAAAATAAAGTTATGGACATGAGTAGAGCGGAGAATTACAAAATAAAACAGGAAACACTAAACAAGAAACCCAAAACCATGTAGTAGCCACTAAATAAACAAACAAGCAAGTCCATAAGTAAAAGACGTATAGCGGTTGTTAGACACAGGGCGGCACCCCGAGAGCAGTTGGAGGGCTCGGTGCCTTGCTCAAGGGCACCTTGGCAGTGCCCAGGAGGTGAACCACCTCTCCAGCTACCAGTCCACCTTCCATACTTTGGTCCATACTGGACTTGAATCGGCCACCCTCCGCTTCATAAGCCAAGTCCCTACGGACTGCGCTACTGCCACCACAACTGCGTGTGTTGAAAGCAAGAGTTTATAAAGGCAGCTATTGACCATTAAAAATAATGTTGGCAGAAAGAATCAGGACTTGCAGAGTCGTCTGATATTAGCGGTTTCATCCTGTGATATGGTTAGTAAAGTCAGTCCTTTGAAGTGGTACCACAAACAAAGCTATTGCAGCTATCGTTTTCAGTCATAATGAATAATTCTGCAGCTTCTTTGTTCTCTGCACAGCTGTCGTGATATTTTTCTTATTTTAACAGCATTATACGGATAGTTGGTGGCGGACAATGCGGTCTAAGAATCACCCGAATGAGCTGACATGCTTCTTCTGGGAGATAAGTATAGAATCTGCCATGGGGCAGTTCACCACATTTCTGTTTATTTGTGCTGTGAAGGAAAGCTGATGGCTGCTGTTTTTCTAAACACTTACCAACACTACACAGGCTAATGCTGCTGAATAAGATTATAAACAGCTCACTCGCCTCCCTTCTCTACCTCTGACAAGAACTGAATAAGCTTGCAAAACTTCAAATATGCCCACACTAATCAGCATTGTGAATTTCCATTTTCCAGCCAACACAGCCCACTGCTGAGAAATGATAATAATCCTCTGCGTTGGCTCTGCTGAAATGTGTTCATCCAGCATCTGAAGCACTCTGTAAGCAAAGAAAATAGAAGCGTGCGTTGAAAATGCAAAGTCTGTGTTTACAGAAAAGCCAAGTGACCAGTTAAGATGACTCAAATCTGACGAATGAATGTCAGGTGTGTCCTTCCAGAGGAAATACAATCACAATTTTGCTCCCTTTTAATTAGTTAATTAGCAATTTCTCTGTAGGAGGACAAACTGACAGAGCAGATATGCTCTATATGAGCTCCCTTACTTCTGCTTAATTGATCCCCAATTAGCCATTAATTATTTGATTACCTCATTCAGTGTGCGTGTCGTTGGTTTGTATGTCAGCTCAGTCGGTGTGAAGTTAGCTCTAATTAAAGAGCGGGACAGTATACGCAGCCTAGGAGAAGCCATTTACAGGCAGGGGAGAGACATAGATATTCATGAGATTGTTTTAATCTGTAATAAAGACCCAAATTACCAGCAGTGTTGAGAATATGAGCCTTTATGTCGCGCTAATGTGATGCTGGTTCTCCGTACGTCTGTACGCTTGCCGGCGGCTGGACAGGATGCGTCCATCTGCCTTAAATGGCTATTGTGAAAGAATAATGTGCCACCATGGCACTCGTAATTAAAGTCATCTGGGTGTCCATACAGGGGTGATTCCAGTCATTTTGGAGAAGGTTATAGTTTTCTGTCTGCCATGTCTGAAGTGAAGGGATGTAAAACTCAAGTGTGATGAAAGAGGTTTTGTTTTTAAAATGCAAGTGAAGCTTTTTGGTGCAAAAATAAAAAGATGCACGTTGTTTAGGTGGCTCAGTTAAATATGTTCAAGTGCATCATTTCCAGAGATGAAATGACTTATTATTCAGCAATTATTTAGATGAACTGAAGGTTAATTTAAATGATTCAAGCAAAAAAATGCTAAATGTGTCTTACTTCAAGCTCATCAGTGTTTTCTTTGTCTTATGTGACCATAAATTTAATAATTTGGGGTTATAATTATTTTTATACATACATTTTTAAAACATTTTATAGGCCAAATCAATGATTGTTGAACAGTCATGGACTCTAGATGCAAACACAAACCAAGAGACAAAATCAGTTTAACTCAGGGGGAATGTGAAGGGGAGAATTTGATTCTGAGGTGGGGGTGTCCGGTGGTGGTGGCGGCAGCAGCAGCAGGAGTCCAAGAGAGTGCACTAGTGAACAAATAAAACAGAACTTGGCAGGAGGATGACAGATGAGGTTTCCTGAGGCACAGGGGGCTATCACAGTCGGTCAGAGCAAGTTTCCACTATGGCAACTCCAGACACAGAGAGAGAGACTGACAGAAACACATGGGAAGGGAAACAATTGGAAAAACGCTGTTAACGGAGGAGGCAAGTGATTAATTGAGAATGTAATCTGCAGAATAATCAATAATGGAAATAATCATTCAGGTCTCATTATTGCTGGTTAACCAGGTATAGTTTTCACCACTCTTTCTTCCACCTGTCTCTTTCTCCAACCACCAACTGGAAACATCATTCCAACATACACCAGATGTACCGTACAGACAGAAGAACTAGTGAAGGTGAGCTTAGTCGGGATGTGCCAATGCACTTTAATACCTCAGGTCAAGATGACACCAGTGTTTGATTGTTAAATTAGAATATTTTAAGTCAAATTAATATAACACTCATATGTCATATGAACTATAAGAGAGGACAAAATCCATGTGCCAAGTGTGACAGACCTCACACTACATCAGTCTCAAGTACCCCAAATGTCATTTGTTTAGGCTAAAGTGACACAGTCTCCAACAGCTGCAGTAATCATGAAGTCAGGTGATGTTATTATAGAGCCACAAAGTCCATGTATGGATAAACTTTACACCAGAGACTGCTGTTTGTTTCCTCTTTCAATAACTCTCTTAATATATGTCATTTGAAAAAAAAAAAAATCAGACCATGAATGCTAGGCTTCTTGCTGTTGAAGTAGTAAGTAATATTCGTTGGCTGCTATATCTTGTGTTATTGCACTTGACTGATGTTTGGCTGTTGTCGATTTGCCAGTTTTTGATCACAAGTAATACAATCATAACAAATACATGTGTACCGCTGTCTACAGTGCAAAAACTACCATTTTCTCCATAATGTTACTTTAAAATGAAGTTATTTTAAATAACCTTTGATGGAATAAAATACACGAGAGCCGTAATCAGATTCTACCATTTATTACACATATTACATTCTTAAATAAAAATGCTCCACTTAACAGTTCTTGCATAGATATCTTACAATACCAGTTTAGAAAAGAATTATGAAACAGACCAGTAACAAAAATAAATTTTCTTCTTCCTTAATAAAGAACATTACCATACTAACATCATATAATACAAATAATATTTTAAACACTTTGTACAGCAAAAAATCGTAAGTAAAACAAGAGAACTCAAGATAAAAAAAGAACAAAACTCAACAGAAGTGACGGTGACAGAGGAGAGGAAGGCGGTGTGGAGTGAAGGTTTATGGATCAAAGGTTGATATGAAGGGTATCAGAGTAACAGAGCCCCTGTAGGACAGGTGAGAGGTAAAAACACATCTGCTGTCTTCTCTTTTCACATGTCAACTCACCCCAGGAAATACATCGTCGTGATCTCTTAACAGTTATGATTTGAGTTCGTCGTGTACACACACTGGATGATATAAAGGTGCTAAAATACAGTTTACGACACTGGATCGGTCACCTTTCTCAATATGTGACATGAGGATTGGTACCAAAGTCCTGTCTGTGGCTCCACCAGTTTTCACCAGTATATGTCTGTGTTAATGCTCAGTATTTCCCCAATGACATTTACCTTTAAATGTCATTGGGGGGACATATTTCCTGTTGATTATGACTACATGTTACTCACCAGATGCACTGCAGAGATTCCAGAGACGGGGTCTCCATTTAATACAGCTTTACACTGGCCTGGACAAGCAAAGATGAGCATCATGCATCTTTCTAAAACTTCAAATTTAACCCAAATTCCCTAAAACTTTTTTGGCACTTGAACCTGAAGGAAACATTTAAAGTTGTCTTGTGTCTTCTCTATCCTGTCCTAGATCTCTGGAAAGCAGCTGGCTGTTGTCATAACCAATAAGAACGATGGCAAAGGTATGAAAATAAGACCTACGCTGGGAGAAGAAACCACACATTTAAATTTTAAGTAAGAATTGATGTTGTTGAACAACAATATGACGGATTCTTTAGTTACATCTGGCTATAAGACTTGTATGGTTTGAAAGAACGTTGTAGTAATTGTTACCTGTTGGAAAGTCATTGTTCATCTGAAAGTCAAATAAAGGGTTTGCAGCGTGTAGGGTGCATTTTTCTTTACTTGTAGCAGAGCGGGCAGATGGTTAGTTATCCACACATGTCTGAATGTTTTCCAGACTTGTTGAGGATTGTAAAATTTGAAACAACACATTTTCCAAGATGAAGATCTGTGGTCCTGTGAGGGTTTGAGCATATCTTGTTTTGTTTGCGTGAGAATTAAAAACGGTTAATCAACAGAAAATTAATGCCAAATTCTATCACCAATTCTGATTTTCTTAGATACTGTACTGCACTGTTCGACAAAGCCATGAGACAAACAAACATTTTGGATACCAATCCTTTTGGCACATACTGAGAGGAGGAATAAGTGGCCAAACTCCAAAAAGTAGTTCTTAAATTCTAAGTACTCTACAAGAATACATCAGGCATTAGGGTCTAACTAAGCAGATAAACTGAGATGGAAGAGCACCTACAATGGGTGGACTGAACTAAAACAAACTGTACCTGTTGAAGACACTGAGGTGGAAAAGTGGGAAAGTGGTATGCAGTTTCACCAAAGATCTGCATGGTGCTCCCATAGCTCTTGTGAACACTTCCCAGTACAGTTGGATATGTGAAGACTATAAGCATGTTCTGCCCCAGACTCTGACTGTTGTGGTTTTGGTGGAGAGGGTTTGGTGTAGGTGAGGTGAAATATACAGACACAAGGAGAGGGGTAAAGATCTGTGAATCTCTTATATACTGACACATCAAGCATGGACAAACACAGTAGTTACAGACAGACAGAGTCACACTGGGATGCCACTGATACCAAGAAAGTTTAACCGAGTCGCGGCATGACTGCACATTCGTCGAGTACAACGTATTCCCCCCAGAATAACGGTGATGAAAAAGGCATTTCACTGGAGGTGTGAGTTGATATGTCACTCTGATCTAACGCGACCTGTAGTCAATGTTTCTTGGTAGCATCCTGGACGTGTGACAAATGTTAAGTGGATATTTGACAGAGTGCTCCAACAGACTATGCTAGCAGTGCGTGCACATGGAGAGTGCGATAGCTAAGTATGATCATGTAGTGCAATGTTTGCGAGAACTAAAGCAGATCTATAGAAACGCTGAAATGTCTGTCGTCATGTACAGTTAATTTCACACATACATACATCTGATCTTTTGCTAACAATGCAAGAATGCCAGTAAGAATGCTGTCATAGTAATGAACGGTACTACAGTTTGCCTGGCACTGATCTCAGACGACCATCCTTCAGGTGCACTTTAGAAAGAAAACCAAGTTTTTAGGCAAACCATTCCCAGATTGGACTAACATGCGATTGTGAAAGCAGCTAGTAGTAAATCCCAGAACTTCTGGAGTTCCTCTGATTTGATGTTTGGGAATGGAACCTATTCTGGTTGGTGATGTACCGTTGGTTCCCACATTTCCAAAGACTCTAGCCCACCTATGACTTCAAAATATGACACTTAATGTTGCTATTTTCAGCGTGCTAAGAAGTTAACTTCAACTAAAGCTTCTTCACTCCTGCTTAAGCTGCTAGCGCCACTATACTGGGCACTCTATAAGACCATGAGAACATTACTTTACATTTGTGAATAACGAGTTCAGCTCCAGCTGACAGTAGACAAGAGACTGAGAATGTTATGAAGCGTGAACAGTCGGAGCATACCGGTAATTAAGATTTAATGGGACGATCATGTAAGAAAAACAATCCCTCTCCTTCCACCTTCCATCCAATATTCCTTTTTTTTTTCTGCGTCTCTGCCTCTCCGCTCTTTTCCTCTACGTCTACTACATTCACAGCAGTTAACTTGCAAATATGCAAATCTTTGGGCAAAATGTGTAAAGTGTGCATTCAGCATTCCTGCAGCTGATAGTGCATGGACAACTGCTGTGGACAGAGAGGGAGAGATGGGGGTGAGGATGGAGGGATGGAAGGAAAACAAGAATGGCACTTGAACTGTGAAGGAAGAGGGAGGGTCGGGGCACACGCAGTGGATTAAATATCTGTAGGGAGTCTGCAGATAAACGGTAATTTATTTTTATCTGTAATGAGATAAAATACAAGGGTTGATTTAATGATTTGGATATTCATGTGCGTAAATGACTTATTAAATCCTTTTTTTTTTCATCACAGTTTAGTATCTCTGACGAATATCTCGCTGTCTCCTGGTATTCCTCCACATCAAATGTGCCCACAGGGTACAGTACGCTGGAGTCGGTCCGGCTCAAGGTCCCTGTTGTTGTATTTTTTCCAGACCACTCAGTTTCCCTGTGACTCAGAGCTATCTCATTAGCAAAACTGCAACTGGAGAACAGGGCCCAATAGTGCTAATGCTAATCAGAGCTGTGGGACGACAGCTAGCTGGCCTAGAGGAGCCTGAGAGACGACAGGAGACCTGGAGCTAAAACTGTGATGGAAAACTACTTCAACAGGCCGAAAGACATGAAATGTGAAACTGTGACTGAGATCTGTTGGATGTCGAGAGTGATTTTAATTAAACAGGAGAAGAACCGTGAATTGTATTTGTTGCATGCAGGGCAGCACTTCAGTTCTGATGTTGCATCTGGAAATTTAGGCCCTAAAATGGCACATTAAAGCTTCGCTGTGGACACATTTTCTAATATGTTGTCAAAAAAAAACAACACAGAAATGTGCTGAAAGAGTTTTAGAGTGAACTTAAGGCTCGTCATGTCCGTTGTTTATTAATTTTCACCTAAAATGATTTTTAAAAGAAGCAGTTCAACTTCAGTCTGAAGTTGCAGTGCACGCCAAAGTTTGCCTCTTGTCATATTAGCACAAAATGAGTGACGAGATCTTTGACCATCTTTGACTGAAATGGTTAACTGCAGTGTTTGTGCTGCAAACGGTATTTGAAAGATCCAGATATTTGTATTACGCCGAAACCCCCGCCAGGCATGTGACGTGACGTTTTGGTCCGTTCTTCACACGACTTCAGACCCCACCAGACTTTGTTAACTTGCTCAGATTTGCTCATTTTCCCTGGTATGTGCTCCTAAATATACTTCTAAATATGTTTGCAGTTTGAAGCTTGCAGAGGGTGTTTTATTTTGAAAATCGACCAGGATTCTCTATGCTGTTTCCGTGCCTGAGCCCAGAATACATGCCAGACCCGCTTCTGAAAGCGGGACCGGTGGGGTTTGAAACTTTGAAACATTGACCAGGGAACACGTCGCATCCTTGCCCAGTGGAATTTGGCCTTTGTTGTTTTTCTTGAACCCCTTTTATATAATCAGAACAAATAATTCTGAGATTATTGGGAAAAACTGCAAGCTCTGCATCTCATCAAGCTCCATGATTTGTATTAATGAATGCATGAATGTATGAAGGGAAATGAAGGATCGAAACAAAAACCTAATAAACAGCCACTGCTCAGATTAAAAGCATTTTCCAAAAGCAAATGTATCAACCAATATTTGTCCCACATGGTCGCACACACGTTCAGCAGTTTAAAATCTGTTATCAACCACTTTGCTGAGTCACTGCTTCCCTCACGTGCCTAATTGGGACACACACACACACACACACACACACACACATGCACACATACACACGCATTCATGCCATCAAAAGCCTCACAAAAGTGCTACGATCCCCATCCCTCTATGATTGTACGTCCTGTATAGGAGGGGTCCTTCTACATCCCGTTGCATGTCTCAACATTTTGGCATGACTTTGCATCACCCAAGCTGAAGAAAACAACCATCAATACAGCTTTTGTAACAGAAAACCTAACGATGAAATGAAAATCAAAAGTGAAACACTGGATTCATCCCAAACGTGGGCTGCTTTATGTCGCGTTTAGCAGAAAGAGAGGGTTAGTAGAGAAAGCTGCCGCTGGATATAGAGGCCTCATATGGAGGCGGTCTCCCGCTGATCTCCCCTGACCGGAGAGACTCTGCCCGTGGCTAAAGGGCAGTTCCACGCTGGAGGTTTTTGGTATCGATTGTTCGAAGCTGCACCATAAACCCCCTCGAAGGGGAATGTTTTCACTGTTTCACCTAATGAAGGCTGGCAAGGCCAACTGACACAATGACTGGGCATGCTGGGATGTGAAATCCCCCGCCAGCTTCAGGAAACCCTGCACCCTCGCCCAGCCGCACCAGTCAGCAGCAGTGAGTGTTAGACTGTTTGCATGTGCTACGGGGCATATAGGTGGTGGTGGGCGGATGGAGCAGCGGTGTCAGTGTTGATGTTGGCGGTATCAGTAATGCTCTGATTGCGAGTTTATTTTTTTTCTTCTGCAAGCATTAAACAAAAGGGAGCAGATGCTGTGGATATGTGCTCGCCCCAGTTTTTACCTCTCATGTATCTTTTTTCACATTTTGGCGTTTAGCGATCATTTTCACGGATGAAAGTCACTGTTTTCATCAAACATCTCTTTGACAAGCAGCAGGTCATTTAAAGGTCCAGTGTGTAGAATTTAACGGCAACTTGTGGAAGTTTCAGATTGCAGCCAACTGAAAACACCTCTCCGTCTCGGTTCAAGCATGACGGAGAAACTACAGTGTCTGTGAGACTTGTGAAAAACTCAAAAGGTCCTATCTAGAGCCAGTGTTTGGTTTGTCCCTTCTGGGCTGCTGTAGTAACATAGTGGTTCAACATGGCAGACTCCGTGGAAGAGGACCTGTTCCCTCTGTAGATATAAAAGTCTCATAAACATAACAATTCTTATTTTCAGGTGATCATACACTAACGAAAACATAGTTATGAATATTATATTCTGTTTCTGTCAATAGATCCCCTTAAATGTTACACACTGGACCTTTAAAAAACTTAACTGTGTCTTTGAAGACATGCCCATAAAATGTCCTGTATGTACTGAACCTATAAGACTTTGGCATTAAAATGTATTTATTTATATCTGCTGCTTATTAGTAAGTTTAAATTTGTGAATTTTCCTTCAATGTACAGCGACTGAACCTTTCACCTGCGGTGGAAATCATTTCCCAGGACATTTTAGTCAACCTAGAAGAAGTTCATTTTGCGCAAGACTAAAATTCAAATTACTTATTAAAATTTGATATCCTGAACAAACTTTTCACAAGCCAGATATGGCAAATCCCCATTCCTCACTTGATTTTAAATGCAACCCAGTGAAGATTTCTTCTAAACAAAGTTATGTTTACTTTCACTTTCAGAATGCATTGTGCATGTTTGAGGTCCAGGAAAATTCATCTCCTCCCTCGTGACTCACTGACAAAGCCAATATTAGAGCTATTTTATAGCCATCATTGTTGACATTATTGACTTGCTGGCTAGCCAGCAGTTGTCTTGTCTTAAATGGCACATCGCTGCATGGTAACACGCTATCTTACTGCGTCTGTGAAGGCGGGAATGGAATAATATGAACAAATTGTAAAAACTTTTTATAGTGGGGAATTTCACAGAAATTACTCTTCTTTTAAACTTATTAGTCACTTCAAATATGCAGTCAGTCGTAAATACAGACATCACACATGAGAAGGAGCTTGTGATCTCAATAACAGATTGCCTGATAACCTGATTTCTATGTCAAGTAACTCATAATCTGATGGGATAATGCCGTATTTGTTTGGACTATGGGGGTTCATCCTGAGGACATTCAGGATTCAGGCAGGATTATCGACATGTTTTCAACAATGACCTGCTGCGATTGATTTTACTTCTATTCATTTTTGATGAAAACAGCGGCTCATGCCATCGCTTGTAACCACGAACGTAACAGCGAGTCTCTGAAGTCAAGAACGCTGATTAAATGAGAGGCACAAAGAGTGGCGAGGGATATGCGGGTGATTGTTGGAACTGAGAACAAGCTGATTTCTCACTTCAAAAGATTTGGAATCGTTTGTTACCTCCAGCCGAGAGCTAAGACACTCTTCTACTAAACAACAGTTGCTAAATTCCTACTGTGAAAAAAGATCTGGGAGCAGAACATATAATTCCAGGAAGAGTGTGCGTGCATGTATGTGTGTGTGTGTTTGTGTGTGTACATGAGCTGGTGTGTGTGTATGTGTGTGTTTGCAATAAAGCCTGCCATGCAGTGTTTTGTTTTCCAACTCTGTTCATTAGTTTAATAATTATTTTTCCTAAATCTTATTAGTCTTATCTCAAGAGGAGCCGTGAGCAAAGAAACTGCAGTGTAAGTCTGTGTGTGTGTGTGTGTGTGCTTGTTCTGTATACAATGTGTAAAGCGAGACAGAATTGTTTTTGTGTTGTATTTTTTTTCAAGTCTTTTTTATGATTTTTTTTCTTTGTGTTCTTTTTTTCGCTGTAGAAAAAAAAGCACAGATAACATTGAAAAAAAGTCAGTGCAGTCAATGGATACGAAAACAGGCAAATTTGACCGGGCCGACGTGACCGTGTCTGTTCGACACCACCACCACCACCACCACGCGAAGGTCGGTTGGTGTCATGAGTCCCACGTGAGTTAACCGGAAAGCAGCTCTTCTTCAGCCTCCGTTCTTGCCCTGCAGTTGCTGCAAGGGTAGATGGGATCTAAGAGTCTGTGAAGACGCTCCAGGATGACTTTTCAGAATCAACAAAAAGCTAAATAATAAGGAAAAAAACAGGTTTCCAGTTCTCAGCGAGTCCTCCGCCTGACTCCGCTAGAGTGTGAGACCACGGAGGGTCATGCAGGGGTTTTGTTTTTCAGCTGGAGTGAATAGCAGGGCAGAAAGAGCAGCGCAAAAAAAAAAAAAACCAAGACCTCTGTGCTCTCTGCTTTTATTCTGGTCCAAAAGAAAACACAAATCCCTTTTGTGAGAGATGGTGTGATTCTGTTTGTTGTTCATCCTCTGGTTGCTTACAGACTGCAGAAGCACAGCCGGGTGCACATGGGGATTAAAAAGACCGACAACGCTCTCCTTCTCATCCCACACATTCTGCTGAAGTCATCTCAGATTTTCAGTTATCCCCCCACCCCCAAGCCCCCCCATCAAAACACAATTCAGTGAGTTTTAAGACATTTTCTCCAAGAGAGAAAAGAACAAAGTGTCATTCTTTGTAATAACAACATTAAGAAGAATTATCGTCCTCTAAGTAGAAAAAAATCGAAGAAAGTGTCGCTGCGCATTTCTGTCAGGTGGCCTGCGGAGGCGGCAGGCGTCTCAGTGAAGGTGAGAGATGCAAAACACCCACTGGAGGAGAGCCAGAGATCTGCAGAAGCACCTCGCTGACCTGCTGACCAAGGTCCCAACGTCCGAGCCCTGGGTTCGATTGTCAGCTATGCTAGAAGTGGATCCACGCGGTCTCTCTCCTGCAGATTTGGCATAGTTGTTTTCTTCACATAGGTTTACTGAAGCTGACTGCGGCAGATGATGGTTTCTTATGTTCCGTATATGAGAAAAACACAAAGAAAAAAGTTGAGTATTTGATTTCAAAAGCCGGTAAAGCACTAACAACGGACTATATGGATATTTAAAGTCTCCTTACTGAACTGTCTCCTCACCCAAAGTGACTTTATGGTTTAAACACACTGAATACAGACAAAGAAAAAAAGCTTTCGTCAAGCGAGTAAAGTATACGTTGGTTTGGCAGTGTCCAAGACCCCAGAGCCACGTGAGAGCAGCCGGGGTTCACCGGGATGATGCATTCAAAGACGGGTGTTCACTATTGCAGGTGTGTGAATATGTAATTTTAAAGAAAAACAACAATCTAGCTACTCCTCGTTTTTCCCTCCAGTCCCCCTCAGTCATGGCCCGCTCAGATGGAGGTGCTTGCTCTGCAGGCGTCACGGCCGCTGACTGGTTTATAGACGAGGTAAACGAGACGGGTGGTTGGTAGCTCGACTGCCTATCTCTCCTCCTCCTCCTCCTCCTCCTCTTCCTCCTCCTCTTCTTCTTCCTCCTTCCTCCTCTTCCTCCTCTTGCTTCTCCCCCTCTCCTGCTCCTTCCTCCTCCCTCAGATGTGCCTCTTCATGTGCAGGGCCAGGTGGTCCGACCGAGAGAAACACCTGCAGAGAGATCGGAGAAACTATGTCAGAAATATCCCAAATTACATCGCAAATATGCGTGAAATGTGTACGACGAAACGCAGGAAATGAGAGGTTAATGCTTGGAATCTGCGTCGGTGTAGCAGCGAAGAAAAAAACAGGACACAGGAGACATTTAAATAAGAATAGAAAGAGACTGTTGCTGATCAATGCCACTGGCTGTGTGTAATAGCTGTGAATGGGCCACATTCCCAGGCCCCCTGAAATACCCACTGGCTCTGTTTATTTCTTGGGAACTCTCCATAATCTCAGGCCCCTTGAACTTCCCACCGGCAGTGTGTATTTGCTGGAAGTTCTCCACACTTCCAGGCTCCCCACACTGCAAACGGGCTCTGTGTGTTGACTAGGAATTCTTCTTCTTCCAGCATGTGCTGTTTTAGTTTGATGCTGTATTTCTTTAAGGTGCTGAGAACTCTAGTAGTTTGCTGAGTTCTGTTTGCTGTAAGTGACGTGTGATGCACAATAGCTAGTGTTAGCTATTTAAGATAACTACCCTCTGATGACATCTCAGCTAATAGATCAGTTTGATGACTTACATTGGCGTAAGGCGGAGGGAGCTGCTCATTCTCATTCTGCTCATACCAAAAATAACCTAAATATTAATGGTGCCATCACCAATGATGCCAAGATGGTTTTATATTTCTGCAGTCACTTCTATAGGATGGAAAAATGTGGTGCTTGCTTTCTTCAGAAATCCAAAAATCCAAGAAAAGACATTTTTTTTCATAATAAATGTGATGATACATTTTTTTTTACTTTTTCATAAAAACATTTTTTATTTTTTATTATAACATTTTCTTATAATGTAATATACTGCTGTCTCTTTAGTTATTGATCTATTTGTGTACTAACTCTTTTATACTTAATGTGTATTGTACTTTGTTATTTTAGAAAAACTTAAACTAATGTTTGTTGAAGATACCGATCAATGTCTTACAGATACTGAACAGTACACTTGTCTTGCCAGTGGAGCGCAATGGATGAAGTTTGAATATTAGACATGTTGACTTCAGCTTCTAAGACCTGATTCAGACCAAACCCAGAAGCAAGTTTTTCAATTAATTTGAATAGTCCATTGTCTCTGTAGTGGCTGCCAAAAAAAAAAAAAAAGCAGTGACCTGCAGTAAAGAAGTTGAGCCAGACTTAACTTTTGGAGAAATGCAACTTGACGTCACACTGCAGTGACCAATCAGACGATCACACCGGTCAAATCTCCACAGTCAGCCTGAAATGTCTCTGAAAATCTAAACTCTGATACTCTACCTGTTGTGTTCTGGCTTTGTTTATTTCATGAACTAGCTTCTAAATCTGAGTTTGACGCACAATTTATGCTGCGAAATAGAGACACAAAAGAAGTTTCCTTTGGTTTGTGTCAATGGCTTCAAAGATAGAGAGAGAGAGAGAGAGAGAGAGAGAGAGCAGTAGTTTAGCAACATAGACAATAAATGAGAGCGAGGGAGCGCTGGTATCGCGACAGCTGGTGAATTGAAGAAATAAAACGTTCTTTTCTGATTGTTTGATATCAGTTACGTTCAGCACAAATAAACACATCCCCATCCCCACACACTGCTGCACAACCCTGCACAATTTAGCCACAATGCCTGATTTGGTCTGAATACAGACTAATGCTGACTTAACTAGTGTGACTCCACCTCACCTGCCTCAGTATGTGCTGGGGGTGTGGGTGGTGGTACTGATAGAACTCTAACAAGTGATAATATATCAAAATCCAATATATACGTTCCTCAAAAGTAGTTTCCATGACTACCATAGATGTTTCTAGAGAGTATTATGTCAAGTCAGACAGGGAGATTGGTCGAATAAGACAGCTCGCAGCTTACCACACACATATTAATGTAGAGCTTCAACCACTTCACTTTAAATGTACAGTACATTTCGGTAGTCTTACTTCAGTGTCACACCAGTGAAGCCCGGACTTTAAGCTCAGTGATTTCCTAAATACGACTTAAACACGACCATGAATCACAGCTGGACCTCTGCAGTCAGTCCTCGAGCTCCGAGTAGAATACTATTGTAGAAACGAATTAGATATGCATCGTGAACATGGACACTAATGCACACAGGCTGGCAGTACTTTGTGATGGTGGGTCATTGAACTCAGCAGTGACTGCACCTGGTATGAGAGAGACATAAAACCAGGCGCTGGCGATGTGTGATTTATGAATCTTAATGTCACAAGCATTTTCGTTTTATGACACCGTCGTGAGGACACTAAAGCTGAACATCCAACAATCAAATGAATCACAAACGATACGACTAGAGGAGGCAAAACAAAATGTGGGTGAGAATAAAATGAGAAATTAAAAATTCAATTTGCCAGAGGCTTTATTCATTATTAATTAGCCAAGGCTAGTCTATGTGTGTGTGTGTGGCTGGGCATGTTGTTGTTCTGTCCAGATAGAGGAAGACAGAGCTGAGCCCTTAAAAATACAATAGAAAGTTTGTCATCTCTTCGACTGCGATCTTTATTGTCAGACCTCAGATCCTGCAGGAAACCCTTAAAGTACGCTAAGAGTGAGACAAAGTGCAATGAAAGCAGATGAAAACTTAGCAGGTTCAAGCAAAAACTCTGATCAGCCGCCTGCAAATGTGTAAAATTCAAAGTGCCGACGCGCTCTGGATGTGTTGATGTTCTGATGTCAGCAGCCGAGCCGTCTTTCCGGCTGTTTCGGTGCGAACGCAAAGTGTGGACAGAGCCCGGTTTGACTTCATTCACAGCTTTCCAGATTTCAAAGCATGACTGTGAACACGGTGTCAGCGTACAGTTGAACTTTGCTCCTCTCTCTGTGGTCTAGTGTTTCCCCCTCAACCTTTAGCCGGCCATGTGGTACCTACTGTACACCTCCACTAATCTGAGTGTGTGTGTGTGGAGAGAGGAGGGGGTGACTGGACAGATGGCCATGCCAGTTACTGTGTCACTGTTTGGGGGTGTGGAGCAGCCAGACCAGCTGGTAACACCCCAAGCTCCCCCACCACCACCAGCACACCCCTCCCTCCTATCATCCTCCACTCCTCCTCTAAACTCTCCCTTCTCCTCCTCATTTCTTTTTGTCCTCCTCCTCCTCCCAGCAGCTCCATGGAAACATCAGGGGGTCCCCGCTTGATTAGGCAGGATTAATGACAGACTGCGGTGTGTGTGCGAGTGAGAGAGTGTGTGTGTGTGTGTGTTTCCCCAGGAGAAACTGTGTCAGATTGAACATTCTATCTAATGTTAACCTCTCCATGGCTGCCACTTTTTGCCATTCTCATGGTAATATTTGGGAGGGCTCCTCCCACCACAGATGTGTGAGTGGACTACAGTAAGAGCTGAGACGAATCCTGGTTATGTTAAGCGCGTTTCCATCCGCTTTGTAATCTGAGCATCAAAAAGACGGGATGGGAAATACTGGAAGTATGAAAACAAGATGAAATCAGATTGGTGCTCTGCGCTTTGAGGACGCAGCATCGCCTCTGTGTACCGCCCGTCTACCATCCGCACACCACAGGCTGCTGCTTCCACCTCCTATCATCTCATTATGCAGCTAAATAGAGCAGGCTGTAGCTTAAAATAGGACCACAATATGAACGTGATTAATATAGAAAGTTTTTCTAACTCCTAGGATAAATTTTGCTTATTGTCTTGGACTGGACGAACTCTGAAGATGAGGCTGCTCCAAGGGCACTTCTCTTCATCGATCTGTTTGTTCTCTGCTGATGAAGAGGTTTATAATTCAGGGAATACCTGTGGCACTGGCCTCTGAGAGCCCTGCACATTCACGAGAGAGGCAGACGCCTTTTTCTACTTGTTGCATTGGAAAACAAAATTTTGGACAAATTGAAACACTGGCACGAGATGAAACGTCAAGGGATCGACAAACTTCAAACAACCACGAGTGTCTGCAGCAAATTTCACAGCAATCCATCCAATATGTCAGGCTGGAGTATAATGGTGGACCAACAGGCCACAGATTCACACTAGAGTGGGTAAAAACTCAAAACCTTAGAGTCGAAAAATAACTTGGAGTATTGATGAAGGCAGCTAACAGATAAAGCCTAATCCTAAAATAGTTTGTACAGAACATTGATATCAGTCAGCCAAATATCATGCTCGGCTCTGAATACTTCATTACCCATCAGCCACGGTAACTGTTGCTATAGCGCAAAATGCCCGATCAGAGCTGTAGCAAATTCTGTAACAAATTTGGCTTCAGATCAGTAGCAACAGAATTTACGCTCTGTGGTTGCGTGTTTCTTTTCTTAAAAAGCCTCTTGGGAGTTGTAGTTTACTTCTCTTTGCACATGTTTGCAGTGACAATTCAATCAGGAGTCCTTCATGCCCATCGAAGCCTTGAAGAGCTGAAAATGATCAGGACAGTCACCTCAGGAGCACTGGACGCCTAAAATAACTTCAACACGGTTTTTGTGTTCTGTATGTGTGTGGGTGTGTGTGTGTTCTGTCTCTGTGTAATGTGTGTGTGTTTGCCAAAAAGGAGCTAATACAGTCCCAGCTCTCAGCCAGGATTAGAAGCTTCCAGCAGGTTTCTGGAGGGTTTTATGTCTAAAACCCAAACTAGAGGGAACCCACAACAGCCAATTACACTGTCTCTAGGGCAAAGTGTGTGTGTGTGTGTGTGTGTGTGTGTGTGTGTGTGTGTGTATGTTGTTCAGAAAGGCAGTGCAGGCGCACACACATACAGAGAGAGTGTATGTTAAAGTGGAGCTGGCATCTGGTGCCACTCAATTAGCTGCGACCAGTCTGCCAATAGCCAGAATCCATTTAACTGCCAGCACAGGGCATGAGCAAGCACACACACACACAAGCACAGAAACAAATGAGCACACACACACACACACAAACACAACCATACACTCTACCTTGAGGACCAAACACCAAACAGAGATGATGTAAATGGTTGTGGTGTTCCTGTCACACAAATTGACGCCATCAGGCTGTATTCAGATGCTGAACGTAATCGCTATGAAACAATCTGGAAATGACTTTTTTATTTCTCGGATTAACTGGCTTTATCGAGGCTGCGCTCGCTCACTCCCATTCGCTGTCTATGTCGCTCAACCACTGCTCGCTCTCTCAATCTCAAAGGAAACTTCTTGGTGTATTTTGCAGCACAGACTGCGAGTCAGACTCAGATTTAGAAGCTGGTACATGACATAAACAAAGCCAGAACACAACAGGTAGAGTTTAGAGCTTAGTCCGTGAATCCAACTGGATAGTCTCAGTTTCTGAGGACTGTGGAGGTTTGACTGATGGGCCGATTGCTGGCCCACACCGCCTAACCCTACCACCATTAAAATGAATACAAAAAAACTGGCCTTAGGCCAGAACTTCATTTCAGATAAAACCTTGTCATCAAACTGATGCAACAATCTTGAACCTTCGTCATCCAGAAGTCCAGATAAGAACTCACCTGAGCTGTAGTTTCCAGCTTTGCACACTTTCTTGACTCACGTCTAGCTAGCTACAACATATACGACTCAACAGGCCAACAGCAGAGCTGGCAATGATGAGGGCAACAGTGTGTAAACAAAACAAACGGATAGATGTTCTGCACTGCAGACAGTCTGAACCATCACAGCAGAAACAAAGCACAGGTGTTACTAATAACAGTAATGATGGCTCCGTTCCATTCAGGTGTCCCAGCAGGCCACGTCATAATGGAATCAGCCATCATTGTACTCTTCACACCTGCGTTCTTCCTGCTGTGACGTGACGATAACAAAACATTCACTTCATCTCGGCCGTAATCTTGACAAAAACCTGTCCGGGAATATGATACATAACTTGACAAAGTGTGTTTTTTTGTTTGTTTGTTTGTTTTTTGAGGCATCAGTGTCCTGCAAATGTTTACAGTCACTGTGTGTTTACCTGTCGCAGTGGTTGCACTTGAATGGCTTCGCTCCGGTGTGTTTGCGGTAGTGTCGCGTCAGCTCGTCGCTGCGGGCAAAACGCCATTCGCAGCCTTCCCATGAGCACTTATAGGGCTTCTCACCTGAGAGAGAGAGAGAGGGAGAGAGAGAGAGAGAGAGAGAGAGAGAGAGAGAGAGAGAGAGAGAGAGAGAGAGAGAGAGAGAGAGAGAGAGAGGAGGTGTCACATTTTATTATAATTTTTACATCCAATTTCACACGTCTAAACTACAGCTGTTCACTAATATACAGGTTACCACCCCTGGCTTCTTCCAAACCCAGACAGACAGACTGACTGACACGCACACACACACACACACACAGACACATGAGCACACACAGCCCAGGGGCCAGGCAGGCAGACCAGTTTTAACACAACAGCCATTTCAATGAGCCAATACACTCAATTAGCTGTAAATGAAGTCTTTCAGCGGTGAGGCGTGTTAATTCATAATCCCAAATTCACCCTGAAATGAATCTCATTTTGTGTCTTCTATCACCCCATCTCAGCCCCCGCCCGCACACACACATGAACACACACACACCCTGAGGTGGTGGGATCTGAAATGTAAATGAAGTTTCATCCCCCACTTCACCAGATGGGAGAAGAGATGGTCTATTGTTCTCAGCCTGTAGTTATCTCTCCATGATAGAAAGCCTTCCAGCTGTGTGTGCGTGCATGTGTGTGTGCGCGTGTCTTTTGGCCAGAGGTGTGTGTGTGTGTGTGTGTGTGTGTGTGCAGGAGCAGACTGTCTTCAGATGGGACGTGATGATGTCTGCCTGTGTAAACGCCTGCATGAGAGTGTGTTTCTCTCTGTGGGCACGAGTGTGTAAAATCACAGACCACCACAAAAGTCAGAAAGTAACACTACAAGTGAAAAGAAGAATAATAAGTACAGCTTAGTGGCAAGTAAATGCTGTCTAATATGTCAACATTTGGGATTTTGGCTACTTGAATGAATAAAGTTACCAGATCTATAACAGAAACAACAAACAAGCAAATATTTGGATTATATATGACGCAGGAATAAAATGTTTTTCATGCACTTCAGTGCTCAGAGACTCAGCTCATCATCCTTCAATTCAACCTCCTGCTGCTCGGAGTCTTTCACAGGAAACACTAAAGTTTGGTAGTCGGTCGGTGCCTTTCATTCCATTTTGGATGTCACTTTGTTCATTTTGGTTAAAACACCTGAAGGAGCGGGAGTGCTTCCAGGTTATAACAGGGGACTGCGTTGTATTGCTTCAGGTACCAGTGAGGAGACGGAGATTCACGATCACACCAGACAAACTTTCAACTCAAAGTTGCGACAGCAGCAACCATTTCATCCTCCGTCCTGAAAATTAAAGTAGGATGGCACTGTTTCTTTTACAGTCGGTCACTGGTTCTCAAACTGTGGTACGTGTATTTCTGGTGGTACACAACCTCATGTAGTGGTATTTGGAGGAATCTCTGAAATATATATTTTTAATTAAATTAATCAATTTAAAAACATATTATTCCATCAAAATACTACAACATTTGGAATGGAAATAAGTAATAATAATGACATTGATGAGATAATGATGAGCTTACTGGAATATAATTTAAAATAAGTAACTGTGCTACTATCCTAGTGCTACATAGTCACATTCATTTATAGGTTAGGGTTAAAATATGTAGCTAAGCTAAGTAGCTTACAGTATGAGTTAGCGAAGTGTTCCTTAGTAAAGCTATCTAGCTAGCAAATTTAGTCACCCTGCTTGCTGTTTGGAAGAGGCCAGTTAACTTTTTACTTTTGAGCTCGTGTTTGCTGGATGATGTTTTTCTTTGCGGAAACGTTGAACCTAGTTTGCCATTTTTACGGACATACGTGCATTTTTTTTGTTTCTGAGTCCTCTGAGGCAGGACTCCCATTGTCTCATTACATGACTGTTAAATCAATTTAATTTCAGTGTTTCAAATATTGCTAAAAGGAAACACATTAAAATCATTCTGACTGCATACACTGTATTGAAAACTGCAGACCCCTAATGTGTGTGTGTGTGTGTGTGTGTGTGTGTGTGTGTGTGTGTGTGTGTGTGTGTGTGTGAACTGGGGGGTGGTAACTATAATTGGGGTCTTAATGACTCCTAATGGGGAGTAATACAGCAGCTTACAGTCAGTTAGCCAGATGTCCCAGCAGCCCCTCCACTCCCGTCACAGAACACACCAATCTTCTTAAGGAGACAAACAGCAATCCAAAACAAAGTGGAACTAATGTGCAAACTGAAGCACTTTACAATATGGTGGGGACATAATTGGATGCAATACAAAAAGATGTGGCCAAAAAATTCTGACAGTGAAAGCAATATTATGAAGTATAACCTGGCTCCAGACCCACTTTTTTTTTTTTTTTTTTTTTTTTTTTTTTACAGTGATTTAAACAGCTCTGGTGGTGTGTTCACTGATGTCTCTTTCCCCGGCTGGAAAAACAACCGGTGCCATAGCCAGAATAAAAACAACAAACTTGGATAAGATAAAGAAAAACATTAACTGCTCTCATTAACCATCATATCTTAAATAGCTCTTAGTACCCCAGTAGAACTCTGCACTCTCAGAATGTAGGGTTCCTTCTGGTTCCTTTAGTCCCCAAAAGTAGATTTGGAGAAAGAGTCGACTTTTCTTTTTGATAGAGCTTATAGTTAAGACTGGCTCAGGTGAGTCCTGAATGATCCCTTAGTTATACAGCCATAGGACTCAACTTCCCATGATGCACTGACCTCTTCTCGTCTTCACTCTCTCACATGCCCCATCAATGCATGTCACTACCTTCACTAAAGTTAGCTTCCTTGTCTCACAGGTTCTCATGGATCGTGGCTACACCTAGATCGAGGATTGTGGTTGCACCTGCTGTGGTCCTGCTTGATGCCCACTATAAATACTGATAATATCATTATCATTATTACTACTATTAGTCATATCTACATTAAAATGTATAATTGTCATCATTATTATTGCTGCTGTGCATCTTTGCATCTTCTTTCTCTAAACTCAACCGGTTGCGGTAGATGTTCGTCCACCATGAGTCAGGTTCTGTTCAAGTTTTCTGCCTCTTAAAGGAAGTTTTTCCTTCCCACTGTCAGTAAATACTTGCCCAAAGTTGAAATTGTGGGGTCTCTGTAAATAGAATGGTCTACACCTGCTCTATATGGAAAATATCCTGAGTGTCACTTGCCTGTGATTTGAAATTAAGAGCTCTTTCCTACCCCAACCCTAACCTTAACCCCAAAGCCCTAACCCTAACCCTGACCCTAATCCTGACCTGAATTAAAAGGAGTAACAGAGTAGTGACTGCTGCTTTTTAAACAATCTTGTTACACATTCCTGGAATCTTTCTAGTGCAGCAGTTGATGGAAACGCACTTATATTTTGAAAAATTAAGATTTCAGTGCAGACGTATCCGCAAGTGCAGCTTCTTATTTTGATTTAGCTGTCTACCCATAATTCTCAAACCATAGCTTCTCAGACATAGCTTCTCCATCACATACCAACAGAATGTGAGATTACTTTTCCTAACTCTAAGTCACCATCCTGATGGCATCATCATGGCAGAGAAGTGTAGAAATCACACCTTCACATGGAGAGAGAGCAGAGCAGCTCCGAGAGCAAGGTGATGCAACGACAAGTAAAAGATGATGTGCTACAGGAACATCCAACTGTGAATGATACCCCTTTACCCCCCTTAACCCCCCCCCTTCCAGTTCCTGTGTCTCTTTGATCGGAGTCGTCTTTCATCCACAGACACAACGTGACTACAAGGTGACGCAGTTTTTCTCATACTACACGAATTCCCCATCACGAACGTGTGCTCTCCTGGGTTTGCATATTCAAATTCTCCCAGTCAAATCTCGTGCAGTCGGTTGCTGATTTCCACAACAGGGATTTGGTTTTTGTTGCTGCTGTGCAGTTTTGCAGATGAAACCTTCCTCTGCTACCTCGTTTAAAGTTTGAGATTTGTTAGGGGACAAGACCGGAGTTTGAGTATTCTCTCTGTTGTAATTAATTGGGTTTTGTCATCGAGGGTTATTTCGATTGGTCTTTTTGAAGCGCTGGAACGCGATTTTTCTTTGGTGGATTTCTGACAATAACGATAACTGAACACATTTCCTGTGTCTTATAGATTTCAGTCTGTGTACAGGTGCTAACTGCCTTGATGAAAATTTGAGCTCCTCATCTCTGTTTAAGGCTGGCAGCTCAAGGCTGCATTAGCCACTACTAGCACAACACACCTGAAACTCAAACAGACCTTGACATGGCAGAAGAATACGTGAAATAAAAAAGGACATATCTCTGGTTCTGCTGCATCCACATCAATACTTTCTTTTAAAAAAACTGTCTGTTAAAAATCTGACAGTGTTTTAGAAGTGCAAGGCCAAATCTGTGGAATGCTTTTAGACACTGGCATGCTGTCAAAGCCTAATGGGTTTTTACAAATGGTTCTGAGCTTGACTACCAATTAGGGACATCAGCTGCAGTAATGAAGGCTTTGTATCAGCTCATGATAATGCAGGAGAAATGTTGACACATAAGAAGGTTTGCGTGATGTGAAGTCACATGAGATCTCTGGAAGTTCTCATTTTCACCAAAGGCTCACAATTCTCTGGTGCAGCTGTGAAAATGTCACCCTATACAACAGATTATTTGAGGTTGTGTAAAGCAGCAGAAATCCTCCATGTTGAAGCTGTAGTATCTGTAAGTGTGAATCCTCCTACACGCCTCAGAGTCCCTCTCACTCTGGACTCAATACCGAACCAATATTTTCAACATACAATAGCAAACCACTTGGCAGCTTATCCTGTTGGAGAAATGTTACACTCTCAACCTGCATGTGTGTATGTGTGTGTGTGTGTGTGTGTGATATGGGGTATGAGTGGGGGCCGCAGGTGCCAGACAGGCGGCCGTTTCACACCCGTCTTCTGTAATTGGCCAGAGCACCCCATCTTCCTTTAGTATAGGACCCCCCTCAAACACACACACACACACACACACACACACACACACACACACATATACACACACAGACTGTTGGAGGAATGAAGCAAGGCCAGCTTGGGCCTGACGCCACAGCAACCATGACGCCAGCCAATTATAGCACGGCAAGGCAAGGATGCGTGATAAAGTCACCTAGCAACTGAGAGAAAAAGAGGGGGCAGTGTGGGGGTGAGAGAGAGAGAGAGAGAGAGAGAGAGAGAGAGAGAGAGAGATTAACAGGCATGGACAATCAACCAGCCACCAACCAATTATGGAAGAGTGTGATGCAGTTGCTTGGCAACCCAAACTGAATGAGCAAGTGAGAGAGAGAGAGCGAGGGAGCAGGGTGGAGGTTGGACTCAGTGGGTGTAGAGGTGGTTTTCTATGTGTGTGTGGAGGTCTGGGGTTACAGCAGGGTTTTTCCTGAATCCACATGAGGCTGTGGCAGTACCTACTGAGGGTGGGGGTGGGGCGGGGGGTTGAGGTCTTAGAAAGTCAGACATGCCGGTGGTTTAAAACCATCAGCTACATATCACATAATGATACTTCATATCACAGCCGGACATTTTGTGTTACATATTGTTTGAATCTTAGTGAATTTTATAGGCATCTTTTGCTTCAATTACATAAATCATCTCAGTGAACATGAAGCTGGAAATTCTTTTTTGACTTGACAAAAGATTTCTGTTTGCAAACATTAAATGTCAGGGTGCATTTAAATGTCATCCAACGCTGTGAACTGTCAGAGGTTTCACTGCTGAAATGTTGACAAGCTAAAGGTCTTTAAAAAAAAATCTAAAATCAGTTTGTGTGAAGACAGTTTATATCTGGATGTGAGGTCGACTGTGGGGTTCAGAGAATGTTACTCCAGTGGAGTTCAGACATTTGCTCTTTATCTTCTCCCTGCTTCTTTATTATTTCATTTAAGATACTAAAACTGATTAGAAAAATGTCTTTTACACAAAATGAGAATGAAAAAGATTGTATTGTATGTACATCCAAATACTGGAACAAATACATTTTGCAATAGTATACAATTACAATTCAATTCAATCAGCCCAAAAGGTCACATGTTATCCCGCTGCTCATGGAGCTCCACTGGCTACCTGTAGCAGCCCACATTAAATTCAAAGCACTAATGCTGACTACAAAGTAGTCTCTGGTTCTGCACCCACCCACTTGAATGTCCTCATACAGACATATGTTACCTCCTCCAATGAACGACGCCTGGCTCTGCCACCCGTATGCTCAGGACAATCCAGACTTTTCTTGTCTGTTGTTCCCCGTTGGTGGAATGTCCTACCAGTTCCTACCAGATCAGGGGCGTCCCTCTCTACCTTCAAACACCTCCTGAAGACCTCCAGCTCTTCAGAGAGGACCTCCTCTCCAACACTACAAACAACTGGACATGCTAAATCTATCCCCCTCTACAACTAATACAGTACTTACTGCTGCACTAACATGTCCTTGTCACACTGTACCTTGATTGTGAGTCGCTTTGGATAAATGTATGAGCTAAATGACTACATGTAATGTTTAAAAAGGTGCCTGCACACTGAGTTGATTTACCCCATCAAAAATGTAATTAAGTACAGTTAAGACACTCTCACACTCTTTCCAAAATGCTGCTCATCTATTCTGCTCTCTTGGATGCCAAGGATGCAGTTAAGTGCGTTGTTTTGGAACACTGCTTGAATAACAAAGAGAATACAGTTATTAGCCATCCACAGTTTTTTTTAGAGATCTGACTAAATCCAAGAAAAACAACAAACAGAAAACCAGCAAAGCCTGGCTCCGACTGTGACTGGGTGCTTTAGAGATTTACTGACTCAATTTGTACATGTATTAACGTTACAACTCAACCCTAATTGGACATTTTCATGTAAGAAAATCAACCTGACTTCACGTCATAGCTGCACTCCACAGATATTGGAAATAAACAGATTATTATAACCAACATTATCTGGAATTGCAGGACACAATCCTGATAGAACTCACTGTAATGATGTTTATAATGACCTCTGGTGTGCACTATGTGACAAGTAAGTGTATTGATGCTGTGAAGGCTCTATGCAGTTGCTCCTCCCTGTAGCCTCTGCTATGTTATAATCCATCCAGACATGTATGTTCAATGATTTATGGTCATAATAACCTAAAAAGAGGATTAAGCTAATTAAACCCCAGTGCTGCGCTTGTAGTGAACACATCGGGAGGGAATACTCCGCCCCCACATTATACCACACACCCACACACACACACACACACAGGGAAGTGGGGAAGCTGCAGTCTCTTCATGGTATCTTTTTTTTCAGGCAATGATTTTTAAAGCTCATCGTTGGTTAGCATGACTCGACTGTAAAAAGATTGAAGATACTGCAGCTCGTGGCCATGCAAGCAGAAAAGCTAGCTGCTCCATTCTAGCAACAATAAATCTACAGCTGTGGGCTCCCCCGGCTATGCTAGGTGCTGCCCTGGAATGTAATTCTACTAAAAGCCGTGCGATGGTCACCGGGATCACATAAGCCTGTAACACGCTGGATTAATGATGCCAGTGTTAATACAGTGGATGTCCGCTGGCTGTGTACTGTAATCCTGGTGGAAACTTCTAACAGTGGATGATGACAACTGGAGGCCATGAACCACTCCAGTTACTGTAAATGATGCTGTGGTTGAAGCTAAAGTTGAATAATGCTAGCTGCAGGTGGTAGCTGTCTGCACAGGCCTCATGCTGCAGATAAGTGATGGATTCAGCCTCAGTTACTCAGGCTGAGATGTCCAATCCAGAAGACTTGAAACCAGATGTGCAGATGTCTAAGAATGTACAAATCTCTGTTACACTGGTTTAGGTCACTTTAAAAGTACAAAAGTAGCTCTAAGCAACAATTAACACAAACTCCAGTGCTTTGTTGGTAGTCTTTGGTCACCACCTTTAAACACAAATTATACAACAAGTAGTTTTGATGACGATGACAACGTACTCATCATTAAAAATAATACTCTACTATTTTACGGAGCTGTTAAACCACCTCGTTAACAGGTGTGAACCTTGTTAATACAGGTGTGTACCTCGTTAATACAGGTGTGAACCTCGTTAATACAGGTGTGTGCCTCGTTAATACAGGTGTGTACCTTGTTAATACAGGTGTGAACGTCGTTAATACAGGTGTGAACGTCGTTAATACAGGTGTGTGCCTCGTTAATACAGGTGTGTACCTCATTGATACAGGTGTGTGCCTCGTTAATACAGGTGTGTACCTCGTTGATACAGGTGTGTGCCTCGTTAATACAGGTGTGTACCTCGTTGATAAAGGCGTGTGCCTCGTTAATACAGGTGTGTGCCTCGTTAATACAGGTGTGTACCTCATTGATACAGGTGTGTACCTCGTTGATAAAGGCGTGTACCTCGTTAATACAGGTGTGTGCCTCGTTAATACAGGTGTGTACCTCGTTAATACAGGTGTGTACCTCGTTTGTGTGCAGCACGTCAAACAGTTCAGTGAGCGCAGAGAAAATGTTGACTAAAGGTCGACTAATATGGACTGAAGAGGAATATTTCATTCGATAAAAACATGTTAATTTTGGAAATGATTACATCGACCTTTCATCAAACTCATTTTGACTTTTGGACTTCACAATGAAATGTTTGAATTATCCTCCATCAGCTGTGCAGTGAGTTGCAAATACAGAGCTATTAACTAAAAAATAAATATGATATTCATGGACTTAGGAGCTAAACCTGTCCTGCCTACCTGACTCATTACAGGTAATACAGGGCCATGTTATCAGGCAACTGCCTTGGCCAATCAAAGATGTGGTCATTATTTTTCTGCAGGAGGGATGTTTTGGTCTGGTCTCAACTCTACTTTGGTTGGTTTACTGATGAAATCTGCTCTTTTATTCCAGTTAAGAAAGAAGCAAGAAGATCCAAGAACAAAAACATTGTAGATCAACAAAGATCTTCTATTTGCTATACAGAGTTAATTGTAGAACTGATTAAAAGGTTTCCTTTCCATGTGTTATGAGCGATAATGGTCTAACAGGCTGTTCCTTCCTACGTCAATTCTCTGACAGATGTAAACGTTCTGGGTGAGTTGGTTTCTTAATTCTGTTTAAACTCAAGCCAATCATGAATTCATCATAATCTGCATCAGTTAAATCCACCTCCATCTTCTCATGTGTCTCCACCTGCTAATGCTTTGGAAAGCTCTCAGCAAACAGCCCCTGGACACATTAGCCTGGTGTGTGTTCTGTTTGAGGGTCACTGATAGGGCAGCTGTAGTTAGCAGCTAAAGCTGCATGTCAGAGCCAGTTGGACACGGCTGAATTCGCAATGTCATTTACTACCAGTCTATCAATCATCAGGCAATTACTGAGCAGGGCCTTTTGGCACTTAACTGGTACCAAGAATCACAAGGAAATTATTAACTCTAGAAGATCAGAAGCAAAAGAGGAAGAGGAGAGGTCGTGATATCTTTTTAAAAATCAGATGTTTTCTTTGCAGATTTCTCCTGAAGCTCAACCCAGTAACATTTGATGTTGTCATGTATGTGCCTGATGATGTGCTTAGCCTTACTTAAAGCTCCAGGTTTAAGCACATTATTGAAGTTACTACATCTTCTAAGACAATAGCAGGTACAATTGTATTAGGACATTGACAAATTACCCATGTTGTCTGTGAAGGTTCTCAGTTGTCCAGGTCATTTTTCTCTGAGAGTTAAATCAATTGAACTTGATTGTTGATCCAGTTATTCTCATTATAGTGTTCCTGAACCCCAGCACATTGGGCTTAGAACAGAGATTATGAGGGGAAAATGCTGACTACCAGAGTTAATTTAAGTGTGTCAACTGTGCTGGAATTCAATTCTATATATAGTCCCGTAATTTTAGGGCACAAAAAGTAACTGAAGAAGTCTAAAAGCTGTATGAACTTAAATAAAGTCATAATTTTCAATATTTGAAGTTTCACAGACTGATGACACTCTGCTAGGCCAGTACTACAGCTGGATTTTATTTATTTTTTACATTTGACATTTTCTGGTGATTCACTTGGACAACCAATAACCTTACAATGTTTGGTCACAAAACTTATTCTTTGGCATTGTCCTAAATCTGGGGGACCTGCAACCCATTTCAAACATTTGTGAGCACTGCCTAAAGACAGATCACAAATGGTGGCGTTGTGGTTGAGTCATGTTTCTGAAATTATTGTTGCTTGCAAATTGGAGACAAATTTGAAAGTAGTGGAGAGTGTCTTGCATGTTCATGCATGGGTCACCAACATGGTATTTGTATGTATATAAAGGGTTATAAGTCCTATTTAAAAAGTCAGCACTTTAACCTCATAATCAAAATCCAAAGTACTTGAGTACAGAGCTGAAATCATCTTAAATTTAACTGTGCTGAAGGTAATTGTAATGAATGTACTGAAGGTCTTACCTGTGTGAGTCCTTTGATGCGCCTTCAGATGGGAGCTCTTGGTGTAAACCTTCCTGCAGCCATTAAACTGGCACCGATGGACCCTCTTTTTGTTCTCTGGTACGTCTCCTCCTAGGCTTCCTCCTCCTCCCTGCTCGCTGTCACTGAGGGCTCCTCCTCGGCTTGGCGGCGACGGTAACGCTCGTGCTGCCACCAGTTTAGCTGCCCCTAACCCTACCTTCTTCGCCACAAGTTTGAGCGTTAGTGTACCATCTGCCATTGCAGTCAGTGTTTGTGTGGGTTTGACGAGGTGACGGCCGAGCTCTGGCGATGATGGCGGTGTTAGGGATGTAACAGCGGCGCTAAGCTGTGCTGCACTGACTCCGGCGAGGACTTGGTCCTTTGCTGTGGGGGTTTCAGTCCCTGCCTCTGCTTGGGTCTTGCTGGGGTTAGGAACCTGGAGGATTTTGGTCTGGACCTTGGGCAGAGTTACCAGTAGTGGAGGTGGGCTGGGTTGGTCAGGGAGGCTGGGTAGGAGGGGGTCCATCAGGTCCTCATCACTGTCACCACCCTGCATGAAGGCCGGTGTTAAGAGACAGTCCAGCTCCTCATCAAAGAGCTCTGAGAGTCGCTTGGGCTCTGTCTGTAGATACCGCTCCAACTCTAGACATGTCTGCAAAAAAAGACAGCAAAAGGTCCCAGAGTGAGACATAATATACTTCACACTTATTAGTTCAGTATTTCTTACACCTCTAGTCACACCCTCTCTATATATAAGATACTGCCTCTGCAAGGTTTAACACAATTCTCACATACAGGACGTGTTAGTTCAGGCACAATACTAAAATTGCACTTGTATTCATTGATTGGCCATACGTATTTTATTCATACTTCACCACTGATGGAGTTTTATTTATATAACAGCAACTACACAACAACCAGCTGAGTTGTAACATACATTTGTATTCATGACGGTCTTTGTGAACTGAAGGGTCTTGTTAATCTGATGATGCCTTAATGTCATCACCATTTACTACTGTTGAAGCTCCTACTACATCGAACCAATCATGTTGAAGTTTTTGGTATTGTTGACTTTGCTATTATCTAATGTTCATGTATGAACTCAGCACAATATAATTACGTATGCTATGATGGATATGTTGGAGGATTTGTTGTTGCTCAGATTCTTTGAGAACTCCGTCCGTAAACACACTTTCATTTTGTGTCTTTGACTGAAACAGTAATCCGTCATTAGCACATACAAAACACAGGATACACTCCACCTCACTACAATGTCAGGAACAGCACTATAATTCTTTTCTGGTTGACTTTGGCAAAACTACTGAGTTAAAGATCAATGGAATAGTATGGCACCACTTGTGGGAATGTGGGTAGAGGAAGACCATGGTGGTTCTTAAAAGAAACCAGTTTTGACTCTTTGTTGGAAGTGGGACAAGAGCAAGCTCCAATGTCAAAGTCAAAGTGTTATATATACACAACCTTATATGGTTGTTATATGCACAACCTGCCATTATTTGTCAGAAAAATGTAAACATAAGTTGGTTTGATCATGGTTTCACATGAGGAGAGTCTCGCCTCGTACCATTTTCTTTTGACATTATTATAGTCAGTAGTTCTTCCTGGATTGTTGACTTTTCAGAGACTCTGTTGACTAGTCTATATAAATTCAAACACCCACTGTAGGCCTTGTATTTCTGCAGCTGTTGACCATGTCACCTGGCACGCAGCAGTCCTGTGAGAAGAGGGATTTAGTCTATGATTGATTGTTGCTGCCTGGCCAAGCTCTCCAGAGCCCTGAACTGTGGAAGCCTTGCCTGTTTCCCTCTGCTCACCCAAATCAACCAGCCATGGAAGTTATATTACAAGATAGAGGAAGGAAGCAGAGCGGGATGACGGAGGGAAAGTGAAACAAAGAAACAAAGGAGAGGGAAGGGAGATAAGGAGAGAGAGACAAGGAAAAATAAGCGAGTATATCTAGAATTGTTTTATTTAACCTCTATCCAGAGATTACACAGACATTTGTGCTATACACTTCCAGATTTTGGAAGCGGAGCAACATCACTACAGTGTTTGCTCTGCTGGCCTTCTGTGCCTTGGTCAAGGACACCTGCCATACTACCCAGAGAGGTGTGAGCCAGAAACCTTTAGGTCACTAACCTACTTTTCTAACCTAAAGGCTACACCTCTCCTCTGGAAACTTTTATGTTTTCTGTAATTCCCTACCACTCTTACCTACAACTACCAACTGCACTTTTGAGGTCTAACATGGGACTGTTTAGTCGATCTGGCTTCTGCTTTGATCTCTCACACCTGCAACACTCGTTTTTATCGAAATTCTGTCTGCATCATCCCACAGGGCAAATAAGACACATGTTGCTGTTATAGCTTTTACAAGTTATAGATTTTAAAATCAAGGGAATAAACAAATCCTGTGTTTGTAACATTTATCCTCTTTTTTTGTTGAGAGGAAAAAGACAGCAGGCCACAGCTCTGTAACAGTTCACTCAGCACTTTCTTTGCAAGCTACCTGGTTCCAGCACTACCCTGCAGCACAGTGTCTTTACTGTATCTACTTGGAAAATGGATTTCCTCTGTTTGGCCAAAGGCCTTTGGCAGCTGAAGCTTCTCATCCTGATCCTCTGGCTCTTTCCACCTCTGCCATCGGAGCAAATTACAGCCACTATAGAAATGTTTTTTCTTGGCTGTAGCTGGTTGACTTGGTCCATTCAGACAGGCCAGCGCTGGAGCTTTGCTCTGCTCAGCCTCGGTGACGAGACAGACAAACCAACACATTTAGTCTGAACATCTGTTGAGTGGTGATAAGCTGAACTTCCCCTCTCTCTCCTTTCTCTCTTTCTTCTTCCATTTAAAAGAATGTCTTTTTTTCCCCAAGAATGCTCATTTGCATGTGAATATAAATCAAAGGTATCTCTTAGGGGGGTTACACTGCTTCATAAGGAAACTTGAAAAAGAAAAGCATGCATGTACAAAAGCTCAGAAGACGCCTAGTAACAATGTCTTTTACAAAGCTGATAGCAGTGTTGTGAGGAAAACCTTCTGGTTAGCCTTTTGTCAGGATTGTCGCTATGATTTGTTAGCACCGGTATTCCTTTCAGTAATTGCCTTGTGTAATACAATACCTAGCCAAGCATGCTAAAGGAGGCTATTATATCTCTGTTTAAATTAGATCAGTCATTGCTAATGCATCTGGAAAGCAATACTGGAGATTATCAAACAGACATCAGGTTAGCCAGAGAGGAACTTGCACAGCCAAGTGCTTTGTGCCGAGATCTGGCGACAACAACTGAATAGACTGAACAAGAGTCTGAGAGCAACACACACCCAACCAAACCACACAATACAATTCTAAACTTAATACAATGAAAGTTATGATGTTATGCACCTTATTATGAAAGAACCGCGTTTAGTGTTCAACCAAGGAGTAAATCCCAAGGAATTAAGGTCTTTAAATCAGGATGAAGATTTTAAATGTTCCCTTCCAATCAGTGGTTCACAGAAAGCATTAAGGTGTCAATGTGTGAGATATATAAATCTACATGTAACCATAGCAACAGTAGTTGAGAATTGAGAGTCATTGATGGCAGCACATATAAACAATATAGACTCAATCTAGACCTTGTCTTTATCAGTCGAGTTTTCAGTCTGATCCCACAAAAAACACCTGTTGTCATGTGATGACACCTGAAGAAGGTCATTAGATACATTTGAAAACTTGAAAAATCTTGGGGCGCCTTGGTAGCTCACCTGGTACAGCACTATGGTAGCTCACCTGGTAGAGCGTGCGCCCCATATATAAGGGCTAAATTCGTTACCACAGCGACCCAGATTCAGTTCCAGCCTTGGATCCTTGCTGCATGCCATCCTCTCTCTATATTCCCATGAATTTCCTGTCTATGCCAAAAATATTTTTAAAAAATCTGTTTCAAGTGAACCTGGGCTTTAGAATAATTTATCATAGATAATGACATATATTTTGTCTTGATGTTTACAGCTAATATGGCATAAATCTGACATGAATCTGACATGAGTTGTGTTATTGCTTAGTCATATATTAACAATTAAGCTGGTAAGTGAATGTTTATTGTAACTGATGTGCGTGAAAAAATTACAATAGTACAATCAAGAAGTTGCCATTGTTTTGTACCATCATTGAAATATTTCTGTTTTGAAAGAAAACTCAAAATATAATTTTCTCATATCTAAAACATCTCCTTATCCTTCCCGGGGCTCTGTAGAATTATATTTTTGTCACTACGTGTTATATACATTATTCATCATCCCCAGACACAACTACAGCAGCATGAATATTAGCTGTGTCTGATGCAGTAAATACAGTCTCTGTTAGCGATTTCTGATGCCGTACTCTATCATTGTTTTCACTTGGACTAGAAATCAAAAATAGAAAGGTATGTGTGTCTCCTGTCGGGGGCTGGACTGATGCTGAGGATTGTGAGAGGTGGGCGGGGAGGACAGAGGGTAGAGTGAGCCCGAGGCTCTGGAAGAGGAGCAAGCGGCAATCAAACCCACGGCTGGCAGTGAACGCACCGCCTCTGACATCACACAAATGACCTTCTCCTTGGTCTGTTTCTCCTACACACCATGAATATCAGGTAACAATGACATGTATGGCCTGCAGCGTGTGTGTGTGTGCGTGTGTGTGAGTGTGTCAGCTGCTGGATAACAGCTCAGACTGATAGCATGTGTGGGGCTCACCTCCTGTCCCCCTGCTCAGTCCCACACCATATGGAGAAAGGTCACATCGAAAAACACACACACACGCACACACACACAGCGCACTCCTTTTCAGTTTTTGACCGACTGTTGGAGCCTTTCACCATGAAAACTGTCCTGGTCGAATCATCAGTACAAACAATGAGACACTGAGCAGAAGTAAATCTAAAGACAATTCTGTTGTGTTGCTGGCAGCTATAAATATAAATAAAAGAAATAACTAATGCTGCATTCACGTCATCTTTGGCAGAATGGGGAAACTATAACTACTGCTAGCCTTGATGTCACACCAGATGAATGAACATGCAACCTAAATTAGCTTTTTTTTTAAAAGGACCAGTGTCTAGGATTAAGTATCATGTCGTAGCATCTAGTTATCTAGTGTTGATAGCGACTAACTGAATATCCCTCACCTCAGTTCTCCTCCATGCTTGGTAGAAGAGGGCCCTTCCAAGCATGGAGGAGAACCTAAGGTGATTATAAACTATTGAAAATATACGTATGAATATTACATTTGCCAATAGATCTCCTCAAATCTTACACACGGGACCTTTAAATTATGCTTGCTCATCAACAAGCAAACCGACAAAGACATTAGTATATAGTGCCTTTTTTAATTAGCTGAATCAACTGTATTAGTGCTAATATCTGTGTAAAAAAAAAGAGACCGGTTTGAGCATTTTTGTCCCATTTGGTTTTTTGAAATTACAGCCTGTATGATTTTAACATGAAGTGTTTTGTTCCTGGTTGAAGTGTTCTGAATGGGCTAGAGCTGACCAGTGGCCACTGAGGCTCATGGGTACTTTCGTATTTAATATATAAATATATATAAATATATAATATATAAATATATAAAACTCAGAGTTTAAAATATTTAAAATAAAAAAATAATAAAAACAAATGTTGAACGTGCTGCTATCAGGTAGAGCTAGTTTCTATTTCTATTGTTTAATCACTTCATGATTTTCAACTGTCTTATTTGATTGTGTATTTGTATTGGAGGTAAAGGTCAAACAAGGTCAAACTCAAATGCAGTGTCACTGCTGAAGTAAAGGTCATCTGTGTTTGCAGCATATTTGAAAGCTTCAAATGTTTGTATAGAAGCTATATATTTTGTTTATTTGTGGATATATTTCATTCACAGAGCTGAGGCTCAAAACAATGGGAACTGTTCATTTTGTCCTGTTCCCTCAATAAATGTGTTTTCCCCCATTTTATATTTTGAGTGTTTGAGTTAATATCAGGGCTAAAATAGCTACCAGTGACACGCAGGTTCTGCCTCTGTGTGTGTGTGTGCATGTATGTGTGTGTGTTCTCAGCCTGCTGAGGTCCATTAATAATGAATGCAGAGAGCAGAGGGCTCTGGATGGAAACGCTAAGAGCTTTTGACAGACAAAAGATCACCGAGGACGAACCTCGGCAAACAGACTGAAGTGGATTCAGCAGGAGATGCTCCGTCTGTGCTTGCATGCACGCAGTTATGCGGCTGCTACCAACATTTCCATTAGGACAATTGTGAAATTAAGCCATTTGACGTGATTCTGTGAAGTGACACTTCTTATAATGTTCTGCTTCACATGTTATTTTCCCATAAACACTGAAAAACATGGAGGACATCAACAGCTTTTGGATTCTACATTCAGTGAAAAAGTGATTTAGCACAAAGAGAATATGTCTAACACCAGTCATCCAATATTTAGATTATAACATGGTAAAGCTGAGGATGTAAAAATAATATTTCACATTTCACAATGTTGGCACTCTGTTTTTCCAATAAAAATCAGAAGAATTCTGTAGTTCCAGAAAGTGGTCATCAGTCATTTAAAGCAACATTACATAGAAAATGGTATTTTTGTCGCCTAGCGTGTGCTGTGTTACCCAGTCTAATCCCACTGTGGTAAATATGGACAGCTGTACTTGTGTATTTGCTATGATTATATTACTTATGATCAAAAACTAGCGAGGCGACAGCTTTGCTCACAGCCGAACATCAAGCAAGGTCAACAACACAAGACATAACAGCCAGCTAATATTACTAAATAGTCCAACAGCAAGAAGCCCAGCTCGGCGTCTGTCTTTCAGCCTTTTATTTCACCAAGGTCACTCTTGTCTTTTAGCCTTTATTGTGTGCAAAGAGGCTGCTGAGCCCGACTACATTGCCCACTTGCCCAGCTCCGGTTCTGGCACGACACCAGCTTTCCTCCCTTGTTAGTACCCCGGGCCTGAAAACCTCCTCATCCTGGTGGTCTAAAACACCTGTGGTACAAACACTAGCCCTCCCCGGTGCTCTGAGCTTACAGTCTGGGCAGCCTGGCTAACATTAGCTAACAGCAGCTACAGTTGGCAGCAGTTTACTTTACTGTCCATCAGGAAACTCTGTAAATTACAGAGAGTTGAGGCACAGTAAAGTGGAAAGCAGAAAGTTTTGCAATTGGGGCTTTACAGTATGTAATCTGTAGATAATTGGTACAAATTCAGTCTCACGCTCCTTAACAGGACTGAAGTGTGGACAGCTCATGACAGGTCTCAGTTAATTGCATCAACATTCTTGTATCTACATGTTACTGCAGTTAAAGTCACACACATGAAGAACCACTTCATTTACTCACATCTTAAATATACCTCCTCTCTGAATCCAACAGAAAACTGATGTTCCAGTGTTTGGAGTCAGTTTCTTTCAAACCGCCGTAGACAGCCGCCCCAAGGATCTCATCTCTTCCAGTCTAATCCTTTTAGTTTCTTCCTGTTTCGCTTTATCTGCGTGTGCATTAGAGTGTTTATTTTCCCTCCACATTATACAGCATTTGGCTTCAAATGATGTTTTTCTCTTCGCTTTCTCGTACAAATAGGTCCTAATTAAAGTGCTTTGGCTTCCATAAACTGCTCTTTGAAGCTCTACCTCTTGATGGCTCTCGCTCTCTCCACACAGCGGGCTCTGATGGCTAATTAGCCACTCAAAAGAAAAGGCAAAAAGAGGCTCTTTATTCAGCTAATTTGCTGATGCGGCTGTGTACATGGCGGTTGTGTGTGTTTGTAAGAGTGAGAAGAGCATAATGACTTTTAACTGATGTGTGAATATGTAATACCTCATGCTCGGCAGTGTGTACAATATCAAACGGGTGCTATTGGCAACGAGCTGCTTCCTTTATGTCTGAGCAGGCGTCAGTGCTGCAGAGTGTGTTTGGTGCTTTGTTACAGACTCTTGAGCAGTTTGTGTGAAGAAGCTGGAAGCGTCTGACTTACTGCAGTGTTGTGCTGATCACATTGACTTAACAGCATCAAAATAAGATGCATTTAACAGTCTCCCGAAGTAGATTAAGTCGTACCAGCATCATTTTCTCCTCATCCACCTGGTGTCAAATTCAACTAAATGTTTTTTCAGCTCACATTTAAAGTATGAATTCTCTAAATGATACACATTACAAGACAGGAGAAACGTTATTGCCTCTATGTTTTAAAAGCAGATCATTTCAGGATGTTGAACACATGATTAGGAAGTGGTGACTTTGCTCTTGACCTTTACTTTAATGACGAAGTGAATGTCTTGGAAAACACCTTTGGAAAAGGAGATTAAGCACTCAACTAACAGGTTTCTAGATTAAGGTGAGTGTTGAAATTTTCCAGACATGGCAAACCAAAGATCACAAGCATCTTCTGAGCCCAAATACACTGCAAGGTCTAAATGTACGTGGACACTGAACATTCCACCTCCGGATTGTAAAATCTTGTTTCCACACTGATGTTGGTTGATCAGGTCAGAGTTCCAGTTGATTCCAGAAGTGTTGGATGAGATTGAGTTGAGGATTCTGCGCAGTCAAATTCTTCAACACCAACCTGTGAAAAAACATTACTTTATGGACAGTGGTGTCCAAATACATTTGACCCTGACCCATACAGTAGATAAACCATCGCCTCATGCAGCCTGAATCTCAGCTTGCTTATGGACGGCTGCCATTTTGGAGACACCAGTTTCCTCATGGCTACACTGCACTGGTTCCAGAGAGAACTGCAGTCATGAGCCAGTATCATTGTGCTGGGTGGTGACCATGGGTCGACATGAGACCACCCAGCACACCCTGCCTCTGCTTCCAATATCACTGAAATCCATCTGAAATGTTTATTAGCAGCTGAAACTTCACGGCAAGTCTAAATAAAGCAAGTCTTAAGCAGGTCAAGTCTTAAAGAATCTGTGTTTGAGTTGATCAATATCCTAAAAACAACATCACAAAGAAGGAGTTGAGTGAGTTACTAGAGTGGTTTTGTTTCACTGCTCAAGAATTTTCATTGCTATTCTTTGCTATACTTCATTTGGTTATTTATAGATTTGTTTTCCTCTATCTTAGTGTTTTATGTAGAAATGTTCTACAGTTCAATAGCAGGCGGCACTGCAGGCAAACTGAAACAGAAGATACGAGCACACAATATTCTTCTTTCAGTCTGATTAAAAAGGTACAAATCACTAACATAAACTGCTGTTTGGTGCTTGGGTGGAGTGAAAACCCCCTTTTGCAGAGAAACTCCAGCAGCTAATCTCATCAATGATCAGACCTCTTTTCTGGTTGAAGGAGTGCGTGTGAATTTGTAAATTTTCTTTCATGACATATTATCATACTGGCAACACTGTCTATGAAGACTACATCACTCATAGTGAATTATAATGCATTCATAATGCTTTATGACTACACTTATGACACATTATGATAACCTATACTTACCTATTATTTTAAATGGTGACTTATGACACTGTATGGACTGTTATAGCACACTATGAGTTCTTACTACAGTTGATTGTTGAGCTGTGTGTGTATCAGTGTGTATAGGCAGTCATAATGTGTCATAAGCCCCATCAGTCAACACACACTTTATTTAAATAATACTGCTGTGCAGTTACCTCCTGCTGCTTTTTGTGCAATCCCATCTATCTGCTGAGGTGATATTTCTACACACCATCTGTGTATTCAATAATCTGTGTAATAATTTCTGTGAAATGATCCATCATGCATACCTGTGTGCTTGAAAGAAGTATATAATGTATAGAACTCTTCTTTTATCTTCTGTTTCTGGTGTAGTTTTCATTTTTTGTTGGCTATTTTGTCTGTCTTGTGTAACTTGAGCGGCTGTAACAAGCAAATTTCCCCAGCGTGGGATCAATAAAGTCTATCTTGTCTTATCTTACATCATCAAATACACGACACTACCGAGCAATAACAATATGTCCAGGTTCGCCTGACTATGCCGACACGCTGACAGACAAAGACATTAGGATCAGTCACTGCGTGACCCTCACAGCAGTGATGAAGACGCTGACACAACACAACCATGCTACAGTGACCGACGGGGGCCGACGCTGTGTTTGTGTGTGCCGTCAGCGTGTGCAGGTATCCTCTCACTCTTCCCTTAATTGAAAAAGCGGCGCCGCAAACAGAGGCGAGCCCTGCGGGGTCTGATGTGAAAAGCAGGACGAGGCTTCAATAAAAAGGTTAATGGAGACGAGACCCGATGGAAGAACGAGGTGACACCGCTGGAATCTCTGAAGAGTCAGCACGTCTCAGTCTGGAGCTGCAACAAATCTATATTTTCATCACTAATTAATTTATCTGTGTTTTTTCACCGAACTAATTTATCATTTGCAGACAGATACCAACTACAAGTGAGCAGAGCCCACAGAAATGTCTGCAAATAGCTTTTTCACTCAGAAATCTGACTGAAGGTCGTGGCACATCCCAAGAAACCAAACTCTCTCCAACAAACACAGATGTTTGTCTGCAGCTGTCTGTCCTTGTTTGGAGATGTTTGGTCATGTTCAATCCGTGTTTGTTCTTTGTTTGATGAAGTTTGCCATGCTTTCAAACGGACAATTACCCCGACGGTACGCATACAGTACACGTATTCATAGCAGCGCAGCTCACACATGATCAGTATTAGTGGTAAACGAGAGATGCAGTCCTTGTGATAAGTGGTGTAACCTTTGCTAACAGCCTGTCGTAGTCTACTGCTCGAGAGAAGATTACAAACCAGACCTGTCTTTATTTTCCAGCTCACGCCAACGATGAGCGGTCTTCTTAAAACGACTGCTTGCTCCATATTTTTTTCTTCCAATATTTCTTGCACGTTTAAAGACTTCCTGCCACTTTTAAACACATAGTTAAAAGATAGTTAAAAGAGTATCTCTGAATTTGTAAGCAACTACAAATATACAGAATAAATGATTCAAATTAAACTGAGAAAATTTAGGAATTAGGAATCAAAAATTTTACTGGATACATAATTCATTTGGTCGATTAGAAATTTCCATTGATTCATCTTTATATACTAAATAAAAATAGTAAAAATAAGCAATAGTTCAGTCAGAATCTCCAGGTATGAATCAGTTTCATTGACTGTATCAAACTGGTTGTTTATGGGTCATAATAACCTGGATTCACTAAATATTAAGGTAGAGAAATATCAAAATATAAAATATAAATATAAAATATATATCCATAATACTTCAGGTGACAGACTAAATGTAATGTTCATTGTTTTTCTTCTGTTCTGAAGGAACAAGAAGGACATTTTTGGACTTTGTTAGAACATTTTAATTGTTGTTGTGAAGTGAAAGCAGTACACACAGGGGCAGCTATCATGCACACGCTAACCAAAATATTGATTAGTACATAATAAGACATAACACCGCATAAATCAGAGCTTTTAATCTCACCATAAGACGGCGAGAAACAGAAAGAGTGAAACTTAGAATTAGAAAGCAGTGAGCTCAAGAGAGCGAGAGACAAAGAAAGATGATTAGCCAATGAGAGGGAGAGGACAGGAGTGAGTGAGTGCACGGAGAGAGGAGGCTCTGAGTTTTTATTGCACACACACACAGACTACACACACACACACACACACACACACACACAGAGCATCACCTCCGACCTCCAGCCTCAGCCAATGAAATTTTAATCAACAGTCTCTGATGGAGGAGCACTCAGACTCTCCTGCTGTGTAACTGCTCTCTCTCTCCCTCTTTCTCCATATTCTCTCTCGTCTCTCCATCTTTTCATGCTTTTGAGCACCCCCTCCTCCTTCTCCTACTCCTCCCTCCTCTCACCTCTATAAACACCTCCTCCCTCCTTCTTTCTTTCCTCTTCATCGCACACATTTCATTTCCTCCTTCCTCATTCACAAAGCAGAGGTCTCCTTCTCTTTCTCACCTTTTCCTTTCCCACCTCCTCATCACTTTCCTCTCCGTCTCTTCGCATCCCATCCTCTGGTTTCTTAGCGAAACAGCTGAAGCATCTCATCCTTGCGGCATGTTAAACTACAGGAGCCATTTTACTGCCTAACAGAACATCGTCTCTCTTCAGGAATTGACGCTGATTCACTGGCTGCACAGACAATGGAAATAAAATCAGCACACAATGAAATAAAGAACAGAAACAAGCCAAACATTTGTTATGTATTAAAATGGACCTTTGAACTTGATGCTACAGTGGAGCGTTAGTATTTGACAGTCTACAGATGTTGTGACGTTAGCTCCATTGAGTAATTTTGAGAGTAATGTCGACCGGTCAGTGAGGTTTTCAGCTTTATTCAGGTAGTAACTTATAGAAAGTAAAAAAGCAGAGCTCCTAGCCGGCTCCACGGTTCAAGATCAATGTGCACAGCAGCTTCCTGTTTACTGACAGCTATTCTCGTGGCAGTTTATAAGACTTTTGCACTACCTAGAGAGTGGGTAACCTGACTGAGGACCACCGCCAAGACATTGCTGCGAACTCAGCGTGTCCCAGTGGAGTCACCGCGATCCAGTGAGCAGAACCTCTCTGGAAGCCGTGAAACGACAGCAAGAAGAGTTTGTAGGTGTCGCCTCCTGCAAAAGGAAGAGGCAAACTCCATCTGCTGCTGTGTTTTTTTTTGTTTCTATATCAGATTTATAATAAATCACAACGGGAAAAAAATCAACACATCGCCACGCTGCCATTTCACCTGAAGTCAATCAGCGGTACGGGTGAAACAAACGGTTCGCAGTGGAACTTTTTCAGACACGAATGATTCAACAACTTCCCAGAAACCGTTTAGAGCTCCTCCAGACACTGTTACAACAAGACATTAACCAGAACACACTCGCCCATCCTCTCTCTCTCTCTCTCTCTCTTTCAAACACACACACTCCATTTTCACTGTCCACGGTTATTAAATACAAGGACATAAAATTAATTAACAGCTTAATCACTCACATGCACACACACACACACACACACACAGCTCTAAAAGGACAAGGCAGGTACGGCCTTTTAATTTGAAGAATAATTTAATACTGCTTAACCAGGCTTATGGCCCTTCTCTCTCTCTTTGTCCCTGTCTTTCTCTCGCTGTATGTGTGTGTGTGTGTGTGTGTGTGTGTGTGTGTGTGTGCGTGTACATGTGTGTGTCCTGGCTATTTCATTAACTGGCTGAGATGGAGTGATTGAAATCTGTGGCAGAATCATCTGTTCCTCTGTCTGTTGTGCTTTCTGTTAATGAAGCTCCTCTCTCTCTCTCTCTCTCTCTCTCTGTAGGTCATTTGTCATGTCGGACGGCCTGTCCTCCACCATGAGGCATTTGTCCAGCCTGGAAAAATGATGGGCTTGCTGTCCACACATCAAATCCAGACAGTGCATACACACACACACACCGACACACACAGAAACACTCACATAATGTCTAACCTTTAAGTCATCTCGTACATGAATGGCCTCTTTAGTAGCACTTGTTCTTTGAACTCTTACATTCCCTGTAATTTTTACCAAGCGGTGCGGCGTATCACCTGGAGTTCAGCAGCAATTTTTGCAAAACATTTTTAGACCCAACCATCTGAGGCTCAGTGCAAGTCATATTTTTCCCAGTTTTCTTCTGTATCTGTCACAGCTGCAATCTTGAACATAAATCGAACATTAGAACAGGTATATGACAGGTAGGGTTTATTGCAGGGCAGTTGCACTAAACTGCAATCGGCACATGTGTTGGTATTGGTACACTGACTAAAAAGAACAGACAATGTGTGGCTCTGGCGACCTCTATGTTGGCGGTCCTGCCTCTTCCACCTCCCGAGTAATCTAAACATCGGCAAAGATTCGGATCATCGATGGACCTGAGCGGGGCTGAATGAAGCCTGGGTGCTCAAACAAGCCATCTGTAACGGCACCCACCTGTCAATAAAAGTGCCCATGCTGCATAACTTTAAGTCTTAATATATAAATTCACCCTCAGTACAGTTGTCATGAACGGGGAAATTACCTATAGAGACCAAAACTGTTTTTTGTACCAGGCACATTGGACGTTGGACATTTTAACATGGGGACTTATGGAGACTGACTCACTTCTGGAACCAGCCTCAAGTGAACATTTGAGGAACTGCAGTTTTTGGTACTTCTGCAAAGGCTTCATTTCACAGCCACAGAAGTTGCCGCTTGGTATTGTATCAGTACTGCTTCTAGTATAAACACTGTGCCCTCGTACTATAATAGGCTAACTAATGTTTGAGTTCTTTGACCTCCTTTCTTTCATGTAGATTTAATCTTTATGAGAACTGTATTTTCATTAAACATATCCTTTTCTTTTTTTCCTTTTTCCAACTTTGTTATTGTGCAAACACTGTTACTGTAATGAAAGATGTCGATTTAACATGTTCTCTTGCTGAGATGGTTTAATGTCATATTAATCCGCCCATTTACTAGTTTCTTATTTATATTTTATAGTTCTTTGCTGTGTCTCATTTCAGTATTCTGCTGCAGTGACTCTATTTCCCCACAGGGATCATTAAAACTTGCTCTTATCTAATTTGCGGATAAAGTGTTTGAATAAATCTCATCAATGTTTCTCTTCTCATGTTTTTTTATCAGCCGCAGTGAAGCGGAGATACTCGAAGCACTGAGTGCTTTTGTTCTCTTCACATCAGTTTCGGAGCCACGGACTAAAAGTGAACGTTAAACACTCGACTAGAGGAAAACCATTGACTCCCAAACTTAAATAAGAGTCAATGTGAGAGGTAAAGAGACACTTGTGCCAAGTGGTTTGTTAAAAGCTCTGTGCAGTTCCTGAGGACAAAGAATGACATGAAGATAAACGACATGATGACGTTCCGCGTGGAGCTGGTTTATAATTCACAAAGTCACTCGTTCACATTTTGCAGGCTCTGTGAGGGGAAGCTGTTCTGTCACTGTCACCACTTCTACATAACCTGCACCAAGTCAATAGTCCTTTTTCCCAGCAGCCATTTTGACATGAAATAATACTGTAAACACAGGTGTTACCAATGATACTAATTAAGGTGACTCTGTCTGACCTGAATGGAACTGAACCTTAATTAGTATCATTGGTAACACCTGTGTTGACCTACTATTTCATGTCAAAAGTAAGACCAACACTTTATACATCTACAGATTCAGTCGCTGATGTCTCCATCTACAGACAAACAAAATAATAGCTACAGCACTTGCGCCACCTGAAGGCAATGAGTGTTACAGCTGCAGTTTTTCGTTAAAGGTCTCTTATCACTGTCATCACAGCAAGAAGGTTTCTGGTTTGAACCTCGGCTGGGACCTTTCTGTGTGGAGTTTGCATGTTCTTCCCGTGTTTGCGTGGGCTCTCACCGGCTTGCTCCCACAGTTCAAAGACACTTAACAGGTTAATTGTGACTCTAAATTGGCTGTAGGTGTGATGAACTGGTAACTTGTCCATGGAGTACCCTAGCTCAAAGTCAGCTGGGATTGGCTCCAGCTCCAACATGACCCTGATGAGGATAAGTATTTATTGAAAATGGATGGAAGAATATAATATATGGTCCAGAATTGGAATGTTGAATGTTGGATTTTGATTTGTACCAAGAAATATTTTTTTTTTGTTATGTCCTTTGGACAACATACAACTATACAGAAGTTAATGTATAGATAAATTAATGTATCAGGCAATTCATGATCCCTGAAAGTCAATAAATTACCATTTTGAATTAGTGCAGAGGCCTAACATACATTTATAAAACAGGGACTGGGCCTGGGACATGATTCCAGGCCTCCTATATTACCATATTACCATGACATATTACCATAAACAGGCTTTATTAAAGAACGACAGAGATCCTAGTTTTCCTCCTCACATTAGCTAGAAAAACACTTCTGCTGGCCTTTCACACATTGCTTTGTAAAAAAACTTGTTTTCTGAGATTTAAAAATGTCATGGCCTGTTGTGGATTCTTGATGACAGTTTTTGACTGTGCATTCACAGCTCTTGAAAAAATATAAACATGAAACGCCCAACCCACACAGAGCTCAGCCTTTTAACAAAAAAAAAAAAAAAATTAAACACTTGAGTCAAGATGTTATGAATAAATGAAACTTTGCCTCCACGCGTGTCGAACACATCATTAACACGCTGGTAGGAGAAATATGCTTGTTAGTATTGCCTCCTGGGGAAAGTCATATTTTCAACCATAACAACTTTGCAGTTTGATATTGTAAATACTTAATGTTTTCATAATTTATGTAACAAGTGAAACACAGAAATGTGCCTTAAGAAGAGAGATGTTTGCTGCCTTTTGAAAAAGGTTTAACAAATATGGTGCTGCTTCAAGGTTTGGTGAGTTAAAAATGCATTAAACTGCATTTTTCTATTAACATTACATCAGATAATACCATGAAATCATTGCGAGTGCTCCGATACCACTGAGGAGCACACCAAGCATCTCTGTACAGCTTTCAGACCAACAAACCAAAAGCTCTACTAGCTAGCACAAAAGCTAAATCTATGCTACCTGCATGAAATGACAGTTACCATTTACACCTCATGGTTCATTGAGTCATTAGGGCTACACACTGAACTACTGCTCGAACCACTTAACCTCTTCATTTGAACCCTTTTGTCTCTGAATGCATCACAAGAAAGAGAGAAGAGAAACTGTACTACCTGATTTGTTTTGTTGCAAACTAAAAATATCCTCCGCTGCCTGCCGCAACAACCCTCTAAGGAAAACTACAGTAATGCAACAGAGAGTGGAGAGGTGGAGTGTGTGTGAAACAGTATGTACAGTTTGACTTAGAGGAGAGGTTTGCGTGTGAAAGGTGTGCAACACTTTTGGGTTGAAGCTGTCAGTAGCTGTCAGCGTTTGAAGCTCTTACCAGCTACAATGAAAAGAAATGCACGCAAGATCTCGTGATTTTGGTCTCACGAACCATGAATCTGCCTGTACAAGATCATGGCTGAATGCAGAGAAATACCATCAATGAAGGGATATGTGATGCAACTGAACAAGACCAAATACAATTTACGTGCGTATCCCATCAAACGCCTCAGATTCAAATGTCAAAACACGGCCAACATCGCAATTCATTCACAAGTGTCACAACTGAGGGTACAAAGGATTCTCTGGAGAAGCATTCTGTGGAGCATCCAGTTATCTGTGCAGTCATAAACATGTTTTTGCCTAGCACAGCGAAGTCTGGACTCTCTTTCTTGTACCTCCAAAACAGTTTGTTAGATTAGGAGTCATGCCAATTATAGAACCAATCTGTCTGAAATGCTGTTACCCTGATAGATCACAGGAAAAGGTTCCAACACCAGAAGTTGTGTTAAAAGGGAAATTTTGGACCGAAAACTGATTGGTGGATTTGGCTGGTGGAGGCAAAATAAATCTGAATTGAGCTTTGAGTTCACCTGCATTGACCTTGGAGGGGATGGAAAACCAGAGAGTGAGGAATGATAAAAGTTGTTGTATCAGCTGCATCTCAACGTGCTATTTTATATAACCCTGCATGCCCCGCTCAATAAAAGAAATGTAGCACGGTCGGCAGTCAAGCATCAGTCACCAGTGGATGGTATAAACACATTCACTCTCATCAGCTGTATCAACTGAATGTCCAGCTGGAAAACAAGGGCACATTTAGTCACTACCTCACCACCTATTTCAGTTTGAGAATGAATTTTGCTGCATGACTTTTTAACATGACCAGGTACTACATTCAAGATTCTGCCATCAAAGTGTGTCATCAATTGCGTTTTTGAACCTATATTTGTTTGCTCTGATCCCAAATCAGTCAGTGAGCTGGTTTCTATGTGAAGTTGGATTGTATCCCCACCATAAACAAACCAGTATTCACCTCTAAGGGTGTTTTATACTGTACACCTGCATTATTTTATCTGGTTAGTCAGACTCTTTTTCCTATTGCCGCGATTTGTTTGGGCATTTGCAACCACAGTAATCGCAGTCAAGTGCGGATCAAAACACTGAGCGCTTCGAGGAGAGGTGGTCTGGTCCAGTCCCAAAGTAACTCAGCAGAACATGATTCAACCTCGATCCAACCCAACTACCAGATAAACCAAGACAAGCCAAGTTTGAGTTAAATGGCTCCTGAAGCCAGGTGTTCTTTGCATTCTGGGATGTATCCGAAGGTACTTTCAAGCATTCTGCCAGCATAGCTTTGTTGAAATAATAGCCAGATGATTATCATACCATTGCTCCTGTCACTATAGGTGTGAAACGGTCTAAAGAGTCTCAGTATGGTTGTATTGGTCCTTTCAGATCAATATTTAAATCAAAACACATATTTGACTTGAGTTCAGTTTGAACTTCATCTCAGCAGGTCTGGTCTTTGTCATTTGATATATGACCCTCCACAGCGGAGTCATCTAGAAATATTGGAAGATGAAAGGACATTTGGCCACACCTGCAGTCAACTGTGTAAAATATAATCAAGAAGGTAATAAGATGGTTCCATGGGGAGCTTCTGCTTTCATAAAAATAATGTCAAACTTTATTATTCAGTCTGACATACGGAGGTCTGGAGGATTCCCGGGTGACCACCTGAACTGATATTAGTCTTTTACTCAAAATGTCCAGTCTGTCCACCTTGTGTCGGGCAAATTTGATGATGCTTGACTGACAGCGTATTTATTGTGCGGCAGTTCGGTTTGTCTACATACTGATCAGAATGACACAATCATAAGTTGTGTCGCTCAAGACAATATTGACAAAAACAGGCATAAGCCTGTCTAAAGCTAATAAGCTCATATCACACACACACATCCACGCACACACACTAACCTCCCATATGAGGCCTCTGTCCTCTCTCTCCCTTCCTAATTGACCATGAAAGTACCCCATAAATCGAGTTACTGCATTGTGCCTGTCTAGTCATATAAAAGTGCTTTAATGGTTTTGCTAGGAGCTCTGTTGGGAACATTAGGCAGAACTCTCCACATTCATTAGCCCATTAGCCTGTTTCAATATTGACACTGTCTCATTTGTCCCCTCCTGTGTCTGTCAGGGCCGAGACACTCTGGGACCAGGTCTGAAATCTGCCCTCTGGCTCTGCTTCGGTCTGGATCAATCTGTGCAGTTCCGCCGTTTGCTAACAGGTTCAACAATATCGCTTTGGGAAATGTCTCGAAGCTGAACATAAGTGAGAAGCAAAAAAGAAACAGTTTATTTGGAATAGCCGGACTACTTTGCACAGTTTTGATGTAGATTAAGTGGTTAGTGGTTTTAAATGTCTACAGTAAGGTCTTCTAAATGTCATGACAGAGAGACAGACAGCTGGACCGAGCTTTGTAAAACACAACACTGATATATTTTACTTCACTTTAATTCATAATGATTGTCACTCATTTCAAAAACACTTCATATGAAGACACATCTATTGTGCATTATGGGACATTCATAGTGAATTATAATGACTTATAATGATGACTAATAATGAATCATAACTTCACGTGTCTTATGAATGCTCTTGACTGGTTATAAACTAGAGGTTAACATATTATTATAACATTATGACAACCTCATAGTGTGCTATAACAGTCCAGGTAGCATAAATTCTTTTAGATGTATAAAAATACATTCAACTTTATTTAGCACAAACAATGAAACATTATGGTGAAGCATGAATTATTATAGATGCATCATCATGCACTTCACTGTACTTGGCACATACACTATAATTTATGACACTGCATACTATGAGTTCTTACTACAGGTGATTGTTGTGTATAGGTGAGTATAGGTAGTCATAAAGTGTTATAGCATCCATAAGAGACTTGAAGTTGTAATTCATTATAAGTCACATCTATAATGTTTTGCGACTGTTGACATAGTGCATCGGAACACATTGTCTGTGTTTATGAGTAGACTTCATAGAAAGTGTCCATTCAGAACTATTCCAGATAGAACCTGACCAGCCTTGGTGCAGGTACATATGCTGTTGTTGTCATCCTAAATTGAAAATGACCTGCAGTCAGCACCGACAGTGACAGATGAACTTTGTAACAACAGCAGACATGTTGTTGTTCTTACTGTACAAACTACAAGAATTGTTCAAATCCACTATGTGTTTATATCCCACAAGGAAGCCCGGATTCTCCAACATGTCAAACATGTCAGGTTGAGTTTTGGGGAAAACTGTATAAAATGATGCACAAGACAGCTGGAGTTTTTCTATGTGAAGAAGTGCTGCAGCTATGAAGCAGTGTAACAGACATATCACTTCAACCAAGTATTGATCATGCAGATATACTCTTCTTCTGTCTCCTTGTATGTATACTGTATCAAATGCAGCATATACTGTTTATACAATACTGTTTGGATGTAACATATACAATATACAGTACATACAGCAAATAATCTACAGTGGAACTCTGAGGGGGGAAATCAGGGTTTGTGCTGTTAAAGGCACAGAAAAATAACTGTAAATATTTCTGCTAAAGGCAAATATCGAGGCGGTAGCATTTTAACTTTGTAAAAGCTGCATTACTGAAGAAAAACTATATAAATCTGAGAGAATAAAGCTGCTGCTGCAGTGTAGCAGTCTTTTCTTTAATGCACATACAGTATATGGTAATAATATTTTCAGTGCATACTGTCTGTACATGAAATAAACAAATTTTCAAGAAGAAATATCGTGTCCTACAGAGATCGTCTCTGTATCCTCCAGCCTCGCTGAACAACACTGCACTGAACCCAATGAACCCACTGAGGTAGAACATTATGTTAATGCTGAGATATGAGACTGCATTCCTGCCAACTAGCCAGAGAGGAGATAGCATGCATGTGAATGTATGCACGCACACTCTTCACACTTACGCACACACACATTATATCTTTCAAATCCACAGGCGGGGGGTTGGGTGTCTGGCTTTATTTAGGTGTATGAAAGACATACCGCAGCGTGTGCACGGCAGCTGGTCCAATCATGATAAGTATGCAAATTTACATTTGATTACTTTTATACTTGTGCTTTGTGGAGTGAGGTGAGTTTTAGTTCAGTATCAGCTGCTGTCAGCAGGTAGCACCGCTTTGAATCCTGCTTTGGAAAATGCTGATATTTCTGCTCCATTTTCTACAGCGTGTGACAATATGACAACCCATCTATAACTCTGTGTGTGTGTGTGTGTGTGTGTGTGTGGAGAGAGAGAGAAGGAGAGAGAGAGAGAGAGAGAGCGTATTTGATGAAGTACAAGCCTGTTTAAGGTCAGTCAAGCTGTGTTGAGTGTGGCCTTCCATCCCACCCCCCTATGGTGGGTCCTGGAGGGCGGTCTGCATTGCGTGACTGAGTTCACGGACATTTTTTCGGTCGCGTTGGTGTCACGGAAAAAAAAGTGAAAGCCTGCCAATGCTGTCGACCCAGAGTTACATATAACAAAGCCTAACATTGTTATCATAATACTATGACTGTACCAGCCTGCAGCTAAAAGAGTTGCTGACTTTGTGGATTTACAGCGCTGGTACCCACTGGATTCAACCCGTCATCCAATTGTTGGATCATTTGTATCACAGAAATAAAGTTGGGCAGAACAGAATATAGGAAGGTTTCTTTCTAAAGTTCTTCCCAAAATAAAAGCATACTTATAAAAAAGGGGAAATTAACAATAAAGAGAGTGTAATATATACGCCTGTTTCAAGTAATGTTTTAAATAAACACCCTGTAAATGTTCACACCCTAACTTATGGTATGAATAGGTGTATTTTCACTGTTAATGCTAATGCTAATAACCTTAAAAACGCATTAAGACGCAGTAGGAAGTCTTGTGTATGTGTGTATATTGTAAATGTAAATATCACATTGTTTTAAAAATATTTAAAAATGTACAGTTTCTGTTGAAAAAACTGACCTGCACTGTGAAAATGAATTTGTTACAGTAAATTTATTGTACTTTATTTTGTTTTGGTAATCTGGCACAAAAAATGCAGGATTGACTTCACATGGTACTCACACTGTTATTGTCTCTAGAGATAGACTAAACTAAAAGTCTAAAGCTCTGCTCGTGGCCTCTGCACCTTCTGAAAAAGCATGGAAAGAAATGAAAGCATGGAACAAAGTTGGATGATTTAGCTGTTTTTAGTGTGGGAATTATCAGGGATCATCCTCTGAGGACCACAAATATTCACGGCACCTTTTAGAGTCAGAAAATATGAATGATTGGTATAATATTGATCAAATAAAAATGTTCTTCTTCATCCCCAACTTCCTGTTTTCATCGCCACGCTGGCAGAGAGCTCATAAGCTCACCCGGCAGTTATTAAGAGGACATTTCTCATCGGGTTAAACAAGGTTATTGTTGGTGACAATCATTTAGTTTTGGTGTCTGCAGCTCAGAACAACAAGAGAGATTTTATCACCCGCACATCAGTCTGAACACAGGCAGACACCACAAGCTGTTAAATGATGTTCTGCATGATGATGGTGTTTATATATGATGTCAGCACCATGGTGCTCTGTGTGTGTGTGTGTGTGTGTGCATGAGTGTGTATGTGTAAGGACAGACTGCATACTACAGCACACATGCTGACTTTTACCCCCTGATGTATTCCTGGTATATTGCTGACAGCCTGCAGTCTGAAGAATACATTCATTTAATGATTGCTGGGTGTATGTGTATGTGTATGTGTGTGTGTGTGTGCATCAGCAGCCAGTTCGTGTGCAAACAACGCTGGAGTCAGGAGATCCAGGCGTGGAGGTCACAGCACAAAACTTTTGTGATCATATATTTTATCGAGAACAGATGGAGTAGATTAAATTTCATAAACACAGCAGATAAATAAAGTGAAATAATAACAGCACATCTGTTTACCTCTAACCACAGACGTGACCCGACAATTAACATTTGGGATGTTGACACTGAAATGATTTGAACAAGTTGTGGAACTCGGACTGTTTAAATTGTAAAAATTAAACATTGTGTCATTTTTCTACCATAAAATAGTTTTAAATCATGTTGATGCTACACTGACTTATAATCAGGTGAATGGTGTCTCTTTTATTCATCTGTTCTCACACTTTGGGCTCCGGGTTGGGAGAAGTTTCGTAACGCTTTACAGCAGTAAGTCACAGACCACCAACTATTTGACTGATTTTGGTGAAACTGGATCATATTTTATGGAGAAAATGTATTCTGGTTTTGCCTCTAAAGTTCTCCAGGGACTGTGTATCGACTCTGTGATTTACAGAGTTTCTTGATGGACAGTAAAGTAAACTACTGCAAACTGTAGCTGCTATTAGCTAATGTAAACTCAGCTAGCAGCTTGGCTGCCTGGTCTATGAACTCAGCGAAGCCAGTGTCGTGCCAGAACCGGAGCTGGGTCAAGGGGGGCAATGTAACCAGGCTCAGCAGCAGCCTCTGTGGGCATAATGACACAGGCAAAAAGACTGAAGAGGACGTTGATGGAGGAAGCTAAGAAGAGAAAAAGAGAGATTGACCAAGGAAGAACTAACAAAACTTAAAGTAAATCTGGTGTTGTGCCAGAACCAGAACCGGAGCTGGGCAAGTGGGCAATGTAGCCAGGCTCAGCAGCCTGTATGCACACAATAAAGGCTAAAAGACAAGAGTGAGCTTGGTAAAATAAAAGGCTGAAAGATAGACGCCGAGCTGGGCTGACTGCTGTTGGACTAGTAAGTAATATTAGCTGTCTGCTATGTCTTGTGTTGTTGACCTTGACTGATGCTGTTAGCAAAGTTGTCGACTGGCTAGTTTTTGATCATAAGTAATGTAATCATAACAAATACACGAGTAGAGCCGTCTATATTTATAACAGTGGTATCGCAACTCTGAAAGTAGGGGCGTCTTCCTACACTGATGTGTTCATACATTTACTGGCAGTTACACTGATTACAGTTTGAGCTGCACACTGACGCAGAGAGACTGTAAAAGGTGTAAAAAAAAAGGCACTGATGCATCTCTACATCACTTGTGGTGACAAAGACTTGTATGTTTCCTGTCACTCTGTGCTCAGTTACCAAAGCAAATAAAATGCAAATAAAAAAAAACAAACATAGTCAGAGCAAAGCAAAACTGAATGAAACATAAAGTCCTGCAGACGTATTGCAGACGACATGTGTTTGTGTGTGTGTGTGTGTGTATATGTGTGTGTGTGTGAGCGTGTGTGTGTGTGTTTTTGTAATCTAATCAGGATATGGAGATTACCATTAAATCGTCCGGCAGGGATTACACTCCCTTTCACCGAGCTGATTCAAAGAGCGCACTTATAAATAGGGGTTAACAGCTTGTTATAAGACGCTGGATTTTGTGTGTGTGTGTGTGTGTGTGTCCTTAGTGCCAAGCTAATCTTCACTGCTCAGAGCGATGAGAGGGCCAAAAGCACTGAGACAAATACGTGACAAGAGACGAGGGCTGAACAAAAGACACACACACACATACACACTCGGATAATAATAGAGTTAGATGCACCCACTCAGCAATAACAGTGTAGCAGTAGAGGATCGCCACCTTTCCCCTGTGTGAGGTCACATCACAGCTCCGTTAGTGTGTGTGTGTGTGCTCTGTCAGAAAACTAGAACATCATGATTTAAAGCTCACACTATAGAAAATATAAAAAAGTGTTAGACTCAGTCACATATTTTTTAAGACACACACACAGACACGAGTCTCTGCAACAGTTCAGGAGGATTCACGTCAATGTCACTTGCAAAAACATAATTTAGGACTTTAGCATGCACCTGTCCACACTCTGTAGACTCGTCTGTCCACAATCACTGATTAGATTATATTAGATTATATTATATTAGATTAGATTAGATTAGATTAGATTAGATTAGATTAATTAGATTAGATTAGATTAGATTAATTTTTACGCATCATAATCTTAAAATACATGCACACACACACGCTCACAAAGGGCTTATAGACATGCAAATGTGCAGGGATGTTGGGAGTGATGGGTTGCCACATAGCGGCACCCTGGGAGCAGTTAGGCCAGTTTCAGACCAGACCAAATCCGGTGCTGTGGCAAAAAAAACACAGGTTTTTCCATTCATTAGAGGTAGGTTAGTGTGTTTTGGCTGCAACGGTGCGGCCTGCAGCCGACACAGCTGCAGCGTGACAGCCTGAAATGTCTCTGAAGCTGAGGCTATCCTTGTGGATTCATGGACTAAACTCTGATACTCTACCTGTTGTGTTCTTACTTTATTTCATGAACCAGCTTCTGGATCTGTGTCTGTTTACGCTAAAAAAATAGTGACACAAAGAAGTTTCATTTGATTTGTGTCTGATGGTTTGAGAGAGAAAGCAAGCTTTGGTCGAAAGACATAGACAGTGAATGAGAGCGAGCCAGCAGTCCCCCTCACTGATTGGCTTGTACTGGGCTCAGTTGCTCAGTTGATCCTCCAGATGCTTTTATTGCTCATTTCTCTGAGGGGGTCTGAGGGTCCTTTGAGTCACTGTGGTTCTTTGCAGAACCTCTTCCCCAACACTATTTTTTGCTGTGATTGCTCGCTGGAACTTTCCCTGCACTTTAAAAAAACGCAGAGCTAACAGAGAGAGTGTGCAGAGGATCTGCTGATGTGTATCAGAGGCACAGAGTCAACAACAACACTGACCGGCAGCTGATGCTGTTTGGTGAATTGTTTACAGACCAAAGAGAAGCACTCAGAGAGGCTTTATATCAACACTTGAGAAAAGTCCTGGTTTAGAGCTCAGCTGAAAATCCGAGTGGATGACTTTCAAACACGGCACTCTTATCTCATCAGGAGCCACTCAGCTGATCTCAGGGCAGTTCATCATTTCAAGAAAAACAAGGAGAAAAAAGTCACTCGAGTGTCACATCCACTCACTTTTTCCACAGGTTTCAGTTTGTACAAATTCTATGCTAAACTGTCGCTTATTTTCACTCATCAAAGCACATCTGTGCACACATCTGGGTCCTGACTCCGACCAGGGCCTCATTGCACAACATCACCTGGCAGACACGTGTCTAATAACAGACAAACAGACTTCCCACTCAGGTTCCACATAATTACATGTTGATAAAATGCATCAGAAACTTATGTCATTGCTAATAAAAGATGAAACCTTTATATATCATGTAATAATGCTTTACAGCCCGAGATTACACTGACTGCAGATGAAGCTGTTCATGTAATGAATGTGTGTAATATTGATGTGTGAGACATTTTTGAAAGCTGTAAAATGTGTGTATGAATTTAAGAAGGCTTAAATCTGCGGAAACTAGTCTTGGTTGTAGGTCCATGAAGACGTTTCGCCTCAGAAGCGCCTTCAGTTCTGAACAGCCAAGTCCAGTTGCCCCAGATTGAACCCTTCTTGAAGAAAGATGACTGAGAACCTCCACAGACTTCATGTTTGTATGAAACATCTGACAAACTTCAAAACTGAAGTTTTCCTTAAGGAGTTGTGTGTAGACCAGAGATATCTAATTTTGAATGAAGGTCAATGAAGGTTGCCATGGATACCATTTAACAATATGCCATGTAACGACATTTTTAACCTCGACTTTACACAGCTGGTGTCACTATTGGACATATTGGGGTACAGTATAATGAATGAAGCCTGGATGGGGAATTTTCATGTGGAAGCTTCCAGTCATGTCCTGTACAGCCCTGCATGATGTCATGGTTTTGAGTTTGTTTTGTGTTTCCTGTTTCATTTTGTAGTTCATCTTGTGTATTTCTACTTCCTGCCTTTGTGTTTTCCTGCCAGTTTTTGATTCTGTTCCACCGTGATTTGTTTCACGTGTCCCTCGTTAGTTTGTCGGATTTTGTTTATTGGACCTTTCCTGGATTATTTTGGATTTTTAAACTGTTTGTATTTTTGCCTGGACTATCAGTAGCCTTGAGTTGTTTTCGTGTTTGCATCCCTGCCTAAGTTATTTAAGTTAATAGTCTATGTTGAATAGTAGAAAAGGCAAAGGTTATGTTTGGAATAAAGTTTGTTAAAGTTTATGACAGGTGATGGTAACATCATGAGACAGAAGGAGGTGTGGAGGAGCCTGGTGCTAACATTACGTGAGCAGAGTTTTGGATCAATACGAGGTTTGGACTGTGTTATGAACCCTGTGAAGCAGAGCATCGAGTCAGTAATGGAGTTGAGATGTAGGACTCATTTTGGATCACTTTTCATAAAGCTGTGAGTTATCAATGTTTAAATAAATCCCCGCCTCATTGCATCATGATTACACTTTTCATAAGAAGATTGGATTGAGTTTATGGACACGAGTCAAAATAAAACGCTGCAGAGTGTGGACGACAGAGATCCATTGTCTCATCTGACAGCAATTTCCCAGAAATGTTGGACTGTTCCTTTATTAGAGAATTCACAAACATTATCCAAATATACATTTGTACTTATTTATGACTTTATGGTCTAAAATCACTGCAACAGAGCAGAAAATTAAATTTTCTTTTCTGTCTTTTCCCTTTAAGCAAACACACACACACACACACACTGCTTGAGGTGTAACACTGATCATAAATAAATGCATAATGAATGAAGTCATCATTCATCCCAACTCTCTTTGTTTTACACACACACACACACACACACAGTCACGCATGCTCACACTACACAATGACCTCATCCCTCACATCAACCCCCCTATTTCACACACACCCATACACACACACACACATATACAGAAAGGGTCAATCCATTAAGACACAACAGCAGCTGATCCCTTCCTTTATGTTCCGCTCGTTTAAATTCATTCATTCATTGGCTGTAATAGACTAATGTAAATTCATCAGAGAGAGCCAGGTGACATCAGGATTATTAAGAGAGTTATTATATTCTATAACATGTCGCCATCACAGACTGAACGTGCCAAAACATCTTCATCACACAGAGGGATTTACGCCCATTACGACATCCTGAGCGGAGTCTCGTCCAAGCACACACACATGACATCCAACGCCGGCTCTGACAGAGATGGACAGACAGTGTTGTATTGTTGTACAGCATCATTGTTTGTTTCACTGACTTGGCCTGTTGGACTGGTTTTGTATTCTTGTGTCTATATCTTTCATGATCAGGCCTCACTTGCATAAAGACAGAGAGAACACGCTTTGATCATTCAGACATACATGTGAGGGTCTCTTCTTACAAATGATATTTTCCTTATTGTTATATGATGGTGGAGACCTCGTCTGTCTCCTCAAACCATCGAGTGAATGCTTTTCTCCTGCATGGAATGATATCTTCATGTTTTTCCTTTCATGTCATGTGTTTCCTGTTTGCATGTTGTAAAATTAACAAAATAAAATATCTTAAAAATAAAAAAAAAATCCCTTCTGATATCTTCAGAAACTAAAACACTGAAAGAAACTTTACTGCAACTTTACTGGCAAAAGATGGTGTGAAATGAAAATGTTAGAATTACTGCAGGTTAACATGAAGCGTGACGGATGGATTCATCCCAGTCACTGAAGAGCCCTTAATAGGATAGATGAACAAGATGGTGCATGTGTGTGTGTGTGTGTGTGCATGACTCAAGGGAGGCCTCTACTGTTATCACACCTTTTTTTTTTACACCAGGGTCTCTCTCTCTCTTTCTCTCTCTCTCTCTTTTACCTCCTGAGGTCTTTGTATTTTGAGGAAGCCACTGATCTCATTGGCCTTGCTGGAGAGCAAAGCAGGTGGACACATGACTCACGCATACCACTATGTGTGTGTGTGTGTGTGTGTGTGTGTGTGTGTGTGTGTCTGACGAAACCCTCTCTGCATCAGAAAGTTGTCTTGCGGGTAAAAGAGAAACACCCTCTCTTTCTCCACTTTGCTGTGTCCTACAGTTCAACCTTAAATAATTCAGATGTCTCCCCTCTTCCCCCGAGAGACACACATACAAACACACACACACACACACACACACACACACACACACACACACACACACACACAGAGTGTCTACAATTGGCATCAAAGTGAAGTTTGCTTTTCATCCAGCTGGAAACTGAGGCCATGTGCACACTGATGTGTATAAATCTGAATAAGCAGGCATTTTGTCTAAAGTTGCTCTGGGCTTCTCTTCTCTCATGTTGTATCATGGACGGGGACAAACGTCCACAGCAAAGTGAGTGATTTAAAACAGAGCTGCAACCACTATCATTGTCTCACTCATCGATTACTTCCCAGACTCATCTTTTAATCCTTTTGTCTATGAAGGAACACGCTGTGCAGTACTAGCGTTTTTCAGGGTTCAAGGTGTTCTCCTCAAATTTCTATCCCACCAACCAAGTCCACAATGACACGAAACAGAGAAAAGCGGGAAATTCTCACATTTGGAAAAGCTGAAGTCAGTGAGTGTTTGCTTAAAAATGGATTGAAATGGTCAATTATCATTGTAGTTGAGCTCTTCGAGCTCCACTGGCTACCTAAATTCAAACCCATAATGCCTGGCTCTGCCACCCGTACGCTCAGGGCAATCCAAACTTTTCTCGTTTGTTGTTCCCCGTTGGTGGAACGTCCTACCAGTTCCTACCAGATCAGGGGCGTCCCTCTCTACCTTCAAACACCTCCTGAAGACCTCCAGCTCTTCAGAGAGGACCTCCTCTCCAACACTACCAACAACAGCAAAGAAGTAGAATCCATCCACAAAGAAGGAGGATACAAACTGTTCAGTAGGTAGGAAGTGGTAGTAGTAACAGCAGTAAGTGGTGAGGAGTATTCAAATGATATATTTACAGTAGAGTACAGCTTTACTTCATTGATATTTGATTGGCAATGTTCAGAGATCTCCATTAGCACCTCAAAATGGTTCAATCTGTATGCAGATACATCTGGTCACGCAGTAAATATGTTGTCTTTTGAGATACAGTCACTGATATCGTCACCATCCATCATCATTGGCAGCATTTATGAGCCCCAATCTAATCATTGTTTTTTTTTTTATTTGCGCAGCCATCTAGCAATAAAACCAACATAAAGATACACTGTGTCAACATTCCCTCACCTGTAATGTTTGATCAGATATCAGCATGACGGAGTGTGAAGCTGAAGTCTGACTTAAAAAATGAAGAGATTTATCCGTCCATCAGTTTCTCTACCATTTTACAAAATGACAACCGTGTTTGACGCGTAAACAACGTTTCCAAATGAACTTGGCATTATTGCGGACACACAGTGTTTTTCTCAGACACACACAGTCTCCACTTTGTTCATGTCTGTGAGCATGTACATATGGAGCACATAAATACACACACTGCAGCAGCACTGGTCTGTTCCCTCAGGTATTCCTGGCAACATTGTGGATTAAAATAGCTGACGACCCACATATCCCACTAAAGCAAGGCATAGATGGCACTGCTGGGCCAGACACCACAACCATTTGTCCACATGCAGCAGCAGCAGCAGCAGCAGCAGCAGCACGCTGCTGGCCTGATTTAGAAAGACTTGCAAAACCTGCAATTATGACAAATATTGAAAAATGGCGACCTGATGAGCCTATTTTTATTGTCTGCATTAATTTTGGGTGGTATTTGGAAAAGTTAGACGACAAGCAGGAGAAACCATTTCTAACCCCTAAATTCCACTGGAGACGACTCTATGACAGCACAGCTGAGACGCCATTTTGGTTTTCTACATGGTCTCAGACACTGTGAGGGTTTTGCCCAACGGATGTTGTTAACTTGCTCAGATTTGGTCATTTTTCTTCTACCATGAGTAAATATGTTAAGTAGTTAAATATTTTGTCCATCTTTATGATTGGAGTTTCCACCGAGTGTATTATTTTGAAAATCAACACGATTTGTTGTTTTGGTGTCTGACTTCCAGCCAGCTTGATTTGCTCTGTGCTGCTTCATGTGGCTGGTCATGGCATCTGTCAAAAATAGACAAACAGCTGAGTATTATCTGCAGAGCAGAGCGGAGAACAGTTTCCGCGCTTCTGGTGGAATCACAACCATTGTCTAGAACGACTGCAATCAGCATCGCAGTCATGCCTGGTGGAATTTAGGGGTAAGAGATTATAGTTGGACAAAAGATGAAAAATGCAAGTAAAAAAATGAATGATCCAATCCGATGAAACTTCAGTCTCATCCGGAACAATGAGTCAGTTCACCAAAAGCTGCAGTAGGAAACACATTAGAGGTAATGACATAATGTGGATTCAGTTAGTGACTCAGACGTTTAACATTTCTGGCCCTGCAGATGTTTTCATGTTTCGTTTGGTATCCCGCGATCGAATCAGGTGGATCCAGCCAATGAGAGCTGGAGGAAACACAACAGCGAAGCTGAATTTTTGAAGTCACAAAACGCAAAGTTTGCTTTCAAACTAAGCATGCGGGGAGCTTTTATTCGCATGCAGGACTGGTGGAAGTTGAACAGGCTCGTGTTGGACATTACAAACACATGACATCAAAGACAGCTGGTGAGAGGAGACGTGGAAACATTAGAGGGAATGTGTGACAGTCCTGTACACAGACTTTGGTGGACTTCTGGTCTGGGTTTGTTTTCCAGCGTTTCCTTAGTTCCACTGAAGGTGCCCTGTGGAGTTTTACTGCAAACAAACAAAAGTTATATTTATATTTTGTGTTCCAGTTCTAACAAATGTGTTGAATGCATTTCCTTCCTCATAAAACATCCGCAAAGCCGATTATTTTAATTCCAGCATTGTTGGCATCCGTTTTTACAGGCGAGCTCTTCTTCTTGTGCACCAGATGAACAAAACAGGGATCCACCTCACACCCACCTGCTCCATCCTCCAAGTGGAGGTCTAAAACTCCACAAGGAACCTTGAATGGAACTCTTAATGCTTTCTCATACTCTGTTATTTTAAACAACATTGTGCTTCAACAGTTTGGGGAAGACTTTTTCATTTTCTCAACAAATCCATCTTTGGGTATCTGTTGACAGTCGTATTTCTACCTCTCTCTGTCTGAGACAAAGAACTGCGTCGGCAGACTTGTGAAGAAAAACAGGACAAATTCCCAAGGTCATCCTCCTCCCCTGCATATGACCCATTTACTGTGTCCCACTCTGCACACACACACACACACACACACACACACACACACACACAGTACTCGCACAACCAACCATGCATGCATAAAGGCGCATTGGAACGCTGGCACGCTCCGTCCTCACTGCAACTCTGTCTCTTGTTCTGTCTCAACACACACATACACACTCACTCACACACACACACACACTGTAATTATGTTCAAATGCCCTAAAACAATGTGACATCCCCAATGAAACTCTTTAGCAGGTGGTGGCTTCATAGAGACACACTTTGACTGGGACACTAAGGAGAGCTCGATGAGTTCAATATTATTACATTGAGCTACATCAGTTTACACTCTGAATCGTTCAGTCTCATTTCCATCCATAGCTCTGATCCGACAAACAACACAAAGGCACAAAGATGATTTTTGACTTTTGTAAGAATACTGCGTAAATTAAACAATGCTAACCGCTTGGCTGAAGTTATTGCTATGTTCAAGCTAGACCGAAACCAAGTCCAGACCAAGACCAGAGTGTATCAAGACTGAGAGAAGACCAAGACTTTGAGGGGTGGAGACAAAGTCAAAACAAAGACTAAGGCAGGGTGAGACCGAGTCAACACCAAGACAATACAGTATATATATATATATATATATATATATATATAAATATATATATATATAAGCATATATATATATATATATATATATATATATATATATATATATATATATATTGTTCTATCAGAAATGATTTTTCAAGGCGCTCTGTTTACTACAGAAAGAAGTTGTATAGAAATGATTTCACAAGGCATAAGTCTACTAAATTATAGTAAGTTAGAATTATAGTAATTAGGGAAGCTGTTGCGATACAAAAAAAAAAAAAAAAAAAAAAAAATCACCATTTCCAAAGATGTTTCAAGAAGATCAACACAACTACCAAACCACAGATGGAACCATGTGTCCATCTTTTTGCAGGGTGTCAGAAGGTGACACTGGGTGGTGAACCTCATTCTTGTGTATCTGTCTGACTTACTTTAGCCTAACAGCAAAGCTGAGCGTGATCTGATCTTACACAATGGTCTACTAGATCTTTGTGAAACTAGCGGCAAATATGTGTGTGCTCATATCCTGGATGATGTACTGCCAACTGTAGGCCTTGCCAAGCTAATACACACACACACACACACACACACACGCACACACACACACCCACTTCCTCTGCCACTGTCAACATCCTCTGCACACTATGAATGATGTCATTACTAACACACAGTACATACAAGTGTCCTGATGGCTGTTTCTTTTTTTTTTTTTTTTTTTAGAGAATTAAAGACACAGGAGGGTGGTGTGTTTCCGGCCAGGTGTGAAGATATTAAACAAAATATGAATCAAGTGTGTTTTATTAACTCAAGCTGTGGACATATTCTCAGGAGATCATGACAACATTCTTAAAAAAAGTACATCATGACTTCTCCAAGCTGCTGGTACTTATTTTCATGAATTATTTTGTCTCCTCTGGCAGAACGCAGCATGATTTTGTCAGCCTCCCTTTTCTATTTTTTGGGGAATTCTGACAACTCTCTGCCCTCGCAGTAATAAAGAAGAAGAAGAAGAAGAGGAAGCAGGCCATGCAATGTCTTTGTTTATTTGGAAATTGTGTTTCCATCAGCCTTTATTGCATCTTCTCTTTGCTGACACATCAACTTTCCCACCTCAGAACAAAAGCAAAAAAAAATTTTTTTTTGGTATATTTAGGTTCTTTTTCTCCATATTTCTATCCTTTCCATTGAGTTTTTCTAAACGTTCAAATTCATAAACAAAGGGATGTTGGGGAGAGAGCAGGGGGCAGAGAGGGGCAGAGGGAGGGGAGGAGGAGGGAGAGAGAAGAAAAGACAGAGAGAGAGCTGGGTGAGGAGAGAATGGGAGGGTTGGATGGATGCCAGGTCACAAGGCTTTATCCCTGATCGGTCTGCAAACACTGGCTCAGCAGGATGTAGAGACACAAACACACACACAACACACCTGTATGTGTGTATGTCAACACCGGTCGGGCTGTGATGACCAGGAGGATTTCTCTTAATAAAAAAGAATCAAATCAAACACTCTCTGCTGTTCTAGTTTGAAAACACTTCCCAAATACAAGAGTGTTTGACCAGCACAGCCAAGACAGAGACGTTATAAATAAATAAATACTGCAGATTCCTAATGTAGGGATACCGCAGCATAGAGCCTCAAGAACACACTCCGTCAAAAATACTGCTGTTTGGTGTTCAGTGCTTCCCTGATAGAGAATCCGTGTTAGCAGCTTTGTATTTTAAATGAATGGAAAAATGTGCATTAACATGCAGCAGACGACTTCTCTACGTGCTCTAAGTCACACAAGAAAGAGATGCAGCACAAGTCTTTTGTGCATCCGATACATGAAAGATGGTGATGGAAACTTGGTGATGCAGTCAAGAGGTTCTTCTTCAGACCATCAACCTCTGACTAAGGCTGGGTTGCATGTTCTTTGTGAAGTCTACACTTACTGCAGAGCAGCTTATATAAAACTGAAAGTGAAACTAATTTTCCCTTTTCTTCCGACTCGCATCGCCGGAACAGTTTGGAATTGGTCAGAACTGTTTTCATTATTTATTAATCTGTTATTAATCTAATTTTTTTTCCTCCATTAATCAGTTAACAGCCAAAAACTTGATAGATGTTAATTTTATAAATAAATGAAATAGAAACTGTCGTGTTTGCTTGTTTGGACTGCCTTACCTGGTTTTTAACTAAGCCTGCCTGACTATCCGTAAGCTTTTATACATTTACTTAGCTAATAACTATTGATCTGCACCTGTTCAGCCTTTGTGTCTGCATTTGGGTCTTTCTCTTGTGTTCCCTGCTTGAAATGTGACAGAAGCGCAGCAAAGTTCAAGTTGAAGCAGACGATAAAATGACTTAAACGGCTTATCGATTATCAGCTAATTATCGAGGCTCTTTGGTTTACCAAAGTTGAACTTTTTATGCAAGCTTCTGCAAGAAAATCCAATGATTGCAGCATTTCCATTCAAACAGATTCAATAAGCCCGTGTTAGCTTGTCTTAGCTCAGTGCTATGACTGTCAGGAGTTAACCTGTTGGAAACACTAGCATTAGCTCCAAAATGATCTGGTTTCTCTGGATCCAGGTGGCTGATTCTTGGAGGTGCTACCTCAGAACGTACATCATGCGAAGTCGACAGCTCCTGCAGTTGTTGGAGCTTCCCTTTGGTCTGAGCTGTGACAGCAGTTTCTCCTGTCTTTTCTAAGATAAGCTACACACCTTCCTCCACCAAAGCCGCAGAGATGAAACTGATATCAGTTTTCTCATCTGACAGCGTGTAATACAGCAAACAAGTACATTTCCTACAAGGTTGGACTTTTCCTTTAACAAACACGGGGGGGGGAAATCAATATATATGAAACACATGATGCACAATAGGATGATTCACTACACAATAGTTGATATCCACAGTGTGCTTGAAGCATGAAGAGATGAATGCGTAAATCTCCTTGTAAACTGTAGTAATCAGGCTCCATGGTGAATAGTGCTGGAGAGTTGCCCTCCATAGAAAAGCACTCATCTTGAACGATCAGGGCTATGGCTTTCACAGTATAAGCTCTCTCCATCACGAGTGCAGTTCATTTGTTCTGCTTTCCTGCCGCAGCAGTCTGACTGCTCACTTTCTTATCTAATCTCTGCCGCCGTAGACTGAATGCCTTATTCACTTACTGAATTATGGGTTCTCGGGCGGGTGCGTGCGTGTGTTAGACTCGAGTGATTTCAAATTATGAGGAATAGACAATAACTGTGTGTGTTTGGGAGAATGATAAAAAAAAAAAATGAATGAATGCAGTGATTAGAGTGGCTCATATTGAGGAGAATATTGGCACCAGCCTCCACACTATAAGAAGTGAAGAAGCTTTGTGACTGAAGGCTTCTGTTTTTACAGACCTGACTTCTTTTATAGATTCAAATGTTTTTTCCATCTTTTTGTATCTCCCAGTCATGACTGAAGGCACCGTGCCTCATAATGATGTGCTTGAAAATCATAATCCATCCATTTTTTTACAAAGCTTGTCCTGTTCAGGGTCACAGTAGGCTGTAGTTAGCCCCAGCATGCAGTGGGCAAGAGTCAGGTCACCCTGGACAGGACGTCAGTCAATCACAGAGCTGACACCAGACTGCTAATGGACCTAAGCTGGCCAGGTTGAGTCAAAAATGAAATTACAAGCAGATGCAAGGTAAAAAGCATGTCAGCCTTTTGTTGTAATTTCAAGTTATGAATATGGAACATTTCTGACAATACACGAGTGTGAAAACGGCTGTAAAACCGTGATTACCTGGCAGATAATGTGGTGAAACAGGATCATATTTTATATGAAAATCTTTCTGGTTTTCCTTCTGATGTGCTTCACATCAACTGTGTGATTTTCAGAGTTTCCGGATGGACAGTAAACTGCTGCCAACTGTAGCTGCTGTTAGCCAGGCTGCCCAGACTGTGAACTCAGTGCACCGGGGGAGTGTTAGTGTTTGTACCACAGGAGTTTTGGACCACCAGGAAGAAGAAGAGGAGGTTTTCAGGCACGAGGAACGGTGAATGCTGATGTGTCGTGCCAGAACCGGAGCTGGGCAAGCGGGCAATGTAAGCCCAGCTCAGTGGCCTTCATGAACAAGATGACAGAGGCAACAACACCGAAGGGGACGTTGAAGGAGGAAGTGAAGTACAAGTACAGATGTCCATATTTACCACAGTGGTATTGCACTCTGAAACTTTGGCAATTTCTACATAATTTTACTTTGTTTTCGCTCAATAAATATGTTATAATACTGTAATAGGAATATAAGTTCCTGTTGATGTATCAGGAAATGTGATGAATTCATTTTTAAGTACAGGATATTTCTGACATTTGGATTAGTTATTATATAATCTGTTCTCTCTCTCTCTCTCTCTCTCTCTCTCTGTCTTTCTGTGTCTCTCTCTCACTTTTCTGCTGTCTTTTTCCTCCTTTCCTTTCCTTCATTCATCTCCTTCGTCTTCCTCTTTTTTTTCATCTGCTGCCACTGTGAGGAAGCAGCTGTGCACCACAGACAATTACATAACTCTGTCTGTGCGTCTGTGGTAACAGAACGGATGGCGAGGTAGACAAAAAGAAGGAAAAACATGGAAAAAAGGTCTAACTTTCACCTGCATTTATTCATCTTACCTCATGTATTGTGTCTACTGGTGATTTCTTTCTTTCTCTGTCTCATCCTTTCCTCCACTTATCCTCCCACCTCCTCCCACCACCTCCACCCTTCCCTCCATGCCTACATACAGAGTTACTGGGCTGTGAAATGTGAAAAACTGCAGCATGCATGGCAATTCATTATCTTGTCAAACTTCCCAGGGCCGGCCTCAAGCCATGGAGAGACAGAGACAGAGACAGAGAGAGAGGAAGCCCAGTTGATCCAGTGGTCCCTGCAGTAGGTTAACAGGTCACTAAAGAGAAGAGAGGAAGGAGGACATAGACCCTGCACATGAGATGCTGCACAGCCTGATGTTATTAATGCTATGATCAATATCTTGGTTTATCGCTCTCTTGGTGTTGTGCCAGAACAGGAGCTTGGCTCAGCAGCCTCCATGGACATAATGACAGAGACGAAAAGGCCGAGGGGCACGTTGACGGAGGAAACTAAGAGTCAGTCAGTTGAAAATTTGGATGCGTCGGTGATAATAATTAAAAACTGGTTCCAGTCAGAATGTTTGGTGCACAAAAGGAGGGGAGGGAATTATTTGAATTGAACTTTACATGGCTGTATTTCCTCCCAAAATGTGGAACATGTCCAATAATCTCCATAAGTCAAATGCTCAGACTGTGTTATTGATGATCCAGTTCAGGCACAGCAGCGTTAGAAATGGTTAACAGCCATTTGAAATGATGGAGGATGGTGAGGCTTGCCTGACAAGACGAATTTAAGGGAAATAACGACCCATTCCGGATGACTAAATGTGCACAAACAGCAGTGATTGGTGAACATTTCTTTTGCAGAAGCGCGTACAATGGTTGAATCTGCTCGATCATAAACTGCTGCAGGTACAATAGCGACAGAATGAACTCCTGAGAAAGATGCAGGGCTGCAGGGCTGCAGGCTTGCCAGGCCTAATGGAGACACTGTATATCAGTAACACAGAGCTGGTTGCTCTAGCATAGTGCTGTAACGACACCACGGCAAATAAATCAATCAGCTTGAAAAGACACACACACACACACACAGAGTACGTAAATTAAGAGACAAGATGAGAAAGAGGCTGTGAGAGGAGGAGACGGTTTAAAGCTTCTAAATAAAGCTGGTTACCTGCCTGGAGTGTGTGTTTACTCAGTAAATGCAGATCTGTATTCACAACAACCACATGACAACCACCTCTGCTCAGCTTTCACCTCCATCAACCCCTTTGTTTTCACTCTCTCCATTTTTCCCATCAGACTTTGGCAGGGCTCTGCTTTGAACTAAATGGATTATATCTAATTGGGAAGTCTGGATTTGCCATTTTATCCCTGGACACTCCACACATACACACTTACACACAAATCCCTAAAGCCCATCACATCATTCCAAACCTGCAAAGATGCAGCAATTATATGCAGAACATGGGCTCGTACTGTCAGAGGCAACAAGGCTGATAGACAGGCGAAAGAGAGAGGAGAGAGAGAGAGAGAGAGAGAGAGAGTGTGTGTGTGTGTGTTTTCTACATGTTTAGCCATGATGCAAAGCAGTGGATAAAAGAAGCCTGTATGAGAAAACAAAGACCAGGAGCATGATGCAGGGACAGACAGGAAAGATATATGACACACAAATCTGGTTGTTTGTGTGTATGTATTTGTGTGTGTGTGTGTGTGTGTGTGTGTGTGTGTGTGTGTGTGTGTGTGTGTGTGTGTCTGTCCGTCTGACAGCAAACGGCCAATTACTGTCGAAAGTGGCGGGATGAGTCCTGCCAGACCATAGCTTTCCATTAGTGCATGCCAGCCAAGCATGTGTGTGTGTGTGTGTGTGTGTGTGTGATGGAGTGAATGAGGGGATGGAGGAAGACAGAAGGAACAAGAGTGGAAAAAATGTGGGTGTGCCTGGTCCCAGTGTGTGTGTGTGTGTGTGTGTGTGTGTGTGTGTGTGTGTGTGTTTGTCTCTCTCCTCTCTGATAAATTTGAGAAGACACTCTCAGTTTTGGGCCTTTTAACCACGACAAACCACTGAAAATCTGAGTTTATATCGAAATATTAGCAGTTGTATGAGTGGAATTGATGATTATGATGAGATACGTCCACGAAGGAGTCCGATTGAAATGATATTCTGACATTTTGTGCGCCACTTTGATGTCCTACCAGAGGTCAGATGAGAATATTGGTATCAGTTTCATCTCTGTGCATTCAATACGGAGTCCAGGTCCAGGATGTTTTTAACCTGGCTTAGCTGGAAGCAGGAGGAAACTGCTAGCTTTCACCAAAAAGAAGGAAAAATATATTCTTCCATCAGCTTTTTAGCAAGCAGGCACCGAGACATCCAAGGATCACTTGGGTTTGTTAAAGCAAACTGTCGAGGGTTTAAGAAATACCAGCTCTATTTAACTGAGCTCTTTGCGTATTAAAGCAGGATTCTCAGCAGAATTCATTATTTGTTTTGGCGCTAAAAGAACACCACATGAGGCAGACAGACACACACCTTGACAAATCATGCCTTTGTAAATGATTAAGGCTAAGCTATTAGAAAATAGTTCCTTGCTACAAGTGTTAGCATTAGCATTCATAAAGCAACATTAGCATTCATTAGCAGTATTTCTGTCCTGATGAACACATTGTTCTGCTTTGGCCAACTCCAACACGAACAATCTGCCTCAGCTGCTGAACATTTCTTCACCAGCAAGTCATTAACTGTGTCTGCCTGTTGGATGCTGGGCAGGTAGAGTACAGTGTTATCACAGCGCATATATTAGCTTGTTAGCTGCTATCACAGCTGCCTGCCTGCTGCTGGAAACACTGCACCACACAGTAAACATTCTGTCAAAACAAGCTAAAAGAGGCTCAAAAACTTCAGAGTTGGTGGTTAATGCACTTATGTGATTCATTAATATAAAAAGCACATAAATATAGCAGCTTTGAAGTGGGTGGACAGAGTTTGGCTAGCAGTTTCCTCCGCTTCAAGTGTTTCTGCTAAGCTAGGCTAATCTTGGCTAATCTTCCCATTGTAAGAGAAGAACAGCTTTCAGTTGCCCCCAGTTGCCTTTCATTGACACTAGTTGTTGCCAAGGTAACAAGAACTGGGGATCTAAATAAGCAACAAACTCTGAGACTGCCCACATGTCATGTCAGTTTACCCACTCACCTGAAACAGGTGCTATCATTCACTTCAGGTAAGTGGGACGAGCTCTGCTGTCAAATTTAAAGCTCTCTGTCTAAGGCTGAAATATGTCAAACTACTTTCTGAAATAAAAGCACTGATAAACTGAGTGGAATTACTTTTCCCCCAGGTCTACATTCCTGTCTCCAGGCGCCAATTTGAACAGTTTTTCCAGCCATTCAGTGGAAAAATGAGACATGACATCAAAGCCTGAAACTGCATGAAAGCTCTCAATCAATTAACAATATGCTTACAGACAGAAAAAAATAGGTTACAGGGGACGAAACTATCTGCTGTTTGGACTAAAAATAGGACGAGGCGGTGTGAATTTGTGTCAGTAAGACAGTCGTGGAGGAGAAACGCAGTCTGGCCTTCATTCAGGACTAACATAAACACACACACACACGACCAGACCTCTTCGGACACACACGATGGACAAAACCAGCACCGGCTGAGTAGACGTTGTCCCATGCAGGGGACCGTTTGGAGGACTTTGGGTGAGCATGTGGCACACTCAATACAATCACACATGAGGCTGAAAATGGCTTCCAATTAACAGCTTCCATTTTTCAAGTTCAAGGGCGGAAACTTGATCACCTGACTCTCAATTATTCAATCCTCTTAGATTTATCACAGGCACTATATATCACAGTCTAAATCTCATTCTCATGTTGACACCTTTACTCTATTTGTGCAATTTCAATGTTTTTTCTCGGCACAGGTGTGTCGTTCACAGGAAATCACCCTCATTTCCCTTTAATGTGTTTGAATACAGGCACAGTAAAGATTTACACCTCAGACGGCGGTCTTAAGAGCGTCTGTGGGATCTTATGCAGAGTCTGGTGAATGTATAGTGAGTGATAATGCATAATTCAGCAGGATTATGTGCAAACAAACAGTGGCAGATGTGGATATATTATTTAAGGACACGTCACTAGTTATTAGGCATGTGTCCATCTTCCATAGCCTGGTGTGTGTGTGTGTGTGTGTGTGTGTGTGTGTGTGTGTGTGTGTGTGTGTGTGTGTGATGATCCAAACATATCAGGCTGACAGGCTGGTCTATCGATCAGATCAGTCACACTAAAAAGCAGCTCCACAGTCACTGCTTCAATGTAACAGGAGAAAAAAAAGAAAAGGAAAACACACACACACACCTCGATGGAAAGTTAAAGGAAATAATTTGTTTTTAAGCCCACCTCAGCTTTTCATATTCATATTGAGTAAAATATGAATTATATAAGAAACTTCAAGCTGAATTTGATTCTCATCCGATCAACGTGGAGCCAGAATGTCAAGTTCGAAGGTGAACAGCATTTTTTGTCAGAGTTTCATCCATCAGGGTTTCTTCTTATCACTAAGGGAAACATGCATGGGGTGAATAAATGGTAAAACAGCTCAGCTTGAACCTCTCATCCCCAAATCTTTGAGAAAAAGCAACATTTTCTGCTCCACCACCTGCGTTATGCAGTTTTCTTTAAATCCTTTTTTTAAGGCTTTAGTTCAAATCTGAGCATCATCATGGAGGGGGTTCACGGGACAACAGCGTCATGCTCCTGCTTTTACATTACTGATTAAGGGCTTTAATTAACCCTTAAGTATGCTTTAAGATACATTTAAGGATCGTTGATGGGAAGGGGCGTGTGCGTAAAGGTGAAGACGTTTTTACGCATTTTAAAATGATCTATTAGTGCGTAAAGCTGTCTGTATCCTCTCCCTTCTCCTCCCCCTTTCTCACCCCTATCTCACCCATATCTATCTATCTATCTATGTGTGTGTGTGTGTGTCATGTGTGTGTGTGTGTGTGTGTGTGTGTGTGTGTGTGTGTTTTCTCCTGTCAGCGGACCTCGCCGTGCTCCATGTGAGCGAGAGGAAGAAAAAAAAAAAAAAAAAAAAAAGACGCAACTACACGGGGCTGGCTGCTGCCGCCGCTCCGGAGCGCTCTAATGATGCGAAACACTACAAACACACAGAGCAAACCAGCAAAACCAGTGCACACATGATATTTCATCCCTGTTTTTGTTTTTAAAACCCCTTCAATTTCCCGGAAAGGAAGAGAAAACGCATCATCTCTGACCTGCTGCCAGTTCTCCTCCAGGGAAGGCATCGCAGAGAAATAACCAGTGTCATGAACGAGTTGGAGTTCCTGGAAAATACTGTAATTCGCCAACACATCCATGCTTGATGCAAAAAGCAGGAAAACTCAGTAAAGAAGTCCAAACGGTTCAAAAAGACGCACTTCTTCTCCGCTCTTCTCTGACTTGTGAAATAAAAAAAAAACCAACGCTGGAGAAAAAAATCCCAGCTGGTGCAGAGGAGCGCACCTGAGCGCTTTAATTCAAAAAAAGAAAAGAAAAAGCTTGGAGGGAAAGAAAGTTGATTATTTTATCTTTGTCAATTCAATCCCCTCTCCTCTCTGCTCGCTCTGTCACGCCTCTCTCCTCAATCCGGGCTCCGGGGGTGCCAGATCTATTTCCGCATTGCCAGATTGCCAATCGGGCTCCGTGCAAGCATGCCAGGTTGCCAGGTTTGCTCCTCCAGCAGCAGACTGGACCCCGCTGCAAACCAGGCGACCGGCGCGAGAAGGGGAGGGCGGTAAGGGGGAGGAGCCAGCTGTCAGTCAATTTCATGCGTGACCTAATAAGGTAAATAGGGTTGATGATGTCACTGACGTCCAATTAAGGAGGCGCTGAGACCGAGGGAGTGGGAGGAGCTTTCAGCCGCTATTGGCTGCAGCAGGCTGTCAGTCGGCCGTACATGGCAGTGAGGGGGTGAGTTATTTTTAGAGGCCTATATAAAACCAGCAGCATTCCTCTCTCAGTCATTACAGGCTGCACAGGCAGAGAGGAGAGAAACCACGAGCGAGGGAGCGCTGCCGGGGAAACTAAAAAAACACAAACACGCACTGTGAATGTGCAGAAAAAGCAGCAGCAGCAGCAGAGATCTTGGAGATGATGAGATGGTGTGTTTTTGTGTGTTTGTGAGGTGAGACTGCTTCACCCAAAAACCACACACACACTCCACGTGCTTCCCCATGTGGTGGTTGATGTCCGTGCTGGAGAGCAGGGACGCAGTGGAGGGAAGAGCTCGACACGATCCTCCCACCTGTTCACTCACTCCGCGAGACTTTCTCTCCCCCTTTTGTCCATTTTAGGAGCTCGAATAAATCCAAGTTCCCTTTTTGTTGACACGTTACGATTGCTGCCAAATGTCACTGTGAAAACAGTCTGTAGAAGAGTTCACGTACTTACACTGTAAAAAATAAAAATAACATAAAATCCTGTTTGAGTGAATGTACTTAATTTACTTTCCACCACTGCTAATGATGACAGTGCACTATTTAAAAAAAAAAAAACAATAATAAAAAATAAAAAAAATCATTTATGAATATCACAGATATTCATGTGCAAACTGTGGCTTGTGGAAGTCTGTAGGAACTTGGCTTGGGAACCAGAAGGTGGCTGGTTCAAGTCCAGCTCCACCAAACCTTGACTGCTCCCAGGAGTGCTATGTGGCAACCCATCTTATTATGTGTGTGTGTGTGTGTGTGTGTGTGTGTGTGTGTAGTTGCATTGTGTGTGAAATATGAGTGAAAAAAGAACTTCTCCATTAAGAGATTAATAAAGTTTCCTTCGTCTAAAAGCCAGTTTAGAGTGTGGAAATTCACAAATAGCAGAATTTTTTTTTTTTTGTTCATTGAGATGTTATTGAACGTACTATATGTCAGAATATGATGGTAGCAGTTGTCTAATAGTGCACAGAATCCATGTTTGATACATCTTGCTTAGAACACAGATTAAAACATGTTTGTCATTTACTGTGAACAATCTTAAATCCTGGAGAGCAGGTGAAGGTTTTCACATTCGCTTCTACAGTTGATATATCACCTAAGACTCACTTCAAAGTCAACTGTTGAGTCCCATCGTCATCAGGTCTGATGTCCTTGAATGAGACTCAGAAATCAGCTGTCTTACTCCAGTTTGACTGACCCCACCTTTAAGCAGCTCTGCAGCTCATGACAGCTCCACACATGTGGGTGATGCAGTTGCAAATGTTTGGTCATAAGAGCAGGTCAGTCACTACCAAGACTACTTCCACCACAACCACACCGATCATTAATAACACTACTTGCACTTACTGTACCACTCCTACTGGTACTGCTACCATCTAAGTCCACCACTACTTAACAGCAGGTGCAGGTCTGGCCACAAGAGGTCTAGACAGAATAAATGAAAATGTTAAAAGTCTTCATGGTTAAAACAATCTAGTTTTTCTCAGTATTTATATCCCTTCTTCTTTTGTAGTGGCTTAACTCACTGATGACTTACTGGCTCCTTTAAGTGACATCAGAGACTCTTGTGGCTTCTGTGTTCACCGTGACGATGACGCCTGCTGTATGAGCTGTAACATGGTTTAGCTGACACACAACAACTGACCCGAAGCTTTCCAGGTGAAAGTGTGTGCTGAACATCAGCTGTTGGAGGTTAATTCAACAATGCCTGTTTATTGATCGCTGATATTTGATATGATGTATCATATATGATGTTTTTATTTAATTCCTAACCTGAGCCCCGAGGACGGACGGATGGACAGACAGACAGACAGACAGACAGACAGACAGACAGACAGACAGACAGACAGACAGGATGCCTCCTCTGGTTTGTCAGGCAATCATAAAGCCTTTTAAAGGATCAGATGTCAGAAATAATTTCCAGGCTTTCAAAACGTTTGTGGCTGTTGAGTTGTGTTAAACCCATTTTGGTGAATTCTTACATGATGATTAGGTTTGAAGCTTCTTTGCTGTTCACTGTCACAAACACGCACACACACATAATTCACATTCTTCTCATCTTCCATCTTCTTGCATCTTTTCTCACTTTCTCCTTCTTTCTCATCCTCCGTCCTCATCTTTCTTTCTTCTGTTTTCATCTTTTCTTTCCCCTTTCTTGTATTTTCTTTCATTCTGTCACCTTTACGATTTACTGTGGTGACTTTTCCTTTTTTTCTTTCCCCCTGCCTTTACTTTCACTCTTTCTTTCTTCAGTTTTCCTTTATTTCCCCTTTCTTTCCCTTTTTACTAGTTTTATACTTTAGTCATGAGTGACTTGCTTCTGCTGTAACCTCTGACACACTCAGCGTGACTGACACTAACACACCCAGCTGCTCTTACAAAGCACATTAATTGGACTAATGAGGATGCAATAATTAAAGGTCGAAATTTAAAACTCAAATGTCAGACGACACTGGTCTAATTTTGACAGAATCTGAACTGTGGTGCATTCTCCCACTTTTTGCTTCAGCATTAAACAGAGAGCTTGACTACTGATGGAGGTGATGGAGGTGTTATTAAAGGTCAAAATGTTACCTGAGAGGCGTAAAAGTGCTCCACCTCCAGTCCAAGCATGGCAAAGGTTGAGGGAAGAATATGTTAACTTGTTTTTTGGAGCGTTGGTTTTGTTCTTTGGTTGTTGCAGGGCTGGTTACATGTAAAAAAAATATGATAAATTAAACTGCTATATGTCACACAGCAGATGATTGGATCAGATCAAATGTTGAAATAAGTTTTGGAAGTCTGTCTTTCTCCTGTCTTCTGTCTTTTATGTAACAGCCACATGATGTTAAGCTCACATTGACAATATATGCATTATTGAGTTAACACTTGCTTTGTGTTCTTGTGTTCTCTCTTCTTCTTCTTCTTCTTCTTCTTCTCTCTCTCTCTCTCTCTTGCAGCTTCTTCTCTGTGTCTCGTCCCTCAGGGGACATGCTGTTGGTCTCTGAGGACAACAGGGGCCAGATGGCTTCTAGATCTGCTGTTTTCCAGGACATTTTCCCCATTGATTTTTACAGTCTGCTGCTGGAGGAACAGAGGGAAGGAGGAGGGAGCTGGAGTGAAGGAGGAGATGGTGAAAGTGTAAGTGTGTGTCGTGGGGTTGGGGAGGTTGGAGGAGTGTGGATCAATACGATCACTGATTGTCTATAAGAGGCCCTGAAGACATTCACATGCATTGTCTCTGTGAGATATGAAACAATATGAAAGAATCATTAACATGCTTTATTCTTACAGTATAAGGCCAGGTCAGTCACCACTAGTACTACACCTATTATTAACACCACTACTGATATCTGCAGTACCACCTCCACCATTACTCGCACTACTACTATCTTAACTGCTACCTAAGACCACCATTACTTAACAGCAGGTACAGGTCGTGGACCACAAGAAGCCTTGAAACATCCACTTGAGGCTGGCTACAGAACGAGTCAGTCTCCATAAGTCCCCATGTTAAAATGTCCAACTTCACAGCAGAAATAAACATGTTTACAGCCTGGTACAAAAAACAGTTTTGGTCTCTATAGCTAATTTCCCCGTTCATGACAACTGTACTGAGGGTGAATTTATATACAACTCACCAAATTATATTAAGACTTAAAGTTGCAGAATTAACAGCGTGGATGCTTTGATTGACAGGTGGGTCCTGTTACAGATAGCTTGATGAGCACCCAGGCGTCATTCAGCCTGTGTCAAGTCCACTAATGATCCACGTCTTGGCTGATTTTTAGATTAGCCCCCAGATGTTAGAGGCAAGCTTAAAAACGGAAAACCTGTGGGTGACGTCACACATACGCTTGCAGAAGGTGTGAGGCCTTTAGGAATATTTCCAAAGTACAAAGAGGTAGAGGATAAATCAGATTTCAGGTCTAGGATCTCAAATGGCACACTCTTTTCCAGGAAGGCTTAACCTGTGGGCATGACCAGAAAAATGTGAGCATGATTTCTGGATGGGGGTAATAACACAGTTTCTTCCAGCAGAAATACGTCCAAAACAGGGAGTTTATAGACTCTCCCAAACTTGCCATGCTAGATTCCTTTTCCAAGCGCCGTCTTATATAATTTGTTGAATTTTTCTTCATTGATTTGAAGCCTTTGTATACTTTGCATGTGATGCCGTTAGTGTTTTATTAAATTCTAAGCATCATTAAGTATCTGGGTTATTCTTGAGGGCTCAACAGAATCCGGGATCTTTATTTCATATTAAATGTTGGATCTGTAGGTACAAGTAGAAATCCTCTTGGCCCAGTGCATAAGACTGCTTCTATTATTATTCTACTACCCTTACTCCTACTCCTCCTAGTAGACCTCCTCCAGCTACTACTCTTGCTACTAGTCTTACTCGTACTACTCATCCTCCAACTCATCCTCCTCCTTCTCTTTGTTTCTCTTTTACCCTCGGCCTGCCGTTTCTCTTTCTTTGCCTCCTCCGTTGTTCCAAAATAAAGATCGAGGGGAAAACACAGGGAGGATTAAGAGAAAGGGAGAGACACGGGGAGAAAACAGTTCACATTAAAATGGATCCTCAGTGTAATTCCATTTTTCGGTTTCAAGGCTAAAACTACTAAACACCATAATAGGACAAAATATAAAAGCTGTGTGTGTGTGTGCACACACACACACAACCTTTTAAAATCTGTGCCCCGCTGTCCAGCTCCACACACATCAGTGGTGTAATCTTATTATTGTGTTGGTTTGGCAACGAGCAGGACTGGAGGGAGAGCATGAGGAGGAGAGGAGAGGAGAGGAGAGGAGAGGAAGGAGAGGAGAGGAGAGGAGAGGAGAGGAGAGGAGAGGAGAGGAGAGGAGAGGAGAGGAGAGGAGAGGAGACTAGAGGAGAAGAATTTTATCATGTTTCCTCATCATTTAATCAGGGCTGGAATTTCAAGACGGTGAGATGGAAATTGGGATGAAATTTCTGGTTGTTTCTCTTCTCTTTTTTCTCTTTTGTGTGGTCAATAAGGAAGACATCACCATAAATATGAGCACATGGTTCAAAATATAACCAGCTTGGTGGCAGTGAAGTGAAATTCTACATTCACAAAGTCAACACAGAAGGACAAGACCACCTAAATGTAAAATAAATTCTTAAAATGATATATTTTGCATATTTGCATATGTAATTATGACTCGGTTACTCACAAACAAAGGGGTAAACTCTGGTATGTACACATGTGATTCAGGTTTTCTGCTGCAGTATCTGTATCAGTTTTTTTAATGTTCAGGAAGTATCAGTGCACACGCAGCCTTCTTCACTTCTTGGTTGGTGCAGAGCCCCCGGGCTGTGTGAATGTTTCATTTAGAAAGCTCACACTCTATTTTAATTATTTCTATCTCGAGAAAACGAACAGTTGGAGGAAAGGGTGTTTAGAGACAATATGTGAGCGGCTGACTGGAGAGATCTGAGCCTGTTCCGGGTCAGGATGGTGGCAGGTTATTGGGGGATATTGAATGCATGATGGTGGATGGAGACGCGGGGATAACAAGGGCTATAGCAAGGCTATAGTCTGGAGATCTTCAGCTGCAGTGAAACCTGAATGATAGAACTGACATCACAGGACTTTACTGATTACAGTTTGGTTACTATTTGATGTTTAGACTCAAATTACAGTTAAAAATGGAATAAATCTTCTGCTGAATGATTAATCTGACTGTCAAACATCTGAACAAACGAGCAATAGTGCAAATACACTCAATAATGAGAAGAATCCAGGTCATGGTTCAAGTTTAATTTCAGTTTTTCAGATATAAAAACTGGAGTAACTGGGTAGGACCCTGAGGCGTTCCTGAGGCCTGAGCGCTCTCCTGTCTCCAGAGAACTACATCACAAACACAAAGGGCTCCTCTGCACAGAGAGGAGGGCACGAACCCTTAAGTCAAGGTGGACAACACACAACCTGTCTCAGTCTCTGTGGACCTGACAGAGGGAGGCGACACAGACACCGTGTTCTGCTGCTGTGTGACTCACAGCTGGATCGCTGAACTGCACATCAGGCTGCAGCAGAACATTTCTGCCCGACCGAGAGAAGCAGGGGTGAAACCACAAGCTGTGAACCGTGACGACATGGCAGACCTACAAGCCGGGGAATAACACAGGCACAACTCTGCATACAGTGCAGTGAGAGCGAACACCTTCACTTATTGGTTAAATTGGGGCCAGATTTCACTGTGTTGGTCACAACTTTGGTAACAGCCAAACATCAAGCAAGGTCAACAACACAAGACATAGCAGCCAGCTAATATTACTTATTAGTCTAACAGCAGTCAGCCCAGCTCGTGTCTGTCTTTCAGCCTTTTGTTTCACCAAGCTCTGACCAACCACTAAAAGTCAGCCCCAGATTTACTCTTGTCTGGTGGCTTCTTGCTCGGTCTTTTGCCTCTCACAGTATGTCCATAGGGGCTCCTGAGCCTAGTTACATCGCCCACTTGCCCAGCTCTGGTTCTGGCACGACATCGGCTCTGTCATCATTAGCCCACACCCGGGCTTGAAAACCTTGTCTTTCCGGTGGTCCAAAACTAACACTTCCCTGGGGCTCTAAGCTCACAGTTTGGGCAGCCCGGCTATTAAACTGAGCTAAACTGAGCTAACATTAGCCAGGGGACCTCTGATCCAGACGACCTGGCCGTCCGCTGTGGATCGCCGTTGTGCATCGTGGTTTGTTTTGTGCTACGCGTCCTGCTTAGAACCTCGTTCATCTGCCGTCAGGCTTGACGATGTAACATGCTAATCCAGGCAGTCATCGAGGGACAGGTGCTGTCATATTTCACACCACCTCCACAACATCCCAAACACACACACACACACACACACACACACACACACACACACACACAGCATAGAGTCTACCATTCACACACGCACAGAAAGTGACACCTGCCTTCCTTCTTAGAACACATACACCAACCTCCACTTGCTAAACGTGAAGCTGTGATATTTCCTGTCTGCTCCCCTCCTCCTCTCAGGTCTGAGATATTTTTAATAATGGAGGGGAAGAAGCAATATATCCTCGAGCTCGGGGAGCGATACAGGGTTAAGCGTATTCTGCCGCTAATTGCGCATTCTGGTTTTTAATAAAGAAAAACCACACGCCTGCAGGCCCGCGTCTCATGTTTTTTCAAAGCAGCATCAATTATGAGCAAATAGTTGAAAAATAAAATATGTTGTGGTTCCGTGTGTGCAGACACTGTGCGATAAGTGTGTAATAGTCCCAGCAGGAGCAGTGACTATCAGTTAGCATTCAGGGAAGAGTTGTCTGTTTCTGCTGTCTGACTTAGTTACTATGAAATATGAAACCTAAAAGTGACAAATGACATCCTGAACTTGTCTTTTGACTATTTTTAAACTGATTTAAGAAGCAGTAACATTTGAACAAATCATTTTCTTTATTAATGTATTGATTCATTTATTTAATGGTTTCAGCACTAAGTAATCAATTATTAAAATCCCAATGAGGCATTGATTAACGTGAATTTTAATAGTTTTGGCCTTGTTTCCACAGTAATGATTCTGAGATGGTTGGCTAACTCATGTTGGTTAGAGTTCAGGTTTATATTATGTTGTAGTTACTTGATAAAAACAAATAGTTTTAACATTAAACCTTGGTTTTGGATCATAAATGAGCCAGAAGGACGGTGTGGTGTGGATGGGACTGCAGCACTCTAGTCTGGTGGATTTCAAACCATTTTGGCTTGTAATCGCTTAAAATGAAGCAATGTCTGTTTGACCCATCATCATTGGTCCCTTGATCGTTGCTCTAATCATAGATAATATAAAACATTGATGCTCTATCCATGATATCACTCACAGGTTCCTGAAGAGTTGTTAAGATCAGAGTGTGGTGGCTCTGGTTGTCGCCATCTTGGCAGTCATGCCACTGCCGTCTCCAGAGGGGCTGATCCAAAATTGGGTGACGCTGTGGATCTTGTATGAAGCTGAAGCGGGCTGAATGAAGCCCGGTTGCTCAAACTAGCCACCTGTAACAGCACCAACCTTTTAATGAAAGCGGCCACGCTGTTAATTATGAGTGAGTTCTTTAAAAGTTCACCCTTAGTACAGATGCCATGAACGGGTGGAAAAAAGAAAAGAGAAAAAAAAGACCAAAACTGTTTTTTGTACCAGGCTGTAAACATGTTTATTTCTGCTGTGAAGTTAAACATTTAAACATGGGGACTTATGGAGACTGACTCTTTCTGGAACGAGCCTCAAGTGGACGTTTGAGGAACTGCAGTTTTTGACACCTCCACATAGCTTCACTTCACAGCCATGGAGGATGTCGCTTGGTTCTGATCCTATTATTCATCTCTCGTGACGCCATTGTCTTGCAAATCCTTGTCACAAAGCCTTTCAACAGGAACCCTGATATTCTCTTTGTCTAAAGAAAGAACTGAAAAATCTGCTGTCAGATTTTTAAAAGTTTAGAAGTAAAAAGAATTGCCATGTAGTCAACAGGCAATACTTGATGGTGATGGAGATTTTCTTTACTACTGATCTTTGTGTCATTAAATACATCAAATACATCAGACCACATAGCCAATAGGGTTCATGTGTCCACTGTACAAGTAGAATATATATATATAAATATATACAATATATACAAGAGGAAATACAACTAAGAGCCAAATTATTAACATGTTTTGGAAAATGTGTTCTTTATTTATTCAAAAACTGCCCATATCAGGGTTTGTAAGCTTCACAAATTGATGAGTGGATGTGTAAATTGCATTTATCCCCAGTCATTAGTCACTATTTTACACTTACTGGTGCTAGAGCACACAGACTTAAAGACTTAAATTGTAGAAATAAAAAATCTTTGTGTGGGTTGTAATAGTTGCAGTCTCACCTAAAGGGAATCCAAAGAAACAATAAGGGTGAGAGGCAAGTGTGGGAAAGGAAAAGCCATGAAACTGAATGGTGGGTGGATGTTGGTCGGTTGAAGAGCCCGTGGAGACATTATGTTCTTTATGAAGCCGTAAAACAAAAGGCTGCTGCCTTTCCCTTCGTCCCGTCATCGCAATGACCTTCGTTTGATGACCGGCCCTTTAAAGGTCCGGGTAATGGATGTTTATACATAGCAGACATATACTACCGCACATAACCACATCATCATCCTTACACGGCCACGACGCGAGGGGAAATAATCAGCCTCAGGCTCCAGAGTTTTATGATTGACACAACCGAATAAATCTCCTCATTTGGATATGCTGTGACAGGAATTAATTACCAGGCAATTGTGTCTAACATATTAATTTAGAGGAGATTATACAATGCATTAGCCCGGCACTTATTAAGCATGGTTATGTACGCTTGCGTTTGTGTATTGAAATCGCACAGGCGGAAAATTCAGTCCAATTTGCCATGCTTGGCTCCCGTTAACACACTGCTGTGTCTCTGAAACCCTCCCTCCTTCCTCACATCCTCTTCCTTCTCTCCTTCTTCTCTTCTCTGTAGCTTCCTAAGTGAGTGATATCAGTGTGGTGAGACTCCAAACCACTGCTGTGTGAAAAAAATGGAAAAGAGCTACTTTTTGTTCATGCTTTTTTCAACTTGAAGCTGACATATGTTTTTACAGAAGGCAGAAATTATCCAAATTATCCATCTCTTTCTGGTTATGGTACCACATTATTTTATGTAGATTTAATTAAACCATGTGCACACGTTTCTGCATATTTAAAAAAAAAAAAACTGCAGTTCCTTAAACGTCCACTTAAGGCTGGCTACAGAACGGGTCAGTCTCTATAAGCCCCCATGTTAAAATGTCCAACTTCACAGCAGAAATAAACATGTTTACAGCCTGCCGCACAAAGTTGTCTTGTTAAAATTATTGTTAATTATTGTGTTAATGAATGGACTCTGGCAATTTTGGATGCCAAAAGCAGCATTTTTTTCCAATTCATTGTTATTTTTATTGTTTGTTGTTAATAAGATCCCCATAAGTACGTGCTGATGTGATTTTCAATCAGACTTACCGAAGAAAATTGAGTATGAGAAAAATAAAATGCAGCAAAAAGAAAAGCTAAAACCATTTTAAAGTGTCAAATGAAACACAAGCCCAAAGAGATGAATGAGTTGGATATTTATGAGACTGAATTTGATGTGAGTTCAGTAAAGCTGGGAACGTTTTTATCAGTCACTGCATGTTTTAATCAACCAAATCGACCTCCAGCTTTTATAAGTTTTATTAAAAGAAGGCAGACGTGTTCACAGGAAATATTCCTTTGCTCAAGCTGAGCTCTAACAAGGAGACAAAAATGTATACAGTACTGTATAAAACTTATATATGCAGGAACATGTTACAGGAACATGGTCTGATTTGCAAGTGGATTGTGAAAGTGCAAGACATCCGAAAACTTATGATATACTTAATACATATAAATCCGTTCAGCTAGCAGCCAAATCATTTTTCATCGGGCATTGTGCCTCCCTCAAACTGAACATCACATGACAGCAGGTCTGGCACTAACTCCCTCTGGTTCTCAAGTTAGCCAGAGGCGACAAATAAAGCGTTCAAACAGATCGCAAGCCAACAGTTTTTCTCAATGTGACTGTTATGACCATGTCAAAACTAACCAACTAGAATATGACATGAACTGATGGAAGATGCACTGCTAGATGTGACGTTGTACACACCATTTTTATGAAAATAAGATACTTTATTTGGTTTATATATATATATATATATATATATATATATATATATATATATATATATATATATATATATATATATATATAGGAATTGTTTATTTATTTTGAATTTTCAAAACATGAGGCAATCTGTGCCAAAGCTGATATCACAGAGTCTGATGATGGTGATGAGGATTCATATTGTCCCTCTGTCCTGAAGCACTTTCCAAAGAATAAATGTTGTATGAAGTGGTGCTGAGGTCTGAAGCCTCTCCATACTGTAGATCTGCCCTTCATCTGGTTTTCATGTTGACTTCAAAACAACTAAGAAACAAATGAAGGTATAATTGGAGGCTGTGCTCACGCTGAGAGACGACTGCTTCATCACTGAATAGATTAGCTGTTTGCAAGCCGTTGCTATGGTGGTGTGCTCTACTGGGATGTGTGTGAGGGTGTGTTCAGTGTTTGTGAGGAATGAATTCTTGTTGTTTCCCCGTGTATTCATCTGTGTGTACGAGTTCTGACTTTGGTGCATTTTTCTGTGTGTGTTATTTCTTTTTTCTGTCCGTGTGTGTATCTGTGTGTGTGTTCATGTGTGAATTTTTGGGCCTGTGTGTGTCCCTGGTGTGCTGCTAGTAAAGCGTGGCGTGTTGCTCTAACAGGCTTGTCCTCCATTAGAGGCTCAGCGCTGGGCTTAAAACTGGGAGGGAGGAGAGAGGAGGGACGATGGAGACACACACACACACACACACGTTTTATATTCTACTTAGATGGAGCTTAAAAATAACATTAGAGCAGTTGGACCTGCAGTTGAGCTGTACTGTGTTTGCAGGTAATGGACAACACACTAATCGAATGTACCACCCCTCATGTGCCAGGAGCAACAAATATCATGTCATAATGTAAAGAGATTAGTTAAGATTTGTTAAGACTGTAGCAGTGCAAACCTAGTGATACAACAAGGAAACTCACAAGTGACATGAGCTACTCTACAGAGTTGGTAATATGGCATTGAACAAGATTTAGCACAAGAAAACAGATTGCAATTAAGGCTCAGGTTACATGTCTACAACTGGAAAGTTTAAATATTTGACTAATAAATAACTATCCGCCACATTACTATTCCATCAAGCAGGAAGTAGAGTGCTGTTTGCTTCTTCATTTTTACGTGTTTCCTGTAAAAACAGGCAGATACGGAGGGACTGCCAATTGGCAGTGTGCGTTACAGCACAAACTCAGAAATAGGATAGAGAATCCGGTCGATATTCTAAATAAATAACCCAGTGCAAACTACCAGTCATAAAAACAGACAAAAGGGAAACAAATTAATGACATAGCATATTTACACATGTAGAAGCATATTTGGAAGCACGTAAACCAGGAGAATGACCAAATCTGAGCAAGTCTGGTGAACTAAAAGCTTCAAAATGGCGTTGTAGCTACGACATGACAGAAACGTGCCCGATGGGGTTTTTGGGTTAGCGTCTACTTTCCAGTGAACTAGCAGTGGCCAGTCTGACAGATAATACAGTAGTCTACCATGGTAGCTGGGGACACAAAGCACAGCCTCTGAGACCAACAGGGATAAACGTTACACTATTGAGGTGATTAACAGACTTTCCTGACTTTCCAGCTAACTAAACTGAACCAGCCCCAAGATGCCAGGAGCCAAAGGTGACAAGGAAACCACCGCTGTAGGCTATTGTATTCCCTGCCAGACCGACCAATGCTTGCTTCTGAAGTTGCGTTTTGTCTAAACACATCCTGGATCTCTCTGTGCAGATCAACCAGATGAAAATAATATCCATCCTGTCTTTGGGTAAGAAAAGACAAAAAGCTTGTTTCCCGAACTTTGCCGGCGTGTTCCTTTAAATATTTCTACAACTGTCAGACTCTGCCTCTGCTTTCTAATCACCCATAGCTGGTTGAACTGTAATCCAGTCAGTCCATAAAATAGGCAGCCAAAGTGTGAAGAAAGTAGCACACACACATAAATATATACAGTACACTGCAGTGCCTCAGGCCAGTTACTGTACTCCATAAATCCCATATTTACTGACAGCGAGGAAACTGTCAGTCAGACACACAAGGACAGTTCATCACACCATTAGAGACACACTGACATCCCCTGCTGACTGTGTGTGTGTGTGTGTGTGTGTGTGTGTGTGTGTGTGTGTGTGTGTGTGTGTGTGTGTGTCTGAACGTATGAGACTGTGTGTTACTGTAGTCTGAGTCTGATGAGAGAGGGGAGGTGTAATCACTGTCTACATATTTCAAAGGGAGAGAAGTGAGATGGAGCAGCAGCACAGACATATTTAATGCTTCTTCTTTTTTTAAAACCACCAAACCCCAGATTAGTTTTTGAAAATGCATTCATAGTCTTTCTTAAAGAAATATGGCACCTAAATCAAATATTTTTTAATGTTGCCAGTGTAAATAAATAATAAGTAAACTTTATTTATAAAGCACCTTTCAAAACTCGAGTTACAAGGTACTGTACAATATAAACATTAGAGAAATAAAATAAATAATATAAAAACAATAAAACTGTGTAACTAACTAAGTTAAAGAACTGGAAATGAAGTTTAAAAAAACAGTAAAAAAATTAAACATGCAATAATACACATTTCTTATGAAACGGTGAGTTTTTAGACGCTTCTTAAAACTATCCACTCCAGAAATATATAGTAGAGCCAGTCCTTGTAGTGCTTTACTGATGAATAATGGTATTTTAAAATGAATTCTACATTGATCTGGTAACCAATGTAGCCAACACTGGTGTAACGTGACCTACAGCATGTGTTAGTTAAAAGTCTGTCTGTCAACCAACTGGAGCCGAGACACAGAAGAACAACTCAGGGTGAGCAGTAAATTTCAGTAGTAGGATAGAAGGAAACAAAAACTCAAATGACTTTTTCCAAATCTTGAAAAGATAGTAAATTTTTTTATTTTTGCGATATTTCTCAGTTGGAAAAAACAATTCTTTATATGCCACTCAAAGTTAAGCTAATTAAGAAATCAAAGCATGTACAGTGAAAAAAGAAGGGGGCCATGGGTTGAACCCTGCGGCACACCAGTTGAGAAGACCTAGTGATCAATGGCAGCCGAGAAAATCCTGTCTGAGAAGTAGGATGCAAACCAGTCAAGAGGAGCCTGGTGCCCTCATGGTGAGGAGCTCAGAAACTTTCCAAAAGGAAAAAATATTTACAAAAGTGAAACTACAAAATGTTCACACAACCTTTTCTCATAATGACATTCGATTTTCAAAAGGCCTTTCAAAAACTGGTAAAAAAAAAAAAAAAAACTCCCCTTTTTTATATAAAACCTAAAGAACTGAGTTAGAAAACTTTTGAAATAACACTTGGAAAGGAGGGAGGAAGGAGTGGAGGAAAAAACCCACCTAAACCGACTTCATCACTGTAACGAAAATCCTCTGTTATGATGTTGCATTTATGTGTGTGTTAATGTTTGTACTTGTACAACATTGAAGGATTTGTCAGCTCATAGCAGGAAACATAAAAGAGCAGTAAGGCTCCACAAACTGACACACCAACTGTTTGATCGTATGCTAAGCACACGAACAAAGCTACGTACAAATACAAGACTGCTGACACGTGTTTTCTGGTCCTGAGGCGAAAGGATGTGTTTGTACTTCCTGGTTCCACCATGTTTTGAAGGGAGCAGTTTATCAAACTGTATGTCTGTTTTTTGATTAATTAGGTTTTGCTATAGTTGGTGAAAATGGCCATTTTGTGTGTTTATATGCACATATATATATTTTACTGCAGTTAGGTACTGAAAGGTCTTTAATGGGCGGTTGTTTGAGGTTTGGTTGTTGTAGCTGTTCTGTATGCCCACACAAGGGATGAGCTAATCTTTGCCAAAGCCTCCTCCTCATCCTCATGTATGAGCCAACATGGCAATCACACTTCAAAGATGCCACTTTTGGATTAAAATTATTTGCATACTTCACCACCAGTGATACCAAATAATACATCAGAATTATATAAAGATTTTAGGCGGTAACAGGCATCTCTGAAAACAACCGATTTTTTTAATGTTGGTAGCCTTTGGCCTTATAAAAAATGAAAGAAGGGCAAGAAAAAAAAAAGGACAGAAAAGAGGAGAGACAGTCCTTCTTAGTGTCATTTTGTGTTTTTGTGTGTTTATCTTGAGGCAGATAAAGGCTTAAAGATAGACATATGAAGAAGGAGAGGGCGGGAGATGACAGAATTGCAGAGGCAGAGAAAGAAAGAGATAGAGGGAGGAGAGAAAAAAATTTGACCCTTTTCTCCTCTAACCTTGGCTCACACACACACACACACACACACACACACACTTTCCAAAGGTTAATGTGATGCTAATGTGGCCTATATTGAGAGGGTGATCATTATTTTCAGACCTTTGCTGTGCACCTCACCTGTGTATTAAAAACTGTTTGCAGAGGCTGAACAAGCGTTCGCTTCCTTCACTCAGCTAAAAGTAGCAACGTCACAGAGCAAAAATACCCAAGTAAAGGACGTCCGGTCAAACTCTGAAACTCAAAAGTTTTAGTATCACTGTTAAAGTACTCATCGTGAAGAATAGTTTCTGTTAATGGATTGTATCAGACAGTATTTTCATGTTGTAGTTGGTGGTGCTCAAGTCAAAAAGTCACAAGGATTTTTTTGATCTTTTTCTCATTGTCAACAAATCCCATAAAAAGACTAAAACCACCAATGACTTCAACCGAACAATACTGTGAGAGCAGCCAAAGCATGATGTAGCTTATCTCTGAGCTCATTTACTCCAAAGACTTCTGAAAACACACCAAACTGCAACCATTTCACAACTTGAACCACATGTTGTTTTTTTTTTATTGTTGCCATGATGACAAAGGTCACCTGACTTCACATACAAATACACTAAGTTATTATAGCCTGGACCCCACCGGGCACTAGTGGTGTGTCGTTTGTGAATGTATCATTCAATTTGAACTAATCTTTTATATGACTCGGGAGTAATGAGTAGTCTCAGTGAGTGATTCGTTCATTTTCACACAGTACGTTCTCTCGCCACATGGCAGCTGCATAAGCTCAGTCAGGACAGAAAACAGAAATAATTAGTTCGCAACTCAACTATGTGTCCTCAAATTTGAGTCTTTCGTTCATTTGTCACATGACAGCTACTTAGTCACTGTAGACTGTTGTGCTGTCTTAAACAACAATGGCAGAGAGGATACAGGACACAAGTCACTTTACTGTGGTGTGTCTTTGCACTTCCTTGGTTTTCACATGGTTTGAATTGCTTTGTGTATTTTGCTTTGTTGACTGAAACAGACCATGTTGCCTTCAGTGCCTGAGAACCGTGCACTTTTTTTTACATCACCAACCAGAGGGCTACAACTAGTAAAAAAGAATGAAATGAGCAAAATGACTCAAAAAAAGATTTGTTCAATTTACCGTCCGAGAGTCAGTGATCCGAGTCAGTAAAAAGACTTGAACCTCCCAATACTACCGGCCACGTCTTTGTCACGTCGCAGCTGCTACGCTCTTTTGGTCCATGAAACTTCAAACCCCACCAGGAGTCCTACATATTTCTCAGTGCCATAGACCTACATAAAAAGCATTATTATTTATTACATTTTCTATTCTTATTACTATCCTTTGACACTATTTTTTAATCAAACAAATTGTAGGAGTGCACAGAAATACATTCTGATATGATATTATGTGTCAAATAATTAACAGCTGTGATGGGTGACATATGGAGGACACGGAGCTGCAGTCATTGGACGGTCTCTTTAGTTACAGAGTTGATTCAGGAGGGAGCCTAATGGCTCCATCATGTGTTTTAATAAGTTCATATTCTAAAATGACGTTCATATGGAACTTTATAAATGTTGAATGTCTTCAGTAAATGTTGCCAGTGAACTTAGTTGCTTTTGCAAATTATTTTCATATTAACATTTCTGTTGGAGAATGAGCTGACCTCAGAAACTTCAAGGTCGCTGCTTCTTTTATAGGCAGCATGATTATATAAAATATATTTATACGCATTAATCTGCTGCCACTAATTGATGTCATACTGCTGTTATACTCAAGTTTTACTGAATGTGTTTTTCAAGTGCAGTGTGTTGATCTCCACTCTGCCCTGCAGTGATTTCAGCAGGTGGTCAGAAAGAATCAGCCTTGTTACCTGAAGTAAAAATCCACACAGCACTAAACATAATATCAATTAACTGAACAAATAACTGCACTCAAGAAAAAACTAATTATGAAAGTTAATTAATGTTTATACAAATTATGAAACATGCACATGTAACAAATTAGGAATGAGTGTGCAAACAAACAGAGGGTGGCCATGGTTCATAGATGCAAGGGAGTGAAGGCTGTAGCTCAAATTGCTGAAAAAGTTAATGCTGGTTCTGATAGAAAGATCAGAAAACACAGTGCATCACAGTTTGTTGTGTACTGGGACCAGTCAGGGTGTCCATGCTGAACCATGTCCACTTCTGAAAGCGACAACAATGGACACATGAGCATCAAAACTGGACCACAGAGCAATAGAAGAAGGTGGCTTGGTCTGATGAATCATGTTTTCTTGTACACGTATAGCGTCTCCAAATTCCCCAGATCTCAATTTAATTGCGCTTTTATGGGATGTGCTGGACAAACAAGTCCAATAAGTCTAATATTTGGATGACAAATCTGCCAAAAGGTAGAACGCTGAATTAAACTCAAATGACTCATATTTGATTAAAAAAGGCAATAGAATTAGTTACAGTGTAGAATTTAAATGACCTGAATATTTTCAGGGTTGAAGGATTGAACCCTTCAGCCAAAGACGGGAATTTCTGTTCCATTACTAAACCAACTCAGATTTCCAGTGTGTCTAATAAACCTCCCTCGGTAATGAAAAAGAATGTCATCAGAAGATTCCACTCACTGAATGAAACCTCAAAATAATGAACTTAAAACTGTTTTTTAATGTATCTATTAAAGAAGGCCTTTTTACAGTGAAGTGGCCGTTCAATAATTCAAAAATAAAATCAACAATAATCAGTGCAGTAGATGCAGGATGCATTTATTGCCCCACATGCTACATAAACAGTATTCTGCTCCTGAACACTGATCATTGATTCTCTGGGCTGCCTATACATCATGATAACCACGCCTGAGCTCTTGTCTTCGTCCCATCCCCCCTTCACTGTATAAATATATATATATATATATTTTTTTTACTGACCTTAATACTTTATTGCTAGTGTGACAGGAAGCCTTTTCACAGTGTCATATCCTGAGAGGTATTGATTTATCCGAGCCCTAATTGCTTTGCAACTGCCAACTGCTTCAGCCTTTGAGTTTAACACTGGAGGATAAAAAAGATGGTGGCTCTTGATTTGGGTTTTCTGCCTTTAGGCTGTGATCTGATGGCATTTTCCCTCTTAGTCAAACAGCCTTTGCACACTCTAATAACCCATAACTTTTTTTATTTTTTTGGGAGCGTCATACCCCTCTGGCTGGATGAGTGGTGGACACATTAAAGTGATGCTGTCTGAAAACTATTTGGCCTCTGCGATGAATGAGCAGTATACATGTGCCTACTGTGGACTCTCAAAGAAGTCCCTGAATTTTGTGTAACACTGCTGTTTGAGTCATAAAATTAAGAGACGTCTAAATTCCTAACCATTTGGAAAAAAACATTCATGATCAAACTGAATTCGCTCATTGGTCCCAGCTAGTCTACACTAACCCAGGTCCAAAACAAAGTCCTGGATCTCATGTTTGGTTTTAGCTGCTCTTCACCATTTTCCAGTTAGCTTCAGGGTTCATTTGAATTTCCACATGTGACTCATAGTCAGTCCACTCTGTTTTTTAAAGAGTTGTTGCACACAGTTACTTGTGTACTTGATCCTCCCTCATTACCACCACTGAGGTGCCCTTGAGCAAGGCCCTTAACCCCAACTGCTCCAGTGTTCTCTCTGCTCTCAGCAAAATTCCCCTGATTGAATCAAGGTGAAAACAAAAAAACAGTGCAGCAAGGTGGACCCACCATCCTTGTTTCATCCACAACTTTTGCTTCATTACTGTTGTAGCTGAGCAGACACCGATCTGCTTTTACATAATGGGTCTGGCATTGGACCCCATATCATGACAGTTTAACACGAATACACAAACTGTTAAAGATAGGATAAGAGAGACTTTATTGATCCCACGCTGAGGAAATTCACTTGTCACAGTATACAAGGTGGAAAGGAAAAATAAATAAGGGGCACCCTGGTGGCTCAGCTCATAGAGTGGGTTACCCATGTACAGAAGAGTCCTTTCTGCAGAGACCCGGTTCTGACTCTGGCCTGTGGTTCCTCTCTCTGCTTTCCTGTCCGTCTCCAGCTTTCCGCTCTCACAAGTTGAAAACCCAGCGAGCTCGAAGTCCAGTCAGCCACGTCTCTGTGATGCTACACTCTCTATACTTCCTCTGTAGCCTGGTTTAGCGCTGTTAGGTTCTCCATCTTTTTGCAGAGAGATCTTACGTCCCCCATGATAACAGACAACACGCATGGTTTGTACCGTCTTTTTCCACAGTCCTCAAAGAACTACAGAATGTGTTTAACAGAGAAACACTGAATTTAAACAACTCTATACAGAGGAAGGCACCTTTAAGGACCACGTAGGCCTATATTATTATTCAAAATGAAAAAAAAATTATCAATCTCTTCCAAACATGTCATAGTGAAAATTAAACTACAATTAAACTGATGTGTATTGTTGTGTGTCAGAAGTCTGGATCTTGAGTTAGAGAGTTGAGTGCAGTAGAGGTTTTATTTTCTTCACAGAAAATACAACCGGTTTTCGTTCATGATGGTAAGTTTTTTTCAGCAATGGTATAATCGCAACATTGAATACCACCCATTTTTATTCCCCTTCAATAAAATAATAGAATCAAAATGACATAATTCTCTAGTATCAAATTATTTGGGCTGGGTTTTCTAAACCTAACATAGCATATATCACATCTGCTGACACAGCACGTGCTCACCCCTGCCCCTACCATGTTCAACTTTATTTCAACTTTGACCATCTTCCACAGCCAGGTGATGACTCGGGGCTGTGGAGGCCTTCTGTCCGAATTTCCCCACACAATTAAGTTTCACCCATCATGCTGTACTCTTTTTTTAAAAAGGGTTACAAAAAACAATAAGTACTTCCATCATTACATGCTTTCACACTTGTGGATTCACACTAGTTAAGGCTTAAGGCGATAATTGTGTTCACCCTTGTGGATTCACACTGTTGAGTGTATTACTTACATTTCCATTACAAACCAACGATCTACTGCTAAGAGGATAATAATCCCAACCTAAAATGCTACAAAAAAAACATGCAACCATGCGTAGTCAGCGCCCTCTTCTGGCAGATCTTTATGCAAATGCAGATTGTTCCTAATTAAATTGTCTGAGCACAGACGCTCATTGCGTCCTCGTCTGCTTAATATTATAATCTCTGTTTTGTGTTTTGTGGGCATATAATTGAATCGCTTTGATGTGTTTGTTTTGGGTTTTTTTCAAATGGGAGAGAGGAGAGAGACCTGCAGTTATTACTGAAGTGCTTTATTGTGGGAAAGGACGCTAATTGCTAACTAAGAGCCAGTTAGTGTTGGACGCTAATTGTGAAGAACAGTGGTGCTGGGGAATAGAAAACTAGGTTAAATCACGGCATAAATTGAATGAAGATAAATATGATTCAGAGATGCACTCAGGCTGGTTGAGCTGAGTTCAGAAACCTGAAATGACTAAACAGCAGTTATACAGGAAAAGGTTTTAACGGGAAACTCTTGACATTCAGGAGTGAACATAAGTGCATAGGTTGATCACTATGAGTCATCAGAAGTGTGACTCACTAAATAAAACATTCACTGAGATGACACAGAAAGGAGTAACAAAAGGTAAATGTGTATAGCTATGAGGTTTACAGACAAGACAACACAACATTGGAATGACTGAATTTAATATGAATGTTGGCGCAGCCATCATAAAGATAGGATAGCCGGTTTAATTGCGCATATTTCACAGAGGAATAATCAAACACACTCATCATTAATGTCACTTGAACCAAGATGATTTGCTCAGTTATGCATCAATCACAGGTCAGTGCAAGAGCACACCTTAACAGCATCTTAGGCCATAAATTAACACCCCCGCTCACTCATGTTACACAGATCACATTTCAAACATATAACACACACATTTTTCCACCTTCAACTTCCAGGCTGAACAATATTCAGTGATTATTTTACTATAACCAAGAGCAGGTAATGGAAGTCGTCATGCTTATATCTCTGATGACATACTCTGTTTTCTGGTACAAAAATGCACAGGCTGTGGATCATGTGAAGGAGCGGGTCATCTAGTAATCAGAGGGTTGCTGGCTCCATTCCCGGCTTCTCCCAGTCCAGTCAAAGTGTCCTTGAGCAACATACCGGACCCCAGAGAGCTCCTGATGACGTTGGTGTGTGTACAGTATGGGTGAGCTTAGTATCAGTGTGAGCGCTTTGGATATGAAGCACCGCATCACTCCGGATGAGCAGTTGGCACCTTGCATGGCAGCCTGTGCCATCAGTGTATGAATGTGTTGTAAAAGCTCTTTGAGTGGTCATTAGATCAGAGGGGTGTTATATAAATGCAAGTCTATTTACCATTCCACACAGCAACTGCCCAATCATGTATATTTGCACTCACTATCCATCCAATTCAAAATCTGTACAAGATAGACTGTGTTGTTGCAGCCAGTACCCTAAACTCTACTTCACATGTAGATAAAACTACAGTTGACTGCTTCAGACATCCATCAAATAACTGATACATTTCCAGTTAAAATAAAACATAAACTCTCCCAGTCGGCATCACTAAATGGCTGAAATATAATGCTACACTAAAACTAAAATGTTTTTCTTTTAACAAATCTCCTGGTTTATTGTATCCTTTAAGTACCTCAACAAGTGTTTGGCAGTTGTCCAGCGCAGTGAATTTGGCTCTGCTAGGTGTTGTTGTAGTTTTCCCACAAACCAACTAAGATCATGTCTTGAACACGACATTACATACATCACACTGCTTACCACTGCATGGTATCTTTTTTGGATTAACGGATTCACCATGACCGTCAAAGTTTTGCTTCTGTTCACATGGGTTGATCTTGTTTTAATGTTTTGCCTGACACATGAGGGAACATAACAAAGTATGGTGGTATGGAATTGTAGGTGCTAACTAAAACAATGTGTACCATGAACAAAGGCTTAATTGAACACAATTAAAAACCCAACAGAACCAAAGTGGTTGCCTGAAAGGCACCAGCCTTCGAGGACCCCCACTAACAGGGTCTTTGTGACATCAAAATGCTAAGTGTGTTGGTCGTTACTTTCCCAAACTTTAACATGATGTACATCAAGTGCATAGGGCTGAATGAACAGTAGCCAAGGCATATATCTCTGGTTGCTATTCTGCATATTGGACAAGAAAATCAGAGGGTTTTTTTGTTTTTGTCACTGATGGTCCAGCAAATACCTCGAAAAACTTCAGTGCCAGTGTCTCCATCTCAACAACTACAGTAAATAATTTAACTGCTGAAGATTAAACACGTGAGAAGTTCAATACTTTCCCCACCTGTAGAAGGACAGCCCCAGCACCAATTTTACCTCCATCCACCTGTGTCTCTACAGGTTTGTCAAAATCAGGAGCTGCAAGGACAAGAGCAGAACAGATCAACTTTTGTACATGAGTGATCAAGACGTTAGTTGAAAAGTTACGACACAAACCGCTTTCGCAGACTCACACTTTTCAAGGTTGACAGTTAAATTTTCTGCCAACCGGTCAAACATTGCTGAACATGAGCTTCCCATGTATCACACTACCATACAACATCATCCAAATAGGCTACCTTGTCACACCAGCCAACACCTTGTTCACAACGCGCTAAAATGTTGTAGGAGCATTTCTGAGCCCGAAGGGTATTACAGAACAGGCAAACAAACCCAACAGTGTGAAGATTACATTTTTTGGCTCTTGCCACATGTGCCAATAACCTTTCTAAATGTCTAGTCAGACAAACCAAACCTCCCCAGTAGCTTTGTTATGTATCCTTTTTGGTTCATCCTTATTTCTCCTTCTCTCTCTGCATAAAATCAATGAAATGTTTTCATTTTTCTTCACCTGATTGAGTAACTGGCTATCACTGGCAGCGATTTTTAGATCATCACTCCAAATTGAGAATGAGAATTATCCTTGCATTATTTGAAAAGCATTTTCACTGCAGATGATCATGCAACATTTTATTCCATTTTCTTCCCGAGTGAACTTCAGATCCTTCAGGTTGCTTCATATGCACCTAACAGTCAACTGAAACATGTAGATAAACTGGATTAACATTCATCTGGTGTGAGTCTGAGTCATACTGATCTGCCAGTTGCATCATGCTACATACTGTCATATTTGCACTTATCGTCTATTCTTACCACTTGACTATAACCCTTTGCTACATATCTGGCCTTGTACGTTTCAGTCTCATCAGAATTGTCTTTGATCGCATAGTCCCATCTGCCTCCACTGCATTTTGCCCTCTGGCAGTGCGGTCAATGTGAATGTATCATCTTCACTAAGAGAATCCATTTCGTCCTTTGAAGCACAAACCCACATTTCTGACTTTGATGAACTCATGGCTGCCTTGAAGGTTTGTGGTTCATGACACATGACTCTGTAGCTGAAGTCAACATAGTCTGGTCATCACGCTCTACTTTACACTAAGTCATTAAGGGAATTTTCTCACATTTTTTGGATTGTGTGTAATTTAATTATCTCCTCCATATCCTCTCTGAGTGTCTTTTTCATTCTCTGAATTTCAATTGGTAGCTCTTGTGTCTTGTAACTGTGATCAGTCATCTTGGCTTTTGGCATGGGGGATACAACTCTCTTCACGTGAAGACCATAACATCATCACAGATTTCCAGATGTGTTAAACATTCAACTACACTTTTTGCAACAAACTTCACCAGGACTCTTGTCTGGATAGTAGACCTTGTAGGTATGATAGGCTGTTTCCGTCATACCCAACCAACTTTTCTACCTTTCTTGACCTGTTTCTATGGATAACAGACCCATCGAAATATATTTGTCTTTGAGATTGGGCTTCCTCCCTGACATACATTACCAGGCCTTATGTTTGTTCTGGCTGCAGTGCGGTAGCAGGTTATCTTTAAGCCTGCTTTATCTCTCCCCATCTCTCTCGTGGTTGAGCCACTTGCCTTCATCATGTCATCATTGAAGTTGACATTTAACTTCTCGTAGTTCCACAACTTGGTTTTGAACTCACTCAAAGTTATCTCCTCTCCTCATCCTGCCTTATGTTGATGGCAGACAGCTGAAATGAACCTTTCTGAATCATCCTCAACTGCCCATCGCTAAGAGCCTCTTCAGCATTTCTCAGTGCTGCAACAGCCATTGCTGGGCAAATGATGTAGTCATTTACGCTTTCATTGTTGGTTTTATGGAGAGATGTTAGCTCTGTGTGATCACACATGCTTTTCCTTTGCCTGCTTAATGGTCCCTCAACATCTGCAGCTTTTCTCATAATCAGGGAAAGATACAAAGTCCTGTGGATCAGCTCTGCAGGATCCTTCATTTTTCTTAGTATCCTTGTTCTCTTACTCCTCACTGGGCTCTGGCTTGTTCAATATGGTTTCCATAAACCCCACATGGCCCAAGAACTTTGTCCTCTATAATTCATAATACTTTTCATCTCTGTTTAAACGTAACAGGCGCCATGGCCTTCCAAGTTCCTTTCTAGGCCCGTAACTTGGTGCTGCCATCATAAGGACGAGAAAATCAGTTTAATTGTGCATATTTCATGGAGGAATAATCACACATGCTCATCAAAGATGTTGCTTGAACCAAGAAAAGACTTTGTTTATTTGTACATGCTCAGTTATTCATCGATCACAGGTCACAGTATCACTATTGGAAAACACCTTAACAGCATCCTAGCTTATAAATGAACAATAAGCCCATTTTTAGAAATTTACAATGGCCAATAAGTGGCAGTATTAAAACATCCCTTTAATTAATTATACAAATGTACTGCATTTGTTTGTATTTTTGTTCAACTAGCTGAAAGCCAAACATCTCACCAATGTTCAAAGAGGCATGTGAGCCGTTATTTTCTGCTAGTTTCTAGTTGGGGCTATAAGACCATTAAGACCTTCAGATGAGAGCGGTAGATTTTGATTTGGCTGACGTACAGAAAGTCACTAATATTTGTTTGCCTTTTCATAATTTTGAAACTATGATTTGGATGTTGTTGTAAATCAGAAATTGGTCTCAGGTCTACTCTAATGTGAGAGATAAATGAGGAAATGAAAGGTAGAGAAAAAGAAGAGAGGGGAGTTGGTGTGCTGCTGATAGCAAGAGACTGTTTTGATGAGACTATGATGGACAATTAATGATGATCATTATCCCTATAACTGTTTTGATTTAGTTTCTGTCTACATTCTTTCTTAACCAGCACAGTGGATCCGTGGTTCACGTAAGACCTCCATCCTTTTTCTGACATCAGCAACCAAGGCATTCAGCATATGTTGGGACTTGTTAGTAGCTGGTATAGCTAGAACATTTACTAGTAATTGAATCACCTAGATCTAACAAGAAAATTATTTTACCAGCCATATCTGTGCCGTAACAGCAGTGGCATCATGGAGCTCTGTACACATGATCAGAATTGTGCTGGTGTAAGCCGATGTTTATGTTATGCAGAGAATGAAGCTATTCAAACTTTACACCTCATTGCTGCACTTAAAATTCTACCATCTTCACATTTGAATTTATTTGTAGTTGAACTTGTGGCGCATAATCAGTGAGATGTATCCTGAATTTGTGCCCAGAAAATCAAAAGGCTCATTCTTTGGTGTTTCTGCTGAACAAAACTGCCCTAAAATCACACCACGATCTTGAATGTCAGCAGTTAAACAGAGCTACCAGCTTTGTGATTAGGCAAATACTAAAAAGTGATGCTTTCCTGCTAACCCAGAGCGCATTGATGACATACACCTGCTCTACACCACCTCCGCTTTGTGTTCTGTGCCCCACCATGTAGAGAGCACCACTCATATGGCTGATTATGTTTAGAGGGCCCAAGGCATGAACTGTTGATGACGATGAATCCTCTATGGACTGTTTAATTTGGAAGAACGTGCAGGCTCTGCTCGCCGACCTTCAGCCCTCTTAAGGACAGGCTGCATCCTTCGCAGGTGGAGGAGCCTGAAGTAGGACACAGCTGCAGATGCTCTGTATAAGAGCAGTCCTCATTATGATCTGTCTCTTTCTCCCTGCAGCTTTGTGTCACTCCTCAGGTTTTCTCTTTAGCGGGGAAAAGGGGGCTTCCCAGTCTTTCTGTCCCTGGGGCTTCCACATGCTAATTTGGTGTTGACATGCTAGCTGAAGAATGCAGTCTCTCTCGGCGCTTCTGCGACTCGAAAGCTTAGCAACTCTGGGCTGTTTGTCTCACCCGTCTTTGTTTTCCTTAATGAAGCCCCTCACTTTTTTGGTAGCATCACTCTCACACCTTCACCCCCACCTGACTTCTCTGAAATGAAAATTCAGGACTGCTGGCACCTTGGCCTCTGTGCGCCGGCAGTGCAGATGTGTTTTGAGTGTTCACCAGGTCGGGGAAGCGTCATTAGCATTGACATTAGCAGCTGCCACCTTGCAGCCTCTGAACTATAAAGACTGCTGGGGTTCAAAGACTCTGTCTCCATAAACAGATCTTGGGGATGGGAGGAGGGGGTGGGAGAGCTGGAGAGAATTTTTTGAGAGAGATTAGGTGAAGGAGAAAAAGGGCAAAGCTGCAAAAGAAATCCCATTGATAGCACAGGGGAGTGGCTGTGTTGGCTTTGTATCTCGCATCCACTTTTCCTTCCTTTTCTCTCCATTTCTGTTACATTTCTACCAGTTTGAATCAGTTTTGTTTGCACATTTAAGAATTTTACATGTGAGACACTAAAAATCAACCTATTTACATCCATCTATACATTATTAAAGACACGTTCAAGTTCAATTTTTCAATTTTTAATAATCAAAAATCAGAACGAGCCTTTGTTTTTGATGCTGTTCCTGCTACTGCATGCTGTTTGCTAGTCTAAGATGTACAATGTAGGTATAGTTTAATATACTACAGTCTGATTCCTTTTGGATGTCAATAATGTTGTTGCATGCTAATGGCCAAAAAAATGGCTAAATATATGCATAGGTTTCAAAGACACTTTGAAACAGAAGGAGAGTAACACATGAGGATGTATTCTGAGAACTACGTAATGGATTATAAGGTGGTTCCCATTCATTGCATGTTCTACTGGGAGCCCATACGTCAAAAAAACCTTTTTCCTGGAACCCCCCTGGTCTTGTCTCACGGACTTCAAAGTGAGATGACACCACACACAGAAATAGTTTTTCTGGTGTGCCTCTGTGGCTTAGGGCTTGAGATCATTAACCGCAACATGAAGTCTGGAGCTTTGTTGCATCTCAGTTCCTGACATTGATCCTACAGATTAGCTGAAGAGCAACAGACTCAAAATTTTTTACCAACTTGTAGTTTTTGTGTGTTTTTCTTTCTTTCTCTCTCCTGGAGATGATCCTAATAGGGTTGACAGTCTTGGTGACAGCCTCAGGCCAGATTGAGATCAAATAAGGCACTGTGGCGAAAAATGCAGATTCCCCATTCATTTGAATGGGGGGTATTGCATTTTTTTTTTTTGTGGTGGTGATGTATGAGCACGATTTATCTTTTGGAGAAACACAACTCGACATCAGTCTGCGTTGGCCAACCAGACAACAGAGGGGTCAACCCTCCACAGTCAGCTTGAAATGTCTTTGAAACTGAGCGCTATATACAGGAGTTTATAGACGGAAGTAGGATAATTTATCGGTTGTGTTCTTGCTTGGTTCATTTCATAAACCAAGCTTCTACATCTGCTTCTGGCTCACAGTTTACGCTGCAAAATAGTGACACGAAGAAGAAGTTTCCTTTGGTTTGTGTCCGATGGTTCGAGAGAGAAACAGCTGTGATTGGGTGACATAGACAGTGAATGACAGTGAGGGAGCACCGATAGCAAGAAAGCTGGTGAATCAGAGAAATAAAAGGTTATTTTCTGATTGTTTCATGGCGGTAACGTTTATCACAACTAAACACACCCATGCCTCCAGCATCCCCCCACAACACTGCACAGCCTGCAGTGACTTTTGCAACGCCAGATGTCTATATTTCCCTCAAATTCTACAGCTCATAGGACACTGAAGTGACAAAAAAAATGGGTTCACTCATGAGCCTGTATGCACAGCAGTGAGAACGCTTGTATGTGCCTGCATGGAGCCACAGCAGCTGTGAGAAGAAAGTGGGATTAACAAAGCTGATTTAAAGGGATTAGAGGATCCAACCGAAAACAGAGGACCACCAGGACACCTTCTGATCCACATGGGCGTGTGCATGTACACACACACACCACACACACACACACACAAAAGTCAAGCATCACATAATCCTTTTCAAGTGCGTTGTCGCAAATTGTTTGCCCTCATATTCATTGCTATTCAATCCATAAACAGCAGCGCAGTTGACAGATATAAAAAGCGGAGGATGAAGAGGACAGCACACATGGGGAGAGTGTGAGAGATTACCGTAGAGAACAAAAACAAAAATCAATGTGACCTGAAGTGGTGCAAGATGATCACAGGCAGAACAAGTGCTGCTGATATACAGCAGGTCATGAGTGTAAAACTGCTCTCAACTGTCACAATAGCTTTCAATGTCTTAAGCGAAATATCTTAAAGGTTCAGTGTGTAGGATTTAGTTGCATGTAGTGGTGTTATCGCTGCATTGCAATCTCCTCACATCACCCTCACCTACCTAGTGTAAAGAAGAAACAAAGGCCCTGTCTAGAGTCAGTATTTAATTTGATTGTTCCGGGCTTCAATGTGGTAGCCTCCGTGGAAGAGGACCCACTTTTTAAGTAACAAAAACAAAAAGATTTTTATTTTCAGGTCATTGTACATGCATGAAATCATAGTTATGAATATTATATTTAATGTCTGCCTAGATATAGAGGCCCCCAGTCTTATACACTGGACTTTTAAATGTGAAATCATTCCTATGATTGGCAAAAGTCAGCTCATGGCCCAGACTACAGGATGCCCGTGTCTTCATATGTACCTTTGTGTACCGGTAAGCCACTGTTTCTGTTGTCGGCCCTATCACCCAACATGTTGCCAATCAGCCAATCATGTTGCTGCTCTCAAACTTTAAATCTATTCTTTTCATTGCTTCTATCAGCTGCCATTTTCTGCCCTCCACCTTATTCACCTTCATCATATCCAGGACACAGGTTGAGCTGATCAGATGTCCACTCCATCCATGATCTTCGGCCTTCTCTTCAACCCCTTCACCACCACCACCATCACCAGGGCCTTAGACTCCAATCCAAGACTCCTTTCTATGTTAATGACTACAGCACAACTCTCTTAAAATATAATGACGTCACAATGGAGTCTAACCACCAAAGACTCACATTTCTTGTATTTAGTGTGCACATGTCAATAAATATAGTATTTGTTCACTCATAATTTAGTCTTGGAGTGTTCCTAAAGGCAGTATAGACTGTTTCAGCAGCAGATTGGTGCTCATAGTCTTTGAGGGACATGTTCTTCAAATACACGAGTTTACAGTGATTCCAGCGAGCAGCTCCTGAGCTCCTGAGTTCTAGTTTACACTGTTGGAGGAGGTGAAGTCTACAGAGATGATTCTTCCTGACTTGTCAAACAAAATCTCACAGACAGCAACATCAATTTTTATTTGACATTGTCCCATCTCTCTACTGAATACACAAAGATTAAACTGATGTCTTCATCAGACTCTGAGTAACCATATTTCTCAGAATGCCTGTGTGTTTTATTGAAAGCTCTGAAAAGCTTTTCATTTTTGGCGATTTTAAATTGAACATCACTGGGAACAAGGCAAAAGCTTCTATGTGTTGTCTCTGTACTGCCAGTTATTCAACAGAGACACAATAGCTGCACAATAGCTCAGGATTTTCACAGTGACTACACCTACTTAGGAAAGAAACACACACACACAGCAGCTTTAAACCTAATTGTGATGATTGGTGTTCATGGGCCACAAACACATTCGTTCAGATGTTATAGGAATTCAATTATTGAACAAAGCCAGGCACCTTCAGTTTTTTCTGGTTCTATTGAGTTTCGACTCAACAAACATTACTCTTATTGAAAAACTGAAATACGTCAAATAGAGACATCTCTTCATTCAGTACATCAGAAAGTCTTTTTCTCAATTGACTCTGCACTTCTAGACCCTGAATGTCCCCTTAGATACCATGCGTGCTTGATTACTCTGGCGTACCTGAGCACTTGATGCATGCAATCATGGATGGTTGGTCCTCTCAAGTGGAGCATGCGAGATGGAACTTTTGACAAATTAAAAGTTAGAAAGAGAGAAATCCTGAAGATTGGAATCCCACTGAGCCAAACCCACAGATGTTTTCAATGTCAACGCTGCAGGATTTGATTTAATTCAATTAAAAGTTCATTACAAATTCATAAGATGTTCATGTCTACATTGATCTAGGACATGCAGCATTTGAAGGGTAAATAGCCTAACGTGACTGAGGCCTGAAACCTGCAGCTTAAGGCCATACCTGAAATTAGAGGGGGGCAGGATTCAGGGGATTTTCAGTAAATGGTTGTGAAAATTATTATTATAAAAAGTATTAAATTAGTTATGACAGAGACAAACATCCATCCATTCTTTTTCTTCCACTTATCCAGGGTCGCATCGTGGTGGCAGCAGGTTTAGCAGGTTCTTCCAGACGTCCTTCTCCCAAGCAACACATTCCAGTTCCTTCTGGAGGATCCTGAGGTGTTCCCAGGACAAATGGGCTATGTATAGTCCCCACAGTGGGTTCTGGATCTGCCCCGGTGTTGCCACCCAATTAGACTTGCCCAAAACACCTCCAAAGGGAGGCGCCTGGGGGCCATTCTAATCAGATATCCGAACTACCTCAGCTGGATGCTTTCAACATAAAGCAGTGGCTCTACTTCAAGCTCCTTTTGGATGTCCTTCAAGCTCCTCACCCTATCTCTAAGGCTGAGCGTGGCCACTCTGTGGAGGAAGCTCATTTTGGCCACTTGTATCCGCAATCTCATTCTTAGCTCCCTCTTCTCCACAATGCAGTACTGCAGACGTCGAACCAACCCGCCAGTCCATCTCACACCCCATTTTCCCATCACTTGTGAACAAAACCCCAAGATAGTTGAACTCCTTTGCGAGGATAGGCAAAAAAGGTCAGGTGCCTCATCAGCCAGACGACAGGCAAAGGCAAGGACCTGGGCGTGCTTTTACCAAGCATCACAGACTGGACCTAGAGATGTTGAACGTCACCTTGCTGGTGGGGAAGGAACCAGAGCTGATGTGGGAGGTAAAGTGTTTGAGGCTAGACAAATGGGTTCCATGCATAGCACTGGTTTCAGAACCAAAATCCTAGATCAATAACAATCATTATCAACCATGGTCCCACAGATATCCAGGAACTGAGCAAAACTAAGCAAATAAACTGAGTGGGCAGGGTGTGAGGAGGCACCTTTTTCCAAGCTTTGTCTGAGGTTTGGCCCTCAGTCTCAGACTTTGAAACCCCTCTGCCTTAAATCATTCAGAACAATCACTACCTGACCTGTATATTCACATACACACACACTCACTGACTCTCCTCATTGGCTAACTGCTGCTTGACAACCGGGGCGGGGAATCTTCTCATTGCCATGGCTACAGGGACCAGGGATGATGACGGTGGCGGCAGCATTAATTATTTTAGCATGGGGGAGCGACTGCGGTGGGACGGCAGTGGTGTGTCAATAGTAATTAACCACTGGCTGCTCTCACGTGTCACTTCCTGTGCCCAGGGTGTGTAAGCAGGAGGTCGTCATGTTCTCCTGAAATTACTACATGTTCACTTTCTCATCTTTGTCCTCATTAGTTTGATTGCGCGACGATCAGCAGTGAAATTGATTGAACGGCTTTAGAAGTGAATTTCCCTGCTTTAATTGTCTATTTTCAATATTTTTTAAAAAATATTTCTTTACCTTTCTTGTTTGTTTTGATGAGTTGATGATGTGTTCACATTTCAGTCTGTTTGCACCTGCACAGCTTGGCCTTGAGCGTGATTTCACATCACTCGTGGATAATTTTATGGTGCTATTGTTGTGCCAAACTAAAATTAGTGAGCTGGCTGCACATCATGCTTCTGTGGTCATTATTACATTTCTGAGTGTGAGTGTCTGTGTGTGGCACTGGCAAATAAGCAAAAAAATCTCCATTCAGATTCTACATCCAAAACCATGTAAAAACAAATAAACAAACAAAAAAACATGCTTACTTTACAAGTGTTAGTAATTACAGCTCTTAATAATGTGCAAAGAGTTCCTCCAAGGTCATCGTTCATATTTTCGAATATACTGAGAGAAATTTCATGCACCTTTAGGAGGGAGGCAACAGAAGGCTGGAAGCTGGAAATGGAAAATAATTCAACATTTTTGAAAATATCCTCATTTGCTTACTTTACAAGACTGGCATGAGAAAATCAATAGCAGTCCTATATCTATGCCTAGACACTGTTAGCTTAGCTTAGCATAAAGAGGGAAAACAGCTACCCTGGTGATTTTTTGCTAAAACAAAGTGACAGAATCAGGAGTTTATCTTTAAAACATCAATGCATACAAATTACAATTTTTATTATTTAGCCTGCACTTTTGTACATGTGGACAGCTATACATGTGTATTTGTTCTGATTACATTACTTATGATCAAAAACTAGCTACTGGTCAACAACTTTGTCTAGCAAGGTCAACAACACAAGACATAGCAGCCAGCTAATATTACTTACTAGTCCAACAGCAAGAAGCCCAGCTCGGTGTCCATTTATTTCACCAAGCTAACGTCAGTCCCAGATTTACTCTTTTCCGGAGGCTTTTTGCTTGATCTGTCTTTTTTCCTTGTTTAGTGTCTTCCATCAACGTCCCAATCGCTCTCTTTGCCTCTGTCATAATGTCCATACAGGCTGCTGAGCCCAGTTACACTGCCCATTTTCCGAGTTCTGGTTCGAAAACCTCCTTTACCTGGTGGTCCAAATCACCAGTGGTACAAACAATAACACTTCCCCTTGTGTTCTGAGCTCACAGTCCGGGCAGTCTGGCTAACAAACTGAGCTAGCATTAGCTGACAGCAGCTACAGTTGGCAGCTGTTTACTTTCCGGTCCATCAGATTGAAAACCAGAAAACATTTTCTCCATAAAATATTATCTAGTTTCACCAAAACTAGTCAAATAGTTGGTGGTGTGTGACTTATTGCTGTTAAGCGTATGTACTTTTCACGTACACAAAGTTATATAGTGCAAGAACAGACATATTAGACAAAGCAACATTGTGTCACTTTTTTACCATCAAATAAATCATTTAGATGCTACACTGACATGTAATCAGGTGAATGGTGATTTGATAATGGGTTATGAGTCATTCTATATGCGTGTGTGTACATAGATCGTGTAAGTCCATATACCATCCTCTGACATGATGGCACAGTATATTTTTAGATCTGATGTGATATGGTGTGATGACACTGGCATTTAAATCTTTTTGTGCTCAGATTTTTCCTGTAAAGATGAGATCATTCCTCCAACGGAGAACTCTTGCTCTACTCCAACATGTTTTATTCAGAGATGACATCATGTTACTGGAAGACTTTGCTTCACTGAAGGTCATGTGAAGCAGAAATCAGGCTGAGCGCAGAGCGTGTGTGCTCGTGAAAAACAGCTACATTTTATTTTCAAATCCTCAAAAACTGCACTTTTCTACTTTGTGCTTCTGGTGATTTTCTCCAAACTTCTGTGAACCAGAAACCTTATCACACATACTGTATCCACCCACACATACACACACACCTACACACACTAGTTATGAGCTTTCCACATGGATAGACACAACGTGAACACACATGCCCAGTTGCCCCTCTGAAACTCTCCGCTGTGCAGCCTGAAAGTTCTCAAACTGCTTTCCGCCTCCTCACCTCCTGTCTGTACTCCATCGCCATGTATCCTTCCATCTCCCCGTCTTTCAGTACACCCATCCCTCATCTGTCCTACTCTATTTCCACAGTCTTTTCTCCCGCTTTGTGGGGTGCTGGCATGAGCGTTTCCACAGGGAATAGGAGCTCGTGGAGAGCTCAGTTGTGGCCTTTATTGTGTCTAGAGACTGAAAATAAAACAGTGAAGTTTGAGTAGAGAACACAAATGCAACATAAAGTTTGTCTTATTGAGTGTGTCCATGTAAAACATGCAAACCTAAGAGTCTACAGCCATGTTAGTGGCTCTGTGATGCTGCATGTTTATTATGTTTATCATCTTAGTTTAGCATTTTAGCTCGAGAATCAGCACAAAAAACAGCTGAGGCTGATGGGTCATTATAATTCATCCTGAGGAGGACATGCACATTTGAACCAAATTTAATGACAATCAATCCAATAGTTGTAGAGATGTTTTACTCAAAACTATAAGTAAACCTTACAACGGAATCCCATCGGTCACGTCTCCGTCACATTGCAGCCACAACGCTGTTTTGTCCGAGACTTTGTTAACTTGCCTGAGCAAGTTAATTTAATTTGGTATTTTTCTGGTGTATGTACTTCTAAATATGTAAATATGTTGCATAGTTAAAATATTTCCCTTTCGGCTGTTTTTACAATCGGAAGTTTGCACAGTGTTTTATTTTGAAAATCACACTTTTGAAATGGACCACAGCGCTTCACTAGAACCGCAATTAGTTCCAGCGGCCCCGGCACACACGGGACGTGCCCGGTAGAATTTGGCTGTTAGAGTTAAGAGAAAGGTCAGGGGATCACCAAAGTCAGTAGGATTCATCCTCTTGGTGTTACAAATATCTGAATCTGCATGTCAAAATATTTCACTAAAGGCCAAAAAGGTCAACCTGCTGGTGGCCGAGAGGAAATGTCATATCATGTGGTTGCCATGGAGTTAGCTGTTAGCTCAGTAAGCTGTGGGCTTCACTTGTGCCTTGTGTTTTTTACAGCTGATATTTGTTCACATTTTAGTGAATGTGCACCGTGTAAATCTGCTAGAATAAGAAAAAGTCTAAATTTGATATTATGGAGGACGATATGCAGTCTTAGCACCTTTTATAGGATTTTTAATTAGATTGTTGTAGTCAGTCCAAATTGTCTCAGCACTATTGACTCTTCCTGGTGGCTCTGATTGTACTGTCTCCTGGTCGAAGCAATATGGATTGCTCAGCAGGAGAAAAAGGGAAGAGTTCAAATGTAAAGACATTTTTTTTTTATTATTAAAATTGTTAAAATGACACATTTGACAGCTATGTTTGGGGGGCAGATAGCTAACAGCACAGAATCATGATCAGGAAAGACCCATGAGATGAAGAGGTCCAAATATATATCTAATGCGGAAAGAACCAAAATAACCTAATGACTAATGAGGTGTCACAGTGATATATGATGAATAATTTCAAAGGTACATTTCGGTGACTTTACTTTTGGATAAAATTCCTGCTGTAAAACAACTAATATCATGAACGTGTTTACATAGAACCTGTATTAGACAGTCCCACCAGGATTTCACGATTTTTTTGTGATTTCTGCGATCAAAATGACTGATTTTGCGGCTTTTTCTCATTTTTTGCGAAGAATTTTGCACCCCTTTTTTGTTGTTTTCTTTACTTTTAAACCGCATCAAAAAGTCTAAACAGGCTTAATAAGACAAAACAAGGCAGACAGGTTGAGAAACACTGTTTCCTTTTTATTTTCTGTAAGAATCTTAACATTAGTACTGGAGTGTAAAAACGCATTTACCCCAGTACTGAGTGAGGCGAGATAATTAACCAAAACAAACAATCAAAATGGTTAGCAGTCACCCATATGCACAATGCACAAGTGACTCCAACGATCAATGATATAATCTGTACGTACTGTATAGTTGACTTTCGGCGATGGTCGAGGACTTTGTTACACGGGCTACAAAATAGTTTTCCTCCTCTTGCATGGAAAATTGCCGGATATTGTTTTGCTCGGTCATTTGCCGATATATATGACGGCAGGTGGGACTTGTTAGTAGACGCCATCACTAACTAACGTTCCCACGGCGGTGTGTGAAAATGGCTGCGTGTGTGTCAAACAGGTGGTGTGGAAGACACATCTATGGCAGAGCCGTTTATTTGATCTATGGTGGAAAACACATATGTGTCGTGGGGAAGGGGCAGCATGTTTGGTTACTTTGCAATAATTGTGCGACATAGTAGGAAATATGCGGCCTTGCGAAAATATGCAGTGTATTGCTGATTATGCGGTAATCCACGCAATCGCAAAAACACAAAAAACTGGAGGGACTGATTAGATCAGTAAACCAATAGGTTCATTATACCAGTGTTTAATTAAAGCAGCTTCCAGACTTTGAGGCTTTGAACTTGAAAGCAGTAGCAAATAATTTTGACATCTTAATTGCTTGTTGGCACAGAGCAAAGGAGACGGTAAAAGGTGGCATAACAGTTTCAGTTCACTATTGACTTATCTTTTCAGCTTAAAGCTCTATCTGTATTAGCTGAATATTTTAGTGTAAGTCAAGGGTGAGCATGTTAGAATGCCTTCAGAATGAATAGCATATGTAGCTCATTATTTATTTGTCCCGAATTCTAGGTCCTCTACAGTGCAACACTAAAGAAAACCACCAGTCGTTGACTTCCTCTGAAGCATCCAGCAACACACTGAGGTGTTTAGATCAAGACGCCAAATAGACTCCACATGGAGTTTCCTTATCTCGCCTCTCAGCTACTCCTCTATCTGCTCCGCACCATCTGCCATTCATTTGAATAAATTGGAGATCAAACAGTTCAGTGAGCGCAGAGAAAATGTTGTTCATAAAGTTTGGTAATGATTACATCAATCTTTTTTCTATACATTTTGAGGTGAGTCGCAAATATAGCACTGTTAGCTAAAAATTACATGTGAAGTTCATGGATGTAGTAGCTAAAACTGTCCATGGAAAACTGATTTTTATTCAAGCAGGTGTCTTGGTCACAACACTACTGAGCTAGCGAGGCAGTTTTGTGACATATGTGTGGTATTTATTCAGCTTTTTGTTCATACATGTGGTGTTTATTCCATTTTGTGTTCATACGTGTAGTATTTATTCAGTTTTGTGTTCACAAGTGTAGTATTTATTCAGTTTTGTGTTCATACGTGTAGTATTTATTCAGTTTTGTGTTCATACGTGTGGTGTTTATTTAGTTGTTATACTGAGTAAACTCCACAATCTCTAGAAAGCTTTAATGTTAGTTGGCTGGGGACTTAAAATGTTTATTTTGAGAGCAAATGGCCCCAAAATATGAATGGAACAGAACCCTAATTGCATTTTCAGGATTTTTCATGGTTCTGCAAAGGTGGTATGTTAAAATAAGAAAAATAACACTTTGCATCAGTGTGTTTAGTGTCATTTAGTCACAGGAATGTACAGTTAGGTCCAGAAATATTCCAGTCTGGGTTTTCTGTTCTTGAGGTTTCTGGATGGTTTGCACCGTGTGGTGAACCCTCTGTATTTGCTCTCATGAAGTCTTCTCTTTATGGTAGACTTGGAGAATGTTGGAGAGTGTTCTTCACTTGGTTGGATGTTGTGAAGCTGTTTTTCTTTACTATGGTAGGGATCCTACGATCATCCACCACTGTTGCAAACAGATAAAACTGAATAAATAAGATAACAATAAAAAGTAATATCAAATAATAAAAATAGAAAATATATAATGTTAATGAATAAGATAAGATAGATCTTTCTAAACACAGCCACAGTTTTGGTCTGTCTGATTCATGGAGCAGAAAAACGTTCATCCCTCTACCCCTCAACTCCTCGCTGCCTCTGAAATGAACCACAGCTACCATTGTCTTGCTCCTTTCAAGCTGTTGTGTGTTAACAGTTAGTAACACATTTGGTTGCATGTCTTGCGTGTCTGTGATTGTAATTATATTTGAGCTATAAGCTCGCAGAATGAACATTCATCATCACAGTGGTGACATCTGCAGCATTCGGTAGCCAAGGATTCATCTATTAGGTATCCGTGTGTACGTGTGTGTGTGTTTGTGTGCGCGCCTGCTGTGATGAACCACAGGCTACAAAATCTGTCTTGTTGGAAGGATGGCTGGAGGTTAAAGAAGAATCTGAAACAGAAGACAGAAAGCTCTTTAATTCCATATGAGCCAAGGCAGGAGTGGTATTATATTTTTTATTTTTTATTTTCGTCCCTCAGGACTGAAACCTGTGTGTGTGTGAGTGTGTGTGTGTGTGTGTACGTGCAGCCACCTGCTGAGCCGCGCATAGAAACCAGACTGGGATTTTGCCGTCAATACTTCAGGGTCTGTCTGATAAGCTTGGCCTAAGGGGAGAAACAAACCAAAATAACAACCCAGAGATGGAGAGAGCTTAACTGTCAAGAAAGAAAAAGCATGTCGCGGGACAAAGATGACAAGACAGCACAACAGTGCAAGTATAGTGAGGTCCAGAAGTGCTCGGATCATTTTATTTTTTTGTCATTCAGAAAAAAAAGCCATCTAAAAATAAAGAGACTCAACATTTTCCTTTGTCCTGCACACCTAAAAGCGAGGTTCAGCACTGCTGGATAACTGCTGGATGGGCTGTTTGGGTTGTGTCAAGGCTCCATCATTGTTCCAACCTCCAATGAAATGTTCCAGAAGTGCATTACCTTAAGGATTTTAAATTCATTTAATGCTGAGTTGTTATTTGTGAACTGTGAGATGCTCCTTACAAAAAGTGGACACTGGCACATCGGATTGCCTCTGGCTCCTGCAACACAGCTGGACAACAAGTCCTCCATATCAAATAATAAAACACACATCGTCTGTCACTGCCCTGCAGAACGACACGTTTTCTAAACTCAGTCCAACAACGACAGGACGACATGATGTGCCCGCTGGAAAAATAAATCTGTTTTATGATGTGACACTTATTACAATGTTCTCATTATTTTTACTACATGGACAGAGAGTGTGCAGTATGTCAGACCTGCAGCGTCTGTTTCCAAAAATGATTTTTAGTGTTTTCACTGTTCATTTTAAAACTAGATGCAGTTCATTCACTGTCCTTAAAATTTGTATTTTAATTTGTAATTGTAGTGTTTGTAGATGACATTCATTTGCAGAATGTCCCAAACAAGTGCCTAACCCTAACTCCAAAAACGCCCCCGGGCACGTCTCTGTCACGTTGCGGCCGCAACACTGTTTTGGTCCGTCCTCTATGCGACTTCAATCCACACTAGGAGCTTTTCAGAAGCCCAGCAGACTTTGTTTACTTGCTCAGATTTGGTAATTTTCCTTGGTATAGGCACACATTGTGTGTAGGCACACATTATCGGAATAAATAGTTTCAGTTCATAATTTTATTTTCTTTTGATTGGAATTTAAAAACACTATAAACACATAAAAAAAAAACGTAGTCATGAGTAAATTGCGGGAGAAGAAGTAGTCATCCACATGTTCTTTGTTGATTTTCAAGGACCATAGTTCCATGGAGGCTGCGTGGCCTGGGACCCAGGTCGGAGTGCAGACTGGGGGAAAGGGCATGCAACCCCAGCTTCTGCCTTCAGTGGGGATTGTAGTTCATTCCCCAAACCCTAACCCTTCTAACTAACCCTATGATCACCAATGTACCACCTGAGGAGGTAGAGACAAAAATGCAAAAAGATCAACAATTACATAAATTTAAATAAATATAAATGCAGCTCCTACAGGCACAGAAATAACTTGGTTAGGTTCAGACAAAGAGCATGATTTGGGTTAAAATGAGCGCGTTGCAAAGAACAGGAGCCACTGTAATCGTGGGTCTAATAATAACCGTGGTCATCATGGTGAAGTCAACTTTGATTGTTGGAAAGAAGCAGGAAACAAACTAAAGTCAAACCCTGATGTTTGGTTGACCTCCTCCCTCCACAGATTTCTGCTCTATAATTACGTCACCTGACTTTTTAGTTTGCTCCCAACGGACAAGACACATAATTCTTCCAGCCGCCGGAGGGCTTTGTCACTTTGTCACATTGCTTTCTGCTGAAATGACTGATGCTGTTGTGTCTTTCAGTCTCCAGCTGGAACGGGACGACACACCTTTGATGAACATCGGGGTAAGAATTAACATGGACTGTGATGAACGACACATGGAGGATTCTAATCAAAGTAGGCTGTTTAAAAGTCTACCAACTAACTGTAGCACACAAACCCTGCACCCTAAACTCACTGCTCTCTTCTGATGTCACTGTTATTGCGGTTAGTGAGGTCTGTCAAGCGACAAAACCGAAGTAAGCTGTCTACACACATGGAGGTTTTATTTTGGCAAAGATAAACAGAATTACAGGATTATATACTGACACACGATATGTGCTGTAAAACCAGACGCATGAGCTGCGAAGCTTTTACGTAACATTTGAAAGGTTGGATGATTCAGCTGTACACGGTTTATTTCTTTCTGCAGTCAAATCTGCACATAAAATATAAAATAGGCTGCATATGGATGACTTTTTATTTTGCAGGCACAGGATGGTGCTGAACCAGAGGCCAGCTGCTGTGATGCTTAAAAAAATGGACACATTGTCATGGTCAAAAAAAGAACAGCCCAAAGAAGTGAAGATGTGAGCAGACTGAAATGCTTCAATCTGTGAAGTGATTTGTAATTTCCACCTCTACTTTAATCTGATGACGGTGTGTGTGTGTGTGTGTTTTGGTGGGTGGAGTTATACTGAATAATTCAAGTGTTCTGTCCAAATTCTGTGGTGAAGCCAAGCAGAAAGAGGACAACATGCAGTGTGTGTGTGTGTGTCTGTGCAGAGGGGCTGCAGAGAAGGTCAGACATGTTGGGGGGGATTTAAATGGGATTTCTTTTCCTTCAGCTTTCAAAAGGTGCAGCAGAGACACAACATTGAAACTGGGTCAAGGAAATGGGTGAAGGTGAGTGTACCCCCTACCAAAACACACACACAGAGGAGTGGAGGAAGCCCACAGAGTGATGGAGAGATCACCCTGAAAATGTTCTCGGTTTTTTGGTTTTCTCGTTCAAAGACACTGAAACAGCAGAAACTGAACATGAGCCATCATCTGGAACCCACTTCTTGAATATGAGACTAAACAACCTCAGATGGACTAAAAACAACTCTGTCAGTTCATTTTCACTGTTTGGGCATCTGTGATGTAACTTGAGTTAAAATGTTGCCGACAACACCACCTAGGTTAAAAAGTATTTTAGAGTTTGTCATTTCCTGGTAAACAATACAAAGTTCCAATCCTGCACTCAGGACCTATACCACATTTGTGTCCAATGAAACACTTTGGCTGCTCAGCTTCAGCTCTCTGTGATTTACAGAGATTCTTGATGAACAGATAGCTTTAGCCTAACCAGTAGGTTAGTAGCTAACTGCTAAATGACTGTCGCTAACTGAATCTGCCGTTAGCGGGCAACAGAATTTGACCAGGTTGGAGCACAGCCTCTGAGACCAACAGGGAATACACTACACTACTGATGCTAGCTAATAGCGCTGCAATGCATAGCAGTAGGAGTGTAACCAATGACAGTACAAACAATGGACCATGTAACGTCATCCACAGGTTTCTGAAGAGCCATTTTGAAGCCACAGAATCCGTGGCTCTGACCCGCTGCCATGTTGGTAGTCCTGCTACTTCCGCCTCCAGACGCGGATCATTGACGGACCAGAGGCAGACTGAGTTTCTGAATAGCGCTCTGCTATCTGTTTCATGGCAAAGTTAGAGGTAGATCAGAGCTGATCAGTGATGGGACATCCTGACTTTGACATCATGGACCCTGTAGTCAAAGGCTGACAAGCTAGAGGAGACCACCAACAGATCAAACTCAAGTCTCTTTTACTGTGTCTTTTTCTTGTCAGATGATCATGAAAAAGTGATTTGATCGATGTGTCAGTGCAGCAGAGCAGGAGTTTCTGTTTGACCCGTGCTTCTTCTGACAGAAACAGACAAACTGAGGCTGCATGAAAAGACACTACAGGTGATCACAGAGAGCAGGTTAATCAGCAGAGTAACCAGAGCCTTAACCCACTCAATCACTTTTTCAATTTTAGTTGCCTCAGAATCTATGAAGCAACGCAGTTACCCATGGAGTGTGACTGTAAACATGTTCGAGATACTTTTATGCCATGGTCAAAGGAAATACTTGTTTCTCATTGGTGGGTTAAAATGGGAAACTCCATTGTGAATTCACTAGATGAGTTCTTATTAAATCCAGATTTTTATTTTTAATGATGTACATGCTCAGGTATTTAATCCGTTAACTGTAAGATGCTCTGATTGGTTGATTGCCATTGACTGCCATTAATAAACAACACCAGACCTATTTGAATATCTAAACACACGTGCTGACGTGGGTGGTGATTTGGAGCTAAATGAGTCCACAAGGTATATTAAACTGCATGTAACCATAGCAACAGTACTTTGCTTGATAACGTGTTATTAGATAAAAACAGAATAACTATATATACAGTATAACGATATATAGTGATTTATTTTTGTGTGTTCGTCCCAGTGCATTTCTGTGGCACGCTTGGATCCGCCGTGCACGCAGACAGCTGGATTGGCATTGCGACACCCTCACCAGAGCCCTTCCTCCCACTGAGCTGGAAATATGAGTTATCCAGTGCGACACTGCACCAACACAGAAACAGAGCTTTAAATTTCAGGTCATAATAACACACTGAAAGATGTAAATGCTGCTGAAACAGAAGAATTTACAACCATGCTAGAAGCCCTATGAGGCCGCACATTAGTACAGAGGTGTTTTTAATGGTGTGCTAACATGCTCACGATGAGAACACAACATTATGATGTTTAGCAGGTATGTTTACCGTCCTATTGTGGCATGTTAGCATGCTGGCATTTTCTAATTGTTGACTGGATTGTCATAGATTTGCAGGTATTTGGTTCATAAGTCCAAATTAAAATTTTGATCTCATGGTGGCACTAGATGAAAAGAAAGTTAACCTCATCCTCAGGGGAATGTGTCTTCAACATTTGAAGGCAATAATTACTAATACTTTAGTAATTACGCTGCTAGCATGGCTAAAAAAAAATAAAAATAAAAATAAAAATAAAAAAAACATCATATGTAGGTTAACACAGGGTCAACAGTACAATGAAATAAATTAAATGAAATGTGTGTTGGATGAGGAAAAACAGGTCAACTTAGCATTAAAGGTGCAGTGTGTAAGATTTGGGGCCTTTATTTTCAGAATAAGGCAGACATGCAATATAATATTCATAACTATGTTTTCATGCATGTATGATTACCTGAAAATAAGAATCTTTTTATTTTGTTTGTTGTTACTTAAAAATTAGCCTTTTTTTATCTACAGTGGGAGCGGGTCCATGGAGGCCGCCATATTGAACACCATGTTTCTACAGTAGCCCAGAACAGACAAACTAAATACTGACTCTAGACAGGGCCCTTAAAATGTTGTTTCTCCTTTACACTAGGACAGCGAGGGTGATGTGAGGAGATTGCAATACAGCGATTAGACCACTAGATGCAACTAAATTCTACACACTGGACCTTTAAGAGCACTAGTTGTGGAAACACCGTTAGACATATGTAAGAACACAGAAAGATACAAAAATAGACAAGAAGCTTTAGAAGAAAATACAATACAATAACATTTGTAATGTCTTAAAAAACATGACTTTTCAGCAATCCAAAAAGCTGTTAACCAAAAAATGTTAACACATCAGTTAACCAAGTTGTTGTTTTCTACATTGTAACTGGGCTCATCAAGAGAAACACTAAACTACCGCTGAAATTAGCTTGTGTGTGTTTGTGTGCTGACCCTTGTATAATTGTATGGTGTCTATGTATCTACACTATGTTTATATGTGTGTGTATTAGTATGTATTTTCCCTGTGTGTGTGTGTGTGTGTGTGTGTGTGTGACAGTGACAAATGGAAGCAGTCTCCAGTCCATCAGTGAAATGGCTGCTGCTTTGTGTGGCTGATAATAGTGAACAATAACTGCTATGAGACTTAAAATGACTTGTAATTACATCGCACATTTCATAACCAGGTCCTCAGCTCGTTACACAGCGAGATTTGTTTTTAAGTCACGTTAACATCATCACTTCTGTGGCACTGACAAATGGCCGAGTCTGCAGAACGCTCAGCATGGGCTCGCATCAGCACAAGGTCTAATTCAATTTAGTCCAAATTTGTTCTAGCGAGCTGCTCATTAAGTTGGAGGTTTGTTTGTCTTCAGAAAACATTAGCTGAAAGTAGATCTATACGCTGTAATTGAACTCTTGTGTAAACCATGCGAACACAAACTCATCATTCAGTGTAATGACTTTCATCCATTCCACTGATAGTAATAGATAAGACAAACAGGAGGGGATGCTGGCATATGAAGATAATTAATGTCCTCTCAGAAAACAGTGTAGTGGTCAAAAACTCCTGCTGAACTGTACGTGTCATCGCCTCCAACAAGCTCCCGTCTCCTCGCCAAACAAATTAAATTAAGGAGTTAGGAAGCTATTAAAAAGGTAATCTGGGAGTTTCTCTCCTTTTTTTTTTCGTAGATGGATTGCGTGTCCAAAACAAGTTTCACGACTCTAAAAGTTCTGTAGTAATGCAAAGTGACTGCAAGAACAGGAGAAGGCATTAGCAAATACAGTGTCATGTCATATACACACACCATGCGTGAAGCCATGCCTGATTCTCTCAAAAGAAGAAGAGTTCCTGTCACATATTCATTCTTTGTAACCCTCTAGACCCCACTAGAATTGTAGGATGTGGTTACAGTTGACTGAATACAACTTTATTTTAACACCAAATACGTGGCATTTGTAGCATTTGAAGTTTGTTACAAAGACATCAGAAAAAAATTTAAAGAAATAAATACAATTTTAATAATAGATAATTGTCAAAATTGACCATTTCGACATTTTGCAGTAGTAAAAATATCCTACATGTCATTCTTTTAAACTGAAATTTGATGACTTTTTCTAAAGTGACCAAAAATACGCAAAAATTAAAATATTTTTTAAAATGTTATACTTTTGTACAGGTGCTACAAATTTTGGTACATTGAGGCATTTGAGAATATCTATTGAGATGGATTTTAGACCCACTGATGAGCATTTGGCACCTTGCATGGCAGCCAGTGCCATCAGTGTATGAATGTGTGTGAATGGGTGAATGAGATACGTACTGTAAAGCGCTTTGAGTGGTCGGAAGACTAGAAAGGCGCTATATAAGTACATTCCATTTACCATTTACCTGCACCTGCAATGTAGCAACATAATCTAAAAACAGACAAATTAGAATCAATTTGTGTGTGTGATTGTCTGAAGTGATTTATCAGAGGATGTGTCAGTAAGGACAGTGTCTAATGGTTGCAATGGTTATACATGGTTATATTATAACAGTTCCAAAATGTTCTTGCAATTTTCACTATCAGTAAAATCTATTTAAATCATTATGGCTGCCATGTCTTAGGTAAAACAGGACATGATATAGTGTGATATAGCTGTTTTTTTTCTCCAAAAAACGAGTGGTGTAGAACCTAAAAATGCACTCTCATGCTATCTACATAATAAACTAAGGAATAATTATTTATTTATTTATTTATGTCAGATAGGCTATTTTTGTATTCTAAATAGATCTGTAGTTCAAAATTTAGTATAGACACTTTTTATGAGGATTTTCTTGGACCGGATCAAAATTGATCCAGACCATACAGTTTATAAGGGTTAAAACTGTCGTAAATAACAGTACAGCTACAAGACGAAAAAAGATGGCAAATTTATATACAGAAAAATCTCCGCAACCCGGTCAGTCCTCCCTGCCGACTCTTCGGTGACGTGTCCCCCAGAAAACAGCCTCTGTCTCTGGCCAGTCCAGCTGTTTCCTGATGGTGATAACGTGATGTGAGCAAAACACAATGTCTCTTTCCACTATGCACAGTGGGTGAGGATCAGTGACAGTATAAAGAATGGACAACATATGCGTGATGTCACCCGCAGGTTTACTGAAGTGCTTCTTCCGCCTCAGAGCTAATCTCAAAATGGCCAAAGACGTGGATCATCGGTGGACCTGAGGCGGGCTAATGATGCCTGGATGCTCAAACAAGCCACCAGTAATGGCACCCACCTGTCAATCAAAGCAGCCACACTCCTAATTCTGCATAACTAAGCCTCAATATAATTTGAACAGGTGAGTTGTATATAAATTCACCCTCAGTACAGTTGTCACGAACGGGGAAATTAGCTATAGAGACCAAAACAGTTTTTTGTACCAGGCTGTAAACATGTTTATTTCTGCTGTTGGACATTTTAACATGGGGACCTATGGAGATTGACTTATTCTGTAGCCAGCCTCCGACTTCACTTCCGATGTTGTTAAATACATGAAGACACACACATTTACAGTCCGTTCAGTGTTTGCTACCAGACAGTAAAGTTGTCAAGTATGGACAACTCCTACCCACTCTCGCCTGCTGCCATCTCCTGCCAGCTCGAGCAACGAGCACAAGGCCAGAAGACTCCATGTTCACTTAAACGCACATTCTGTTCAGCTGCCTCTCTCATAATTTTGGCTCATCAGCATCAGAGCCGAGTGTTCCAACCTCTTGTCTATCAGCAGAGAGAACTAGACTGGATGTAAGATACAATCACTGAGATCGATCATGTGACAGATTAATGTGGTGTAATTTCTCTTTTGAATATTTTATGTTGGTATGAAAACACAGAGCTGACCGAGAATGAGCTTTTATCTTGACTACATGCACTGCATGAAGAGAGGGAGCACATTACATTAATGATCTTGAAAATATGTAGGTTGTTTAGTCTACATTATGTTAATAAGCACACACACACACATGCACACGTAATTTCCTTCTGTCACTTACTGAACTTGCAATACAAACTAAATCCACCAGCACAGTCCATTAATCTATTCCAGTTAGACCACTTCCTCTCCCTCTTCCCCCCCTCTCCTTCTCAGGCAGCCGTGTGTGTCTGCTCGTATTGATCTCTGCTGCTCTGTGTCCATTAGTGGCCCAGGAGGCAGACGTTCTGTCTGTCTGAAGTGTGTGTGAGTCTGTATGAAGGTTTATCAGATACTCACCAAACACTGCAGAGGCCTCGTATGGAAAATGTCACAATTATGATCAAGACTGCCATACTGTAAACATTATAGAGATGAACGTGAATGGGAATGGCATTGATTTACTGTGTGAGCGTGACATCTTCTGAGATCCAGTGTGTGGGATTCAGTCACATCTAGTGGTGAAGTTGCAAATTGCAACTAACTGAATACCCCTCACCTCACTCTCTTCTTCCAAGTGTGAAGAAAAACTACATTGGCCATGTAACACGCTAAAAACATAAATTCTTATCTAGAGCCAGTATTTAGTCAATATGGCGGACTCCATGGAAGAGGCAAGGCAATTTGACATAGTGGCTGAAATGACCACTGTGTAATGACCACTGACAGTAAAAAGAAAGGACATCGTATGTGTGATGGAGCCGTTTTGAACCTCTGGCTCTGGCTGCTGCCATGTTCATCGTACTGCCTCTTCCACCTCCCAGCTATACTAAAAATCAACAAACACATGAATCATTAGTGGACCTGAGGCAGGCCGAATGACGCCTGGGTGCTCAAACAAGCCACCAATAACTGCACCCACCTGTCAATCAAAGCAGCCACGCTGTTAATTCTGCATAACTTGAAGCCTTAATATCATTTGAACAGGTAAGTTGTATAAAAATTCACCCTCAGTACAGTTGTCATGAACGGGGAAATTAGCTATAGAGACCAAAACTATTTTTTGTACCAGGCTGTAAACATGTTTATTTCTGCTGTGAAGTTGGACATTTTAACATGGGGACTTTACGGAGACTGGACATTTGAGGAACTGCAGTTTTTGGTACTTACCTTTGGCTTCCCTTCACAGCCACGGAGGTTGCTGCTTTGTTATGACAGCTATGGCATTCATTATGTGACGTACAGTGGCCCGAAAACACTTTCCCCCTTAAGTTTACATTGTGCAAGAAGCAGCTGTAAAACGGTGGATAGATTTCTTTTGTGTCACCACCCCCATGAAATGACTTCTTACACTGCCAGAATTTTATCCATTCTTTCATCATCAATTCTTCATTTTATCCCCATTCAATTTAACGGAGAGCGAAAAAGGAAGTTAGCGGCTCGCCCAGCAGAAGTCTCTAGTGCATTTGTTATATTGGCCACACAATAGACCTTTTTTACAGCAGCCATTTTGACCTGAAATAGTAAGGTTGACACAGGTGTTACCAATGATACAAATTAAGGTCCATTTATTTCAGCAGAGGAACCTTAATCAGTATCCTTGGTAACACCTGTGTCGACTACTATTTCATGTCAAAATGGCTTAAGCATATGCAGAAGATTCGTTAAATTTTATGCCCAGAAATCAAACTTTTTTTCATGTGCCACTGAGCTGCTTCCATAAGAATTAACAATCCTGTATTCAGTTCTCTTTATACATCCACGGAAAGAGCATCTGTATAGAAGGCTCATTCCAAGGTCTTATTTCAGGCGATTATACGCTAATGAAAACAGTTATGAATATACTGCCAATAGATCCTCCTAGACATTACACACAGGATCTTTAAATTGAAACAGAATTGTGCAGACTGATGCTTATATTAATCCATTGCTCAGCAGGAGAAAGACCATTTCAATCCATCATACCCAGCTAAAGTTACAGGGACTTCCAGTGTCGCTGAAATCTCACCTGACAGCATGACAGATTACTATAACTTTAAATAAGAAAGAGCTTTCCGCACAGTGTGTACCACAGAGCAAGAGGTGCTGGGAACTGCAAGATGAAGTTTGTAGTAATGACTGCACACTCAATAAAAAAAGTTCATGACAGTTCAGGCCCACGAGCCGGATGAAGCAGTGAGTGAAACCCGTTGCTCTTGTCAATGTTGATGAAAGATCCTGGATTATATACTTCTCTGGAGTGTGCATGCAATACCACAAACGGGTGTGTTTTTTTCTCTCTGAGATTCCCAAAACACTTTATTAAGATGAGCAAAGCAGCACCCAGAGAGCGTGTACACCACCCCCAGACTCAATGAGAGTGTTTCTAAAAGTAAATGCATCTTACAAGTGGCTCTCAGCCAGAAACAAGCCACCCCTCTTAAGTGGACACGATGTTTTCCCTTGACCTAATATCACTTCCATCGACCAACTTGCCTATTCGTCTGAATGCACCAGTAATGTGTGTGTGTGTGTGTGTGTGTGTGTGTGTGTGCATGTGTGAGCAAGCAGGAGAGAGAGAGAGAGAGAGAGAGGATACAGCACTTAAAACAGCAAATATTCAGAGCAGCTACAAGAGGCTCATTAAATTTTGATGCTATCCACTCTCTGCTGCTCTTATCCAAGGTAATGGAGGCTAATTAGTGCTCACACATACACAGTGTAGTTAATGGGGAGTAACAGAATCTGTCCTCTTGATTCAGATGACTCTCAGCGCTTCCTGCACCGGAGGAAAGAAATTATAGTGCTGAATGCCTGAACTGTGTCCACCAAGGAAGTTCTGTGCTCAGACACATGAAACCAGGATGTGTGGATGTTTTCTGCAAGTAAACATATAAATATCCCTTAATGCACTACAGGAGATTTACCTGAATGTTACTTATATTTAAATATGTTTTTCAGCTAACTCCAACTTGTTTAAAGCAGCATTATGTAACTTTTCTACCATTAAAAAGCAGATCATCACATCATTTGATGTTAAGAATTTAATGGTCTAAAACCGGAAAGATTCACTTGTCACAGCAGCTTGTACACTCTATGAACTTGTTCTTGATGTGTGCTATGGAACATTTTGAAGAACCTTTTTATCCACAACAACCCTTTTTTGACTTTTAAGGTTCTTAGGGAAACTGATTGCAAAAAAGAGTTACATTTGCAGCACTTTTGGTGCTTAGAAGAACCCTTTTTATGTTTTAATACTCTATACTATTTTTCACCTTTAAAGATTCTTTGGAAAATTGATTACTGGTTCTTTAAGTCCACTTTGAAGCAATGTGACCTGTTTTTGATAAAAACCAACAAAGGAATGGTTTGATCACCTTTTTTCGTGAACTTGAAGTACATATGTCTTGAACTAATGGCTGCTACATGACTAACCTACTGACTAAAGCATGGTTGTGTGTAGAAATTAATGTTGTGGTGCCATTTCCAAATGAAATATTAGAATATAACTACTTTTAGGAGAATAATTAAGTTCCAAGATGAGTAAAGTATAAACAACTTTACTGAATTACTTAAATTTACCCAATGCTGCATTTAAAATTGAATACTTTAAATTATCAAATATTGTACTTAAAATGAACTCAGGGACAAATACTGTTTACATTCTGGGAAGAAGTTGATAATAGATTTAGTTGATAATAGTTTTTGAAGAACCAATAGGTCAAAGGTTCATGCAGAACCGAAAAGGGTCCCCTATCACATAACCATAAAGAACCACTACACAGACCTTTATTTTTTAGGGTGTATACACAAGGTTGATAAGAAACTACTCATAAATAAGAAATATATAGAAAAAGTCATGAAGTCATTCTGGTGTTAAAGAGTCTGACAGCTGTTGGAATGAAGGACCTGTGGTGGTGTTCCTTTTTATATGGTGGGAGTAGCAGTCTGTTGCTGAAGGAGCTCCACAGTCTCATGCAGGGGGTGTTATTCTATGCAGACGATTGCATAGAATATTACAGATGCCACCACAGTGTCATAGGAGGAACAGAGTCCTGCACACTCCAAAGGACTTCTCAGCAAGTGGAGACGACTTTGACCCTTTTTGTACAGGACGTCTGTGTTGTCTGACCAGTTCAGTTTGTTGTTAAGGAGAACACCTAAGTATTTGTATGCTCCTACTCTCTCGATATCAAATCCATGGATGTGTGGGCTGAGGCGTCTTCCTCCAGAAGTCAGTCACCTTCGTCATGCTGCTGTTGATGTGAAGGTGGTTGAGATCACACCAGTCGACCCACCATGATGACAGCTGTCGGTGTTGTGTCTGTCTGATGTGTGCAGGGTGAAGAGAAAGGGAGGAAACGCCATATCCTGTGGTCACCTGTGCTGCAAATCACCACATCAGACACGCAGCCATGAAGTGTCACATACTGTGATCTGTTGGTGAGGTAGTTGATAGTCCACGCAGCCAGGTGGTCATCAACTCCAGCCCCTTTTAGCTCCGCCTTAGCACTGATGGCTGCATTGTGTTGAATGCACATGATCCTCACTGTGCTTCCAAAGGTGTCCAGGTGTGAGACGGATCTGTGTAGTAGGTTGATTCAGCCACTCCAATGCCTGGTTGGTAGGTGAATTGTAGGGGGTCCAGATTTGGGCTCACCGGAAGTTTGAGGTGGTTCCGAATGACTCTCTCCATCGTCTTTATCAAGTTACGCTGAAGTGTAATAGGATGAATGGCACCTCTTTAATTTCCACTCATGCCTGTTTTCACACTATGTAACTCTGTGCTCTGTATTTAATGCTTTACAGACCACCAGTGAGGCAGTAGAGGCAGTATGACATGCGTTAAATTTTAAGCTTCAAGGTGGAATTTGTGTCCAACATTTTTCCTGCTTGATCTTCTCAGTTGCTTCATCTCTTTTTTTCTCTGTCTGAGTGAGAAGATCTTGTCATGTGATGTGATAAAAGCGTCCAGACAGCAGCTTCACCATCTTTCATGTCTGCTCAGAGCAGCCAGACCTGAGACGTCCTGGTCAGCAGAACAGAACTCACTTTAGATCTTGTTTGACAACTTCTCACCACCGTCGAACATATCTTTTCTTTCTGTCGTTGCTTTCGTCTTCCTGTCCTGGCCTCCTCTCATCTTTTACTCAGATTTTTTAGGTTTTTGCAGCCTGAGTTTCAAACAGCTAAGCCTCTGTCTCTCCCATCCTGCTCTTTCACTCTCATTACCAGAATTACTGTAATTTTCTGTTCCAGCTTGCCACAACATAATGATCGCATGTAGAGAGACAAAGCAGCAGCAGAGCTCAGCTCTGTTTCCACTCATGGAAACATGCATATATAAAAGTCTTATTTACTATTGTATTGTTTGTGTTCTGTTTTCATCTTGTTTATGATCTCTGCTTGCAAGCATGGACATGGGAAATTGTAATTGTAATTGTAATTACTTTTTACATTGTTTATGGACCTGCATGTGTTTCCACCCTTATTTTCACTTTCACCAAAAACATATTGTGAGGACACTTTATGTAACCAATAACTGGGTGTGACATAGCTGTTTTGACTGATTTTTTTCATTTTTATATTACAGTTCATTATTTGTTACAGTTGTTTTCAAAATAATAGCAGTGTGTTTAAAAAAGTGAGTAAAGCCCCAAATCCTTAAAATAGCTTTTATTTCCATACACGAAAATGCATTGGGGACACTGCACATTCTATTTCAAATCAAAACATGAAGGAAAATGTATCAAATTTGTTATTACTTTACTGAAAGTGAAGAAAAAGGAATATTAGGCAGTGTGGAGCTCAATTAGTGAGGCCATTTTATTCTGTGAAAAAATTGAGGCAGAAAATGATAGGCTGCTCAGCTGAAATGATCTCAAATGCTTTAAAATGGCAAACAAAACCAGAAAGACATGGAAGAAAACGGAAAACTACCATTCGAATGGATTGGAGAATAGCCGAAATGGCAAAGACTCAAGATCAAACAAGGTCTAAAGTAACCTGTGAGTACTGTAACAATTAGAAGACACCTGTGTGAAGCTAAGCTATCAGCAAGAAGCCCCCGCACAGTCACATTCTTGCAAAAATGACATGTGCTGAAGAGGTTACGATTAGCCAAAGAACACATTGACTGGTCTAAAGAGAAATGGCACAACATTTTGTGTTCTTTTTGGGTCTAGGGGCCCCAGACAGTTTGTCAGATGACCCCCAAACACCGAATTCAAGCCACAGTACACTGCGAAGACAGTGAAGCATGGTGGCACAAGCATCATGATATGGAGATGTTTCTCACACTATGGTGTCGGGCGTATTTATCGCATACCAGGCATCATGGATTCAGTTTGAATTCATCAAAATATTGGGTTTCATCCCAATTCACCACTGTCCAAAGACATGCAGCTCAAGTTGGACCTCTCGTGGGTTTGGACGTGTGATGTTTTGGTGTCTGAGCACAGAACTTCCTTTGTAGACACAGTTCAGGCATTCAGCACTATTACTCTCCACACAGGAAGAATCCTCTTTTCCATTGTACAAAAATCATCCCTCCTTATCCTTCTTCATTCCTGGATTTCTTTTTGTCTAACTTCTCTAAATTTGACTTGATCACATTTCACGACTGAGCAGGTTCGATGGGTTTAGCTCTGTCTGCATTCTCTTCACTAATCCAGGATTTCTAAAGCCAGCAGGGAGAAGCCCTCCTCCTCACTCTCCGAGCTGTTTAATTCAGTGAATTCTACATGAATTTAACAAACTAATCACCATGGCAACGGTAGACAGCAGTTGTGTTCTGTCATGGTGCGTTTGTTTTCCTCTGATTGGACTTACAAAGGTACATGGAAATGTTTAGGCTGAACTTCATTTATGAAGTGTTTTCATATTGAAGTGTGTTACAATGTTCTCCACACACACACACACACACACACTGTAATGGCCATGTAGCTGTCATGCAAGGCTGGCCTAGCCTTCGGGAGCAATTTGGGTCTTGCTCAAGGACACTTCAACATGGAAAAGAGGAGCCAGGGACTGAATTGGGTTAATGGACAACCTACTCTACCTCCTGAACAACAGGCGACCCACATTTTCATTGGTGGACAGTAATTTTGGTGTTGTGACCAAAAACCCTTAATTAGTTGGTTACTTATAGTCCTACGTGGAGATTCATCCTATATATGAATGAGGTAAAATAAATCTCTAAAATCTATGTGACCTGATAAAATAAAATAAATATATATAAAGTACAAATAACATAAGGCATATATGGTAATAACTGTTATGCCTTGATATGTATGATTTTATTAAATAAAGAAAGACAAAGACAAATCCCAGCTGGTGCAGTGGACTAACAGTCTGCTACCAGCAGTTAGTTTCAGGTGCACAGTCTGTATTGAGAGTTCAATATTAGTTGACATCATATTATATTTTTTTATTTAATATAGGCCCACACAGGATAATACCAATTGGCAACCTCCGTGGCTGGAAACTGAAGCCTATGTTTAAGTACAAAAAACTGCAGTTCTTCAAACAGCCACTTGAGGCTGACTACAGAACAAGTCAATCTCCATAAGTCCCCATGTTAAAATGTCCAACTTCACAGCAGAAATACTGTAAACATGTTTACAGCCTGGTACAAAAAACAATTTTTAGTCTTTATAGCTAATTTCCCCGTTCATGACAGTAATACATTTTATTTATAAGTGCTTGAATACTGTAAGGATGAGGAGGAGGATTGGAACTGAATGCACTGTGGAACCGGGAGCCAGTGGAGGTTCTGGAGGACAGGGGTGATGTGGTCACAAGTGCGGGTGTGGGTGAGCAGACGTGCAGCAGAGTTCTGGATGTACTGGACTTTATTTAAAGTTTTGGATGGTGTGCCGTAGACGTGATTCTGGAGGTGATGAAGGCTTGGATGAGGGTTTTCTGCAGCAGAGAAGGAGAGTGATGGGCAGAGTCGGAAAATGTTCTTGAGGTGAAAGAAGGCAGTTCTGGTCATTTGGTTTATGTGATTTTCAAAGGAGAGGTTATTGTCAAAGATGACTCCGAGGTTGTGACTATGAAGTGATGGAGACAGGGTGGAGTTGTTGATAGTGAGGAAGAAACTGTTGGTTGGTTTGGTGAGGGATTTGGGGTCGATGATGACCAAGTCTGATTTATCACAGTTGAGACATGATAAAACTGTACTGAGGGTGAATTTTTGTAGAACTCACCTGTTCAAATTATATTAAGGCTTATAATTATAATTATAAGTTATGCAGAATTAACAGCATGGCCACGATTGGCAGGTGGGTGCTGTTACAGATGGCTTGTTTGAGCAACCAGTCATCATTCAGCCCACATAAGGTCCGCTGATGATCCACATCTTTACTGATTTTTATATTAGCTGGGAGGCAGAAGAGGCAGATGCAGCCAGAGCCACCATTCAGATCCATTTATTGCAGCAGAGCCTTAATCAGTATCATTGGTAACACCTGCATTCACCCTACTATTTCATGTCAAAATGGCTGCTGTGAAAAAGGTCTGTTGTTACCAGAGAACACATTGACTGGCATTATCACATACCAGGGATCATGGATCAGTTTGAATTCATCAAAATATCAGAAGAGGTCATGTTGACTTATGCCAAAGAGGATATGCCCTTGAAATGGGTGTTTCAACAAGACAACCCAAACACACCCTAAGCGAGCAGCATCTTGGTTCCAGACCAACAAGATTAATGTTATGGAGTGGCCAGTCCAATCACCGAACCTTAATCCAATAGAAAACTTCAAAAATACTGTTTCTGAGGCAAAACCAAGAAATACAGATGAATTGTGAAATGTAGTCCAATCGTCCTGGGCTGGAATACGTGTTCACAGGTGCCAGAAGTTGTTCGACTCCATGCAACACAGACGTAAAGCAGTTCTCAGAAATAGTGGGTATACAACTAAATATTAGTTCAGTGATTCACAGGAAAGCTAAGTCTTCAAGCATTTTTCAGTTTACACAGTAAATGTTTGAGTTTGTAAAGAAAAATGCAAACACTGCTATTTTTTACCAGTAAAAACTTTGTGTACCCCAACAATCATAGTGACCTAGTGTAACGCTTGCCAAATTTACAAGGAGTCCAAATAATTCAAATTTTGTTCTAAAAGGCAAGTTTCTCTAAACTTCAGAACTCACAAAATTAAGGGAGTCTGGGGACTTAATGGCAACAAAGTAGTAGCCTATACTGTATTTGTAAAATATTTACTGTCATTAAATTGAATGTAAATAGTGAATTGAATTCAATGTCAAATTTGGTGCAAATGATTCAGAATTTACCATAGCTGTTTCAGAAAGTTTCTCTTCACTCAGCAACTCTTTAATTGCATGATTAAAGAGGGAGTCTAAAATTATTGCTGTGGTGATGGTGAGATCAGTTTCATCAGACAGTGTGTTCACAAACATCTGCTGCTTATCTTGGCAGGTAAGAGAGCGTTATATAATTTGCATCACAGTTAACCAAATGGAAATCAGAGAGTGTTTCATGTGTACTTGCATGTGGTTTGAGTGATCTGATCAGTCAAGACGCATGTTAATACCAGCTGTAAACTGGTACTGTGCAGGTCTATATGTAGTGGTGTGACTGTTGGTCTCCAGCTGCAGTGTTTGAGCTCTCCTGTACACAGCATGTCCTGTGACCTTCATGTTAATTGATTTATCATGTTCATATATATATATATATATATATATATATATATATATATATATAAATGGGGTGTCGTTTAGCTCAGTTGGTAGAGCACATTCCCCATCTCTCTCTCCCCACATTCCTGTCACTCTTCAGCTGTCTCTATCGAAAATAAAGCTTGAAAAGGCAAAAATATGTCTTAAAAAAAACATGACAGCCCTGCATGGAAACTGAGTGAATCCTCTTTCATGCTTTTTACATGGGACATTTGAAAAGTTCAAAAATATCCCTTGTGTGTTTTTGTTCGGATCAGTTGAACCCCTCGTCTTCTCGCTCATCCTCCCTTCATCCCTCCATCTGCGTCCTCTTTCTCCTCGTACATGTGTCCTCAGCACTGTCATGCTTTATCAGTGGTTTAAAAGATAAGTTATGATCTTACATGTGATTATTTTGCCTCTTCCATCATTTGTTGTGGTTTGACGCCCTCACCAGAGATGTTTCTGGAGTGAAGTGCAGGTCAATAGTGTTGTGGATAGAAGATGAATCTAACTTTATAGTTTAGCTGTTTAGCTGACATGAGAAGTACGTAACGCTTTACAGCACTAAGTCACACACCACCAACTATTTGACTGATTTTGGTGAAGCTGGATAAAATTTGTGGGAGAAAATGTTTTCTGGTTTTCCCTCTGATGTCCTCCGGCTACTCCACCTCAACTCTCTGTGATTTACAGAGTTTCCTGATGGACAGTGAAGTAAACTACTGCCAACTGTAGCTGCTGTTAGCTTATTGTGGAGGGGGGCTGAGTTAGCATTCAGTTGCAGGACAGAGAGGTGTGTGGACGGCTCAGGTGAGCAGTGCCATGGGAGATGATTGAAACAGTGGACCTCGAGAACTCACACACAGTCGGACCGCCTGCCTGTTTATATGATTTTTTTTTTATGATGTGCGCCTCAGAAGCAACCCGAAAGCAACCTCTCTCTCTCTCTCTCTCTCTCTCTCTCTCTCTATTCTTGTCCTTTCTGGATGGTCATCCCCTCTCCTCTCTTCCTCCTCCCCCTCTCGTCTGTCTCTCCCTCTCTCTTCCCTCAGCAGCCTGTAACGCGATTCAAGGTGACGAGTTCACATCGTCTTCTAGGGAGCCCTTCTCTCCTGACCTACTTTTACTGGCTGCCACACTGCAGCACACTTACACACACACACACACACACACACACACACACACACACACACAGACTCAAACATACAAAATAATTGTATCCACATCAATAAAAAATTACAGACTTGTACACGTACAAGCATCACCATGCTGTGAAACCTGTAAATTTATCCACATAATGACAGAGCACAGACTTTCTTCCTCACACATACACACACACACACACACACACAAACTTTCATCCACACTTGATGCAATAAGAAACAGGCATGGAGCTCTAATTAAAACTAATTTCATGATCTGGTTGCTTCATCTTTGTTGTTGTGCACACATTCTTTTTGAATGGCAGCTTGCAGTGAATGTTCTTTGTATGCCCGTTAACACCACTGCATGAGTTATATACTTTACGTGAAATGACGCATGCTGATCAAGCTTATGCAGACATGAACTCTCATTCATGAGTATGCAGGGATTGATGCAGGATTTTTTATTGTTTTGTACCTTTTATCATTTTTAAAAGAAACATTAAAACAGGTGCTTTGCAATGAAGTCTTCAAAACAGGGGGTCTCCCTGCCTTCCTGTACTCCTACAGTCCAATAACGTGACAGACTGTATGACCAAATCCAATGCAAATAACAGACAGACAGACAGACAGAGAGTACTTTATTGATTCCCAAAGGGAAATTCTTGTGTTACAGCCGCGGTTACAAGTATTACAAACACAAAACAGGCATACGATATTTACAAAAAGACATGAAGTAGAAGTTTAAAGCAACTAAGTGACACTAAGGGAAGGAAGAACATCTAGTTCTATCCACATAAAAAATCGAATCAAAAGAAAGTTAATTAATAATAACACAGTTTTTGATAAAGGAAAAGAACTCCCCACCAACACAGCACCAGAATACATTATAACAAATATACATTTTAAAATAAAAATGTGTTCTGGCACTAAAACGCTGATGGCTGAAGTCTGTCTGTTTGTTTATCCAGATGACCTTAGGGAAATGGCAGAAAATGTCACAGATAAAATATTAGATTGAATAAAGAGAACCCCTTCTGAGATGGACAGCAAGTGACACATTACAGCCAGAAAACATACATACACATCGGGTGAAGTCATATTTTGATGATCATACAACCTAAATTACTGGACTGCAAGATAAAGAACTCTATAACAAGTCTGCTGAACAAAAAAAAGCTGCAGGATAGAAAAAAACAGATATTAAGTCCAACATATTCCCTGAAAATAAAACCCAGCTTGCTTGTGTGTGAAACCAAATAACTGCAGATCAGATTTGTTAATCTGAGCCAGACAGAGCTGAGGGGTGAATGTATGCTTTTATCCAGCGCCCTCAGCACGTCTCTGTGCTCCAGTGGGGGACATTGCTCCACACATCGGGGCTCAGTGCCTGAGGGACGGCCGAGGCAGAAAGAGTGTTTTCCGGTTGGCAACAGCAGCAGAGACACAGCCATGCCAGTCTGCAGCAGCCAACCAACCAGCCAGGCAGGCCGAACCAGGCTAAACCCTGCTGGCAGCGGGACGCTGTAGCGAGACGCACTGACCTGGAATCTGGGATGTTAGACTAACACTGCTAAATGATTCATTGGCAACAATGTCGATTAGGGCGACACCTTCATCTTTATTTGATATCAAGGCCAAGGAGAGTGGGGTGGGTGGGTGAATGATGATGAGGAAAGAAGAGGGAAAGAGAAGAATGGGTGGAGGAAGAAGAAAAATGAGCCAACTGGAGTCTAAATCCCTGAAAACATTAGGGGAAATGTGAGCGTGGAACGTGAATAAGAAGGTTAGCTTGAACAAGGCACTTGATCCAAAGTGCTCCGGCTCCTCGGCGGCTCACGTAGACCACATTACAGGACTGTGGTCGTACAGAGAAGCTACAGTGAAAGGTTGTGGTTTTACTATAAAGTATAGTGCTGCTGGAAGACAGCGCTCAGATCAGTTTACATGTTATCAGTTAAACAAGACTAAAAGTTCCTGTTAGAACCATCAACACATCCCACAATTCAAAGGTACGAAACAACTAAAAATTACGATATTTCGATTCTGACCGCGCGCTCAGAGATGAATGAACACGGGATGAATTATTGAAGCAGAGCGAGTCCATGCTAACAATTATTTTATCAGAAAGAAAAGATGATATTTGATGAGCCGGTACCAAACATTTTGATAAATTAGTTATAAGAATACAAGGGTCAGTTGACTCAGTGAATGGGCTTACTGTTTTGACATTAAATCCTAATACATTTCATAGAAATTATGCTTTCAGTTCAGTTCATGGTTATTCAAGGGACAGATCAGGAAGTCACCAAAATCATGTAATCATCCCCTGGAGAACATGCTCAATTTTCTCTTTGTCTTCATAAAGTGGATTCAATCAGCAGGATGAGCACAAATCTGTCACTCATCATAAAACATGTTTAGTTTGCGTGGATGTGGATGTAGAATATATTTCCACAAGCTGTATGTAGATTAAGATGTTAATGGGACAGTTTTTATGCTTGTTTTAAGTGCCCGACAGAGGTTGGACCCACCAATGTATGTGTATGCTTCATTCTTTTGGCACAGACCTGCAGAAATGTCTGTCTATGTATTTTCAGCCAGTCCTCATTCCCAATCCTTTAAATACTGTAGTTTGGTCAGTGGCTTGAAACTGCAGTAGATACCCTTTAGGGATGGATGTGGTTGGATGTACTGCTTCTTCTGGCTCCCAGTTAATCTAAAAATCAGCAAATACCTGGATCATTGGCGGACCTGAGGTGGGTCGAATGACACTTGGGTGCTCTAATAAGCCATCTGTAACGGCACTCACCTGTCAATCAAAACAGCCATGCTGTTATTTATGCATAACTTTAAGCCTTAATATAATTTGAACAGGTGAGTTGTATAAAAATTCACCCTCAGTACAGTTGTCATGAACGGGGAAGCTACCAAAACTGTTTTTTGTAGCAGGCTGTAAACATGTTTATTTCTGCTGTGAAGTTGGACATTTTAACATGGGGATTAGGGAGACTGATCTGTTCTGTAGCCAGCCTCTAGTGGTTGTTTTAGGAACTGCAGTTTTCAGCACTTTCACATTGGCTTTATTTCCCAGCACCAGAGGTTGCCACTTGGTTGGGCGTGAGAATGTGTTTTAAGTGTTACAGTACCAATAATTTTAGCTTTATGCCTCGTCTGGGCAAACACAAGAAAATGAATGATGAAAAAGCAAAAAAGGCAAAGAGAAATTCTGAAAATTAATCGTGTTATTCTAGATTTGGCTCGACATGACAACCATTGTGTTTTTTGTTGAAAAACCTCTAATCTGTAGCCTTTGCACTCCTGCTCCTTCAGAATGAGTAGAGGTGGTGAATGTGGCACAGAGGCAGCTCTGGTCTGGGTCTCAGCTGCTGTAAACAAGCCCAGCCAGTCACGGAAAATCTGGCAACCAGCAACACCAGCTGGCAACAACTGCATCCAAACATCATACACGAGCAATTCCTAACGAAACAGCGCGCATGTTCGTGCTCAGTTTTTTATTGTGTGTCTACCATGTACCCAGCATGCTGTAGGCCATGTGTGACTGGATGCCAGAGCTTTGTACGAACATCGAATGTGTGTGTGTGTGTGTGTGTGTGTGTGTGTGTGTGTGTGTGTGTGTGTGTGTGTGCAGCACTGAAAGGCAACCAGACAGACAGACAGAGGGAGGGGGTGGCGGGAAGGGGTGGTGGTGGGGGGGTGAAGGAGGGGTCAGATGAGGAGACATAAGAGGAAACTGTCTCTTTTTCTCTCGATCAGTCTCCAGGGAGATTTCAGCACTTCACTGTCTGATATCTCTCCTCGTCATTCTGTCTCAAAGGCCACGTCCACTCTAATGTGGATGAATCTGAAAATTCTCTTTCTCTCTCTCCATTTTGGCCTTTCATCCACACTAATGCAGCTAAAAATGCTCTTCAGCGTGGAGGCCTCTGTCAGCCTCACGACATGGAAAACTGAGATTTTCTCAAACTCTCGTGTTTGACAGTCAACATTCACAGAAATGACTGAAATCTTCTGTGTGGCAGCAACATTAAAATGTTGTCTCCGAGTCTTTGTGAAGGCTCTTTTTCCATATCAGTGAATACACAGCCAAATAAGATGGCGACCTGAGGGTCTGAATACAAGAATACATTCATCATAACATTCATGGAAGCTTTTACAGAGCAGAAAATAGCAAAATGAAAATACTTCAGTTCATTTAAATATTTATTCTTGATATTTATAAAGCATAAAAAAATCTTCATCTTCCTTTACTCTTACATAAATAGATTAGATTCTGGGGCAGCAAGGTGGTTAACACTGTCGCCTTACAGCAATATTCCTGGTACCCCAGCTGCAGTTTTCTGTGTGGAGTTTGCATGTTCTCCCTGTGTCTGAATGTGGTGCAAATTTTAGGCAAAACAGTCCAGAAATTTAAAAGAAACATGCATGTGGACATTCTCAAAGGCTCATCTCAAAGGTCTGAACATAGAGAGAAAGTACATACAGTGGACGTAATCCATGGTAAATGGACTGTACTCATATAGCACCTTTCACACAACAATGGCGCAGCCTTTGGAAGCAAGTTCAACATGCAGACTGGAGGAGCCGGGTATCAAACCGCCTATCATCTGATCATCTGATTAGTGGACGACCCACTCTACCTCTGAACCACAGCTACAAGTCCAACGGCAGTATTAATGTACATTTTTTGTCATGATGTCTTTAGCAACAGTCTACTGGTAAGCCTCACATATTATTATAACTTTTTTCAGGTATTCTTCATTATATTTTAGAGTTTAACATTTCCCAGTAAACAATAAAAAGTTGTTGAAGACTCATGATGATGGATCAGATTTTATACACAATATATTTGCTGCTTTTTGCACTGACGTCTCCGGCTGTTCAGCTTCAACTCTCTGTGATTTACACAGTTTCCTGATGGACAGATAGCTTTAGCCTAACTACTTGCTAAAGTAGCTAACCGCTAATTTACTGTTACCAACTGGCTCTGCCGCTAGCAGGCAACAGAATTGGGCTCAGCAGCTGGACTGCAGCAGTTCAAGCACAGCCTCTCTGAGACCAACAGGCAATAATGTTACACTACTGAGGAGATTTACGGACTTTCATGATGGAAAGGTTGCTAAGTAGCCAACTGCTAACTCTCCTTAGCTTGGTGTATTTCATCACCACCCTGGTTTCAGACGCTAGCTCAAAGCACTAGCCACAATGCCTAGCAGTGGGGGTGTTACGCACAACAATATCCACAACTAGTCTCTCCCTATCTGCCCATTTTTACAGGAATTATGTGATTATGTGATTATGTGGAAAAGGTAATATAGCGCTACAGTGACCATGCACATTATTTGTACAATCAATTTTACAAATGTACAAGATGTAAACATGGGATTCTGGGACCTTATACCTGATACCTGAGTACAGGTATAACAGGAACACCCTACTACACTCACACAGACCGTACTCTGAGCTGGACCGAGACAGGAATTACATGAATATGGTTATTCTCTGTTTACACACACACACACTCAGACATACAGCCCGGTGAGAACACCCTGAACTTGAACATGTGACAGAGCTAATTACAGGAGATTTGATTTGAAGCGGTGGAGCCACAGATTGGACAAACAAGCAGGCCTGCTTGGCTCATATCTGCTGATAATACAGCAGCATCCACTGAGCCGCTCATAATACCTCAGCAGACATACACACACACACACACACACACACATTTGAGTACATGTACACACACTGGCAGATTGACAAAGGCTAAATGTGAAAACACCTAAACAAGGCAAAGCCAGAGGAAGTTGTAGGGGAAATTAGAAATAGCAGGATCAGATCAAGCAGCGTGGAAAGGAAACCTGGTTGTCGACTTTTATATGAAAAAAAAAAAAAAACTGGCTCCATTTCTTTTTTAATAGGATGTAAAATTATGAGAGTGAAAACACCAGAAAGTGATATGAGTGTTCTTTAGAGCACTACAAAATCAAACTATTGTTTGCAGGTGGTCTGTGCGCAGTTGATCTGATCCAAACAGCCAAGGCAGCAGCCGGCATCACATACGGTAAATCTTCACACTGAAATTGCAGTGCACCGCTGCATTGCCAGAGATGGACCCCCCCTAATGTGCCTCCTCTCACTGCACACAAGTCACTGAAATACCAAACCTTGACGAAACCTCACTTCACCGTCACTTTGCTGCGCTCTGTGGCGCCCATAAAAAATATGAGTTTGTTTGGCTGCTCTGTAAAGACATATAGCAGCTGCTCTTTTGTTGTATTCCTGTTGTCATGCGGAGAAAGCCCTTTGCCGCCAAATTCGCTCAGGTTCTTGAAACGGTTCCATTCAAGATTTTTGAAAACTCAGTGCTATCTAGCGAATCAGCCCACAAAACAACAACAACAACAGCCTGTCGAATATGCCCACCTACTTCAGTTTGCACTTTAGATCCAAGCAGCAACCTCCTGAAGCCAATGTGAAAGTGCCAAAAACTGCAGTTCCTTGATCGGTCACATGAGGCTGGTTCCAGAAGTTGAATGTTAAAATGTCCAACTTCACAGCAGAAATAAACATGTTTACAGCCTGGTACAAAAAACAGTTTTGGTCTCTATAGCTAATTTCCTGTTCATGACAACTGTACTGAGGGTGAATTTCTATACAACTCACCTATTCAAATTATATTAAGACATTACATTACATTACCATTTAGTCATTCAGGTGAGACTTTTATCCAAAGCTTACAGGGAGCAGTTTTTGGGGTTCAGTATCTTGCCCAAGGACACTTTGACGTGAAGACTGGAGGAGCTGGGGATTGAACCACTGATAATTAGTGGACGACTTGCTCTACCTCCTGAGCCACAGCCGCCCAAAAACATCTGAAGTCAAATTTCACATGGTTTTAATATCAGCTTTTTGTCTCTATCCGCAGTTTACATTTAAGCTTTTAAAGATCGACTCGAACCCACAACCTTTGAATTACTTCCCTTGTACCTATCTAGAAGTCCAATGCGCTATCCATTGCGCCACAGAGCCACAGGCTGCTTGCTTGAACACCCAGGTGTCATTCATCCTGCCCGATGAGCCACGTCTTTGCCCAATTTAAATTAGGGAGACGGAAAAAGGCAGAACTGCCAAGATGGCGGCTGCCAGAGCCACCACACTGAGCTTCACATTGGATCTTCAGAAACCTGTGGGTGATGTCATGGAGACCCAGTCAATGTTCAGAGCAGATAGAATCTGCTATTTTATGGTTCTAGACATAGTTATTAGGATAGTTTTGGTCAAAATGCTGAGAAGAGTTTAAAATTAGGTGTGCAAACATGGAGCCAACAGCACTTGCTGTTACCATGGTTGCCAATATAACCAGTATTTAACTCTGTGAGGACATAACTTATGTCTGTTAAACACACAATGATTATTGGCCTTTTATCCGATGATTTTTTACCTTGAGCTCACCTACAGAATGACTGATGTCTTTGAGCTCTTTTTAAGTCTTTCAGGGCGTTTTTTTTTTTTTTCCCAAAACTTTTTGGGTGTCTGATTCCAGTGAACTTGAAGTTGAACTGTTTCTTTAACTTTTTTCTTTGAGCTCCTTCAAAGCATAAAGTGTTTGTTCACTGCTACACAACTTAAATATTGCATCCGGTGCTGAAGAACACAGTACAGCACTGTAAGCTCTGCTCTGCAGTACATAACTTATAGTACTTTAGTTCTCTTTTTCATAGTTTTGGAAATACAATAATGTTTTTGACAATAAAGTGCAGCAACAGACTATAGTGTAAACCTTTCCTGTTGCCATAAAGAAATTTGGTTTACATTTTTCTCTCTCTCTGTAACACTTTATTAAAAGTTTGAAATTAAAATTAATATAGATAGACCTCTCAACAACACTCTAGTAGTGGTCTACACAGATATGATAAAAGGTGGAGACTGCTTACCTCTCGTACTGATAGCTGAGCTAAAAATAGTTTTTGTTGTTGTTGGATGCATGACGGATTGTAATGAGGAAGTCCACTGTAATTACTTGTAATCCCACTGTGGTAACCAGTGTTGATATTACTTCCAACCATCCGACAGCTAGAAGCCCAGCTCGGTGTCTGTCTTTCAGCCTTTTACTTCACCAAGCTCTCACCAACGACTAAAAGTCAGTCCCAGACGTCCATAAGAGCTGCTGAGCCCGGTTACATTGCCCGCTTGCCCAGCTCCAGTTCTGGCACGACACTGACTGCACTCCTTGTCAGGACCTGTAAACCCTCCTCATCATAGCTGTTCAGAACGGCTGTGGTACAAACGCTAACACTACCCCGGTGTTCTGAGTTCAGTCAGGGCAGCCCGGCTACCAACCTGAGCCAACATTAGCTAACAGCAGCTACAGTTGGCAGCAGCTTACTTTACTGTCCATCAGGAGGACACCAGAGGGAAAACCAGGAAACATTTTCTCCATAAAATATGATCCAGTTTCACCAAAATCAGTCAAATAGTTGGTGGTGTGTGATCATACCCAGAGCCTAAAATTACATAGTGCAAGAACAGGCATATGGAATGTTACTTTAACATAATCCCATAAAGGCCTACACAGTTATAGGATTATTATCTGTTTATAGTCTGCAGGTTTACGATTCTCTGGACTAAAAACTGGATCTATAACCATATTAGTATTACAGGAAGGAAGTGGGACATTAAAATGAGATGCAGCCACACACACAACATGTTGTCAAGCTGCTTCATCCACGAGCCGTGCAGTGCAGGAACTGGTGTCCATTTGTCTGAGCACCATGTGACCGAGGCGGGGGATAACAGCAGATCATGTGGCGGAGAAACAAACCCAAACAGGAAGCTGATAAAGACTGTTCACTGGAAAGGTTGACTGTCCCCTTAGGTGTAACACACACACACACACACACACACACACACACACACACACACACACACACACACACACACAAACACACACAGGTTTTTTGGATGGGTCTGTGAGAGATTTGTCAGATTTGCTGCGTTCACACCTCTGATCAGCACGACAAGTTTCTGTGACGAAACTGACTCTGACTCCTGATGCCCACCTCCTCCTCCTCCTCCTCCCTTTCTCACCTCCTTTTTCCTCACTTCCTCCTTCTCACTCTTCTTCACTCCATCCCACACTTCATCCCTTGTTTTCTTCTTGCTCCTTCACCATCTTCTCTTCTCTCCCGTCCAGCCACCTCCTCCATTTTTTCCATGTCTTCCCGTCTTTCTTTCTCCTCGCTAGTTTTTAATCCTCCTCCTCGTCCTCCTCCTTCTCCTCGCCTTTTCATTTATTTCTTCTCTTCCACTCCTCCTCTACCTAATTACTTCTTTTTCTTCTTAATCTCTCCCTACATCTCCCTCCTGATCTCTTTCCCATTTTCAAGTCTCCTCCTCCTTCTCCTCCACCACCTGCTCCTCTTCCTTCCACATTTCCTTTTCCTCCCTCTAATCCTTCTCTCTTCCTCCTCCTAAACAGCCACCTTTCTCACCTTCTTCATCTTACCTTTTCTCTGTCCCCTCTCTCTCTTTTTTCACCTCCTCCCTCACCACCCTGGCCTACATCTTTTCCTCTAATCTGTCCCCCGTCTCTTCCCCCTCTTCCATGTTACCCTCACCTCACCTCCTTCTTACTCTTGTCCTCTTTCCTCTTTGGCCTCCTCATCACCTCTTACACCACTTTTCTCATCACCTTCACCTCGTCACTCTTTTTCACCTTGCCATAGTTTTTTGTCTTTTCCTTTTTCCTTCCTTTCCTCCCTTCACCGTCTCCTCTCCTCTTGTTCCTTCCTCCTCACACCATCATGTTCTCCACACCTCTTTTCTCATTGTCAGTCTTCCTCTTCCTCACTCCATCCTACACTTGTTTTTCTCCTTTGTTTTTTCCTCCCTCCTCTTGTTTCCATCTCCACTCCTTTTCTCACCCCATTTAACTCCAGTTAAATGTTCCTTCCTCCCCCTCGTCACTTTAATCTCTTCCTCCTCACCTCCTCCACCCTTACCATGTGGGCGTCTCTGCCTCAACATCACCTCTCCCTCAGTCACCTTGTTTTGCTCCTCCCGACCTCCTCCTCTTTCTCCTCATTTCCTTTCTCCCTCTTGAAACTCTTGTACAAGCCGCATCTACATGAAGTTACATAATGCATGAACATACTTCCTCTCCCTCTTCCTCCCCCTCCTCTTCCTCTTCCTCACCTAATCAAACATGGAGCGGAAGCTGTCGAACATGCAACATTGTTAGTTTTGGAAGCTCTACACTGGTTTGGTTACATATTACATGAAAGCGCCTCCTACCAAAATGTTTGAATATGGAAATAACTGCTTTGTGTTGTCTTCGGTGTAATGAGCTCCCCGTGTGCCACCGCCACATCTGGGCCATTAATAAAGAATGGGTGAGTAGCGGGGGAGGAATGGGGGGAGGAGAGGGTGCTGGGTGGAAAAATAGAGGACACATGAAACACAAAGCAATACAGCCGACAGCGATGCCACGCTTTGAAGCATCTCCCAGTGGGTGTGTGTGTCTCCTGGTGTGTGTGTCTGTGTGTGTGTGTGTGTGTGTGTCGATAAACTGTGGTAGAGCACACACACACACACACACACACACACAGCACCCACAAACGCAGAATAAACAACAGTTTGTCACTGTCAGCTGCTAAATTCACAGAGGCAACTGGCTCCTTGCAAGTAAGAGTTCCCAAAAAAGATTGCACACACAAACAAACACACACACACACCCAATGTTGCCACTTCTTGACTTACTTGAACTTTTTTCTTCATTAAGCCTTGAATCTTGAATTCATTGTCTAGTCCAAACAGTGGGCCGAGTCTTGTTGATGAATGACAGGCCAAAGATATGGCACAGCACGCCACTGGCTCGAAGTTGGCCCAAAAGTTATTAACTGCAGCTGATTCTCAGCCCAAAATAGATTTTTACATCCAGAGCCTGGTCCATGTAGAAGTCACATCATCTTGGTTTACAGTCCCAATATTCTGGGTATAAATAAAGTCACTGTACATTAGTGGCTAACTAATTATTGTTCCTTCATTGACATTTACTATAAAAATGTACTCACTGTAACAGATGTCGTATAGTTGTTGCATTTGTAGTGATGAGTTGTGTTTACTGACAACAGTTTTCCGAAGTGTTCCTGAGCCTGTGTAGTAATATTCATTATACAGTCACAATCATGTCTGTTTTTAATGCAGTGTTGCCTGAGGGCTCAAACATCATGGTCATTCAGTGCTGGTTTTCAGCCAGAGATTTCTCTGGATTCTCTGAATCTTTCAGACTGTAGATGGTGAAATCTTTACATTTTTTGCAATTATGCGTTGAGAAATGCTGTTTTTTAAACTGTTGGATTATTTGAAATTTTTCTCAAAGTGTTGAACCTCGCTCCTCTCATACCCAATCATGATACTATCACCTGTTACCATTGAACTTGTTTACCTGTGGCAGGTTCAAAACAGTTGTTTTCTGAGCTTTCTACAGTTTCACCAGTCTTTTGTTGCCCAGTTTTCATCTTTTTTGGAAACTTTTACAGCCATTAAATATCTGAATGAGTGTCTATCTACAGAAAACAATAACGTTTATCAGTTTGAGTTTGAAGTATCTTGTCTTTGTGCTGTGTTCACTTGAACATAGGTCAAAAAGAATTTGCACATCACTGCATTATTTTATCATTTGCTTTTTACACAACGTACCAATTTCTTTAGACTCTGCATACTTTCATTAGTGTATAATAAAGTATAATGACATGAAAAAAGGATTGTTGTGTTTTTGTTACCTTGAATGAAAGAGTGAGACCTCTATATCTACAGACGATAGATGAACGGCCATGTTTCTACAGGTGCCCGGAACGGACCAACTAAACACTGGCTTTAGATAGGGCATTTGACGTTTTGTGCTTGTTTCACAGCCACCATAGTTTCTCCTTCACACATGGAAGGATATGTGGTTGAGGTGAGAAGTTGCAATCAGCAGCTACACCACTAGATGCCGCAAAATTCTACACACTAGTTCTTTCAAGGAATAATTCAACATTTTGGGAAATATACTTACACTACTTCTTTCCAAGAGTTAGATGAGAAGATCAAAAATATTCTGATGTCTGTACAGTAAATATGAAACTGGTGCCACAGGAAAAAGTAAATCTAGCTTTGTTCTGTCCAAGGGTGACGTAGAGTAGAAGCAACATTGCACAGTTTTATAGGGTTATAGGGTTATGCACTGGAGTATTTCTTGGCAGGTAGCAGCGTCTTCCTGGAGCCTCCACTGATTGAACTGTTTTAATTAAAGAATTTTAGATGTGCTGATCGATGCAAAAGTGAGAGTAATCACCTTATTGGTTACACCTGCAGCATTACGTCACCCCTGAAGGTTTTCATTGCTTTCTCTTTCAGTCATTTCTACTTATAGTTATCCCCAAACTGCTGACGTCATCTTCATCATATGGAGCCTTATTTGATGGGTTTTTCCAGGCAGGGTGCTGTCTCCTTTATGGAGGCACACCGAAGCAGCAGTGCAAACTTGCTTAGCTTTGCAGAGCTTCCCTTGTCCAGCGATCTTCTGTCAGTATCAACCAGCTCAACCTTTCAGTCTGAGAGAACAGATCTGTGTGGGACCGTTTGTGTGTGTAGGTCCTTCCCAGCATGTACAGTATCCAATTAAAGTCCAAGAACCCAATTTAAATTCTGCTGCTGCCTCGGCCAGGTGGCTGAGGGGCACAGAGCGAGGGAGAGAAGGGCTGAGAGGGAGATAAAGTCCTCCCCTCTAATTAGAACTGAAACATGGCTTCAGTCTGAAGGTGCAGGGCTTTATCTAGGTCAGCATGGCTGTAAATTAATGTACAGTACCAGTCAAAAGTTTGGACACACCTCCTCATTTAATGTTTTCTCTTTCTCTACATTGTAGGTGAACACCAAAGACATTAAAACTTTTCTATAACATGCATAGTACAAAGCAAAATATGTTTTATATTTCAGATTTTTCAAGGTTGGCCCCTGTTCTTTGATGACAGCTTTGTTCACTTTTGGCACTCTCTCAATCCATCAGTTGTTGTTCAGAGGAAGTGTTGGCATACAGTGAATATCTGTATTTGAATGCTGTAGTAATCCATAATATGGCAAGACACGCTCTACTGAGTAAACAGAAACAACATTACTTTAAGATGTAAAGGTCAGTCAGACTGGAAAATTTCAAGAACTTTGGTCTTCCGAGGAAGTTACCTCTGCTGCAGCTCATTGCAGTTACCAGCCTCAGAAACCACCAATTATCAGCAATCACAGAGTTCAAGTAGCACACGCATCTCAACATCAACTGTTCAGAGGAGACTGTGTGAATCAGACCTTCATGACCAAATTGCTGCAAAGAAACCACAACTGAAGGAGACAGAGAAGACGAAGAGGATGGACCTTAGACCAGTGGAAATCTGTACTTTGGACATATGAGTCAAATTTGAGGGATTTGGTTCCAACTGGCATATCTCTGTGAGACGCAGAGAATGTGGAACTGTTTGATATCTGCATGTGTGGTTCCCACCTTGAACCATGGAGGAGGAGTTATGATGAGTTGGGAGTGCTTTGCTGGTGACACTGTTGGATTGCTGTTGTTGTCAAAATTCAAGGCCAGCATAGCCATCTATTATTCAGCAACATGTCATCCCAAGTTGCTGTTCCTTCCTGTTTTTACAGAAAGCATGTGAAAATGAAGCAAACAGCACTCAAACAGCAGTTTGCTCTCTGTTTTATGGGGAGCGGTGATGAAACTCTCCAGGCAACTCTAATCTTGTCAAGTTACATGTATCAACATGTGACATGGTCTCCAATCACACAACCTGCTGCGAGTGAATGTTTTGTAGTTTTGTGTGCCTGGCTTCCTGTGACTTCCAGTCAGGACTTTAGTCTGTTTTTCTGCTCTGCGTGTCTAAACGACTATGTGCTCTATTTAAAAAGCCACAGCGCTGTATTATTTATCAACCTGGGGAGAGGTGCCGTTCACATCTCATCTCTCACCCCTCATGTGTTCTGATTGTCTCTGCTAACTCCAGCTCGTTTAGGCAGGTGAGATGCAAATGTAGCTGCTCTGATTTGCATGTTCACAGGAAAAAAAATGGAGGAGAAAGAGAAAGTCATCCATTATGTGTAAACTGTGTGTACCAGAAACCTTATTAATCATATTTTATTAGCCGCATTCCATCATGATTTGCTGCAACAACCCTGTTTTCCACAGGAATCTCATCTAATCCCATGTAATCAAACGCTTTCACCCTCGCTCTTTGTCTCGCGTGTTATGAGCTGATTTGTGATTGTGTCACACCGTTTGTCATTATGTTTTTGCATACACTTTTCTGGAACACCCCCTCAGTCTCGTTGTTAGAAGTCAGAGGTACGTGTCCCCAGAGGGTACTTCTGCATGTGCCAGATTAATTGAGCTTCGCGGAGTAGCTCGACCAATTTGATGGAAAATAAAAAATAGAAACAGTGATTTGATTAAAATATTCACACTCTATATTCACGTTTAGGAGGAAAATAAACACAGGAATGGGGTTGGAAATAGATCTCTAGTGTATTTAATGTTACAGTAATGATAAGCTGACTGAACAGGGTACGTCTCCTAGCTTTAGTTTAGCACCACATGCTGTGAGCGAGCTAGTTCAAAAAAAGCACAGAAGTCAGCACACAGTTACTGACACTGCAACTGTAGCAGAACAAATGCAAACTTGGGTCAAACTTTAAAACATTTCCAACAGTAACTGATTCATGGATCACTGTTTAAAACCAGCACTGTCGCCTCACAGCAAGAAGGTTGCTAGTTCAAGCCCCTTGTACTCTAACCTCTCCCACAGTCCAACGACATGCAGGTTTATAGGTTAATAGACCTCTTTCACAGCAGCCATTTTGACATGAAATAGTAGGTAAACACAGGTTTTACCAATGATACTAATTAAGGTTCAGTTCCATTCAGGTTAAACAGAGTCAGGGTGCTGCTCTGCTGCATGTTGGCTCACTGGAAAGTCTCTGCTGCAATAAATGGACCCCGATGAGGATAATCAGTTATGTAAAATGGATGGTTTTGTAACCATAAATGCTCAGCTACACCAAGTGTTTCTGTCACAATCAGTGAAGTAGGGCACTGAACCATTTATAAATCACCAAAACAACATGCAGTCCCATCGGGAGCATAAGCACTGCATACGAAATGTTTTCATCGTTCATCTTTCATCGTGTCCACATATTGTAACAATGTTGATTTGTCTACAGTAACAGTGGTTAATAATTGCAAACATATCAGTTCAAATGAACACATCTGGAACATTGGGTGGTGTTAATGAACGGGCGCTCATCATGGGCTGAAGGGGAATGAGGGTTGGGAGAAAAGCAATGATGTGCTGTGGATGACTAACAGCCCCGCAGGTCTTCATTCGGACCAAACACCTCAGCAGGTGACTTCGCTCGTGTGTTCCTGCCTTCATGATCAAGTGCTAATCAGTGAAATCAGCTGCTGGAGTCTTTGTACTCCGACAAGCTGTGCAGCACAAGCTCACACTTCACAGGGGATAAGTCTAATGAGCCAAACAGTATACACATGTAGCCGGGTTTATATCCAAATGTGGTGAATTTACAGGAAATATTAGAAGCTGAGGAAATCTATATAAACAGTTGGTGGCACAACAGAAGAAGAGGGTGCAATGAGAAGATGTAACCACATAAAACAGCAGTAAACGGGATGGGAACGTGGCAGTTATGTTTATTTCATGTAGTTACTTCACAGATCAGATGTTCAGGCAAGTATACTTACCTGAGTTCCCACATAAACCCACTCACCAGATGTATCTGACAGATGTTTGAGACAAACAAAGTATAAATTCTGGTAGTGTCTCCTGCTATCCAGCATGCGAGGCAGCCTCTTGTCAGCCCCTTTGCTTGCTAGAATCTACGGCTGTGGCTCATAGGAGGTAGAGCCACAGACAGTTGTCCACTAAGCAGAAGTTTGGTGGTTCAATCCCCGGCTCCTCCTTTCTGCAAGTGTCCTCGGGCAAGATGCTAAACCCCAAAGTGCTCCCGAGGGCTGCACCGTCGGTGTTTGAGTGTGAGGAAATGTGATTAGTTTCTTTCTGATGAGCAGTTGGCACCTTGCATGGCGACCTGTGCCATCGGCGTATGAATGGGTGAAGAGAGATTAGAGTCCATTTACTGCAACCAACAGTTATTTTCATCAGCAATTCATTTGCCAAAATGATGGTTTGTTGATTATTTGATCAAGTGTTTGGTCAATAAATCCCCAGGGATGAACAGAAATCTTTGCATGTCAAAGGTTACAATCAGGCATATTTGCATTTGTTTTGTTGTCTGAAATGATTTTTTCGTGATTGATGACAATGATTAATTGACTGATTGTTTCAGCTCTGTTGTGGAGAATCATATTCATCAGTGGTCAGTTCAGTTCAGTGCACAGGAGTCCATGATGTCTTATGCTGGAAGGTTAACTGAAGCTTGATCAAGGAGAATGAAGGATTTATGAATACACTTGTCATTACAGGAAGCTGTCCTCTCTGACTCAGCACAGCGACATAACTACTCTATATCCATAAATGGTCTACAAGCAAAGAAAATATGTTCACCCTTTAGTGGTCTGACATTGTTTTCTGACTCTACATTATGTACCTATCAGTTGTGTCTATGGAGTGAAAGAGCCCTATCCTCTGACCTCAGTTACCATAGTAATGCATACAGCTGCTCTGTATCTCAAGGAGAAGAAGTCAGTGTCCTCATAACAATCTAAGATTCAACACTGTCCCTACAGTGACCTCAACACATAAGCAAACACCATATGTGGCATACTAGAATAGAAGATTCTCTCAGAGCTCTAGTAGTCTATAGCATTACAGTACTGTACTGTATATACAGTGACTATATACATCATCATCCAGCTGACTTGTCCATACCATAAATCTAATCTTATGTCATTTCTGTTTGAATATTCTTGTGGCTTTATGTATAAATGTTTGTCAAGGCTGATACAATGTCGTAGCTTTGTTTGCACATGGTGGTTTTTATTACCTCTGACATTTCTGAGCTTATCTGTGCAGAACCAGTTTGACACCAGCATGAAACAATGAAGTAAGACTTAAGACAACATCAGCAAAACAGCTGCATGGCTTACCTTACACGATGACTGCTATAGAATAACGTGAAAGCCCATTTTTAGGATGATTTTTATCAAGATGTTGAAGATTTGGCCCTGGAGGAGGAGGTTCTTAGTCTGTCTTCAAAGTTTGGAAACACAAGTTAGATTTTTTTTTTTCAGCATCCAGAACATGTTACTTTGAAAAAACTAAAAGATATCAACAAGGTCTGCAGGGTGACCGTGTGTGTGTGTGTGTGTGTGTGTGTGTGTGTGTGTGCCCTGTTGACAAGCTAACAAATCTACTTTGATTTTACAAGACACATTGGTCACCATGTTAAAATCTATTCAGGTGCTGATGTGTTTTTACCAGGTTGTCTTCTCACTTTTCTCTCGTCTGGGTGAGTTATGATCACACCCCTATGAGCACAACTATACGCAGACATCCCATATGCACACAAACACGCCTCAGCCTTGGTCAAAGTCCCAGATGGCCGTAAATCGTCTTTTATGAGCAGGACTTGATGAAAGCGTTTCCCTGGACACTGGGGTTTTTTTGCCCTCTGGCAGGCTGTTGGTTTATTTCTCCACACACCAGCGCCTTTATGTGCCATCTCTATCATTCTGCTCTGACAGGGACCAGATACAAGCAATGGACCACGTCAAATCTATATGAATTATTCAGAATTGCAGGTGCGCAGCTTGATGCAAAGTTTAAGAATTTTAAAATATCAGAATTATAAGCCATCACAGAAGTAGAGCTGATACTGATGTGGAGGCCAATTCAGTGTTAACACACATTATGTTTGTAGTGGCCTTGATGGCAATACCACAAAAAGACTCAAACCAACAATACATTCATCCTTCTAACATATATTATATGTCCTCAAAGCCTGATTTGTCTGCCTCCTCAATGCCACAGAGCTCCACCCCTGTCCAAAAACACAGTAAGCCACACTGTTGGACTAATTTACCATGGACACACAAACTATAGTATATTTTGACTTTGTCACACATACACAGTCCTGCTGCACAGAAAAATATTAACCAAATTTGGATTAATCCGCAGCTGAAACTAGTCCCCGACAGCTGAACAATTCCAGCAATTTGAGTAATGTTGGCTAAAAGGTGTCCAGCCGTTACTGGAAGCCTTTTTTAAAATGAAATTATAGATGTGTGAGGCTTCTTTTCTTGGTTTTCGTGTCAGGTTTGGGTCCTGGCATGCCGGGGCTTAGTCATTTTGGTTAGCTACAGTACTACAATGACAGTTAGCGGTCTGCTGCTTTGCAATCTTTTCATCATGAAAGTCTTTAAATCTTGTTGGTTCCCTGTTGGTCTCAGAGGTCTGCTCCGGGTGCTCAGCCCAGTTCTGTTGCCTGTAAAAGGCAGATTCAGTTAGCAACACTTAATTAGCACTTAGATACTTTAGCAAGCTACCTGTCCATCAGGAAACTCTGATGTCAGAGGGAAAATAGCAAATATATTGTGTATAAAATCTGATCCAGTTTCACCAAAATCACTGAATAAAGTTATAAAGTTGTGCTTTTGTACAGTAATCAGTGAAGACCGGCCATAGATGACTGTAGCAGCCCTCAGAATCACTCATAGACTGTATCAAACAGGAAGTACTCCACTCCAGTGGCATTTCATTGGATGAAAAATTAGTATACGCCCTCAACGTTTTTCCCTGTTTACCAGGGAAAAAACTCACAAAGAATACCTGAAAATACCTAAAAATTTATTTTTTTTGTCATTGTTGGGCCAGATACTGGAGTATAGGTGACAAATGTGCACTTAAATATCAATTTTGACTTCATGGGGACTTTAAGCTGCCTCATGTGGAAATGTGATCGAGTAGTAACCCTCAACACTGCAGTTACCAGCTGACGATGTAACCATCAGTAACGGGTCCTGTAATCTACCTTATCTGGTCGCCTTAAGTCACTGCCGTATGTCATTGCTGTGACAACTTCTTGGTCACAAAGCGCAGCAGCGAGCGTGTCACTGGGAAAACTGAGCTCCCACCACTCTCTCTGCTGATTTGACAACTCTGAGAAGAAAAGACTGGGAAAGAGGAGAATGCAGGGGGGGGGAAGAGGTTGATGGAGACAGAGAGGTCTGCAGTCCCCCTGAGACTCAGCTGTGCTTCAGACGAGCTTTCAGAGAGGAGACAGAGATAAAGGGGTAGGGGGGGAGAAAGATCGAGATGGAGGCAGATAAACTGAGAGTTTGGGGGTATGGGGGAAGGAGTTGATTAAAAGAAGAAAAGGAAGCAGTGTGGAAGAGATAGATTTGGGAAAGAGGAAAGGAAAGTGCCCCTAAAACATTTTTAAGGCGCTCCTCTTTCTTCTTCTTTAATTTGCCAGCAGCTCTCTCTGACATTGACCCAGGGGTGTAAAATAATGGTGCTTTGTCTCTTTCACTCTCTTTCATTTTCTTTCTCTCCTCCTCTAATAGACCTCTGAACAGGCCTTGAAACCCACTGTTTTAGATGGTCAACCTTAACAACACTGCTATCAACGGGGACACAGAGTGTAGAAATACATTTTTAGTAAAAGAATAAACCAATCGCATCCTTCACTTTATGTTTGCCGCTGCTGATGTTGAATAGTGTTATGTTTTGCAGATCCATTATACTGTAAAGATTAACTGTACTGCAGCTGTACAATAGTTGGGGATGTTCAAACTCTGTTTAGCCTTTCGAGTTCACAAGAGGTGGATTTAACTCATACACAAACAAGCTGCATTGTCAGTGATTTTGAATCTTTATATATATATATATATATATATATATATATATATATATATATATATATATATATATATATATATATATATATTTGTTTGCATTTTCTGCTTTTTTATGCTTTTTATTGGACAGGGACAGCTGGATAGATGGACAGAAGATTCATGGGGACAGAGAGAGGAGATGACACACAGCAAAGCACCCAGGCTGGAAATGAACCCTGGTTACTGCAGTAAGGACATTAGCCTTGATATTTGGGGCACATGGTCTAGCAGGTGCCCCTTTAATTTGGAATCTTTGTACTGAAGTGAATTATCCCTTATCCTACTGGCTACTCAGAGACCCCTTTTTGACATTCAAATGTTTTATGACTTGTGTCATGCGTTCCTAATGTCTTCTTATCATTGTTTTCTGATTCCATTTTAATGAGTGCTTTATATAAATATCAATGTATTGTGGCCCTGTAGTACCTCAGTCAAAAGCTCCCAATTCTGCCTACACAGTTTGAATAGACTGAACTATCTGTCCGTGTTTTCTAATGTACTAATTTAAAGTGTCACACACTAATCGGTCTGTCAGTCATTATGAAGGAGGCACACACAGATTTCCCCATGCGTTCTGTCGATGACCCTGAATACTGCTCTTCTGAGGTAAGACGATAGTTCAAGACATAATTTCATAAAAATGAAATGTAATGTAATATGTAATAATTGAGTGTTTATGTTCTATTATATGAAATAAAAATGTAAAACAGTGTGTCCTGCATATAACTGACATGAAGTCAGAGCATGATCAGGACATGATGTGAATGTGGTGTTAAAGGTAACCATTTTAAGGCTGCAGACGGAGAATCTGTTTGTTTTTTCCAGATTTGAAGCTTTTAGCAGAGTTTCAGGAGCAGGAACACACCTCAACCATGTCACTTCCGACAGTCTTATAAATAACCTCCTCTTCTTCGAGTCTTTCACTCTCATTCTGTGCTGACATAAAGTGGCATTGGTTAGGGCCAAAACAACAAGGCCCTCTCAAACAGAACATGAATAAAATGTCAGACTGAATAATGAAGTGAAATGAAGTGAAGGGAGTGTGAGGCAGGGGATGGACGGCCCTCACACACTTCACTGATGTCGGCTGTGTTGCATCCTTCCAAGTGCGCAGTCTATGAAGTCGGTTCCCTCAGAAGACTGAAGGCCAGAGGGCTCTGGCTCTGCTCCTCACCCTCCTCACACACAATCAAGCTAATGGTGCATTGAGGTGGTCCTCTTCAGCTTGTAAAGTTGGAGATTTCCATATTTACCACCATGAATTTGCATTTAAACCAACGGCAGTCCTAGAACAAAAGCAACATCAGCCAATGGGCAACAACAAAGGATGGACGGGCAGTACGGGGTGTGCCACAAGAGTGTCTGTGAACTACTGTTCGGTGTCTGCATGTGCCACTATATGCCAGTGTTTGCACCTGTGTAGGCATCCACTTTGGACTGGAGCAATTTGTTTTTCTGATGCGTGACCTGTCACAACATGAGGCAAGTAGGAGAGCCTCAGGCTGAAGTCACAGTCCAGCCCTTTTTATCCCGTTCTCACTGCGCCTCTACTCTCTAATTTCAACAAAAATTATTCTGTGATGCCTATAAATCGTAGATGTAATAGCTCTGTGGTGAAGGCAGGGTGTTTTCAGAGCTGGCTGGAGGCATAGAGACTAGATTTGGTTCCCTCTCTGCTTTCTAGCTTTTATTATTTACATCCTGCTGTGGCTTTTTCCTCGGATCAGTTCATGTGATGTATTTGGTTACTGATGACCACCTGAACACAAACACCTGGAAAATACAACATGGTTAGATGACACAGTATATCCTGAACATATAAGAGAATAAGCACAGTGAATTATTACATATTGTCTTTGAACTTCAGGAGGGGTATAGATAACTTTTCTGTCTCGAAAACAAGATCTCAAAATCTTGCCCAAGGACAGACTGAAAAGAAGCTGGGGATCAAACCACCGATCTTCTGATTGGTGGACGAGCCACTCTGCCAGCTGAGCCACATCCACCACCTTTATATTGATGTGATACTACACACCTGTGTGTATATATTCAGTGTTATTTTCTACATTAATCTATGCAATTCCAACGCAATTCCAATTCCAAGTGTAATTCACCCCCAAATTCCACCGGTCACCGCAGAGATGCACGGTTGCTCCATGCTCCACGCTGAATACGTGGCTGTTCTATTTTTGACGGACGCCGTGGGCAGCCCATGCCAATTTACACAGAGCACCTACCAATTTACACAGAAACAGCATAGAGAAGCCGGTGGATTTTCAAAATAAAATACCCCGTGCAAACTGCCGGTCGTACAAACAGTCAAAAGCAATGTGAAACAGACATGTCCAGTGAAGTTTCGGGGGCAGCCCTCAAATTCTGCTAGCTCTCTCTCTCTCAGCAAATTTAAAGTATATAGCAGAGGAGAATGACTATAGGGGGCATGGTTTGATGGGTAGTGACCACTGTTCAGTGTAGCAGGAATACAGCTGGGGGAGGGATGGGTTGGTTGGTGAGGAAAGGTGCTACCCTGTCAACTGCCTCCAAAATCAGCCAATAGCGAAATTCAAATGCAATAGCCAAGTTTCAACCAGTAGAAGAATGTAGCTATGCATATTTATAGTAGATAGCAAATAGAAGGGGCCCCAGCAGCGAGCCCTGGGGCACCCCTGTGGTGGGGTGATGAGATGTTGATGACTGTCCAAGCCAGGATACGCTGAACGAGCACCCTGTGAGGTAGGATTCAAGCCAGGAAAGAGCCGAACCAGAGATGCCCATGTTTGAGAGAGTAGAGAGGAGGATGCGATGGTTAACTGTGTTAAAGACAGCTGATAAGTCAAGCTGAATAAAGACAGAGGTCCGTGCTGCTGCTATGGCTTCTTTCAAGGCTTCTGTCACAGACAACAGAGCAGTTTCGGTGGAGTGACCGCAACCGGATTGATTTGGATCAAGAAGATTGTTTAGTGAGAGGAATTCTGAGAGTTGTTAAGCGACCACTAGCTTTGGATAGGAAGGGAAGAAGTCAGGAGACAGAGCCAGGGTGATCCTGAGCAGGGCTGAGAGAGGGTTTCTTAAGTAGCAGTGCTACCTGAGCCTTTTTTTGAATTAGCCAGGAGCTGGTAGAGGCAGCCAGAGCCACCACACTGAGTGGTTGACATTACAATATCCATGTTTTATACAGTCTGCATAAATTCATAACCCCGACCTTTCAGTGATTGGCTGACACAATGGCCACACAACGAACACAGAAACAGAAAAAGAGATATCAAAAACCAGATTAGTTTTATTAGCTAATGTCTCCTTTTATTTCAAATGCATGGGCACGTCTTGTGTTGCACCATGGCTTTGTCATTGAGCTACCAAGGAAAAAAGGAGCACCAGAACATACATCTGAAACACAATGAACATCCCAAAAAATGTCAAAATGTCAGTGAAGTTTAGGTGCTAAATGGTGCTAAAACTTTGTTTATATTGTGCCTTAATGTGCATTTCTGATAGATACTACACTTTTTATTGCCTTTAGTAATAAAAATACATCAATAATACATTTAAAATGTCTGACAGTGATTGTCACGAATACAAATGTTGGCTAGTTCCATTCTATTTAATCTTATCTCTCTCCTCAGTGTTTCTCTGTCTCCTCTCTCTCTCCATTTTGTTCTGTGGGTCAACAAATTTTATACGGGAGGGAGACCATTCCTCTGAGTCTCTCCCTCACACTCTCTTTGTTTTAGTAAAGGCTAATTGGGCCTCTCATTAACAGTATAGCAACCTTCAGTTATTAATGATGTGGAACTTTTTGATTTGGCTACAGGCTGAACGCAGGAGTAGGAAAGTTTGTCTGCGACGTCGGGATCAAATTAGGGAGGTGTGGACGCGGTGCTGAAGGGGAAGTGGCGTTTTCCTCCTCATTTTGTTGTGTTTGCTGTTTGCTGCCATTAAAGCGTCCCCAGAGGAATTCCACAGAGATGCATTATGCAGGTTGCCCTTTAACAGAGACACTTTTCAATTCTGTGCAACCTACACTGGTCAAATGAAGGTTAAATTAGTTAAAGAGGACCTAATATACTTTTCCTTGGTTTCTATCAGATATATAATGTTATAATATTAAACTGTATAAGTTGTGGGAGATCTGGGAGCAAAGAGCTCAGCTCTCAATGCAACATCTACAATGTTTTTTTTTATATCTTACATGACAAGCCAAAGTAAGATCGTTGTCTTTGATTGGTCATCTGCTCACAGTACAGCTGAGCATGCTCACCAAGTACAATGCATAGACTACACACAAAGTCAATGCAAAGACATTTACATTTAGTCATTTAGCTGACGCTTTTATCCAAAGCGACTTACAGAGAAGGGAACAATCAAGGTACAGTGTGATAAGAAAGCGTTAGTGCAACAATAAGTGCTATGATGATTCTTAAAGGGGTAGCTTTCTCATGTCCAGTTGTCCAAAGACACAAATTCACATTCAAATGTGCCGGCTGATGTGAATGACACAAATTGGCCAACGTGAATACGGGTTGCCAAATTGAAAATATCTTTAGGTGGAACATTTACAGAGTGTAGTACAGGAAGGGAGAACCAAGCGGGGCGAAGTGAGATGCTGCTTGCCAGGGACCAGGAGTCTGAGCTTCAGGAGGAATAAACACTCAGTCACAGCAGATTCTGCTCTGATCTGGAGCCGTTTACTGGTGGGAGGAGAGCTCAGAGATTATTTTTTGGGATTAAAAAGTGGATTTATCTTCACTCTCAGTGCAGACAGTCACTGTTGTTACTGAAGCTGTCTGCGAGCGCCCAGAGCTCCATGACACTATTTTATATTCATAAAGAGACTGGACTGTCACTGTAAAGTAACTACATGGTGTCACGACATGGCTCTGAGGCCACGACCATGGATTGAAGTTCTCCATCGCTGCAACGGATTTCCTTCATTTGGAGGTTTGACCCAGTGACATTATAAAGAATGAACAGAGCCTGAGTGATGTCACCCATAGGTTTCCTATGCCGCTGTCATGTTGGATGTACTGTTTCTTCTGCCTCCCGGCTAATCTAAATATCTGCAAAAACATGGATCATCAGAGAACCTGAGGCGGACCGAATGATGCCTGGGTGTTTTAACAAGCCATCTGTAATGGCACCTACCTGTCAATCAAAGCTAAATGAAATTAGCCAAAACTGTTTTTTTGTACCAGGCTGTAAACATGTTTATTTCTGCTGTGAAGTTGGACTCACTTCCGGAGCCTGTCTCCAGCAGCTGCTTTTTTAGATCTGGTTCAACTTGTCCACACGTCGCTGCCTTTTTTAGCGGACACTGCTGCATCCCTGATTAGGTTATATTCCCGTTTTACACTGTAAAAAAGGGACATGACATGACTCCGGTCTCTTAAAAGAGAGAGAGAGAGATGTCAGTCAAAACATTTTTTTTTGGTTTTAATCAACCATGCAGGACACAAAAAAAAAACACAGGCTGAAGAAAAAACAAGTCATTAATATCTAATGAAGAAAATAACAGCAAACCTGAACAGAACTAAGGATCAGATGAAATGTGTTTGTCAGTAAATTAAGAAGCAAAAATTTGTGTATGCACGAGTGCAACGTGTAGCGAGCAAGATGTAGATGACAGCAGAGAAGAGAGAGCGTCACTGGGCCCGGGTGCTTCTAACTAGAGCCCTGGTTGATGCGAACTCTGTTCAGAAATCAAGAGTTGTTTGCTTGTCGTCTTGCACATAGACCAAACAAAGTATGAATTCAACCATCATGACAGTTTTCTACTGCATCGAACAAATGATGTGTTTCAGAGCACGGTGCTGCTCCATAACTCACTCTTCTGGTGGCTGACTGACAAAGAAACCCAAAAAGTCAATGTCAATCAAAACTCGTGTCTATGTTTTCAGACATATTGATACTTAAGAGCTCCTGAATTCTCCAGAAGTGCCTCCGGCTGTCCTGCATAACCTTCATCACCTGACCAGCTCCAGCTCTTCAGTGTAAAAGTCATTTTCCCAGCAGATATTTGGACTTGCCACAGGCGCCAACTAATAACATCAATGGTAGCGCTGTTCAATTCAGGTGTCACATGAAGTCATGACAGTGTGACAGTAAACCAGCAACAGCTAAATGGAGTCATCAGCCGTCATTTCTTAATCATTTATACCTGACTTTCCCACTGTGACATGTCAGAATGTCTTCTTCTGTGAAGAGGCAGAATTGCTTGGTCCTCCATCAAGTTTGTCAAGTTTCTGTCATTCTCACTGTTATTTTCTGAAAGTCAATCTGCTACCTGCTCCATGTCTTTAGATTCCCGCCTTCACCTACTGAAAGTAAATTCACAAATCACCATCCTCACCCAAAACAAACTCTCTTTATTCTGTCCTAACATGAAAACAGTACAGTCTGGTGTGTTGCACACACGTCCATCTGTTTGCAGAGCTGGACCGATGGCGATGTGAAGTCTGTTAACACCCATCACACACTTCAGTGTGAGCACTCTTCAGAAAATGACTGGCTGCCCTTCTTCCCACTCAGACTGTCAGCTGTAATGACATTTAACCGTCCAGCTGAATGGGACTGTGTGTGTGTCTCCATGCAGGTATGATGTGTGTGTGTGTATAGCATCCATTTGTGGATACAGTGGCAGCATTTTCAAATATTTATTATATGTAAGTCCATTCTTACATGTGGGAACATATATTAAGTGGTTCTTGACCTTTCAGGCTGGTAGAAATGAAAGCAGCAGCCTATTCACGTCTCTTTTCATTGTGTCAGCCAGATTGTGTCTTTCTCCTTTTTATTGTTACTTGACATTTGGCTGATTCACTCTTTAGAGGTCAGGTCATGAGTGGCCTCAGTGTTCACTGTGAATGTCTGAGCCGCTCAAAAGATCATTTTATTCATTTCTTTTCAACTCTTTTTTTTTTTGCAGTATCATTTTTTATAATAAAAAAAAATGACACCAAATCACAGCTGCTATCAAATGTGCTGTTTAACCTAAGGTATGTGTTGTAAAGGGGCTGCTCTTGGTCCTGTTAATGTTTCCATCCAAATGTGCGGCAAATTCTAACAGAATTAGCCAGCGTTCTCAGGAATCTTCTGATGTGCCAGCCTTCAGCTACCACCACCTGCTGGAGGCACAATAAACTCCTTCAAACTCTATTGGCCTCTATTGGTTCTGAAGCGCCGCTTTGAAGCTGAAAATATGCTGCACTGGCCGCCGCCATGTTGGCTGTACTGCCTCCTCCGCCTCCCGGCTAATCTAAAAATTGGCAAAGATGTAGAACATCGGCAGGCCAAATGATGCCTGGGTGATCCAATAGGCTGTCTGTAACGGCGTCTACCTGTCAATCACTTTTAAACATTAAGCCTTACTATCAAGCAGGACATCTCCTAAGTGGAATGCAGCCATCATTAATACACCTGAGTGCAGTGAGTTCCTGCTGACATGTCAAAATGTCTGCTCGTCATCCAAATTTGAACATATTGAAGTAAAATATCACAACTTGAACTGTAAATATAGCCAGAGTTTACCTGTTGTATATTTAACACTTTGTTGGCAGTTTTAAGGACAACTTCCTGTTTATGAACTGAAAAAAATGTTTGACAGAGGCTGCTTGAACGCATCACTAGTTATGACCTCTGTGAGGTTAGAACATGTTATTAGAGGAGGTGGAGGTGGAGGAGGTGGAGGAGGAAATGCACCTGGGGCCCTAATGTTCTCTGATGGATTAACCTCTGTGGCCCATGTGCTTCAAGATCCAGTCCCACAAATGGGACACAGCAGTCAGCATCTACTGATTATTTTCTTTGCTTATTTTTCTGTGGCTGAAGTTGAAGTTTGGTTGTATGAGCTACTAACACGGCAAGGTCAAGTAGTTACACTACGCTCACTATAGTGTACACATAAATAGATTTTAATTTTTCTTTAGGTCTGCCTTTTTTGTGTCTAAAACACATTTTCAATAACACTCGAAGTCTATGTCTATGAAGTCTATGAAGATATCCATTCATAATGCTTCATGACTACACACATAAACCCACATAATGCTTTCTGATGCTCTATATGAACAGTCAAAACATTATAGATGTGACTTATAATGAATTATAACATGGATGCTCTTGAGGTTGACTGATGGAGCTTATAACACATTATGATTACCTATACACACACCTCTGACCCTGTCCACACAGTGCTTTGCTCTAGGTACCGACTATGATTAAGTACCTCAAACAACCTCACTTGAAAAAACCTGAATTATTCTTTTAAAGTGAAATATTAAAATGACAGCAACAGCTAATAAAAGAACAAAAGACAAAAAGCAAATAATCGTTTAACAGCATGTACTGATGATTTTATCTCCCAACTCTCAACACGGCCAAAACCAAAACATACTTGGTCCAACTTGGTTTGATCAATTGTACACCCTAAAGATTAGATGTATGTACTAATACCAATATTAACTGACAACAACAAATACACTTTTAAATAAACATAATGGAGATTTCAAACCTAATGTGTGTCCACACCTTCAGTGAACACATTTCATGAGCTCTTTGCTCAAGGAGTCATACTCTTGATGATGAAGGTTGTTGAAGTTGCTTTGGATGGACACCTGCAGTGCAGAGTATTCTTTTATGACACCATTAACATAATGCTGGTCATTAATATGTAAGACTCCAAGACGCATGTAGCAAGCAATAAATCAAAAAGCGACCTTGAGAGGTTGAGCTGTTGAGACTCGTTCCTTTGGTGCACTTCAAAACACTTCACAGGGTCTGAGCTGCCTACCTGGAGCTCCTCTACCTTTGAGATTTCGTACACGTCTTTTTGCACAGCATCAGATGTTCACTTTTGGGAAGTGCTTCTCCATTACTTTTTAATAAGTTTCTTTCCAATGAGGCTTTATTATTTGGTTTGCCCTGTAGTTGTCCTACAAATGACATTCTTTGATTCGGAAATATTAGATATCAAACTAAAGACCAAAACTCTGTTAGGGGTCAGTATCTAAAGCTGAGCAGTCAGTCAGTTGGAAATTGATTTCATATAAAAATAAACTAAAATATGATACTTTTGACACATCTGGTACTAGAGTTGAGCCGGATACTTGGCTGAAACGAGTATCCGGTACGGATAAAGCACTTTTGCCGAATGCAAGTATTATACGAGTAATACGAGTCAATATCTGCGCTCGGATAGAATGAAAATCCTCATTGGGTAGCTGACTGTGTCTGCGTTCTGTGATAGGCTAGTCACAGCGCCCCTCTCCTACACACATACAGATGTATTGTGTTGCTGTGTCCCGCTCTGCACATTCACACACAGAACGGCTCTCTGTCTCTCCCTCAGTCACTCAGGTTCGCGGGTCTTTTCCGTTAACGTTTAGGGTTTCTTCAGCTTCAGGTTTGTTTTTATTCCGGTTTGTACTTATTAACCAGTAGAGTTCCGCTAAACGTGGGTTCGTTCAGACGTGGTAGAATGCGACTCGCGTTGTGTCTCTGCCTCTCATAGACTTGTTTTGTTTTTCTTTTTTAAGCCGTCAGCTGGCTCTAGTGTTACCACCCGTCCCGTTTTTCCCAGAATTGTTCTCTTTTTTCATCAGCTGTCCCGGGACACAATTTGTCCCGTTTTGGGGGGAAAATGTAAAAACTTTATTTGGTTTCCTTCGTTCTGTAGTCCAGAAAGGTTCCCATGCTTCTGTAGCTATTTAACCGCGTGGGGACGGATTGGGCGAATCCGCCTAATTCGCCTCGTAAGTTTTACATATTTGTGAATATCTCTGAAACGGTTTATGATAGAGAGATGTGGTTTGTTTCACCGTTTTCCTGAGATTCCGCTGAAGACGGAGATATGTGTCTGAGGCTTGTGTCTGTCCGACACTTCCTTGTTGTTCTATTCCACCGTGTAAAAGACCAATCGAAAAATAAATGTTCGGCAGACTGAAAGCGCAGTCAACGAATGGACAAATGTTACTGGGCGGGATATTTTCTTTTTCAACCAATTAGTGGATGTATCTATGACGTATTCTAGCCAAAACTGACAAATCTACTTTTCGTTTTTGAAATTCTTGTAGATTTTCCACTCATGCTTCCCTTATAAGCACATTACATGAATGCTTATGATAGCCTAGATGAATCTATAGATACCAAACACATGATGTTCCATATACATTAAGTATTGTTTATAAGCCCAAATGTTAAAGAAGTAAAAACGAGCTGAAAATGGCTTCGTCCCCAGAGGGTTAAACTCATCAAACCCTTACTTTGCATCTGTCTCCTATGTCCGGATTTCATGTTCATTGGTCAGTCTGAACTAGTAATAATGGCCCAAAATAACTAATTAATAATAACTAACTAATTAATTAAGCTACACACACACACGCACTCTCTCTCTCTCCCTCTCCTTCTCTCTGTCGGTCGTCAGAGTTTTTCTTTTTTTTTTTTAAACCGTCAGCTGGCTCTAACCAGTTTTTTTGACTTCACGCACTGACTTAGGTAGTAGTGGTATAAATAATATTACAAATTAAGCTACACACACAAACTCTCTGTTGAGTTATGTTGAGTATGAAAACTCTTGTTCATTACATTTTACTTCATAATTGCAACCGCATGTGTTGTATTTATTGTTGCAAAACTTATTCTGTAAATAGTTTGTTTGCTATCGTGATCAAAACCATTGATCTGGAGCTCAATGCTGATGCTGTCCTGTAAATAGTTTTCTAATCAGCAATAAATATAACAATCAACCCATATCAATTGCATGCTTAAAATAACATACTGGTTAAAGCCCCGGCCATTTCAAGACAACCGACCCACTTCCGGGTTAAATCCCGCCCACGTCTGTGTTAGGCCCCGCCCACTCCGAGTACAGATACAGATGATTCATATGATTAACAGATACAGGTAATGCTGTACTAGCTCATCCCTATCTGGTACACATTTGATTGTGTTGCTCATTGGTCCAAACAGTGGACTACATCCTTCAGAAACACCTGATCTGTCATTCACTTTGTAATTTTGGAAAAGTTTGTAGATTCTAACTCTCTGACCTGTTCAATGTCACGAGAACAGCATGCGTTAATGAAGAACTGATCCAGGAGTCCAGGATCATCAGATTCATGCTGATCTTTAGTGATTTGACCTGGTAAAATAGTTTCAAAAAACCAACACAGGCCCAGAGACCAACAGTTAAACATTAGAGGTTAGAGCTTTAGGAACACATTTCTAAATTCAGTGTTTTATTTATTTATTTATTTTCTACCACTGCCATTTGCAGTTTTTCATTCCCTGTGGATTTTTAACATTTCCCCCTGACCTTTCCAAAATGACCAGGAAATGGGAGGTGTGTTCATTTCCCATTTCTCATTGATGATTCTTCCTCCAAATTATCATTTGACCTTCAGTGCTGTCTGATTTTCTCATCACAGCTCGGAAAGGAAGCTCGAGCGCAGTCGACACACATGAAGTTGAAAGACTGGATTCTGAGTATTTACTCAAATGAAACAAATGGAATGGGTGTAAAAATGTCCTTATGTAAAAAAAGAAGAAAGAAGACTGGTTAGTCCCTTACTAGTATTATTAATACACATAACAGATTTTACAAACTGATTGAACTTTAAAGCAACGTTGTGTAACTTCTCTACCCTTAAATAACACATTTTAAATCATGTTCACAGTACCCTGACTTGTAATGTAAATGGTGTCCCACTCTGTGACCTGTACGTCTGTTCTCACACTACAATCACCCATGAGAGTCACACACTACCAATTATTTGACTGATTTTGGTGAAACTGGATCATATTTTATGGACAAAATGCTTTCTGGTTTTCCCTCTGATGTCCTCCGGCTGCTCTGCCTCAACTCTTTCCTGAGTTCCCTGATGGACTGTAAAGTAAACTTCTACAAGCTATAGCTGCTGTTAGCTAATGTTAGCTCCAGTGGAGTGTGGTGAAGGTATCTGTAGCACAGGTGTTTTGGACCACCGGGAAAAGGAGGTTTTTAAGGCCAGAACGTGTACGTATACTGATGGGGAGAGTAGCTAGTGTCGTGCCAGAACCAGAGCTGGGCAAGCAGGCAATGTAACCAGGCTCAGCAGTCTCTATGGACATAATGACAGAGGCAAAGAGGATGTTGACGGAGGAAGCTAAGAAGAGAAAAAGATAGAGTCACCAAGCAAGAAGTCACCAGACAAAGGTTCAAATGTAAATCTGGGACTGAAGTTTAGTTGTTGGTAAGACCTTGATGAAATAAAAGACAGATGCAGAGCTGGACTTCTTGCTGTTGGACTAGTAAGTAATATTAGCTGGCTGCTATGTCTTGTGTTGTTGACCTTGTTTGGCTGTTAAATCGCAAAAGTTATGATTTCTACACAATGTCTTAAATGATCCAATGTAATTTTTCACCTTTTTCACCACCTATCACCTTTCTTCATGTTAGCATTTTTTCCAGAAGATGATTTTAATGAACACACAGAACAGTCTCAGATAAGGCATTTTATAGCAGTCGATTACTGGGAGCTGATACGTAGTTCTGCAGGCTCTTTTCTTTCTTTGGATGTTCGACATTTGTTCAACATTGCGGCCCTTTAATGGACATGAAAACAAGTTCAGTCAATATGATGCAGTCACTATGATAACATTGCTGTTGGTGTGGCACAAAAGCCTTTTTAAGAAAGACGGTTACATTTGTTTCCATTTTTGCATGAAGATCAACTGATCCTTGTCCTGTTGTAAACAGGAACTGTTGGGTGTGGTCTCTTGTAATCTCTTGTAATCACATTCAACTGTATAAATAGTGGACAAAGCAAGAAGCAACCATGAAATGCAGAACAAGCAGGATTATCTGCCTCGGGTTTGGTTGCTCTTTGAATCTTAAGCAGCCTCTAAACAAGTGCACATGACAGGCTTCCAGTTAGTCCTCCATATTAAACGTGCTGTAATCACATTCATCTGCCTTTGTAGTCACCAGAGTGTAGACACTGCATACATCATTTTATACTGTATCCATTAAAGACGGCCTCTCCAGTTGGCGATTCAACTCATGACTCACAGAAGTCAGATAGAGATCAGATGACTCAGATTTCAAAAGTAAGACACTGAACAACATGTCGTAATCTTTGGCTTCACACACTCAAACACTTTATCAAAACAGATTCAGTTTAAGGTGCCCTGGACAAAATCCACACAATATGTGTAAAAAAAAATGTAAGACAGACTACTTTCTGATTTAAAATCACTGCTTTTAGCTGCTAGATCTACCTTGAGATGCAATATCAGCTGTATTAGCTTTATCTTGTCCTTTACAGTCACTATAATTGTGATTCCTTTATACCCTGATTCATGACTTTACATATAGAGACCATACTCTTTATGATAATATTTACAAAGACTTAAGAATTCCCACTATGAGCAAGCACATGGCAACACTGGCAAGGAAAAACTTCCTTTAAGAGGCCAAAACCTCAAGCAGAACCAAGTTCATTGGTGGGTGTCCATCTGCAATGACCAGTGACCTGTGGCATAAGGGAGTATGACTAATAGTAGCAGTAATAACAATAATAATAATAAAATCAGAGGTATTTGTAGTAAGCAGCAAGTGTAACCACAATCCCTGATCTACGCCTATCCACGATCCATGAGAACCTTGTGATTGGGTCTAAGAGACAGGTTGATGGCTTAGATGGAGAAATCATTAATGTTATAATATGATTTACAGAGACCCACCAGTTCCCACCATGAACAAGCACTTGGCGTCAGTGGCAAGGAAAAACAGGCAGAAACCTTGAGCAGAACCCGGCTCATGGTGGGTGAACATCTGCCACAACCTCAGCTTATCCTGAGTGAGTGTCACATGCCCAAATGGCCAGAAGGACAATTGAGGAAAACACTACAAAGGTAGCATCGATCGAGTTTATTAAACAATGTACAAAATTTAAACACTTGACTATTTAATAATCGCAATCAAAATCCAACCAACCAACTCTAAATAAATAAACTGAACAAACTTCCTGACTTTTATACACATCTTAATAGTCGCATGACTAATTAGATTATACCACTGACACCTGACAACTGACATTTTCTTACATATTCATATACATAATGATAAACCATAAACATTTACATAAATCACATATAAAACACTTATTTACAAACCCATATAACATGAATAAACACCCCAACACCCACTTCCTCCCATCCTCCCTGAACTATTCTTAAGGTGTGCAATTTTTTAACTCGCTTGCAGCATTGTAGACTCCACAATTACCATAGGTTATACTTTAAGTCTGTGTGTATGTGTATGTGTACAGGTAAACGACGAGGCGGACCGACTCTACGTGAATACTATGCAAATGTTCTATTAGATCAGTACAGATATATCAGGTAACAGCGACCCTGTAGTTACATTCGTATGAGTCTAATTTATAGAAACAGTCATTGCTGTTTAATTAGGCAGATCCATCATGGACACTTGGACTTCCATTTGGCAACTGATGAACTTCAAATGTCTGCGAGCTGCTTCCTGTGTTGAGATGTGATCAGGAGTGCTTGATGCCCCCTGTGACCAACTCGTCACGACCAGCACCATCTCGTATTCTGGTCAGCAGTCAAGAAACATCCCTGGCGTTATCACATTCCTCTGTGAATACACACAAACACACACCCAAATGCATGCATGCAAGCAATGTGCACACATCTCCCCGGCAACTGTCGAGGACTACTCTCCTCTCTCTTGTTCTGCCTCCTATAATATATTTTCAGGCTGTTGTGTCTGCACCCACAGGAATCATGTAATAACAGCTTGTCAAGGCTTTTTGTGCCAGGAAATATTTGCATATTCAAATGTGTTGAGGAGTGAAGCTTGCCATGGCTGATTCTCCAATGTACAAATTCACATAGTGGGATTGTGTTCATGTTCTGCACAGCTAATGGACGAATCAGGCTAATTGTTTTCAGCTTTTTTCCTGGTCTTCACAATAAAATAAAATGGAGTGAGCTCGCCTGAATTAGTGTTTCTCACCTGCATGTTTATTCTTGTGTTTGTGCATGTCTGTATTCTCTCATACCCACACACACATTTCTGGTTTATTCCCTGGCAAGAGACACTATCAGCCTACAAATAAAAGATAATGGAGGCCAAGTAAACACTGGGTGCACTGAGACCATTCTAACTCTGCAGCTTTATTACATCCACACACACAGATGTAGAGATTTCCTTTAAGGACGTCTCGAATCACACCAAAAACATATTTTACCACTTAGCCTCAGTGGTTTCCAGTCATGCAGATACTTCCATTTTTATTTTTTTATTTTTTTTGCAGTTTAAGGCTTTAAGATAACCGTCTCAGAGAGTTCTGCGAGCTTCCACAGTTCAATGGAGCTGAATGGAATTCTATTTTAAAGTCACTTCAGAGACAATGTTCCAGTTATTCAGAATAATATACAAACCTTGCTAAACACTTTGAGAATAAATGGGACGTCACTTCTAGAATCACAAGCTCCTGTCGAGTTTCTCAAATATAACTGAAGCGCCGCATGCTGAATTTAATTCAGTCTGTTGAGGTGAAGGCAGAAATCTCAGCAGCAGATATGACGAAACCAAACTATGTACATGGCTAGATACCACAAGAAGTCATTTCTTTTTGAAATGTGTGCCGGCTGACCCTTTAAACAAACCAACTGTGTAATAAATATATGATCAAACATAAAACAATTTCTGTCTCACTTTGGACAAACATACAACTATACAGACTGTACAGGTGTTAGCTGTAACTGCAGCATCATCAACTTTGAATGTAATTATGCTGCCAATAAAATTCACTTCATGTTCAGCCTGAAAACACCATTAGAGGTTTTGTGTTGCTGACATGTTCTCCTCCCAACTCAAAAACTACAGCTTGGTCAGTAACCGTACTCTTCAAACTAGCCCAGTGTAAGTAGTCCTACATCAGTTTTGCACATGCAGGGCTCCAAGTTAGTGAAGTTACCAATTATAATTATGTGACATCCAGTTATACTTTCAAAATAAAGCTTGCTGAAGAAAATTGACTTTAAATGGCCACAGTTTTGTTACATTTAGGTACAAAAACTACTTGGTTAGGTTTAGGAAAGGATTATGGTTTGGGTTCAGATACATTACATCAGAGAGAAAAGAGACGCCTCATCAAGGTCAGCAGCAGGTCCTGAGTCAGTTGACTCTAATGGGAGAAGTGAACGTGAGCACAGATAATTTCACCCTTTAGTCAGTGAACAAAATATTGAACTTGTTTTTCACAAGCCATATATCTCCTGAAAATTCAGTCTGTTTCACCAAAAATGATCAACAACAACAACAAGAAGTTTCTGAACCATCTTTGGTACAACACAATCTGTTTCACTACACTTCCAAACGGGGACTGGAAGATCAGGGGCAAGGAGACCACGCCACTTGGGAGACAGGAAGTCTTATCGTTATCTTCTGTTATACAGCATCTTTGGTAACATTACGTAACGTTAGTAAAATATAGGTAATTGTTGACTTTGGGTTTCACACAGGACGCGAACGTGGGTGAAAGTCCTGTTTGTTGTTGTTTGTTTGAGCCATCCATTCACCCCACCCACCTTCACGTGAAGACTTTCTCATTCTTCACGCTACATTGCCTGACCTCAATAGCACATTAAAACATTATGCCGGATGAGCACATCCAGAAATGACACTAAATGGTACCTACAGCATCATAGTTTGAAGCGTGGGGCCACTGACTAAGCAGCTGTATCTGACGGGTTGGATGTCAGAAAGGGTGGGTAACCAGCTCTGCCTTTGCCTCATGGACCAACATTCAATTGTCACCCAACACGAACAAGTTACAGGTTGTTTTAAGTGCTGTGAATGAATACTGTTGTCTTACTGCCCACATACTTCTGGCTGTTTTCTATGATTTAAGTCGGGGTTCCTTATAGTGTATGCAGTGTATCTATTTTAGACCAAATTTAAATAGTGGATCATTATATGAGGAGCCCAGCGTGACAGTGTAACCCTGGTGGGCCGGCTGCTTCAGAGAGTTAGTTATGGCCTGTCAGGTCTTTGGAAGCTGCTTTAAATGGACTTGTCAATGAGAAAACACATAAACATTTATATTGCTTAAGGCTGAAATATGGGAAGCAATGAGCCTTTCATAAACCCAATTGCTCTGCTAGTGTTGAGTCATCACACACATTAATGACAATTTCAATACCTTCATTAGCACAAGCGCGCACACACACACATACAATGACAATGTGTGCAATAGCAGCAGTTCTAATATTTCTAGCCTAATTGTAATGGGCGATGTGACTTGTGGCTGTTTAGAGCTATCGACTGGAGCTAAAGACACACTGTTTGTTTAAGTCATCATTAACGCAACCTTCAATAAGGGTCACTGGCCGCAAGTGTAACACTGATTAGTCTGTGTGTGTGTGTGTGTGTGTGTGTGTGTGTGTGTGTGTGTGTGTGTGTGTGTGTCAAACAGTATAAAGTATGAGTGTGTGTGTGGAAAAGCACTTAAAGCACATGAGTTTTGCCTATTGGTGTTACATAAGAGTTTTCAGATTGCTTTCTAAAAGTTCCCCTGTCATGCTGACACACCAAAACTGAAGCTAAACAGCTAACATTAGCATAACATTAGCACCACTATCTGATACGAAAGGATGGATGGATAAACATTTGTGACAGACATGACCGGAAACTTCAGCAGGTCAAACCTCAAATCTGTCATCCCCACATCCCCAAAAATAGACAAATGTCTTTATGTTTGGAGGGCAAACACACAGATATAAAAGAGCCGTTTGAACGAGTGTTGGATGGGTTGACGCGGATGTCCTGAGTGAAGGAGACAAATGTCAATCATCTGCGGCACAGCCGGCTTGTATTACCATCAGAACATTACATGCATGGTGCACACGTGTCCTGTATTAAAATGGGATAATGTCACACTGGGTATGATTGATGGGATGCTGTGTATTGGATTACATATATAGGCTACTGTAAAACTGATCAATACCTGAGTGGTTTTACATGGAAGACCTTGACCTAAATTGATCCAGGGGCATTTTTTTTTTTTATCAGGTTCCACTCACATTGCATTAATGTTTAATCATTATTCAAGACAACACTGGGCACACAGCAGGATTTTAGTAGCTTCAAACACAGCAGCTTTTATCATAGAAAGACCACTAAAGCTCTTAAAAACCCAAATATCTGTATTCAGTCATTCAAACAGGTCTGGTGTTGTCCTTGTCTATTTCTACTGGTTGAAGAAACCAACCAATGTCGATGATGGGAATAAAAATAGGGACGTCATCTTCCCATGTCTAGCTGTAGCTTTGCTACATCCACAAAATGTTGCATAGATCTCATCGTCAGTGAGGATTTCGGCGGTCATAGACTTTCAATGTTAATTCTTAAGTCAACAAATTTCTTAGATAGATGTGAATAACATGAAGTTTATCTCACCATACAACCACAACTTGAGTTTGGTTTATTGGCTGGCTCTTAACAGTAACAGTAACCATCAGCCTCAGCGGTCATTGTTACGTCGACAGCATCACCGTTTACTTAAAGTGAGCGAGTTTCTATGATGTGTAGTCTTGACTGTAGCTTCACTCTGCCCTTAGTGGCAGCTGACCATCTTTGATGAGATGTTTCATACAATGATAGTTACATCTCTCATTCAGTTTTTGCTTTCAGATTGTTACACTTTGATGATTTAACCAGTAATGTTACATGATTATCTAATCCTCAGAAGTGCTTTAACTGTCAGTTACCTACTGTATATATGTCTGTGTAAGAAATGAATGCAACATCTGGAACCCTGGACGCCAAGAGGTTAAATTGTGCCAAGGCTGTTTGGACCTCAGCCATATGTCATCATGGGCATCATGAGCTGGGCACCAATTTTCCTTGCCGAGGGTAGTGGAGGAATGGCCTGCCTTACACTGCCTCTGATAGGCTAGTACTTGTTTCCTTTGTTAGCTGGGTTTAGGCATGAGTAGTTAGAGTTAAAGTAAGAATATCAGATTATTCAGAGGCAGAGTAGAGCTGTTCATTCTATCACTATCTGAGAAACTGTGCTTTTCCTTGGCAAAATAAAAAAACTCCATGAGAGTGGAGGGCAGCCAAGTTGGCGACGGCCATCGCCACAGATTTTGAGCTCCAAAGCGACTCTTCATAAACCTGTGGGTGACGTCATACATGCGCTGTCCATTCTTTATACTGTCAGTGGGCCAGACGACATATGGGCTGATGGAACTCCTCGTAAGTGCACATCATTTTGCAAGACAGGACAAGGTGTAGTTACAACTCTGGCAAGGAAAGCACTGATTGACATTTAAAACACTGAGCTGCACATCATCTCTCAGTAAATAATAACCATCAAGTGATGAGCCAAGCCATAGTATAAATAGTATTTCATATTTAAACATGTCTAATATTGTGAGGACTGGACTAATTGCCACACAGCACTCACACACAGATTTGATTGTCATCAGCTGTAGTTTTGATTGATAGTTTTGGTGATTAGCATTTTAGTGTTCGGAACAGAGGGTTGTCTCACTTTGTTAGAATTTTTTAGAGTTTGTCAAATGATATCAATCAGATTTTGTAGTCTATGCACGCACACACGTGCACATGGCAACCCTGAAACAACAGAGCGGCCCTCCTCCCACGCACACACACACACACACACACACACACACACACATAACAAATCCCAATTTAACCCCTGTGGATGCCTGAAATAACTCCTTACATCATCTAAAAGCTTCCTGTGCCATGTCCTCAATCTGGCTGTGCAGTTTTCTGCCCCATGAACTCCACAACCCTGATCTTTCTTTCAGCCTCTTTGCTTTCTCCATCATTATTCTTCTCCTCTGCATGTCCCAGTTCTCTCTCCATTGCTCTGCTCTCCTTTCCTCCATCTCCTCCTCCCTCCCTCCTTCTGTCGCCTCAGGAAGAATTCAGCACCAACTGACAGTCTGATTTAGTTCCAATACCAACCTCCCATCTCTCTTTCTCTCTCTCTGTCTCTCCCTCTCTATTTCTCTCTAGAGAGAGGGTGTCGCACATAAATCTCCTCCGTAGCCATCTATTACCTTCTACATTCGAGCCCTGACCTAATTCCTCCCCGTCTCCAATGTGTCAGTAGGTCCAGGATATAGTGGTGCCAATGTAGTCTGTCTCAGTCTCTAATCCAGACTAAGTCTCTTCTGTGTTTTATGGTTAATAACTTTACTAACACTATCTCATATTACCTCACACCACTAATGTAATATGACAAATTGCCCATATATAGTTCATTTCCCTAATCGTCCCTTTTTATTCAGTGTGTGTGTGTGTGTGACATGATGACAATATATATATCTCTTTCACTCTTATTGAAAATTATTGCATCAGTACTTTAGCAGCATGATAAAAGAGACAACTTTAGCCATTTTTAACCGGTCATTATCATTCCTCATGAGATCACGATTTATTTTCAGTCTCATTCCTAAACTTTACTGCCCTCCGTTTGGCTCTAAAGCCACATTTACCTCCAGTGTTAGTCCCTGATAAGAATCTACCTCCATCATTGAATCACCAGCACCGGCACAGCCCGATATATTGAGACTGAAGAAGTGTTACAACCTCCGGTCCCCTGGAAGCAACTCACTTGGGGCCCTGAAACAGTAAATATTGCCAGCCCTGAAGGCCCACACCTGGATATCAGTCTTTTCTCACCTATTTGGCCCCCCGGCATGAAGGTGCTGATGACTTCTCATGTGATGACTTTTACTGCACTTCTGAGGCCGCCAATTCTAGTTAATTAGACAATTAATTTTAATTAAGGAGTCGTCGTCATTTAATCAGAAAAGCTTGGTGGCTCCGTAGTTAACATTGTCCCTTCACAGGATAAAGACGTGCAGGTCAGCCGGAGTAAAACATTTAATTTAAGACATAAAGAGGAGAAAACACAAACAGGCAAATCATCAAAAAAACACCACAACAAAAGATCAACAGACAGAGGAGACGAGTGAGGGAAAATACAGGAAATAAAAAGGGCTGACATAAAAAGTACAGGTTTATATGAGCCAATTCTGAGTATGGAGACAGTAGTACGGCATTTCGGGATTTTTTATGGGGCCATAATGGCTAAATTAAACTGGGCACGAGTGCAACACATCCTGGGTGCGCCTTAGCTGCTGATGCTAATCACGGCTGTTCTGGCCAATGTTTCCGGAATTGCCACGAATGTGTATTTTTGACGGACACTGCAAGTAAGAATCCAGCCCATTTTCAAAGTAAGACACCTGCAAACTTCAAATTGATATCTACTTGTAAAAGCACATAAACCACGAAAAATGACCAAATCTGAGCAAGTTAACAAAATCTGTCGGGCAAAACGCTCTGGTTCTGACACACTCGTGATGGGGTTTGAAGTTACAGGAGAAGAAGTACCGAACAAAACAGCAGCAGCGTGACGCAAAACCTGCCTGGTGGGGTGCCGACAGTGCCTTGGGGAATACAGCTGTTGCGTAACGCGTGCACGTAAGGTGTGAGTGGATGAGCGAGAGAGCAATTAAACTGGCTAGCAGCAGCCCTGGGTGCTGACATAAGAGTGCAGAGACGTGGAGAATTTGCATTTGTGGATATAAATTTATCCATCAACGTATAAAAAAATGACAATGTGCTGAAAGGAGTTTGTTGTGTTCATATAAAATAAAAGTGAAAACTCATTAATGAAACTGAAAACATGGGAGAAAGTTTGTGTCACATCACAGTGACAAAACATGATAAATCCATTCTTTATAACGACAACAAAACGGAGATCTACAGCAATGCCCACATATTTTTTTAATAAAGCAATAGACTTTTTTCACAACAGCCATTTTGACATGAAATAGTAGAGTCAACACAGGTGTTACTAATATTCATAATTAAGGTGCAATACAAGTCTCCAGGAAATTTCCCATCCAGGAAATTGTCCAAAACATAGCTTACATGGAACCCGAATTTGTAGTTTTTATGCATGAATGTGTTATTGGTGAGCTTTAAAGCTGATGTGAGGTGGATTTTGTTTGCTTACCAGTGCCAGGCTAGCTGTTTCCCTTTGTTTCCAGTCTTTATGCTATGCTAAGCTAAGTGTCTGCTGGCTCTAGCTTCATATGTATTGTACAGACATGAGAGTGGTATCAAACTTATTATCTAACCCAAAAAAACTACAAGCAATTGAACCCACCTGCCAGAAGTGGATGAACAGATGTTTCTCACCAGGTTTCATGTCTTTGTCTTTAACTTCATCTTGAAGTTATAAAAGCTATTTTTAAGATCAGGGTATTTCACACTGAAATGGATTTTGAAAAATGTCAGGCTTACAAAGTTGAATTCTACAACAGGTCCATCTCGGTTTAGTCTGCACAAAAACAGAGGGAGAGTCACATGTGGATGGACGGACGAGTTGTCAGATCTTCAGAGGGGCTCCATTCATCCTCTCAAATGTTCTCCTTTCAGATGGGCAATTACATCCAAAGTATCCTTCAAAAGGATTCCATCAGAAGCAAAAGCCAGAAGGGACTAAAGAGAAATGAAATGATCCGTCTCGGGGTGCAGTCACACTGTTTGTGCAAACTGGACTCAGTGTGCTCAGCAATAAAAGTTTGTCCCGAAGGTGATCTGTAACATTCTGGCAAATAAACATGATGGACGGGTTCAAGTGAAATGCACACAGCGACATTAATTGTTTTCAGAGAGAGGACTGCAGTGACGAGCCGCTGTGCTTTCAAATCCAACGAACCAACAAGATCCATATTTTACAATTGTCTTCGACAAAAACGAAAAGACTAAAACTAAAAGTTCTGCGTGCAAAATTAAAAGTACCGAAGTATGATCAGCGAAATGTAGAAATATAAAAATAAAAGCACTTGAGGATGACCCAGTTCAGTGTTATATTTGGCAACTGTGGCTCAGGAGGTAGACCGGTCATCAGCTAATCACAGGATCGTCGGTTTGATCCCCGGCTCCTTCAGTCTGCATGTCGAAGAGTCCTTGGGCAAGATACTGAACCCCAAATTGCTCCTCAAGGCTGTGCCATGGGTGTGTGAGTGTGTGTGAATGTGATTAGCTCCCTTCTGATGAGCAGTTGGCACCATGCATGGTAGCCAGTGCAGTCAGTGTATGAATGGGTGAATATGTTATGATGTGTTAAAGTGCCTTCAGGGGTTGGAAGACAAGAAAAGTGCTGTACAAGTAGAGTGCATTTACCACTGTTATATATTACATTATTATTTCCTTATTTTTGCATTTTAAAGGGAAACAGACCACACTGTTGAAAAAAATAAATTGTTTTTACGGTTTTGCGGTTGCCAGAATTTTACTGTAGTATTTTTTTTTCCTAATATTACAGTAAAAGGATGTTAGTACTGTTGATTTCACATTTAAGGTTGGTGTTTTATTCTGTATTTTAAAACTGTCAAAACTTGACAGTAAAAGACCGTAAAATATGCCATGAAATATTTCACAACTTTTATTTATTCAGCATTTTAAGGTAAATATAGTAGTATTTTATATTAATTGTACAGTAAAACACCGTAATATTTATTGACATATTTTACGGTCTACAGATATTTTTTACAGTGCATATTTTCACGTTTCTGTGTCAAAGTGACATTAAATGACAATTAAAGGGGTCTGTTTTTGCCATGAAAGGCTACAGAAACATAACCCTATAGAAATATGAAACATTTCCTATTCCTTCCTATTAATCTCCTGTGTGTCTGACTGAGGCGAAGAGTTCCTGCGAGAGCGAATGAGGAGAGAGTGGGGCAGCAGGCAGAGGTGAACCAGGTGCTGCGAGGCTCGGGAGACTGCTGGTGTTCCTGTGGGTGTAATCCTATGCCCACAGAGAAGATTTCATAAATCAGTAGGATTAAGTGAAGGGTACAGAAAACATTAGATTTTTCTGCAGGGTCCTTTCCATAATGCTGTCAGACACTTAGAATAACAATTTGAGTCAGGCAGTGGCAAAAACACACACCGTGCACCTTGTGCCCCAGTTTATAGGTTAGTGCTCTCACCACTTGAGGTGACACAAAGAAAAAGAAATCAACAAATTACCTGAATATGAATAAAATCCTGGTTCATAAATACTGAAGTTACTCTTTGACGTTGAACCTGATTGAAGTTGGCACCGCTGGAGTGGAGTGCAGTCGGACCAGGTTTAAGTACAGCCTCTGAGACCAACAGGGAATGGCCAAGCGGCAACCTCCAGTGATGGGAAATGCAGAAGTGCTAAAACCTAATTCCTCGAGACAGGCTGCAGAAGTGAGTTAGTCTCCATAAGTCCCCATGTTAATATGTCCAACTTCACAGCAGAAATAAACATGTTTACAGCCTGGTACAAAAAACAGTTTTGGTCTCTATAGATAATTTCCTGTTCATGACAACTGTACTGAGGGTGAATTTATATAGAACTCACCTGTTCACATTATATTAAGGATTAAAGTTTCACATAATTAACAGCATGACCGCTTGATTGACAGGTAGGTGCTGTTACAGATGGCTTATTCAGGCCGCCTCAGGTCCGCCGATGATCCACGTCTTTGTCGATTTTTAGATTGAGCCAGTGCTGCATATTTTCGGCTTCGGAAACCTGTGGGTGACGTCACTCAGGCTCTGTCCGTTCTTTATACTGTCATCGGTAATAACATTAAACTACTGAGGTGATTTATGGACTTTCCTGATGGAATGAATGCTAAGTAGTGACCTGCCAGCCATGCAGCTAACCTAACTGACCCAGCCTGGGAAGCCAGGAGCCAAACCCAGAAAGAAAACCACCTCTGTTAGCTACTGTATTCTCTGCCAGACTGGCTGCTGCTGGTTTCAGAGGTTGTGTTTGGTCCAGGGTCCGGTCGTGTTCACTGGAAGGTAGACGATAGCACTAGCTCATACCGTTATATATAGCACATAGCTCGCTCTATTGGCTATTCTACCGTTCTCATTAAAGTAAATGCTGCCACTGGTACGTCACTTACAAACCTAATGCAAACAACAAGGACAAGACCAGACATAGTTAATGGATCACCAGTAACTCTAGTGCAGTATTCCTCCCAATACTATCATATTTATGGTCATGATTATTGGAGGGCATGCAGCAAAAGGCACATGGACACAAAACGGGGACGTACACCGCTGTCATACCTGTTGTGTCTTTATTTTTAGGGCTTGCAGGTCGTGTAGTGGCAGCCTGACATATGGACGCTTTACCTGCAGAGAAGGAAAAATGTCAAAGTGAAAAAATGTATTCCCAAAATCTTTATCACATCTTTTTTGATAGATAGAACTACATGCACAAAACCTTCATTGTGATATTTGAGCTCTCTTGTAAATGTCTGGTATCTCCACTTAAACTTCAAAAGAACATTGAGAAACTCGCCGCTGACATGATTTTCTTGGTGTGAATTTCAGGTAAGAATAATATCAGTGTTGACAGGTGATATTTCAGGAGGTGGAGGAGAGCCGAAAGTATTTCTGGACTTTGGAGGAAGGTTTAGAGGTGGTTTGAAGGTTGGCGGATTAGAAGGGGAAGGAAATGGGTTGACGGGGACAGGGGATAGGTGGATAGGAAAAATGAAGGAGGAGGAGGAAGAAGAGGAAAACGATTTAGTTTGTGCGTGACAAGCAGGTGGAACAGAGGAGAGCAAAGAGAGGAGGACGTGAGGAAGGAGGGAGAATCAACTCAGCACGGAGCGTAATGAAGAAAAAGAAGCTGATATTTGACTTTTGTCTCCTTATTTATTCCCATGTGTGTGTGTGTGTGTGTGTGTGTGTGTGCGCGCTCTTGTACTTTTATCTTTTTGAGGACCATTTTGAGTTTTATACGTTGACAGGAAGGACATTTCCTGACACTTTAGGAACGTGGGAACATTTAGTTCCAGGGTTTAAACTTGGGTTTAGGATTAAGGTTAATTGTGAATGTATCTTGTCAGTAATGGTCCTCAGAAGCATAGAAATACACAGGTTAAAGAAACACCGTCAGTACCTGCCAATAAGCAGCACCAGGATCAGTCCCCAGTCACCTCTGCCGCCCTCCTCTCCACCCATCTAATCTCTCTCCTCTAATCATCCTCCCTCTCCCACCTTTTCCCTTCCCCCTTTCTTCCCATTTCCTCTCCACTTGCTTCTATCCTCTCTTCTACTCACTCCTATATCCTCTCCTTGCTTCCTCTTTCTCTTTGTTCTTTCCCCTCCTCACCTCTCCCTCCTTTCTTCTTCATGTCATCTCTCCCATTCTGTACTTTGTTACCTATTTTGTCCCTTTTTCCCTCCTCTCTTTGCTTCCTCTTTTGTTTCCTTTCTCTCATTTCTTGAACTGGTTTCCCCTCATTGTTTCCTCCCCCCTCCTCTCTTCTTATTGTCTTTTCCTTAGCCTCGTTTGAAATGTATCCTCCTTTTTGCTCCTCTCTTCTCTTTGTTTCCCCTTTATCCCCTTTCTGCTGGTTTCCTCCTCTCCTCTCCTCTCCTCTCCTCTCCTCTCCTCTCTCTCCTCTCTCTCCTCTCCTCTCCTCTCCTCTCTCTCTCCTCCTCTCAGCAGGGTTATTGATGGCCTCCTATTCTCTGTGGCTTGGCAGACAGGAAACAGAGACCCCTGCAAAGAGTGAAACAGCATCACAACCCCTCAGGCAGGTGACCAGGTGAGTGACTCTGTGTGTGTGTGTGTGTGTGTGTGTGTGTGTGTGTGTGTGTGTGTGTGTGTGTGTGTGTGTGTGTGTGTGTGTGTGTGTGTGTGTGTGTGTGTGTGTGTGTGTGTGTGTGATGGGATTTGTGCCCAGGTTGGAGTTATGGTGGTTGCGCTGACAGAGGCAAAAAGGTAAAGGGGTAAAAAAAAAGAGGAAAAGGAGGAAAAGAATTCATTTTCTCCAGTAGGATGAGAGGCCTGTGTGTGTGTGTTTGTGCGTGTGTGTGTGTGTGTGTAACAGTGGACTCCAGCCCCACAGGCCTCTCAGAATAAATGGATTTTCTTTTTCTATTCTAGGACGTACTGGACCTTATTTCCTTCTCATTCTCCTCTCTCTTTCAATCTCTGTCTCCATCTCTGTTCTCCCCGAGCTACAAGAACATGCTCACAGACGTTTTAACCCTAAGCTCTGTTATCTCATAGAGAACCATTAATAGACTTTAATTTAATTTAATAATACTTTATTACAGTAGGCTATAAAAAGGAGCTGAACCAATCAAATTGAGGCAGATGCCACTCTTGGAGTTTTAAGCAGAGTTTCAAGAGCGAAGGGCCGAATTTTGTCTCACTTTTCCATCGGAGGATGAATTGTTCAGCCCAAACCAGGACGACCACGTTCAGAGTTTCCATTGACCCACGCCAGCAGACACAGCAACAAAAGCTGAAGACTCCTCTTCCCATAATGCAAAGCGAGCCTCCACACAGTCTCTTCCACGGTTGGCATCCCGCCCGGTTCATCTATCGTCAATGTGCAAGACAACTTTAATACACTTGTTGAATTTGTCATGCGTCCCAGACATCCATACCTTTAGTTCTCCGAATCCATCGCCTCAAGAAGCCGGTAGCAGTGTCACCACACTCCTGTGAGGTCTCCCGATGATCAGCCTTCATCAGAATTTCTAACCGGGCCGTAGCCATTCCTCAGAAGTCACTGAACAGGTTAAAGACATATTTGAACATAACAGACAACAGCTGTTATATAAATATAATAGTATATAAATAGTTACAATATGTTCAATGTGATTCGTTAACACATTATGTCAGTCAAAACAGAAACACCTTTGAGTTTCATTTTCAAATCTTATCATCAGCTTAGTGAATTGCTCAGTTATATTAAAATATATTTCATGTTACAGTTGTTGCATGAAAAACAGGATATTACAATCTTTAATTAAAACAGCGGCAACAAATCTAACAAAACTATCCTGAACCAAAAGAAATGCACAGTTTGCCTGTTTTTACTCCATCTCCTTTGTTAAATGTTTATAGAAATCCCACACATCTCTTCATATGCAAAACACTTTTATTAATATATTAAAGTCCACAAGGTTGTTTATGTTCTCCAGCCAAACAGGATTAGCTTCACTTTGTTTGTGTTCATTAGTGGCTGCCACCTTTGTTCTCACATAAATGATGTCTCTATACTTTATAAGAACAAGTCACTGCCTTCCACTAGCTTCTTAGTTGAATTCATTTGGAAAGATACTTTACTTTACTTTACTTTACAGAGAGCCCTGCTCTTTCTTCTTCAAATGATTTAATAATTGCTAACACAGAGCTTCTGAGATGATCTTTATTTACACTTTGTCATTTCACATTCACACATTTTTTTATTTTACGTGGCATAAGATCTGGCTCTTAAATTTGACTTTTCAGATTCTAGTGTAGGTACGTAGGGGTCGTCCATGCACTTTGGCACTCAGCAGCTCTCAAGCCTGGAATCGAATCTACAGACAGGCAGGAAGACAGACACTCTTGACATTGTCCAGAGGGTCCATCTCCAAGTGATCTCCATGGTGATAACTACAGTACGTCACATTTTACAGCGGGAGGGAAAGCTGTGAACGGAGGATGGAAGCAGAGGAAGGGATTCTGTTTCATCACAACATGCATGAAATACAAGTAAAAAGACACATGTACTGTATGTTGACTATGTACATATAGATAATGTAATGTGAACATTTATTATGTGAATGATATTTAAAGTACACTTTAGCATGTGTGTGTATATACAGTATTTGCGTTTGTTTGTGTGACAGGTTAGAGCAACGTTGCTTGGTATTTTTGTGATTTAGTGCCCCCAGTTTCAGAGTGTAATACCACTGTGGTAAATATGGACAGCTGTACTTGTGTATTTGTTATAGTTACGTTACTATATACATTATGATCAAAACTTAGCGAGTCAACAGCTTTGCTAACAACCAAACATCAAGCAAGGTCAACATCACAAGACATAGCAGCCAGCTTTGCCATACTGCCAGCCATTCTTCGCTGTGATGAAGAAAATGTCAGAGCCTCACCTGAGCTTTGCTCTTTTATAACCTGTAAAGTGGTTCTGGTTCTGGAATATGTTCATGTAATATGGTCGTTAGTGATGTCACTAGGGGCTCAAAATATGAACAGCGTGTTTTAAAGACAAGCCACAAGAGACAGTGGCTGCAGCAGTTCACGCAAAATGGAGGCAGTTGTTGTTTTTAACACTGGGGGGGTTTGTACGCACCCCGAATTCAAAAATATATAATAGAGCTCTAATTGAAACATTTGGACTCACACTGACTCTGTATGCCATTGCGCCACCTCCAAAATTAGTTAATTATTAATTGAAGTTCAGTCTGAACACACATTTACTCTCACTTTGGTCCTGAGAATTCTTACCTTACTATCCATGCTGGTGTCCAGATGCTGTTGCACTCCTGTTTTGTCAAACAGGGAACAGACTCAATCGGAGAAACTAAATTGCAATACGAGCACAAGAAGGTTGATTTGACCAAATCCAACAAAAGTGTCGGACCATTTGAATCTCAGTTTAGGTGAGACATCTGATTAATTCCACCCTCTCCAGGTTGAATCTCTGCAGCTCTCTAAAATCATCTAGTTCTCTGCGGCACATGGTTCACAGGTTTCACAAACAATCACGTTGGGTTTGATTGTTTGCTTTAAACCTGCCAGGAGCAGCATATGGGCAGGGATAACTGATTTCAAGATAGACTGCCTCAACTTCCCAGAAAAGTAATCGAGAAAATATTTTCTACATGCTGTGCATGCGGATGAAGTGAAGCGTCCCACCAGTGAAGTTAAATCATCAGTTCACATTCAACACTGTGGGATATAATTGACAGTGAAGGGTTACATCTCCTTATAGAATGAAGCAGAGCAAATGATTCTTTTGTTTAACAAAAGAGGGAACTGAATTTCACACCATCAACAAGAAAACATCTCGCCTCTCAACTCAGCAGCTTGCCACATCTTTTTCCTCTTTCTCACTCAGATTTGTGCTCGCAAATTTCAATAAGTAAAGAATAAAATGAAATGAATAACTATAAGCGATACATATGGACACATCAAAAGGTTTTGGTGAAAACTACTCTGTGATTTCTAAATGGTATCGATGTTTGTAGAAAATACACTCTTGTATATTTATATTATTGCTATGAAATAATAATTATACAGCAGCTGTCTTTGGACATATTTTCACAGGTACCAGGTACACACAGGTAGCTCATACACGCTTCTCAGACTACTGTGAAGATTGCATAAAGTAAAACAAATGAAAAATAAAATAAACATGTCCTGTCTCACATGTCTAATCCATATCAGAGTATTTTCCATGTGTAAAAAAAAATCTAAAGTCTCGAGGGAGTTGTATATATATATATATATACACAACTCCCTCGAGACTCGAGTAAACAGGCAGGACTGCCAAGATGGTGGCAGCCAGAGACACCACACTCTGAGCTGGGAAATGCGGAAGTGCCAAAAACTGCAGTTCCTCAAGCGGCCACTTGAGGCTGGCTACAGAACAAGTCAGTTTCCATAAGCCCCCATGTTAAAATGTGCAACTTCACAGCAGAAATAAACAACGTTTACAGCCTGGTAAAGGATCTCACCTGTTATGTTAAATTATATTAATGCTTAAAGTTATGCAGAATTAACAGCGTGACTGTTTTGATTGACAGGTAGCCAAGCCATCTTTAGCAGCACATTGTTTAAACAACCAGGCTTCATTCAGCCCACCTCAGCTCCATTGATGATCCACATCTTTGCCGATGTTTAGATTAGGCAGGAAGCGGCAGAGGCAGCCAAGATGGCGGCAGCCATCGCCACAGATTCTGAGCTTAAAACCGGCTCTTCAGAAACCTGTGGGTGACGTCACGCATACCCTGTCCACTCTTTATACTGTCAGTGGACGCAACACAGGACTAGCAGCAAGTTAACTGGAATACTAAAGGACACCATTACATGTACATCATGATAGTTTGTTCAGTCAGTCGCTGCTTTCATCACTGGACCTCATACATTTACTGACTCTTCTAAATGAATATCATTTTCACTTCTCTCTGCAAACAAACCTTTATCTTCAGAGAACTTCGATGTAACACCTGAAGCTGTATCTCAAAGGCTGAATTATTTATGTTTAAGCATGTCTTCCACAGGAGAACTCACTGAGTAAAAGGAAGAGGAAATAAAAACCAGGTTAGGACAGGTAGTTTCCCTTATTTTTCTGCCTGATTGGCCATGTTTCTACAACACATTAATTGGATGGAAGTGTTGTAATTGCTGCTGTACAGACAAAGGAAAGGCACTGGGCTCTGGTCTCCCTCTGTGTGTGTGTTTGTGTGTGTATTCTAGTATAAGGAGAGGACTAGACAGCCCCCTTCATAAATGTGTTGCAGGCTGTTTCTGTATATAAATCTTAATCAATATTCCCTGGAGAAATAAAAAGGTAAAAAAAAAAAAACCTTCCTCCTCGAGGAGTGGACAGGTGATCATCGCCTGCTGCCATTTTTCAACGACCTACAAACCAGAAAACCAGACGCTCCTCTGACGTTTCTTTTTTTTTCCTGTAGAGTCAATTTTCTTTCTCTGAGGAGAAATTAATCACATCTTGCTGTGTGTGTGTGTGTGTGTGTGCCTATATACTTGTGTGCGTGCGGGTGTGTGTGTGTGTGTGTGTTGGATGAGTTAATATTCAGGTTGTGGAACGAATGCTAATTTAATCAATATGCTGTAAATCCGACTGGTTGCTTACTCATGCTGGGCTGAAAGTCTCAGCAGGGGAAGCTGTGTGTGCACCAACACACACACACACATGCAGTTCAACACGGCCAGATCTATATATAGGTCTTCCTGTCTTCTATATGTGTTGTCTCTAAGGTGCAGGTTGTTGCTGTGTGTGCGTGAAGATCTGACAATGTTTCCATCACCTCTCAGACCCAGACAGACTAAAGCCTCGTTCAGACAGGATTTATATCTCTGGGGGGAGGTTCTGATTTAATATTGCATGTGCTGATCAGTGATTTTAATCCTGTCCGAGCGCGCGCGTGTGTGTGAGTGATCTGTCTCCCCTTGTTCCAATTCGTGTCCGTGCATCCCCCTAAAATCGGAGGCAGTGATTTTTACATGTTTACACATCACAGCTAACCACCTAATAACCATGCTGTTTTCTATATTTCTATGGCAGCCATTGCCCTCCATTCATTTCCATACAGTATAAAAAAAATCATCAATCAATAATTCTAATTATTTAAAAAGTCTGAAAAAAAGTCTACGTAACCCAAACATATTTCAAGAACAAACAAAGGACGTTTGTATTATAATCCACAAATAAAAACAGAAGGCACCATGGGAAATGTATTCCTATAGGCATCAGCAGTAAAGACTTCAACAATTAGAGACAAAACTCACCACCTCCTGCCCTCAACAGACATTACAGGTTTGTTACTAATAGGAAGATTATTTATTGTTGACTATTGAATCCTGAACAGAACTGGTTCAAGGAGCTCATTTGTTGGATGTTATGTGTTATGTTGTGATTTGGTGCTATATGAAAAAATTTAATTTAATTGAGTCTGCTAATTAAATTTCATGTAATATCAGAGTGAATGGAAACATCTGGCTGCTGGGAACAAATTTAAAAGAGTAAAATGAAACACAGTGTGAGCACACACTGTTTTAAAGCTGTACACTTTTTGTGCATGTCTGTCATTGAGTTTCATCACCCCGGCCTGTAATTCTGTGTGACAGCAGAGGAGGCAGAAGACCTTGCAAACCTAATGCTGCTTTATTGACGCCAACATTCAGTTCGATATGTGGACCCGGACACTGAAGAAAAAAAAAGAAAGAGGTCTATAAAAAGAGAAAAAGAGGCTCACTTTAGTGTTTTTCATCCATCAAAAACAACAGAAATCACAAAATGCGACAAGTGCAACTGACTAAGAAGACTGTAATGTTACAGTTACAACATTATATATCCATCATGGTTTTCACATGATTTTACATTGTCTTAGGTTTGACTTTGACTAGCACGTTCTTCTTCTGCAATGCTTTAATGACATCTCACTGGAGAATTAGTGCCACCAGCTGTTTATCTCAATCTGCTGAACATCTAGTATTCACATAACAACAGTGAATGGAAACACATATTCATTTACTTCTGCTGACTCTTGTGAAAGGCATTTTAGCAGCCAGCTAATATTACTTACTAGTCCAAGAAGTCCAGCTTGGCGTCTGTCTTTAAGCCTTGTATTTCACCAAGTTCACGCCAACAAGTAAAAGTGAGTCCCAGATGTACTCTTGTCTGGAGGTCTTTTGCTCAGTAACTCTTTCCTTTTCATTTCTTAGCTTCAATGTTAACGTCCCATACAATCTTTTCGCCTCTTACATAATATCCATAGAGGCTGCTGAGCCTGGTTAGATTGCCCACTCATACAGCTCCGGTTCTGGCACGACATCAGCTCCATTCCCTGTCAGCATGAAAACAAAACACCCACGGAACAAACACTAACATTCTTCTGGTGCTCTGAAAATTGGCACTACGATTGCATGTCAACCTCCCACAGAAGCATAAAAAATAAAATAAAAAAACGTTTCCCTTTCACATCAATTAAAAACATAATATACAGAGTAAATAACATGGAGTGAATTAATTCCACATTTTTATTTCAATTCTGAAGCCAACAAAATCAAAAATCACCACACTTTGTTTCCTTGTTTGATTTGCAAAATAAATTCATAGCAACAGGGGATCAACTCGCCCTCTGGCAATTATATAAATGTAGGTCAAGACAGACTTCACACTTCCTGTCATCGAGTTGTCTCAGTGAACAAAAACCATTCCTTATAAATATGACAAAAAGACGCATTAACCTGAAGCGGGTCACTGACCTTAAGAGTGTGCTGTGTCTGACTATGTGACACTGTTGTTAGACGCTCATTAAAATCATATTTGTGTAAGAATGAATGTGAATGTGTTGAAGTGTATCAGTGTGAAGCCGGAGCTCAGCCGTACGGTTTGTAATTAAACACACCGATTTCCCCTGCAACTCCCACTGTGAATGCACATGGACACACACCTGGACACACATACACACACACACACAGATGCAGGCTGTGGGGTCAGGGGTAATGGTGTCACCTCTGTCTGCTGTGTGTCTGTGTGTGTGTCAATGTGAGGTGTTAAAGTGTGTGTTGGTGGAACCTGCTGTCACCTCATTACAGGACACCGCCGGCCACAACTCATGCTGACATCCAGGGGCCATATTCACAGAGTATTTTATTTTACCACCAGGAGTTCTGCTAAATGGCACCTAAAAGTTCTGACCTAAGAGTTTTTCCTCTTAAGACTCATTCACAAAGCTGCTGGGAGCAACTTTTACTGAGGAATGGAGAAAACTGTTAAAGAGAGTGCAATCAAAGATACATTTTCTATGTTATTATCCAGGTACTCTCTCAAATGTGGCCAAAAAGCATTTTTGAGCATTTAAATATCAAGTTGCTCTCCTGTCACTACCTTCTCTAAAAAGTTCAGAGGAAGTGACAGGACATATATTGTCTTAATACTGCATTTTGTTTCTCTCCCCAGTGAAAACATATAGGTATGCATCTATAGAGTACACCTAGCTAGATAAAGGAAGTGGTGGGAGCAGGTGTCCTTGACCTGCGTAAATATAACAGTGCCACAAGGCTCGATTCAGGGACCACTGCTTTTCAGTGATTTACCTTTTTTTGCTATGATGAATGCTGTATGCAGATGACACTGTGATTATTGGAAAAACTGAATGCAAAGTGCAAACTAGCTGACATAGTGCTTGTGAACACCACTTCATCCTCATGATGAACGTCCATAATTTAGCTTTGAATGTTGTGATATGTGGCACTGAATTTGATGAATTAGAATTATTAGACCGCAATCTTAGAACTCATTGGTTATTGTCTGATGACAGTCGTTTAGTGTTTCACGTTACATTTCACGTACAGGACCTCTGACAACCAGGGATGCTGGTGACTTCAGCTCCCAAACCATTAGCAGTTAGCAGCGGTTAGCAGTTAGCTACTTAGTAACAACTAATGTCCATCAGTAAACTGAAGCTGGAGGACACCAGAGCGAAAACCAGAAAATATGTAACTTCCTTTCACAACTCCAAAAAGCACTTTCATGTTTACCTCGTATTTTACATTTTGGTCTCATTTGATATCAACATCTGACACCGTAACATTATACATATGACAGAAACTATGGAAAAGCAAATAGGTTCTGTTCAATGCTTGTTATTGTCACTCTTGATCCAACTCTAAACTTCAAAAAGTATATTAAAAATTTGGGTAACACACCTTGCTCATTTCAAACATAAGAAACTCTCTTAGAGTTGAGAAATCAAATACCTTTTTAAATGCGATTGGTCTCTCACACCTATTGTAGGCAGGAAAAAACACTTGAATCATTATAGTGGCCTTAATTTATGATAACCAAAAAGTAAACACACAAATATCACCACAGTCATATTCTCACTAAATATACTTATTTGATTGAGCACTTGCTTAATTTGCGATTAAGATCATTCATAATGCTGCTTGGTTGATGCGCCACAATCAACCACACAGGGGGTTAAGTGTAAATATAACACACGGTGTGGATGCACAGCAGATTGACTAGTCACACCAGTGAAAGTCACTCATGTGTTCTTGCAACATAAGTGGAGCTGAAAGCTTCGTGACCGATGACTCCTTCACAGATAAAATGATATCTGTCTCTTTTTTGTCCTCTCACTTCCCTCAAAGGTCAACACTGTCAGGACAGTTTGACTTGTCAATGGCATAAATTTGCATCTCGGTGTTCATCAAAGTGACAGCAGTGTGTGAATGTACTTCACCACCTTGAGCAAATCCACTGATCTCTGTGGTTTGATCAAAATGAATTGATCTCAGCACAGGATTTAGCGGTTATGAACAGCGGTTTGATCAAGTTATTAAAGGGTGGATTCATTTGTTCCTTCTGCATCAAGGTCCTGATCCATCAACAAGGATGAGGGACACGTAGCTAGATGTGAATACCAAATCAGCTGTGGTTCTCTGGAGACGATGACTAATGACTTATGTTCACCTTTGAGCCTCTCCAAAACTATGACCTGTCCTCATAACAATTTCACTTGTAATAAATGCTTTAACTACCATTTCATATTGAACTCAACTCCCAGACGAAGCTATTACCATCACTGTAAACTCATAGCACTGTACTGCAACAAATCTATCAGCACTCCACAGAAGTTTTAGTTAATGCCTTGATCACATCGCGCAGACTACGGCTAGGCAATTCTGACTGGCATCCTCAACAAACTCATTCAGCTCATCCAGAGCTCAGATGTATTGCACATACAAAGTGAACATGTCACTCCTGCTGATTCAATTACACTGGCTTCCTGTAACAGATCAATGTTAAAATCTAACTATTAACCTTCAAAGCACTTCAGATCTATCCCCTACTTATCTCACAGTCCTCCTTCAGATTTATACCAGTCTCTTTCACTACAATCCTCATCAGTGGGTCTGCTGGCACCACCAGCCATCAACATTAGCACAATGGGTGTCAGAGCTTTCTCCTACACTGTTCATATTTCTGTCCACCTGATGAACACCCTCTCCTTTTAGCTCTGTTTTGTTCTCCACCATCTCCTGAGAACTAAATCAGACTCCTAAATGTTGCACTTTCTTCAACAGCTAGCTCACTTTGTCACTTCTTATGCTGAAAACAGCTGCATAATGCAAGGCAGATGACAGTGAACCACACAGAGAACGTGTGTTGACACCTTTTACATTACTCATAGTCATCTGATTCATTGTTTATATAAAAAATATTCATTTTTGGAGCTTTATGAACATGAAAAATTATCACCCATCACTTTCTGGTTTTCCGTAGAACAGTGACAGCATCATCAGCTTACAGGGTATCATCCGCCTTAGTGTGCTGTTTAATGTACATACATGTTCTGACATGCCAACGTGTACATGTGTGACCGAAAGTGTAGGTTAGCATGTTAATGACACCACAGAGGCTTGTGTTACCAGGCAGGATACACTGATTCCATTATCATTGATTAGGTGACAGTGTGTGTGTGCCAAATGTATATGAGTGTGACACAGACTGTAAAAGGATTAGAAGTATGAGTGTGTGTGTGTGTGTGTGTGTGTGTGTGTGTGTGTGTGTGTGTGTGTGTGTGTGTGTGTGTGTGTGTGTGTGGTGACAGACCATTAGTCAGAGTGCTTGTCGTATTACTGTACTCACTATGGAGGTCAATGGAACGATGAGTCTGTGTGTGTTTGACAGAGAATAAGTGCCTCGCTGTCATCTTTGCCACTCATATGATCATCTACTCACATTAAAGTCGCTGCTAGTGCAGTGAAAGGTACAATATTTCCCTGCGAGATCTAGAGGAGCACAAGTACAAAATAAAAGTATAGAGTACTATCATAAAAAGCAATAAATACAGTTAATCTGAGTAATCTGATAATCTGACTGAATTACCATTTTGTTCTTTAGTCCATGATTCATTGTCTAGTGTTATATAAGACTGACATCAATATCTTCCAAAGCCTCAAGCAAATCAGTCTTCTCATATAGCGTTGTTTAATTATAATCATAATTATGATATCAAGATCGAGATCTTTTCTCATAATTATGATATATTAAGTCATAATTATGAGCAAACATCTCAGTTCTTCCATAAGATCACGCGTTAATTATCTTCTTGTCTTAATTTGGATGGATGACATGACTCGTTTTCTCGTCACAAAACACAATTAACATCATTTTTCTCATTATCTCAGAAAAGACAAAACAGGATAACAATTGTTCAATTATTCTCTAAAAATAGCATTATTATCAGTATATTATTATCTGGAGAGAACTGCCTTTTTTCTTAAGATAATTCATTCTCGCAAGGAAACAACATTGTTAACCTCAGATGTCACTAATAGAAGCTGGTAGCGGCTGTGGTGACAATTATCATTGTTATTATTGTTTATTTTTAAGTTTGTTATCATATATATTATGTTGTATAATTATTATTGTTATTCATTTTTTGTGCATTGCATTAATCTCAAGAACACATGATAGCAATCACAGAAACAGAATCATTTCATTAGTTCATTAATAAATCATCACATACTCCGTCACACTTTCACTGTCTGACTTCTGAAGTAAAGTCAGTTCAGTATAAAGGCTTATGATGCGTGGCTTTCCTTTACCTTGATAGTAGTCTCTTAAAATCTGCAGGTCTTCCCGCCCGTCATCAGCAGCCTCACGCATCACCAGCGACAAACTTTTATCGTCCAGAAACTGAATGAGTTCAGCATAGGCTCATATTCTCGCATCTTCTAGCAGCATTTGGTTTCTTGGTGTCAGGCAGGTGTAGGATGGTAAGGATCCAGGTTAATGGAGACTACAGACTCGTTAATCCCGGGTGAGTAAGAGGATCCGGGTGAATGATTTGGATGAATCGCGATTCATACACCACTACTCCAGGCCAATCTGGAAAACCCACTCTTCAGGGTGGTCCAACACACCTGTGGTACAAACACTAACACACCCCGGTGCTCATTAACTAACATTCCGGACAGCCCAGCTAACAAACTGAGCTAACATCAAGCAAGTGCAACAAAACAAGACATAGCAGCCAGCTAATGTTACTTACTAGTCCAACAGCAAGAAGCCCAGCTCAGTGTCTGTCTTCAGCCTTTATTTCACCAAGCTCTCATCAACGACTAAAAGTCAGTCCAAGACTTCTTGCTCATTTTCTTCCGTCAATGTCATCTTTTGTCTTTTCACCCATCATGTCCATACAAGCTGTTATATTGCCCACTCAACCAATTCCACCGGCTCTGCTCCCCATCTGCCTTACCCTGCGCCCCAGGCCTGAAAACCTCCTCTTCCCGGTGGTCCAAAACACCTGTGGTACTGACGCTAACACTCCCCCAATGCTCTGAGCTCACAGTCAGGCCAGCTAACAAACTGAGCTAACATTAGCTAACAGCAGCTACAGCTGGCAGCAGTTTTCTGTCCATCAGGAAACTCTAAATCACAGAGAGCTGATGCTCAGTAGCCGGAGGACATCAGAGGGAAAACCAGAAAACATTTTCTCCATAAAATATGATCCAATTTCACTAAGATCAGTCAAATAGTTGGTGGTGTGGTGTTCTTGCAGCTGATGGACACCATTAATCTCATTACAAGTCAGTGTAGCATCAAAATGATTTAAAATGATTAAAAATAAAAAGTTAAATGTTTAAACTATGTCATATTATGGTGTCGTTAAAAAACAGAACTTAACTTAAAGTAGTAGTAAATAATCCAAATATACTTCCTCCACTGAAGGGTATGAAGTACTTTCAAAAATGTTGGAAGTAAAAGGCAAAGTCTGACACCATGTGTGCAGGGAATGGTCTTCATCAGTGAATGGAGGCTCAGTGGCTCAGTGTGGGACTTCACTCACAAGTGATCATAAATAAAAAATAAATGTAAAGAAATGCACTTTACAGTCTATCGTTGAAAACACACTAAAGGGTCATGTGGAGGGAAACAGTTAGTTGGATTTATTAGGCAGCGTGAGAAGACAATGACGAGGTCTTTGGGTTCAGTTACTCACCTTAAGTGTGAGTGAAGCACAAGCCAGCTGCTGTTGACAGCTGTATTGATTAAAATTGAGGCATATCTGGTTATCAGACACAGATGGATGACTGAAAACCCAGTGAGGCTGAAGATCAATTATCTGTTGCTTCTGCCTAAAGAGCAAAAAACAATATTCATGAGATCATATCAAGTGTGGAAAGTATTAGAAGGTAGAAATGGAGCAACAAAAACAAGTGAAGCACAAAATAAGAAAACATATTTGAACATATATGAGATGTGACTGTTAGATTTCTCTGATATGTAGATAAAAATATACTATCAACAGCTGTAAGTTATGAAAGTTAAAGGAGAGATAGCAGAGCCCCTTGAGGCTGAAGAGGACAAAGCATGGAGCCCCAGAGCCACCAGTGGGGGCTCTAAACCACCAGATTAATAATGGTGAAGTCCTCCGATTATTTATAGTCATAAGTATAATATATAAGGCTCCACAGGTGCTTGGTGCAAGAAATACTAGTAGTTGTACCTGTCTGTTTTTTCCAACAGAATACAAATGTGAAACAAAACCCTGTGGATCCACACAGAATGAAGAATGAGGCAGAGATTTTCAAAAATCGAGAGGCCTCCGGACCCTCCAGCACGAAAAGCAAAAAGGCGAACTCCTCTACTTCCTCGACCACCTCCGTGACCTCTGAGAATACCAGCATGGATCGAGCTGCTGCCAATATCAATGAGATGATGCAGGCTACCTCCAGGTGGGAAGTTGAGGAACTCTGATGACAATAACGCCACTTGTTGAACACACTAAAAGATTGAGCGGCAGTTGCAAAGGTTTTCTAGCATCCGACGAGTGTTTGCAGAGAACCAAGGAGCGACACCAGAAGTCAGAGAAGAAGGACAAATCTCCAAGATACTCTCAACACCAGGACTATTAGGACAAGGACATCACACAAGTCCTGTCAGGTGAGAAATCTGCAGGCCGACATGGCAGATATATCTATAGGAAGATGACATCTGCATGGAAGATCTGCTTCAAATATAAACCAAGAGTTCCAGCTGCAGCAGAGCAGGATCTAAACAAGGCTGTTGAGTCAGAGGGCAGCAACCCAAGACCTGGCTCTCCGCGTCCTGAAGAGATGTCTCCTGCTACATCCAAATGTTCCAGTGAAGACATCAGGGTTGCAACCCAAGCAGACCTGAGCTCTGACCCTCTAATAATGCAGAGCATCACATCAGAGACCAAGAAGAGTTCCCTCAACTTTGACTGGCTCGTTTGAACATTACAAAGTGAGTTCAGCTGTCATGAAGGAAACACCAGCAGTCCCCTCATCTGACAGGATGGACAGCTGAGCAAAATGTGGATGAAATTATCGAGACAGCCGGCAGCCACTTGACATCCAGCTGTGCGTCTCATGAAGAGATGCCTCCCGCTGCCTCGGTTGGATCTGGTGAGGACGTCAAGGCTGCTGAGAAAGCAGACCTTTAGCTCGTGGACGTGGAGGATTAAGAGGGAAAGGAGATGTTGCCTCAAAACTGTCCAACAGCAGAGCATCACAGAGAGAGGAAGTCCACCAGAAGAAGATTCAGTGGTGGAGCTTTACAGCTTTACATTTGTACAGCAACAGCAAATATACATTATGAAACATGGCCTGCAATCAACGTGGAAATAATGGCATGTTGCTTCTTGGGTTCTGACCGTCAGTCATCAGGACAAATGTAAAGTTTGACTGTGTTTTACTGACATATTTACTCCTGAACAGAATTATGAAATGATAAAAACCACTGAGCCACTGAGCCCTATAGACACACACACACACACACACACACATCATCCACACACACACACCACTGATGGGCACACACACACAGTTCAGCACCTACCCACTGCTAAGCAGCCACCTCATGCTGAGAGTATTCACATAGACGTGCACACACACACACACACACACACACACACACACACACACACACACACACACACACACACACACACACACACACACACGTCAAACCAGTTGGATAGAAAGACAGCCAATCAGCTCTGGACTTTAAGGTGAAGCCACATTGCCCCCTGCTGGTTGATGAAAGAATCTTTCCTCAGATGTGTGTAGATCCCTAACAAAAATTGAAGAAGTAACAGTTGCATTCAAAATGTGTCAGTCTCTCTACTCATGATACAAAATGGTTCCTCTGAGTTAAATTCTTTGTAATCCAAACAACAGCACGATGAGTAAGAAGTCATGAGCAAAGCATGCACACAGTTGAACATGACGTTCATATATTATCACTAATGATGAGCATTAATCTGCCTCCACTCTTCTGGTTTCAGGCTTTGCACAACATGTTGAAGCTGCTCCAGGGAATTGCTCTCATTCCGCCACAAGAGCATGAATGAGGTCCAACACTGATGCTGGCTGATCAGGTCTGGCACACAGTCGGTGTTCCAGTTCATCCCAAAGACTTTGGATGGGGTTGAGGTCACGTCCGTGTAGATCAGTCAAGATCAGGACCTTTCTGAGCTTCTTGGGGAAGATGGTATGTCCAAAGGAAGGGAGTGGGGGTCAGAGATTAGTGTTCAAGTAGTTAGTTTCAGGCAAGGGGTCGGGATAGTTAGGGTTAGGTTAGTACATCTCAGGGAAAACGGTATGTCCAAAGTAGGCATTGGAGATAGGGTTAGGGTTAGGGAAAGGGGTCCGGATGGCAATAGAATCTAGCAAGAAAGCACTGCTAGTCAGTAGCCTAGCTTAGTTTTATATCAACAATCCAATAAACCACATTTTGATCATTACTGGAATCAATTGTAGTAGTTTTAGTGGTATTAGTAGTTTTAATCATAGTATTTAAACACCTTCTTTTTATTATGTATAATTCATTTATCTTTATTAGTGTGGATAAGTGGCAAAGGTTTGATGCTGCTTTCAGCTCATTTATCTCAGAGTCAGCAGGTCACATACACACATATTTATATTATACATAATTCCTATGGCAACATGCTGATATACAAAGTGCAGCTGAGGCTCATGGGAATGTCATTTATCACCAAGGAATCAAGGAAGTTACAATCCTTGCTGAGTAGAACAAACTTCATGGCGATCCATCCAACAGTCGTTGAGATATTTCAGGACCAAAGTGGTGAACCGACCAACTGTGGGCAGCTAGACCTGTCCACTTTGTCCCAGGCCCGGTGACAAAAGGTTCCACTATGGATCTTGTTTTGTGGGAGTGTTGAAGCAGCTCGCAGCGTCCCCAGCCATCTTATAGATTCATTTGGGAGCAGGAGAGAGAGACAGTGATTTAGTTTCAAAGACAGGAAGAAAAACACTCCTGTGAGTGTGACTGTTCGATACAGCAGAGTGTGTATTGTGGACCCCAGAGGGTTAAGTGGAAACAACTTTGTCTTTGACAGAAAAGTGCTGCTGAACAGCCAGAAGCTTCTCCCTTTCCCTCTGTCTGCCTCTTTGTCTCATTCATCCTCCGTTCACTGTGTTTCACTTCAGAGCAGGATGAGAAAACAACATGGTTAAGAAAATTGGCAGAACAATAATATCTTTTCAATAAAGAAAAGGAAAACACAAAAAACATGGTAGAGAGAATAAAAAATAAGTTTTTTATGGTTAAATGAAGAAAAAAAAACAATAAGATAGCCGTCATGTTTCAGTGTGAGGCTGGTTCAGTAAGTTGAAATATTGTACACAATTATACATTTTCAACATTTGGTTGATGTGGTTTGAGTTTGAGTTTAATTGCTTTTGTATCATTTCTACTGAATCTATTCTTATTGTCATTTATTTTTTCTTTACGTGTGTCCTATTGCTGCTGAAACACCAGGATCAACACTCTAGGTGTTCATTAAACTTATATTATCTTAAATTCAGCCACTTTCAACAAGGACATCCATACTTTCTTTTTATCTATAAATTGTCAAAACTATGCTTAAAGGGGCACACCACACATTTTATGCAGTTAAAGGAAGAGCTCAGTAGGGAGTATCTCTGCTCTGCTGCACACATTTGGACTATTCTTCTTTAAACCTGTCTCTTGTGAGCCCGGCAGCTTTATGGAAGAGTGAGTCACAGTGCTGCTGTGCTGTACGTTGGCTTAATCAGTATCATTGGTAATACTTGTGTTGACCCTACTAGTTGATGTCAAAATGGCTGCTGTGAAAAAGGTCTGTTGGTGTCATGATTTTAGTATCAAAAGTCAAAAACATTACCATCTTAAAACATGTGAAGGAGAATTCATGAGGACTTATGAGAAGACGACCGTGGTGTTCCGACTGTACTTACACTAGACTACATCATTATGTAAGGTCATATTTTTCAGCCTGTGCTGATAAACCACAAAATGGTGAGTAACGTCAGGCTTCATGATAAAGTTTTTATATCACGTCAACACATCTGTCCATCTCTCTCTGCTGCAGTCTGAGTCACGCTGTTTAAATAAACTGATGTTTTATGTAGACTATTAGATGATTGGTTCATGTTAACTATGATCCAGATCCAGCCACTCCCTCCAGCCACTTTTGATTCTCACCTGTTCACCCTCATCACTCATCACCTGTTTGTTATTTACCAAATGAACTCCCTAGTATATATAGACGAGTCCTTAGCCAACTAGTTTGCTGCCAGATTCTGTTTTGGATTCTGCCTCTGTCTAGCTGGTTCACCTTTGTTTGCCTGAAAGGAATTTGAATATTCCACTAGTAAAGACTCTTCACCTGAATTGTTGCCTCCTGGGTCGTGCATTTGAAATCTGTGTTTTGAACTGTGATAGTTGGGTTGTGTGGATACTTTCCATCTGTAGCATCCTGACCAGCTGCATCACTGTGTGGGATGGAGGCTGCACTGCATCCTGCTGTAGGACCCTGCAGCACATGGTGAGAGCATCTGAGAAGATCATGACAAACTAACAGCCACTTTATCCAAAGTCAGTTGCTGAATGCCTTCTGTATTTACTGTGTACATCATTTTTATATTTCTTATATTTTTTTATACCTTTATATTTTCATGTTTATTGCTCGTTTTGCACCAGAGAAATGTAATTTTAGTCAATGCAATCCTCTGTATGTCCTGTACATAGACTAATAAAGCTGACTAATGAAAATGGAATAATTTCAGTCATATTCAATGCATTTATTATGCACCTGTCTACAAGGTATGATAACACTTAATTCAAGCTCCTAAAACACAAACATACATGTAGCTACGAGTGGATTCATTTTTCCAAACATGACATATGACGGGCATTATACAAACACAGCAGAATTTTAAATTTTAACTTCTACTCAAGATCATAAATCATGATCATAAAGCTTCAAAAACTTTGCATGAAGTGATCCTCATGTGATATATCCAAAATATTTCTGTTTGTCAAAGTGTTGGAGCGGTTTCCTGTCTTTGGTATGGACATGAGCAGTCTAATATGACACAGCACTGACGGTGTCTAAAGAGTTTAAGGGGTTAACACGTTTTTTCATGTTCAATTCAATAACAGGAACGACCAATAAACTTGCTTCATATCAAAAACGTTTTCAGTAACATTACCATGTCCCACTGGCAACGTTGGGGGAACGTTCCGGAAGCCTAAGACTGATTACTGGGTCTCTCCTCCTCTCTTCCTTCTCCGTCTCTCTCACTAATTACTACAAACCTGTCAGCCTCTCGCGGGTTGCTGAGGCAACCAGCCATCGTCATGGCAACCCCAGTGGTCTGTCTGGCTCAGTGAGGGAGGTGGTCGGGGGTGTTATCAGGCAGGAAGGTGAGATAAGAGAGTTAATTTCTCCATTTGTAGATAAAAGAGTCGCTGGTCTGTGTCAGTGAGACATTTAAACAGTGATGACATGAAAAGGCCGACACCGACTCTGAACGTTTGATTAATTGAGACTCAACATGAAGATCGAATGTGTGAGCTGATGATTTTTAAGTTAAATCCACAATAAGCGCGAAAGTTAGCCTCCAAACTTAGAAAAACAAGCTCACATGATTCTAATATTCTGTTAGCTAACTATGGAATTATTTGAAATGACCAAGAAACTTTATCTTCAGGCTACGATTACACATATTTTAATGAACTGATTTATTTATTTATTTATTGATTTAACTGGAACTCGACCACTTGAAGATCGACCTCAGTCTTCAGGTTTACGCCCAAAGGATCTTGGGTCTTGTGTTGCTGCCATTTTCTGAACTTTAATAATCTAGAAAATCCACCAAGAAACTGACAACGTCCCAAATCATGTGTTCTTGCAGCGAAATGACCAGATTTGATCTAAAAACGAGGGTCACAGTCTGGCACAGCATCTTATTGTAATTAGGTCATATAGTTATTGTGATTATAAAGGATTGTAAATGATTACAACATGGAATTTATGATGTTTTAACTTTGTACCTGACAATATATTCAATGCAATTTTATTTATAAATGGAGCTGATGATAGAGGACAATCTGGCTGGTGGTCCTCCGGGTCAGTTGACCTCTGATCTAGAGTGTTGATTCCTAACAAAATCTCCACCCAAAATTAACTGAACAAAATTATCTTTCATATTCAGTCCTCCAGTGTGACTTTATTGTAATTTTTATTATCAGCCTTTGTATAAATCGAATGAATCGACATTTCTGTGAGAACAAACATACAAATTCTTTAAAATCATTGACTGTTCATTGAAAATCTGTTTTCAAATCATCATTAAGAAAAAGAGATTGAGAAAATTAAAAAGAAGTGATGGATATTTGATAGTCACGGGCCAATCAGAACCTCATCGACACCCGCACTCATCCACCACCATGTCTTGGTAGTGCCGAAGCACCACGTTGTCGTTGTTGTCGTAGTAGAGCATGGAGATCGGGGAGAGGCGGATGGGGACGCAGCAGGGTTGTGGTGTCCCGTGAGGGTCCAGAGAGTGTACCAGGGTCTGTAGGATGGCGTGGTTGGTGCCGTTCAGACTCTCGCTGAGCGGGAACGGGCACTCGCCGTGGCAGTAGTTGGCCATGTAGCCCTGTGGAGCGATGATCCAGTCCTGCCAGCCTACGTCTTTGAAATCGATGTAGAGGCGGCGGGCCTTGCACACATTGCTGGGTGTCACGGGGAGGTGGACAGCGCTTCTTCTCTGTCTGGAGCGACACTGGTGGGGGTTGAGGGAGACAGCCACCAGAGAGGCCTGGACCAGCGGCAGGGTGAAGGCTGGTTCCAACGGGAGGGAGTTCCCTGGGTGAAAAGACAGAAGCTCTTCTGGATCCGTGCTGAGAGGCAGCAGCTCTAGAACCAAACCGTAGTTGCGTCCCGGTTTGCGCCAGCCCTCTGCCAGCAAGGTGAGGTCCATGGTGATGGAGGTAGGTTCAGGCTGCAGCTGGACCGACTGGGACAACAGGAGTCTGCGGTTGGCCTGAGGATTGGCTCCCCTCAGCGTGGCTCGAATCACTTTATACAGCGACACGCTGAGGGCCCGGGGCCCCTGCAGGAGCTCTGCAGGTCTGAAGGGCTTCCAGTGGAACTTGATTTCCAGCTGAGCCAGAGACAGCAGCTCCACAGGCTGCAGGACTGACATGTTGAAGAAAAGCTGCTTCTCCAGACAAGCCTGACAGCTGCTGCTCCAGCCAGACACCAGCCGGCCTGCAAAACATCAGCATTTTAACAAGGACGTGACAGTTTCTCAAGGGTTCATGAGGATTTTTATGTAAGAGGAGATCAGCTGCATGATTACTCTGCACTTTTTATTTTACTGAAGTGTGTCTGCACGAGGATTTAGTGCAAACACAGCAGAATAACAAGCTTTTCACAGTGCCGTCAGAAGCTTTTCTTGATAAAAATGTGCTTTGATTGCTGTGCCAGGTCGCTCAATAACACTTGGACTAGTAAATAACAGTGTAGACTCTCTCTATCTCACACCTGTGTGCAGATCTTTGACATTATTAGACTTTTTCTGGCTGAACCTGCTTTTTTTATGAACACGGATGAGCTGAGCTTTGCAGCACAGAACCACAACACTCAAGGAATATTTTTTTTTGGGCTCCTATAGAACATTTCACACTTTTTATGGTTAATTATTAAAACTAAATTAATTAAATTTGCAACATTATTGTCCAAACATACAGAATTGTTAGTGCTGTGCACAAAGGCCTACCTGAGAATCATGAAGTTGATCCAAAACTCTATTTATCACTTTCTTTAAACTCAGTCGATCTTACTTACTTCAAAACTGTCTCCTCTCACCGTGGAGAAAGGGATCTAGTGGCTCTCAGCACTTTTCTCTGATATTCTGTCAGTTAACTCTGTAGTTATTTCAAACAACCAAGAAGATGCAATCTTTATCTCCAGGCTACGATTTGAATGAACTGGTTTATCTTTGAGTTCAACTGGAACTCTTGAAGTCTGAGCCCTTTTATGCTCTTGGATCTTGTGATGGGCTAGACTTTCTGAACTTTAATAATCTAGAAAATGACAACGCTCCGACTTGTTTGTTGCAGCTCCAATTCTGCGGGTCTTGCAGCAAAATGATCAGATTTGATCTAGAAACGAGGGTCACAGTCACTATCATAGCATCTTATTGTAATTAAGTCATATTGTTATTGTGATTACAGCACAGAATTTATGATGTTTTGACAAAATTTATGTTTATAATGTCAATTCTTTCAGCTGTTGGCCATTAATTATACTTTAACCAGAACTAACTCATAAGTTTGGTGTCCTGGACATGCTCCAGATGTTTAGGTGTGTCTCTGATTTTATCTAAATGAATTATTGATTATTTAAAGATGAAGTATGCAGATTTTAAGCACTGAGAATCTGAAAAGGAGATTTAATAAATATATATTTGATTTTATTTACATGAATATGAAAACACTGCCCACCTTGGTCCTGCACGTATCGGATGATGTTCCCGCGGACTCCGTACTCGGACACCGTGCAGGGGTCGCTCTCCTGGGCCTGCATGTTCTCTGACCTCCGGAACATCCTCCAGAGCGCGGAGGGGACGCGGCGCCGGGGCTGGTGGCTCCCTGCGGGACGCGGCGGCCCGGAGAGCCCCAGAGAGCTAAGGAAGAGACGCTCCTGGGTCTTCTTCTCCTCCACATGTGAGAGGGCACACACACCGAGGAAACACACCGCCAACACCGTCAGGAGAGTCCCGTGTGGCCTCCTCATGCTCCTCATGTTTGGTTGAACTCCGCTCACCTGTGAGGCTGCTCCCACAGCGCAGAGGCGTTTGTTTTAACCTGTAAGACCTCCCGCTGTGCAGGTGCTTCATTATGTTAATGAGGAGCAAGCAGGCAGACAGATAAGGTGAGAGGGGCGGGAAGACAGAGAGACGGGTCTCAGATCAGCTCTCAGAAATCAACAAACAAACTAATCAATGATCCCAAACACAAAAAGTTCTGCGGTGATGCAGTTATAACACTGTGGAAGGTTCTGCCCCCAGTGTGTCCATCAAAGTTTGAGTTCTGGATGAAACTCTGAAAATTAAAAGCTGTAACTTTATCTAAATCATACACTTCTTTTGATATAAATACATAATTAATCACATTCAAATATCACTTTGTGTAGTAGATCTTCTGCCCCGGTTCAGTGGCTGTGTTCAGTTTCATTGTTGGTGCTCGAAACAACAAATATTACCATTAAAAATCTAAAATATAAATGATTTTGACATGTAGATTAATTATTTTGAACTTTAAGTTACTCTTTGTTTCACCTCTCTGACCCATCCTAATACAGAAATTAAAAACTGAAACCACTTTGTGAAGAATAAAAAAAGAAAATAAGACTTTGTCTCCCTCTGCGGTAGCTACCAAATCAATCAATCAATAAAATAATTAGTCGTGAAAGACTAATTATTTTATCTGCCATCTGCAACCAAACTACAGTGTAGCTGGAAATCCAGAACAAAGAACAGAGCAGCTTGTGACTGATGCTTGACTTCAACCAAAGATCCCGTTCAGAGGATGTCCGAGGCAGTAAGAAAAGGCAAAGAATTAGATGTCATATCATTTATCTTGGAAGCCCTCAGAGGGTCCTGACCCTCATCTGTTGGGAGAAACACATTTTAGTATCTCAGCTCAGTCTCTGCAGAGTTGTCTTCTTAACAACTAAAAAAGTTCTTTAAGGTTCTTTAAGCCTGAATCCTTCTCACGCCACACAACGCTAACACTGCACATGGAAAGTTTAAAGTTTTGCTGAACGTGAACCTGAAGCTCCAGACATGATTCATCATCTTCTGATTAGCTGTGCTTTTAAAATGAAACGGTTTTTACAGATCTGACTGGAGTCCTGACCTCAACTCCATCCAACACCTTTGAGACAAACTGGAGGTCTGACTGAGAGCCAGACCTGATCATCAGTGTTGGAAAGCTCTTGCTGAATGATCAGATGTGTGAGGAGACATCCAAACAGCACACATGAAGTCAGTTCCAATGATTTTTTAATATAGTTGGCAATCAAAGATGATTTTGATTCGACTCAGTATTTACAGATCAGTATGTACAGTGGTCAAAGAGGAGCAAGGAGGCTGTAGTTACAGTGTGTGTGTGCGCCGGAGGAGGGAGGAAGGAGGGCAGAAGAACATTCATCCTTTCAAATAAACGAATGAAGAAATATTTCATTCATCTATTCAACACCTGTCGGTATGTGTGCATAGCTCGGACACGGATTTTGGCGACGCACACACACCCCAATCAAACACACACACACACACACACTCAGACAGAATAAATATACACACACTGTATATGAACAATCCACTGATAGGTAAGACAATAGATAGACAATAATGTGCACTGGCTGATCCTTGTTTAAAAGTCTCACCTGATCTCTCTCTCACACACACACACACACACACACACACACACACACACACACACACACACACACACACCCTCACACATACACAGAACTACAGATACACACCGCTACTCTGAGCCTCTCACGTCTTTAATGCTTTTAGATTTGAAGATTTTGTGCCGATGTTTGCGTCCGAGTCAGACACACAAGTCGCTGTTTTAGTTTCACAAGAGTCACCAGATGTACTCAGAATGAAACATGTTTCTGTCCCGCAGGAGCAAAAACTGTGGAAACCTATAGTGAAACTCGTTTTAGAATACTCACAGACTTAAATAGAATTATTCCAAAACTCCACTGTTTTTACATCTTCCAATTTATCCAAATAAAACCTGACAACAGGATATCGATTGTGAATTCTTGAGAATTTATCAGAAAAAACAAACAATCAAATCAGTGTTGGATCTAGTGTTCTTATCGTTTAACAAGTTCAAACTTGTACTAGCAGTGTCAGTTTAAAAGTGGCAGAATTTTCTTTTTTTGGAATCTTTTCACATGATGATGTTACAACTGTCCAGATGCTGGACGTGAAGAATGAGAAAAATTCCATAGACTTCTTCTATCCTGCTGATACCAAATATATTCCCTCTGGTGTGAAGAAAACTCGAATTGTAACAAATATGGCAACTGCAAACGACTGCTGCAGAAAAGGGAGGTGACGGCTTCAGACAACACATTTTTTTCCCTTTCAGCGTGGTCACTGTGATGCATGAGGTGCTTATGGAGTAAAAGACTCTCGCTGTTACTTTGCCATGACCACATGTTGGACAAACAATCACAGCTTGCCTGCCTCTCTGGCTTCACCACATTTTAAGTCGTACAGGTCAGTGTCATCAACATATTGTAGAACTTGGTGAGAGAAGAGGAAGAAAAACACGTCACCAGAACTTCCGAGGGGTCCCACATGACAACATTTCTAGCCCCTCACACTTTGGTTGGGTCGTACCATTATCAGGTTAATATCATGTATTGTGAGCCTAAACTTAACATTCTACTTCAGCATACAACAGAGGGAATATTGTTTGTATCCGCGGCACAGAAGAGTCTGTCAGGATTATGGAGTTTGTTAACCTTCCTGGTTGTGACTGTAATATTTGTGAATAAAACAGCAGCTTATTTCTTTAACGTGAGCGTAATCATCAGGATCAAAGTCTCAAATGTAAAAGAGAAGACTGTCTGAGAGGTGCAGGGACAGCACGTACAGCGAACACACTCAGTCAAAGTTACAGTACTTGAGTAGCTGATCGAGGCTTACACACATCTAGGGCTTTGGTGCATCGTGGGACAATCAGGACTGTGATTCTTCAGTTCCAAGGAGCACAACAGGCGCCGATCTGATTGATCAGTCCATATATATATTTATATATTTAGAACTATAAATCCATCCAATGAGCTATGTACAAAGTATGGCAAAGAAAAATCTTTATTTCAATTTTTATCAGCAGATGTCATTGGCTCGTCACCGTGTCTAGTCCCTAATGTCTCCAGTGTTGTGATCGTTTCATGCTTAGGGGGTGAGTCCATCCCGGCGACCTGTAGCGATCCTCGACATGGACTCATGGACCCGATTTACCCCAGAGCAAAAGCTCAATAGAGTCCGTCCAGGGCTTGGGTTCAGTTCTATAAGAAGGGGGCTGGTGGTCTCGCCACCAGGGTCATGTAGCGTTGACCTCCATGATGTGGTCGTCAGTGGCGGGCAGCACAAGGACCTGCCGCGTGTGGCTGTGGTTGAACACCTGTCCGGGGCTGAAGGGCTCCAGACGTGGCATGGCCACACCCTTCTGCTGCTGGTCGCCGCTGCCCACAGAGTGCACGCTGCCCCGGCTGCGGATACTCGCCGTGTCCGCCTGGTCGTCCAACGTCTTATCCAGCAGGGACAGGCTGTCGTTCTCCACGCAGCTGTCTGAGGATGGAAACAAAGAAACTGTCATGTTAAAACAAGATGAAGTTTTGATGGACAGATATTAAATAATTAATTAACGAACTAAAAATGGGATATGAAGTCAGCGAACTTTGCTGCGGCCTGGACCAATTAAGCTACAATACAAAGCAACAGGTGAGGGATAAGTTACAAACAAATTGCGCTCGTGGCAGAATGCGAGCATCTGAGAGGCAACTCCTGAGAGGCAGTCGGTAAGATGCAGAAGCTCACTGATGAACTGAGAGACTGTTTGTGGCGAGGATTACCACTGCTGCTGTAAAACATTTGTGTTTTTTATGAGTATTGTCTGCAAAAATGGATACTGATATTATGTTCACGAATAATGTGACCTAGAGGGAGCATGTAAATGGAGAACAGAACTGGACCTAGCACTGAGCCCTGAGGTACCCCAAAGTGAATAAATGATAAAAAGTCGCTAAAAAACACCATTTTCGTGAGTTTAAAAAGATGATTAAAAGACAGCATAATTGAATGTTAAAATGCTATAGTTAATTTTTTTTAAAGGGTAAAAAAAAATTAAAATCTGGGTAAAATATTTGCTCTTTAAAGGGTTTGCAATATTTACAAATATGCATTTTTCTTTATTATTATTTTTCATTTTCAAAAGATTTCATCTAATTGCTAATGACTTATTGCTAATGGCTAAAAGCTAACTGCTGATCACAGGTCACTACCAGCTAATGGCTAACTGCTAACTAACAAAGTGAAATGTGAAATCATAATCATAATAAATTTAAATTTAAACTCAAAGTTGGTCCTGAACTGAATGTTGCCTAAACAGCCAGGTGAATTTGTTGTTTAGCTGATATTTGGATGATGTTTACTCTTTCAGATCACAACATAATCCTCAATAAGCAGCGCTCTCACAGCTTCTGCCAGCCTACCTGCTGCTGCTGGATCATCAGCTGACACAGGCACAATATCATACCTGCTGCTTGAATGACATTGGAACGTTTCCCTGCTTTACCTGCTGCAGAACAGCATGCAGCTGCTGTTTAGCAAGAAAACAAAGTAAAGTTGTGGGGACAGGGTCTTACCAGGGTCTGGCTGGATGGCCACCGCTGCAGTGTGAGGCAGGTACTTGAGCACTTTGATCTTGGGGAAGGGCAGGTGTCCCGCAAACAGAGGCATCACCTCGATCTGCACCTTGTGGGTGGCGCTGGCCGCCATCGGCATCGACACCATCCCTGAACTCTTCCCACACACTGCCCAATTACTGCTGCTGTCAGCCACTGTGGACACACACACACACACACTTAAAGTCACAAAGAGCTGATAACTCTAAATATGAAAATTTGCATGTGAAAAAGTGATCAGTTTACTCCTCTTGATACACTTGAAAAGAAAAAAAAGTGTGATCATTTATACCCAGAACCACTGACTTTCTTTTTTTTGCCTTCTTAAGCTTTATTCGATAGAGACAGCTGGCATGTGGGGAGAGAGAGATGGGGAATGACATGCAGCAAAGGGCTGCAGGTTGGATTCGAACCCTGGGCCGCTGCAGCAAGGACTGAGCCTTCGTACGTCTACCAACTGAGCTAACAGACACCCCCTCAAGAGTCATTTTTAACCACCACAGAACAGTGGCCACCAGAGTGTGGTAGTCGCATTGTGCCCGGTTGTGTAGCATTGTTTAGACAGTACGCTGCTTAATCACAAGCTAGAGTGAGCTATGTTTGATAGATATTAGGTTAGAAAGATAGATTTAGGGGGTGTCGTTTAGCTCAGTTGGTAGAGCATCCGCCCCATGTACAAAGGCTCAGTCCTTGCCGCGGCGGCCCAGGGTTCAAGTCAGACCTGTGGCTCTTTCCCGCATGTCATTCCCCATCTCTCTCTCCCCACGTTCCTGTCGCTCTTCAAGCTGTCTCTGTCAAATAAAGCTCAAAAAAGAAAAAGAAAGAGATTTAGAAATATGAACCGGAGCAGAAAAAGAACGAACACCCAACGAGGAGTGAGGGAGAACCAGATAGAGAGTGTGTGTGTGTGTCTGTGAGAAAGCGCGCTCAGTTTCTTTATTTCCAGCAACGCAACTAAAACATGTTCTTACCAGTTCATTTTGAATTTTTTTTTTAACGTTCTTCAACAATAATTAAATGATTTAAAGGTCCAGTGTGTACAATTTAGTTGCATTTGGTGGTGTAATTGCTGCATCCCAGTCTCCTCACATCACCCTCACCTTCCTATTGTAAAGGAGAAACAACACTTGAGAGTCTCTCTTAAGTCACTATTTAGTCTGTCTGTTCTGGGCTGCCGTAGAAACATGGTGTTTCAAAATGGTGGCCTCTATGAAAACAGACCCGCTCCCACTGTAGATATAAAGGTCTCATTTTTAAGTGACAAAAATAAAAATATTATATTCCATGTCACCTTATTCTGAAAATAAAGGCCCCAAATCTTACACACTGCACCTTTAAAATCACGTGTTCATAATTTTGTTTCGTTCAGTCTTTCTCAAACTTTTTACTCCACATACCAACTCAGAAAATATTGGACTCTCCGTCATGAAAGAGATCATCAGCTCTTCAGGGTCAGTTCACACAGGAGGCAGGTTTTTTCTACAATTCTACATTTATTAACGACAGTTCAAGAACAAGATAATTAGATGTTTAAGGTGTACTCAGGATCCACACTCCTCTTCCTAATATTTCCTGTTTGACACCACGATCAGTGTTTTTGAACCATTTCATCACCTCCAACTGTTACATTTTAGCTCATAACTAATCATGGATGTATGTGTGTGCTACATTTATGATCGTGACTACGTAGCAAGCTGATATTCAGAAAACGTTACAACACAAAGCTTATTTTTAATAACATTCGAGATATCTCGGTTTATTTTCATTAAAAATTTGGTAGTGTAGTTTTAATAGAATGTTTTTAAATTATTTCATTTAAAAAAAAAAATAGATTGACAAGAGATTCCTCTGCCCACCACTAAAGGGAGTTTGCGTACCACGAGTTGTACTCGTACCACTGTTTGAGAACCAGTGGGTTAGTTTGTTTGCTGTAGCCTACAGTTTATGATGATGAATTTTAAAATGTATTTGACCTGTTTGTACCACATACACTGAATTTTAAGTAGCTATTTCATCAAGTCTTACTTAAAAATCGACGATGAGCCGCTCTGCAGACTTACCTTCATACATGAGTTTGGTGGTTTTGAGGCCGTCACTGTCAGTCTTGCTGTCTTCTGCCACCTCGCCCTCTGCAGGTTCAGTCAGTCGTGTTATGGACACCTCCAGCCCGCAGAGGAAACCAGAGCGACAGTGCTGCTCGCCGGCGGGAGGCAAGATCTCAGCTTGCACGCTGTACAACGTCTGACAACGTCAAACAGGGGTTATTTATAGGGAGGGTGTGTTTCTCGTTGTGGCACAAGTGCCACAGAACAGCACTCAGCATACATTAACTTATTATCGCAGCATTCGTGGCCATCTGCTGCACGACAGCTTATTTAAACCAGAACATTACTGACAGCTGTTTCCTCGCTAATGACATGTTTAATGTGCCTGTCCAGATGTTTCAGACACGTCTGAATATGTGACAACAACAACTAACAGCTTCACTTCTCAAACTCAAGAGTTGAAGTGGACTCACAGTGACTCTCTCGAGCTGGAACTGGTAGTGGAAGGGTTTGAAGGCAGAGACGTCTTGGTTGACCGGAGAGAAGTCGGCAGAGAAAACGCACTGGAGACAGGAGGGCAGGTCGTCCTTCCACCTCACCTCCCACAAGCAGAACACACTGTGCTTACTGCACAAGAGCTACACACACAAAAAAAAAAAAAAACACAAACATGATGTTTAAGTGACAAACAAGGCAAAAACTATATGACAGAAACAACCTAAACTTTCTTTTCCTCATGTTTAGTGAGCCTCAGCTCCCTCTAGATGGAAACTACGGGAATGTACTAGTATGTAAGAACCTGTATTTTGATATTTATCCCCATTTGTCCATAAATATCCAGATTTATTGTAAAATATTTATATTTTTACAATGATAAACCATTTTTCAAATAGTGCTTGCTGTCTTCCGTTTTCGGCTCACCTGTTGTGTTTTAGTGTTGAGGGACTGCAGCTCCAGCGATGCGTGCTGCTTCTCTGCCAGCTTCACTTCAGCCAGCGTGAAGTTCACGTCCGACACGTTCTGCACACACACCTGGATGTACTTCCTGTGGGGTCGGGTGAAAGTCGGTCGCGGGTCAGTCAAGACCAAAAAAAAAAAAAAACACGACACAGACATTTCTACGAGGATGGAGGCTCACCTGTTACCAGCAGAAAGCAGCGAGTGTTTGGTCTTGAAGGGGATGTAGAAGGTGAGGGCAAGCAGCGTGGAGTAGATCGACCACGGACAGTCGATGGACATCTGAGGACAGACGGCAAGACTTCAGATCGCTTAACGTATCATGTGACCAAACAAGTAGGAGTGAATATCTATCGGCTTGATGATGGTTAGCTGCAGCTAATGAATATTTTAGTTACAGATGAATCTGCAGATTACTTTCTAGACTCGTTTGTTTCATTAAACTTGTGAAATGATACAATATCCTGGAGCCCAAAGCGGATCAAATGTCTTGTTTTGTCCAACAACACAAACAATATTCAGTTTACGATAAAACCAAGAAGAGCAACGAATCCTGACATTTGAAAGTGAAAATATCAGAATTTAAAGGTCGAGTGTGTCAGATTTATGACGCTCATCCCTGAAAGTGTGCATCTGTCTGCGGGTCTCACCCTCTGGTCGATGGCGGTCATGGGCGTGTCGGGGTGACTGTAGCTGCGTGGTCGGTGGCGGACCTCCCCGTTGGTCAGCCTCTCATTGGCGGGTCGCTCCGTCCCGGACGGGATGACACACAGAACCTCCAGCTGGAACTCCAGGGTGTGGTACGGAGGGGTGGGGGGCAGGCTGATGCTGGTTACCTTCTCAGAGGACTGGATGGACAGAGCGCTTTCAGCCACCAACTCTGAGCACAGGAAGGGGACAGAAAAGGAAGCCATGAGAAAACTTCACAAAACACGGCTCGACTGGACTGATTAAGACAAAAGCAGAGAAAAACAGATCTCTTGGACATGTAGATGTATAACCTGATTTCAAATATGGTTTTTACAGGCGGCTGTGCACAGCAAAGACTTCACACAGGGACAGAATGATAGCAGATAGGTGGATTGTCAGAAAATGTTCAACTAAACCCAAAACTGTCAGATTTAGGGGTCGCTAGAAATGGGATATAATATCCTCGACATGTTTCCATCAGTTTATATTAACCTAAAAATATGAAGGGTTATGTTTCTATGACCTTAGAATGAGGCTCTCATATCTACAGACTCCAAGCTGACATGTTGAATCACCATGTTTCTACAGCAGCCCACGACAAACTAACTAAACACTGACTCTGGATTGAAGCGTTTCATGACCATCGTAGTTTCTCCTTCATGCTACAAAAGGTGAAGGTGAAACGAATGGGCTGCAATCTGAAATTACACCAGTAGATGGCACTAAATTCGACACACTGGTCCTTTAAATATTTAAATCCTGACCCTGAAAATCTATTGGATTGCAATGTTTTGGTCTGTCCTTCACGCAACTTGAGCGTTTCGCTTAGCCCTCCAGAATTAGGTTACTTGCTCAGATTTGGTCATTTTCCTGGTTTACTAAATAAACTTCTACCGTAGTTAATTAGTTTCGCTTTTGTCTGTTTTACGACCAGCAGTTTGCACGGGTATTTTATTTTGAAAATGATTCTCTATGCTATTTCTGCTCTGTGTAAATTGAGGCTGCTCACGTGGAGCGAGCAGAGGCCTGCTTCTGGGACGCTGGGGTTTGATACATTGACTAGAATTCACTGCGGTGACCGTTGTGGAATTTGGGGTGAGAGGAACTTTTTCAGTCTGGACTCTACTGTTTAATGTTTTGACAATAATTCAATAATTCTTGAAATTGTCCCAGTATTGAGCGAGAACACGGACAATACACATCCATTAAAACTACTTGTTTTTGCCACTACAGGCTCACATTGTTATTATAACTGTCTGCATCATCATGGACGTTTTCATACACAAGAAGATCATTTTTGTCCAACCAAAAAGGTTCAAAACAATCAGACTCCACTGAAATGTTCTTTTTAGGTCACAAAACCTCGATCATCAGTTTGGTTGTGTGACTTTGGTCAGTCTAACATGTTAAAACACCAGAGCTCTCTTAGTGGACGTACACTGCTGGTGAGCAATCACACATCGTAGCCTGTTTTACGGCTGCAGCGCTTTGTTATTTGAACATGCTGAAAAATACAGAAGGTTCCCTTTAAACGTGACTGGCAGATTCAAACGTGTCCCGACCTGCGGCGGGGTTGCTGATGCGGGCGGAGCAGCTGGTGGAGGGCAGGATGGGCATGGTGTCAGTGTTGCTGAGCTGCAGAGCGTCTCCTTTCTTCACAGCGTAGTGACCCGTTAACAGAGTGAACTTCACCATCTGAGGCAGACCGGCCAGCAGCGGCTCTGCAAACACACAACAACAACAAAAACAGTGAGCAACACACACACACACAACCTCAGATTTTAAACCTTCCTGTCACCCGTCATGTCAAAGATTCAGACCTGAGAGAGGCTCCACGGTGAGTTGGGGCTCCTGAGAATAGACTTCATACTGGACCGATGGGTAGATGTGAGGCAGCACAAACTGCACCTGACCCACCGTGGCGAACAGCTGACGCAGTGTGTAAGTTCCTGGCTGTCCACTCTACAGAGACAGAGACGAGAGACACATGAAGAGGAGGAAATATGTTTTATGACACAGATCAGCAAAGGTTGAGAGAGAGAGGGACAGAGTGTGTCTTACCGGTGCCGTGAAGACGATGCTGTTGTTGCCGGGCTCTAACGTTACATCCTGCACTTTGAGCATCTGCGCTCCTTCCTTCATGGCGACAGCAGGAGGGCTGACACAGTTGGGCGTGTCCGGCGGTGAGTTGCTGTCATGGCGACGCATGACCAGATGAGTGTTTTTACACACCACTCCTGTAGAGTTGAGGGAATTGTCCGACGGACTCCTGTCCTGAATCTCATCGAGCTCCAAAGAGGGGCCGGCAGACGAGGAGGGGGGCCCCGCCGACGGGTTGGCCTGGTGAAACTCTACTGTCCCTGGGTTTGTTTGTCTCTGAGCTCCTTTAGACCTTCCGTTAGTCCCTCCGCGCTCCAGGTCGAAGTGGATGCTCGCGGCTAGCTGCTGAATGCGCACCGACACGGGCATCAAACATCGCAAGGTAAGCTCCACCTGCAGGACGGCTCCGGAGTGCACCGAGGCTGTGGCCGGACGGAACTGTAGCCGCGTGAGCTGAGTGAAAACGCCCATGCTGAGAGTCACTTTGTGAGCTGAGGACGAGCAAAAGAAAATGTGTTAATGGAGTACTCAGGAGTATTACGTGATAACACACTGTGAAGTGAGCTGCAGAAAACAAAGGCCACAACACAAAGTGGTGTTTTCCTCTACTGATCCTCTAACTGTTCTAATATTCAGAAGTACATCATCTCTGTTGTGTTTTGTGGTCACCTACCAAAAGAGAAAAAGACATTATGTTCACATTATTAAGCTGTTTGCAGAGAGTTGAAATATTTTCCACGATAGATTCACTAGCTGGTAACAAACTATTCAACGTCAGGCTGCAGCTCACTTCACACACTTGACTTAGAACATGTTAACTGTTCACTGGAAGTAATCACAGCCAATTTTGATTAATAGCCCGAAGGTTCAGTTCCATTTATTGCAGCAGAGACTTTCCAGTGAGCCGACATGCAGCACAGCAGCACCCTGACTCTGTCTGACCTGTAACACCCGTGTTTACCTACTATTTCATGTCAAAATGGCTGCTGTGAAAAAGGTCTGTTATTGTAGTGATAAATCTCAGAGATCATTGGCTGAAGTAGAAAAATTTAAAAAGACCCAAGAAAGCGCTGAACACTGTTTGAAATGTTTTGGGGTTTTTTTTTGCAACTAACCGTGCTGCTGGTCAGTAGACATTTGAATTTATTGGAATCCATCAGTTACATTTAAAGGGAAACTTCTGGGCGAGAGGTAACACTGATCAAAGTGACACTGACCAGCGCTCAGTGTAGCAGGAATACAGCTGCAGGAGGTCAGAGCTAACTGAACTTATCAGCTATGATTGTCGTCTGGAGCTTTAGTCAGGGAAGCACATTCATGGCCCTTTGTGAAAGTTTCTGTCTGGTAAATGTGTTGTAACATAAGCTAAGATAGAAACTCAGAGAGGCTACATCTCCAGTCTGTCTGGTTTATAGAAGGGGACAAGGAGTCTGGGGTGGTTGATGACGCAAGCTGCCACCATATACAGTATGTCGCCTGCTACAGATCAGCCAATAGCAAAATACAATTGCAATACCCGGGTTTCAACCAGCAGACGGAGGTAGCTATGCATATTTACAGCACAATATGCAAATATTCTGTAATAAACTGTCAAGATTTGGACCTGAATCCATCAACAACACGACTGTATAAACTGATTTTCATCTTAAAAACTTAGTTTAAGTTTTGTGTCACAGAGTTATGAACATGATCACTTACACTGATCTCCAGACTTGCCAGCAAAGGTCAGGATTTCTTGACAAAAGTGCTTCCTCTCCTCCGTGGTCAGGTTCACGTCACCAGCCAACAAGGCACTGGTCTGCAGGTAGCTGCGGGAGGTTGTAAAGGAAACCAAACACGACAGAGCGTCGTCTGTTTTATCAGATCATCACTTTAGTTAACGTTCCCAAGTAACAAGACGGACGAGATTTAGTGTCATCAGGCCAGCCGGACAACTTAATCTGACTGGAAAGACAGAAAGATACGACTCAAAGACTTGGATAATAAAACAACCTTTTATGTTCTTAATACCATTATAATCCTGTGACTCTTTCAGTACCACAGAGAACTACTTATGTTGACCATCCCCTATATTTAGGTCATTTCTTCTTCTACTTCTACTGTTTAATCCAGGCACTACTCTGACTCTGACGCACTCGGCTGCAGCTGCTGTTGAAGGATACTCTTCAGTTCTGCTCAGCAGTTTCTGACACTCGGCGATCTGTTTCCTGGTGTGAGTGACGGGGAGGCTCCATCCCTCTGACACGTACGACTTCAGAGCTTCCTGTAAAAAGGTTTCGGCCCGCTCTGGGTCGCCCTTCCTCCTGAGAAAAACACACAAACACAGATGCATCATCTTGTTTTTCATGTTTCTGACTGGATGTGTGTGTCTACAACTTGTTTTAATGCTACCTAGAAGTGAAATAAAGCGCTCACGTCTGCTGCAGCAGCAGAATGATGGAACTATCCATCTGCTACCGGCTTGATGCTTGGCATCAGGTGATGTTATGATTTGTCACGAGAGTGACATCACGCAACATCAGCCAATAGCAGAGGCCCAGCTCGCTTTGTTTTCTTAAACATAAGCTGTCGGATGTCACACGTGTTTGGATTGCAGCCACTTCGATCTACAGTGTGTCTAAACATGTCACTGCGTGATGAGTCGGATCTTGAGGAAATGTTACTTTCAGCTGCACTTCACATTTATGTAAAAACCCCGCTGCACCCATCAAACCACATTAGCGTTCTCGTTTGTTCGGCCTGATTAGAGCTCTCCTCCCGAGTGTGTGGGTGTTTACAAGCAGCGTCTGATTGACAGCTCCCGGAGAAGAGGCCTAATCAGCCAGAATATATGAAAACACCAGTGTGTGGATGTGCGCTGCCTTTAACACAGCTTTCCTGGCGTGGAACCAGCAGGTTTTTCCTTACATGTAGAACTCGGCCAGGCTTTTTCCCACCAGTCTGGCAGACCTCAGCCGGCTGATGGCCCTGTACATCTCCATAGCAGCATGAGAGAGTTCCTGATGCAAGATGGGGCCAACGAGGTGGAGGGAGGAGGAAGAGGAGAGGGGAAAGATAATCAACTTAACCGTATCCACTGAGGTTTCAAGGATATTACATCAGGAAAAACTGGTTTAAAGAACTGGAAACGGGAATTCACAGAATGTGTGTCAACTTCCCGTTTTGCTAACTGAAACACAACACCGAGCCTTGGCAAGGAGCCCACTTACAAGATAGTGCCTTTCGAAAGCTTCCACGGACGATAAGGCTTCTTTCAGCTTTTTGTAGGGGCTCTGCAGACTGTTCACTGCGGAGGAAGACAGAGGGAAATTAAAACAAGCGCACACAGATATTAATATAAGTCAGCCTTCTTCATTACAACTTAGTGGCTGAACAAGCTTCCTTCAGTGCTCAAGCTGTTAAAGAACTTGTCTGTTGTTAAACACACTGAACACCCTGCAGACGACAGCTCAGGGCCCATGTGCACATACAGTCAGCCTACAGAGAAACAAATCAAACACCAACTACAGGACGATAATTTGACTTTGAATGTTGATTAAAAGTCTTTGGAACTGGAGCACAGCTGTGCTGTATGTTTGATAGCGGAGAAAAGTACAAAGCAATCACAGATCAGTCCTGAATCAGCTGGCTGCTGATGAGAGTCCGTCAGAGCTGAGAAAGGTCAGGACACAAAGACTACAGTCAACAGGTCAAATGTGCTCAGCTGTTAGCTCATCGCAATGCACTGGTGTCATTTGATGGGACGAGTCTGAAAACTCACCGGTCTCAGGCCTCTCGTCACCCAGTCCGGCCAGCAGATCCACAGTCCTGTTCAGGTCCTCAGATGTGGGTCCCTTCTCTGACACCAGGCCACAGAGTTCCCCGAGGGACTTCAGCTGGAGAAGGCAGACACAAAAACACTTTAATGATTTAGAGAAACATAGTTTTTAATCACATATTGACTGCTTACTATTTAAAAGGACAAGCAAATAATGTAACTGTTTTAATGTCAGAAATGTACTCCGACAGACGACAACAACAAAAAAAAAAAAACTTGTGATTGTAGCGAAACATTGCACTGTAGAAAATTATATACAATTTATACATGAGGGTACATTCAGACAGGATCTGGCGCTGTGGTGAAAAGGCAGGATGCTCCATTCATTTGAGTGTGGGTAGTGCATTTTGGCTGCGGTGGTGCAGACGAAAACCACTGTAACCTGAGGTGGAGAAGTTGAGCCGGATCCAACTTTTGGACAAACGCAGGCCGACCTCACGCTGCGGCCACCAATCAGACGATCAGATCAGTCGAACCTCCACAGTCAGCCTGAAATGTCTAAACTCTGATACTACTGTTGGGTTTATTTCATGAACCAGCTTCTAAATCTGAGTCTGACTCGCAATTTATGCTGCAAAATAAAAGACACAAAGAAGTTTCATTTGGTTTGTGTGTGAGAGAGAGAAACAGAGAGAGAGACAGAGAAAGCTTTGTTTGAGAGACACAAACCGTGAATGAGAGTGAGCGAGCGCCAGCCTCAATAAAACGGGTTAATCAGCTAAATAAAAAGTTGTTTCCTGATTGTTTCACAGAGGTTACATTCAACACAAATAGACACACTGATGCACAACCCTGCGGTGAGTCACCATAGCGGCAGATTCTGACTGAATGTGCCCTTAGTCTTAACAGCTTTATGGAGACTGCTAAGGAGTGAAGACAAAGTTCAGTGAGACCTTCGTACAATCAAGTTTAATGTCTGTTTCAAATTAAACCCGTTTCGAATGTAACTGTCAAGAAGCTACATATTTACAGGTTTGTCGCTTGGACACAGTTCCAGCTTCAAAGAACAAAAAAGAATCCAGACTTGTATCAAATTGTCAAAAATATACACGGAAAGAACGAGGTGACGGTACCATCAACACATTAGAAGTTACACCAGAGATCAAAGCTACATGTTTGAGTATTTTTGTCACCTTGTCAGTCGCGTAGGCCCACAGCCCGACGGTGTGGGAGCAGTTTGCAGCTAACTGGGCCTGATCACAACAACCCTCGATCCTGTGCAGAACCTCCAAACAGCTGAGAAACACCCAGCAGTCGAGCGCCCCCTCCAGCACAGACACCTAAACGACGAGAGCAACAACATAAAGTATGATGAGTGACCGGTTCAGTTTCAGTCTGTTTAGGTTCAATCCATCCATCACAGCGTGGAGAATGAATAATTCACTGAGTGTGTTTACCTCCAGCAGGCGTAGCTCCTGGACACAGTTGTGCAGCAGCTCCAGGGCTCTCTGCGTCACCTCCCAGGGCCTCTGGAGGAAGATGAGTAAGGTGCACTGGCGGGAGAACAGGTAGCTCCTCAGATCTAACAGGCTGGCCTCCCCGCGCTGGATCCCGTCCCTCTTCTCCATGTCGATGGGCCGCCGGAGCAGCAGGCCGCTCCAGTTACGCACCGGGGCGCAGAATGAGCCGAGCCAGTTAGCCGTGTCTGTGGACAGGAACAGACCGGTCAGACCAAAACTGAAAGTAGGACTGCTGTACTGAAGCAAACTACAGTTCTAGGTGGTGTTTATTCACCTCCAGCTCCAAAGTTAAGAACATATTGGGTAAAGAGAGCATCTAGTTCATCATACTGGACGAGGGCATCTTCAAACTGCTGCAGCATCTCGAAAACAAAGGCCAGCTCCTCCTGTGCAAGCACACAAACACACTAATATGTGAGACACTGAACTGTGGAACTGCAAACAAGATGGAGACAGATTCAGTTTCAGTCATGGCACAACATCTACTTCTCTTTCCATCTACCTGGACCATGAAGTATTCGCAGAAGCTCCAGCCAGGCTGCGTGCGTTTCTCTCGGAGCGTGCGCATGTCGTCCTCGAAGCGGCCCAGGTTCTTGGTGAAGGACATGAGGAGGAGAGTCCGCAGCTTGAGCAGCAAGGAATTCCAGGAATCCTGAGACCGGGACGAGTCCTTTAGAGGGTCCGACAGCACCACGCATCTGCAACAAAGAGGAATAACCTTCAAGTACTCACACAGGGCAGGTCAGTTTCTGAACAATCAGTTTCTACTGTTACTACAGCAACGGGATGAACGGGCGACAAGTGAAGGAAGTCTGTCTATTACCCACGACTGTCCTCACCTGTCGTTCTGCTTGTTGCAGAAGTCGCTGCGGATCTTGTCAACGATGGATGACCGAGGCAGGATGTTGGTCTTGTTCTTCTTCTTGTTGTCGTTGGTCTCCACGACGATGATGACCCAGTCCGCCGAGCCGTGAGCCCGCAAGCTATTCTGCCATCGCATCATGTCCTCCTTCACCGAGCCCTTGTACACCTCTGTATCCTGCGACAACATGAAAATATATTTGTTAATCGGGCTGAACGATCATTCTTTAGAGCGGGAGGTTGGAGAAAACAACCCTTCTACTCTGACTGCTTCATGTGAACTCCCAAAAATCACATTAAAACATGAAAATGTGCAGGAAAACCACATCGAAACGGTTGGAGCTGGGAAAGAATGCTGATCTACAAGTTTTGTTTTTTTATGATAGCTGAACTTTGTGACAGGCAGCTGAATGTTTACAGAGTGAACGACTGCTCCTGCAGGGGACTGTTTGCTTTAAATGGGCTGGAACTGAGTGAAGTGGGATATAATGTGACGAGTCGGTTATTATGCAATGGTGTCGGCTGGCAGGGAGAGGAACTGCTGTTGAGCAATGTTTGAAAAGTGAACTTGGAGCCACAGTTAGGTAGATTATCACTTCGGGGCTGTGGAGCTTGATCAGCTGAATGACGCTGCATGTGCAATCACGCCTTTGTAGAAATAACTTCACTTGGCCGTTTTCTCTAACGCTGAAGGTTTGGACTGAATTTGGAAGTTTGTTGAAGCCTGTACACACCCATACACACACATCCTGACACGGGCACCACTGCCTCCCTCAGTGGGCTGACTGTGTCTTTACCGCTTGGTTACTGCTGTTTGTGCTTACGGGTTAAACAGGTTGGTGCAGAAGTTGCGTGTGTGTGAACATTTATTTTAGCAATAAAGCCATTTCCTGTCATTTATAATATTTGCATGCACGTATACTGATGTGAGTGGTTGTGGTTTTACAGCCTGCCTGGGTCACGGCTCCACCACGCAGCCCACCTGTCCTCTACACCTGCGATTCTGTGGTGCTGTGTGCAGAAGATCTGCTGCTCTTTGTAGAAAAAGACGACGAAGCTGCAGCCCTAACTTTATGTGCAGACTGACATCAAGCTTTGTTACACCTCACCGCAGGACAGTCTGTACTTTTTACATCACACCATTTCCCTCTTTATTAAGGAGTACACTCCACTGCTGCGACTGAACATCATGATTTAGAAATAGATTTGGAGCCTCTTCTGTGGAACAAACTCCCAGTTCTGGTTCTGGAGGCAGACACGGTCAACACTTTTAAGAGTAGACTTAAGACTTTCCTTTTTGATAGAGCTTATAGTTAGGGCTGACTCATACTTAGTTATGCTGCTATAGGACTGGAATGCCGGGGGACTTCCCATGATGCACTGAGCTCTTCTCTTACTCTTTCTCTTTCCATCTGCAAACATTCATGTCTCATTAATGATGTTACTAACTAAACTTCTTCCCCAGAGTTTCTGTGCTCTCGTCCAGCAGGTTCTCATGGATCGTGGCTGCTGCTGTCGACGTCCACTACATATACTATTATTATGACTATCATGAGCTTGGTTCTGCTCAAGGTTTCTACCTTGCAACTGTCGACAAGTGCTTGCTCATGGTGTCCAAAACACAGAGACCTTCAGTTTGCAAATTTCAATATGCAAATCCTTAGATTTTATAAGGTCTGATCACAAATATACAAAAGAAATCACTCGAAAACTATTCAGAAACATCACTGGACGTAAAATTATATTTTTCATCAGAAAGACGCCACTGATGACACAACCTTGTGCATGACATGTTTGTCTTTTTTAGTTCAACTATCATTACACTCTTGAGTAATACATTCAACGTTTTTATGATTTTATTGCTGCTGTGCATCTGTCTATACCTGCCACCTTCCTTCCTTGCCACTGTCAACAAGTGCTCGCTCATGGTGGGAATCGTTGGGTCTGTAAATATAAAAAGTCTAGACCTGCTCTAAACGGAAAGTGGAAGTGTCATGACATAACTTCTGTTATGATTTGGAGCGAAATAAATAAGATTGAATTGAATTGAATGATTTGTGAAGTGTGTAGTGAAGTGCCAGCAAGAAGTGGGGGGTTGTGATGCTAACTGTAGCACATTTAATATAAAAACACTACGACAAACCTGTCGTCAGCGAAACTTTGAGAAGGTTAGACAGCTGCTGTCTAAAGAAATTTGGGAGGTTACTAGACGATATCAAACATACAATTAATGAATGTGACAATTTAAACAAATGAATTTGACTCAGTCAACAAAAATCAAACTGCAGGTCTGTTACAATGAACTGTAACAGTTGTATGGACTGTGTCCATCCTGCATATACATGCAGGCTCACTGCTACCAAATTAGAGAGGCACAGTCCTTAAGAAATGTCATGAGTCACGAGCTGATGACAGCGCTTCCTCAAACTAAGCAGCTGCTCAGTCAGCAGCGGCAGGTTCCTGCTTCCCTTCTTGTTTTTCTTCCCATCTGCTTTCCCTGTGCACTCTGGGTAAGTACATGTCAAGTTCAGTTTAATCTGGAGACTGCAGCTCCTGTACGTGCATCAAGTGCAGCCATGTGAACAACAATGCAAATACATTTAAAACGTTCTTTTTCCACAAAGGTGAGCTCTGAAACCAAAATATATCTGAAAATGTGACACTGACGTGTGCCAACATTATGTCACTGTGATCTCCATCTTATACAGCTTGCATTATGAGTTTGCATAACTTGCATACAGAACTGTCTGTGACCTATTTGTGCCCAGATAGTGTGCCCATAAGTATCCGTCTATTCTTAGAAGGTAGACGAGCAGACGTCGCCCATCCTGCAGAACACACACACACACACACACACAGGATAAACAAGCTCTATTCAGACTCTGCTTTTGTGATGTCCTGGACATATTAAACATAACTGATCACACAATAAAAGCCCCATCATGGATGTCACTTTATATCTATGGTGCCGGAACCAGAACTTCATGATAACAACTAATAATAAAAACATTTAATCTGAAGCAGTATAGTCCTCAGAAGTCTTCTCTATCAGGAAGCTGTCTGACCACAAATTCAATCATTCTTCCTGCAACTGTGTGACGAGCACAGAAAATGATCATCATAACTTCACCTGCAGTGTAGGCTTGTATATGATCTCTGTTATGTATCTGTATTATATTTCTAAAGTACTAAACGGATTATAAAAATAGATCTACCATTAGAATAAGACATCCTAATCACTTAACTACTGACAAGTTGTGTTTTTTTGGGTGACTTTATGAAAATAATGCAGAAACAGAGAGAAACAGGCAGCTCTGTGTGCAGGATGCTCATATCAAAGTATATCCTACTTTGTGTGTCATGGACTTTTTTTTAATACTAATACTAATACTATATTTTATTCATTATTATAGAACTTTAAACCAAACACAGTCCAGGGTTGTCAACAGAACAGAAATAGCTGACGCTCTGATCTGTCAGCAGGACAGAAAAGAACTGAAGAGAACAGTCCTCTATAATGTAGAAAGCAATAATTAATGTTCCCAGATCTGTTAATTAAATTACAGCGTGATCAATCACTGATGTTGTGCAAAGTGTGTGTGTTTGAGGCTACTCACGCAGCAGTCAGTCCAGTAGATGTGGAGGAAGGGGAAGGTGAGGAGAGCCTTGTTGCCTTCCTTTGGGAGGAGCTCCTCTTTAAACTGGACGAAGTTAGCTTCAAGGTGGATCATTTTTGGTGCGCGGCCGTACGTCCTGCACACAGAACAAATGAATGATGTGATTTTTACTATTGACAATATATGACAAATATGGCTAGGTTATACCGATGGACTAGCCATGCCTGAATTTCTTACTAGAGCTGGACATAAACGCCACATTCAACCCCATAAACACAGTCAAACAACAAGTAAATATTTAATACAATAAATATGAACACTGACTCCCAAGTCTGTCACTGGACCACCACCTTTCTTTGAGGTGGAATATTCAGTTTATGGACCGTTTCTTGTTTGATGAACAATGTTTGTTACATTGTTCATCAAACTCATCCTGAAACTTGAGGATTTAACATTACATCCTTCAGTACAAGAACCCCTGCAGCTGTGTCCATTCACTGTTAATCTCACCACAACACAGGTGGCAGTTATCTATAATCATAAATTGCCACTTTTTTTTTATCATTTAAAAGCACAGTCACCCTGATCACAGTCAATAATCTCCTAAAAACATCAAAACCAGTGACAGGATAAAGAATGGGCGCTGTTTTGAGGCTCAGAGTGTGGTGGCTCTGGCTGCTGCCATTTTGACTTCCTCTTCCTCCTTCCGGCTAATCTAAAGATGGGCAAAGACGTGGATCTGAATGAAGCCATCTGTAACAGCACCCACCTGTCAATCAAAGCAGCCATGCTGTTAATTCTGCATAACTTGAAGCCTTAATATCATTTAAACAGGTGAGTTGTATATAAATTCACCCTCAGTACAGTTGTCATGAACGGGGAAATTAGCTATAGAGACAAACAGTTTATTGTACCAGGCTGTAAACATGTTTATTTCTGCTGTGAAGTTGGACATTTTAACATAGGGGCTTATGGAGACTGACTTGTTCTGTAGCCAGCCTCAATTGACGTTTGAGGAACTGCAGTTTTTGGCACTTCCACATACGCCACAGCCATGGAGGTTCCCGTTTGATCAAAAAGTCACATATCAAACTCATCTCTGATATGAAGTAATGACCTTAAATGGAATATCAACATCATATAAAAAAAAGCCCACATGACACTTTAACTTCCTGTCTCAGTTCATAAATTCAAGTTGAGAGGACATCTCCTGCTCCATCAAACGAACGGTGCGATGATGTTAAGTGTCGGCCCACCTGTACTCAAAGCATACCTCTGATGTTACAAAAAATGTAAGAGCAGCGTGTTAACTCCATCCTGTTACAGGCCAGTACTCACCTCCTCCACTCCATTGGCTCCCTGGGAAGTTGTTGGGCCAGTGAGGTATAGAGAGACGTAAACAAGCTCTGGTCTCCGGCACCTGTGGAGACATGGAAGAAGGGGCAGCGCACAGAGCGTTTAAACACTTAGAGATGAAGAATTCCAAACAGCTCAATCTAATATCTTCCCTCATAAAAACGATGTCTGGTTTCAGCATAAAGGGACATGGAGGAGATGAAGTTTGCACAAAGTGAGAAGAGTGCAAATGTTAGAAAGAATGGAGAAAATTCATTTTCACTCTCACAAACAAAATAACAGCGAGCCTGGAGCCTGTGTGGCATTACTGGGGTCAGGAAGTGGATCTATTTAGCAGAGCTAGCAGGGGTCAACGTCCTGTGGTGCTCTCTGCCTCTTTATCAGCTCTCTCCTGTTTAACAGCCCTGTGGAGAAACACCATGTGCTTCCTTCCTCCAGTGAACTTGTTTTTACCTTCGATGGAGGTCTATTTCAGGGTTAGGGGCATGGAGATACTTTTCCTCTCAAACTTTTGGGAACAGTTTCAATTGAAAATCACCCAACAACATGATTAGATTAGTTATTTCTCATTTTGCTCTTTTCAGCTGACCGACCCATGCTGTATTCGACTCATACATCCAGGCACATGAGCTTCTCGTTCGGTTGAACCGACAAACATGTTTTTCTGCACATCTATTTAAAACCATCGAGAACAGAGAGCGGCAACACGTCTCGACATCTGCGATGTATCATCTCGCGCCGCGTTTTTCTCTTTAAGACATCAAACCGACGCTGTGCGATGCACGTTTCAGAGTTGTGAGGAAAGCTCGGGATATTTACATCACAAGTTTGTCCCAGAAGTCTCTACAATCTGCACAGCATGCAGCACCCTCCATCCTTAGACCCTGTTTCATCGTCTCTACATGCACTGTGTACCCAAGTGCGCCCAGCCTGAGTCATTTCAACCACAAAAGCTCATCTGTCACATTCAATCAAATATAGTCTATAATCATTTGGTTGACGTTACTATAAAAAATATGTCTAGAATCTTTGACAATGCGATCACAAAAGCCCAGCAACCGCACAAAGTATTGCATAAACACTGTGAACCAGCTGCTGCTATCACAGCACATTTCCATAGGAGGAACTGGTAGGACGTCCACCAACGGGGAACAACAGACGAGAAAAGTTTGGATTGTCCTGAGCGTACAGGTGGCAGAGCCAGGCGTCGTTCATTGGAGGAGGTAACATATGTCTGTATGAGGACATTCAAGTAGGTGGGTGCAGAACCAGAGACTACTTTGTAGTCAGCATTAGTGATTTGAATTTAATGTGGGCTGCTACAGGTAGCCGGTGGAGCTCCATGAGCAGCGGGATAACATGTGACCTTTTGGGCTGATTGAAGAGCAGGCACGCCGCCGTGTTCAGGAACATCTGAAAGTGTTTCACTGTGCAGGCTGGGAGGCCCGTCTGGAGGGGGTTACAGTAATCGAATCTCGATAGCACCGTACATTCGACAGTATTAAATATCATATTGTTTTAAACACGTGGTATTGAAAAAGTATAGATATTTTTGACAAGATAAGTGGCTGCTGCATTTTAAAATGAATACACGGCTGTGAGATGAAGCTGCTGACGTTCAGCTTTCTTTGCAGGAGCTCAGCTGGTGGATTCAGTCTCCTTTTCCATACACCTCTCATGCAGGTGTGCACATCGATGTTGAAGGTCAGATCAGTCCATCATCCAAACCATCATCGCTCCTGTGGGCCCGGGCCCACGCCTTGCCCACCGGCTCAGCGATAAAGTGACTTCAATTTCACAGCCGGTGCCCCAATTTCAGAAACACTCAGACTGCCATCCGTGGTAGCCGTGTGCATCTTGATAAACACTGACTTCGTACAGCTGAGGTATTGGAACTGGGCCACATCCAATGAAGTGCGTAAAAAGCCTTTTTATATATATAACTACCCGTAAGGGTACACAAGACAAGACTAGTTCTATACTGTTCACCCAGCGATAATTGAAACACCTTCAAACACCCTGTAAGACCGACGTCGGCACATCAACCTCATCGTGGGCTCAGCGTGCTGGAGATCGGCCAACACTCTCCCCTGTGCTGACAGTCTGACTGTGCTGTAAATCAATCAGCCTCGCTGCCCACTGTTTAACACCTGGACGGATCCAAAGCAGCACTGCGTGTGCATCATATGCCACAGAGCAAAAGATAAGAGTAATCATCACAGTAACAACATACCAACCCCTCACTCTTGCAGTGTTTTAATTTGGCATGAACCTGAACGATTGTGTGTGTCCTGATCTGAAACTGGATGCCAAATATCCTTGTTATAGTGCGGCAATACACACATTTAGTTAATGCATTTAGTTGGTGCATGTGTGTGTGTGTGTGAAATGATATCATCAATAGTCTTAAACCTCCGGTATCCTCCGAACGAGACAGAACTCAAACACAACCCTGGAAAGCAAACAGCAGTCCGATCACTGCGTGACTCACTTACACACAAGGTCAAATAATAGTGAAACCACAGCGCTGCTCATCACGCTGGGAACACCAGCGCAACCAGAAGGAGCGCTCATAAACTCTGACGCGAGCTTTTTATTTATAAGCCCTGTAAATCAAAGCTGCAGCACGTCTTTACCGGACTGTGTGTGAGTGACAGGAGCAGTCTGCAGGTGATGATCTCACGGCGCCTCCGTCGCAAACAAAGAAAGAGTGTAGTAGAAGGAGGTCAGCCAAGGCAGGCACCGCCCTCATTGAACTCTTCTGAATCCCTCAGACAACCTCGCAACAAATGTCACCATCTGTGTTTGAGTCTGGATTCTGACCTGAACGCACCTTTTTCCACCTCAGCCCGACAGCGTGTAGCTGCCGTCAGAGTCAGTTAAGTTTATTTAAGAGCATGCACATAGCAACATGTGTCTAGGGGGACGTGTTTAGTATTTCAGCAGTGGGACTGGTGTTATGGCGTTGTAGCGGAAGGCGTCATTTCTTAGTCGCACAAGTGGCATAGCACCTGGCAGGTTAACTGGAAGATGATGTTACGTTCCGATGGATTAAGTGACGACTCCCCGCTTCTAGTTTCCTTTCTTACTCCCCTTGAGTTAACACGGCCAACGAGGAGTTATGTGATTGTTTGCGGCTGTTTAGAAGAAGAAGAAGAAGAAGAAGAAGAAGAAGAAGAAGAAGAAGACTCAAGTTTTTACATCTATAGGCCCAAACACACACACACACACACACACACACACACACACACACACACAAAGGGCTAATAGACATGCGAATGTGGAGAGACGGTGGACGGTGAGCAGTTAGCTCAAGGAGCAACCAGGAGGTGAAGTGGCACCTCTGCAGCTCACAGTCCACCCTCCATACTTTGGTCGTAACGTTTTAATGTTACCTGTGGATTATGTGAGACACGTTGTGTTTGTGAGATGTTTCTTTCATATTTGTTCTCTTATGAAAATGCTTCTTGTCACATGACATTTTACAGTTTGTACATTTTGATTTATCTAGCTCTCACAGCATGACTGACCACACCGATGTGCTACAAGGGAGCGCCTTGTGCTCGTGATTTCAAACTGGAGGGAGCTACACACTGTGACTCCCACTGATTCATTTCATTACAAGCATCTTATTTCATTATTTCAATAAAACCTTGAACATTCAAGGTGTCTTTTAGCTCAGTAAGTATAGAGCTCCGTGTACAAAGACTGCGTCCTTGCTGCAGCCGCCCAGGGTTCGACCCTGACCTGTGGCCTTTAGCTGCTGCCATCCTCCCTCTCTTTCCTATCACTCCTCAGCTGTAGCTGTCAAAATAAAAGAAATATCTTTAAAAAAAAACCAAACATCTATGTCCGTAATATTTAAATAAACACTCTTGTGCCATCAGTTCCACATTGAATTGAGTGGAGTCGGCTGGCAGCAGAAATAGACGTTAACTTGTCGGTTGCCATGTTTGCTTAGGTCAGAGAAGGCAGACTTTGTCATCGCGGTTTACAGACATGGACGTGCACCTAAAAACTGTTGATCTCTGATGGACAATGTGCAGGGTTTACCTGACGATAATGCTGATTAATTAAAGTAATCATCGGTGGAAATCACACATTTGACAGCTATGATTTCAGAGGCATGCACCTGAGTTAGAAAGCCCAGAGAACACACCTGTTCCCTGGATCTTAGCTTTCCTCTGTCTGCTCGTGTACTGAGGCACCTTTGGACCACTCTGTCCTAAAAATGGAGCAGCCTGCGGTGTAAGGTGAAGCACAGTCTGCTCCTAAAATAACCCCTCCACCAGCAGCTCCCATAAGACACACACCGAGCAATTTATGAATGGCAAACCGACCCCCGGCGCCCATACATCATGTGGCGACTACAATATGAGCCGCTAAACGACTTATGAGTGCGGCTGTCCGGGCAGAGGGAACAAGGTGATACCCCCCCCCCGTCCCCACGAAACTGCAGCAGCAGCTAGCCGTGACGTGATATCGTTAGCTAGGCCTAGCTGCTAAGCTTAGCCGACAGACACCGTCTTCCGTGCGGACATTTAGCACCGACAGCGGCGGAGCGCACACGTACGAACACATTACAGCCTGGACACGCAGAAATAAAGCCACCAGTACGCACACACACTCACACACAGCGTCCACAGGCGCGTTAACATAAGGCTACCTGTTAGCCGAAACGAGCTAATGGCTGTAGCTAGCATGCTAACTGTCAAACCAGAAAAAAGCAGACTGAACGTCACAAACACTCACACGTCACGATCGGCTTGTTCTCCATAGTGTAGATGATCGGCTTTTCCTCTTGACACTCCATATGTGTTAGCGGCAGTGCTCCATGAAAGTGACATATACAAACACAGCTTTATTATTAAGAAATGCTTATGTGTGCAGTTGTGTTCAATCGATGGGGCCTGTGTCCCCCACTGCACTTCCGGGAAGTGCGTAAACTGTGCGTCATTAAAGGGCCGACCTGTGCTTTTACAGGTGTGATGTTAAAGAGTCTGACCTGGAGATGGAAAACGACATATAATTCACAGTAAAACTAGCAATACTATATTAAAACTAGTAAAAGTTTTTTACTAGTTTTTTAAATTTGTATTTAACCATTTTAATCATTTTACATAACATTTCCTGACTATAGTACTTCATGTAATAAATGACAGCCAGTACAATATTAATAAACAACAACACAAAAAGTATATAGAATTAATACATAAAAAAGGTACAAGAAATAGATTAAATAAATAAATAAGTGATTATGAAGTAAAATAGATAAATATAAATATAAATAAATAAGTAAAAATTAAGATAACTAAAGAAATAAAATAATAAAAGTATTAATAATAAACAACAACAAAGCAACAGGCAGAGGAGACAATATCTATAGATGGTGGCTAAGAAGAGGAATTCAAATAGGCATCTCTTTCCAACAGTATTCTATGACATCATCCCATCCATCAAACACCGAGGTATCATGAAATACAAGTCCATCTTTGCACAAAGGTGTCCATAGTCAACTGCAGACTTGCAGTCATTCGCTCCATCATGTAGACATTTTTCAGTCTCTAGACCCATTGACCTATAGTTGGTGGTTTTACATCTCTCCAGTTCACCGTAATCATTTTCTTTGCTACTAGTAAAATAACCCTCAGTATATTGCTGATCTGCATTAGGTCTTTGGGTAAGCTCCAAACAAAAACAACATTGGTTCTGGAGCGACAAAACTAGTAAAAGTTAAAGCTTAGCATTACTGCTACAGAAAAGTACAAAAGTAAGGCTAATAGTAGTCACCCTACAGAAGAACGGCTCCTTACTGTGTTGTATTAGTAGATATCATTATATCAGATTATTACAGTGACTGTAGGTAATACCTACTGTATATTTACAGTGCCCTGAAGGAGTTAGAGAGAAACCATTTTAATATTGAATGTGTAATCACTGGGGAAAATGTATTTTTATGTTCAGGACAGACATAAAAATTACCCTGCAGGGAATATAAGCAATTCAGGTTAATTAATCAAATTGTAAATAAACACGTATCCAAAAATGCTAAACCGTCACAGAGAACATTCAACAAAACTAGCCTGCTTAGTATCACGCTCTGGTGAGATCACCAGTATCAGTGTGGGAGTCCTTTACCACTCCCTGTAGGCTGTATTTACAGCAGCCATTTTGACATGAAACAGTAGGTAAACACAGGTGCTACCAATGATACTAATTAAGGTTCCAGTGAGCCAACATGCAGCACAGCAGCACCCTGACTCTGTCTGACCAATGACAGTGTAAAGAACGCACAGCGAATGCGTGACATCACCCGTAGCTCAAAATCTGTGGCGCTGGCCGCCGCCATGTTAGCTTGCCTGCCTCTTCCTCCTCCCGCCTAATCTTCGCAGTTAATTCTGACTGATTCTGATATTGAGGCTTCTAACTCTAAGCGTTAATATCATTTGAGCAGGTGAGTTGTATATAAATTCACCCTCAGTACAGTTGTCATGAACGGGGAAATTAGCTAGAGACCAAAACAGTTTTTTGTACCAGGCTGTAAACATGTTTATTTCTGCTGTGAAGTTGGACATTTTAACATGGGGACTTATGGAGACTGACTTGTTCTGTAGCCAGCCTCAGGTGGACATTCGAGGAATTACAGTTTTTGGCACTTCTGCATCGGCTTCATTTTCCAGCCACGGAGGTTGCCACTTGAGTTTGACCTGAATTGAACAACCTCAGTTAGTATCCTTAGTAACACCTGTGTTTGCTGGGGAAAAGGTCTATTTGCAGCATTTACTTGAAAGACTGAGAACCTTCACAGAACACTTGTAACACTTGAACATTTATTTTTATGCAGTGTTGTGACAGAAGTATGCAAAAAAAAAAAAAACCCTGTGGGTGAAATAAAGGTAAATAAACAGAGGATTCAAAAATACTAAACTACCACAGAGGACATTCAACAGAATTAGTCTGTTTAGTATCACACTCTGGTGGCTTCACCAGTATCACTGTGGGGAGTGGGGAGTCCTTAACAGCTCCCAGTTGATCCCCAGCAAATAAGCTAAGCACTGTTTGATTTACCACTTGGACATAAGCAGTATCTGTAAAGCCACATACATTCAGTGCCATTTATCTCAATGGTATTATAATGTTTGAGGGATTATGGCATGAAAACATACAGGAAAATGTATCTTAAATTTACCCCACGTCAGTGATTTTCTAAATTACTCTTCATCAAGGAAAGAACATATTTGAAAACATTTGAAAACTGCTGTTGACCTTTGATAGAAATCAGATAAATCCTTAATACAAAAAGGTAAACATAACCCATCAAAATATCTAAAAAAAACAAGTGATTCCATTTCATTTTCTTTGCACACTGTTTCCTGGAAACAGTATGATATTTATAGGTCTGTAGTGTGTCGGTGGCATTTGTCTCTGTCCCAGAAAGAGCTTCTTACTCCCGAGCAGTTTTGATTCAGGTGGGAAGTGTGGTGGTGCTCTAAATACTATTCAGGTTTTCCACCCTGGATGCACGAAACGTCAGGGGAAATATTGAAGACCATTTGACCATACGGTCAAATTAATAGACCTTTTTCACAGCAGCCTTTTTGACATGAAATAGTAGGTAAACAATGATACTAATTAAGGTTCAATTCCATTCAGGTCAAACAGAGTCAGGGTGCTGCTGTGCTGCATGTTGGCTTACTGGTCTGGTAAGTCTCTACTGCAATACATGGAACGGAAACTTAAAGGTGTGCAGCATTCAGTGTCTTACTGATTGCAACCCCCCTCGCCTCACCCTCCTAGCGCAAAGCAGAAACTAATTAGGCCGTGAAACATGTGTTAAATGAGAAAGGTCCATTCACAAAGAGACAGTTTTTAGATTGTCCGTTCAGAGCTGCTGTAGAAACATAGTGGTTCAACATTGCAGACTCAGAAGATATATAAGAAGGTATAAAAGGCTCATTCTAAGGTAAGAAGAAAAAAAAAAACATAATGATTTTTATTTTCAGGTGATTATATACTAATGAAAACATAATTATGCATATTATATTCTGCCATATCCTATAAACAGAGCCCCCTAAATCTGACACGCTGGGCCATCAATTAGTATCATTGGTAATGCCAGCGTTGATGCTACTATTTCATGTCAACATGGCTGCTGTGAAAAAGGTCTTTTAAAACTATTAATACAAAATATTGATTACTGAATGTTTCAATCAAACTATTACCACCTGCTCTGAGCATGTTAATATTCTTTGACATTTTCATTTTCAAACCCCAAAGAAACAAATTAAAATATCAAAGGTGACAAAATCCACTAACATTTGTTCATTAAATTCATCTTTAAAACGCAATCAGAAAACAGAAATCATTTGATCATTATCCAACCTAAACAAATGTCTATTAAGTATTTGATTAAATTATGAAGAAAAGTGTAAATTAATGAACAATGCAAAGAAATGGCATCGGCCATGTAATTTGAACATTTTGTTTTGGTAATACATATTTATCTTTGGTGGGGATACAATGCTGCCATCTAGGGGTTCAAAGTCATATTACAGAAAAGGTGTGTCAATGAGAAGTGTTTTTATTCATATAAAAACACATACAGACAAAGACATACACTTATTTTCCTTTTGATTTATTTTACATTTCCGTTCATTTTTTCTGCCCTTCATCTTTCTTCCCCACCTCTTCCCCCTTCTTCCCGTCTTCTTCAGCTTTTTCTCCTCCCTCTTCTCCACCTTCCTCTTTTTTCTTATCTTCAGGTTCAATCTCAGCTCCATCTCCTTTCCCAGGTCTCTCATCTCCTTTCTCTCTGTTTTTCTCTCCGCCGTCTTCTTTTTTCTTTTCTTCATCATCCGGATCTTTCCAAGATTTATCTCCCTTCTCCGTCTTTTCCACATCCTCTTTGGTACTTTTGGTGCTCTCTCCATCTCCCTCTTTGGTCACCTCATTACTGTCTTCTCCCTGTCCCTGTTTTTTTACCTTCACATCTGAACCCTCCTCTTCCTCTCCCTCTGCTTCTTCTCGCTCCAATCCAACCTCCCCTCCCACTCCTTCACCTCTATCCTGTGCTTGTTCTCCTTCTACCCCATCCTCTGGCACCTGAGGCCCCAGCGCTGCCACCTCCCACTCCAGCTGCTCCACCCTGGCCTGCATCTTGCGGTTGCTGGATTCTAACTCCACCATAAGTCGAGCTAGTTTTGTTTGCAGCACTTCCAAGTTGCTCTCCAGCCTTTTTATCTTGGTTTCGACTTTCTCTGCCTCCCCGGTCTCTCTCTCGCCACTCTCCTCCAACATGCCCATCTTAGTGAGGATCTGTCTGCCTTTCTCCTCCAGGTGACGTTTGGCTGCAGGGAACTCAGACAGCACATCTGTCAGGTCCTCTTTGGACAAGCTGAACAGGTCAGAGTGGCCGATGCTTCGGATGTTGGCAGTGCGACGGTTCCCTGACTTATTACCTGAAAGGAAACATGTCAAAAACAAATAATATAATGTCAACCCAACCCATGTTCTATTATCAAGCTCATTTCAGAGACTAAAGGGGCATTAGGGAAATGCTGTTGTTGCTGTCTTAAATGACAGGTCAATAGTATTACAATAATATATTATTAAGTATTAATACTTTACATTTGTGTCTTGCATCTCTGTAATGCATGGTCTATGTGGTTAATGCTATCATTTTACAATCTTTTAAACTGCTTAGTGTTGCTCTGCATGGCATAAAGGGGTTATTAACAGCATTGCTCATTTGTGCTGTATTGCTTCTCTAAGAATAATGGATGTTATTATAAAGGTTACGCAGACTTGTATCTATCCAGCGCCTTTCTGGTCTACCGAACATGCTTTTACAACACTTGTCACATTCAGCCATTCACACACATGCTCATACACTGATATGCCATGCAAGATGCCAACTGCTCGTCAGGAGCGATACAGTGCTCACTGTCCAAAGCACTCACGATGATGCTAAGCTCATCGGGAGCAATTTTGGGTTCAGTATCTTGCTCAACACTTGACTGACTGGGCTAGGGGAGCTGGGAATCAAATCTGCAACCGATTACTAGACAACCTGCTCTACCACCACAGCCTCCATTATTTTTATTAGGCTATATACACTGCCCTAATGTTTTGCTGCTTTTTGTTGGAGATTAGCAAGTTTTATTTAATTGTTATTGCTAACTTAAATACACTTACTAACATGACCTGAAGCATATCAAGCTCATAGAGTTTGAATTGTAAAGGCCCAAGAATTAAACCTTGTGGGACTCCGCATGGCATGGCATGAGACTGACACAGATTTTTGCAGCTATACAACAGAATAGCCACACTGCCCTAATGTTATTTTTGCTTATTTCATACACCATCATCCTCTCATACTATAATGGTATACTCATACTATAAAAGTAATATAAACTATTTCAACCTCAATCTCAGTGTAGTTTCCTGGTTTCTAGTTCAATTAGCTTCATCCACAGGATCTTCCCATGCACGTAATCTGTGACTGACCAATCTGAATTTAAATTTGAGCTGCTTGACCGATCTTAACCCAGTAGGTGCTTCATTACTGAGTGCTTCACTTCATAAATACAAAGCCAAAAAGCATCACAGGAAGATGCCTGTTCTTCTGGTAGCAAATCAATGCATCTATAATAGTCTCAAATCCTACCTTTTGGCACTGTTGACTCAGCTTTACCCATACGAGCAAAGTATTTGACACTTGACTTACCTTTGATATTGAGAATGCTAATTTCCCCAAAGAAATTCCCTTCACTCAGTACGGCAAACTCTGTGACACCATCATCTGCCACAACTGCAAGTTTTCCCTCTTTGATGATGTACATCTCATGACCAACATCTCCTTTCCTGCAGACGTACTCTCCTGGACTGAACACCTGCGGGGCAAAAGGCATGAGTAACCTCTTCATCCTCACGCAATTCTGATGTATAAGATAATGAATTAGGTAAAGTAATAAATCAACACGATAACTCCTGTACAGTATTTATTTGTTTAACTATTTTTTATAAACCAAATTGAACCATACTCTAAAAAAACAGAACCTAAGATGAACATGGATGATCTTGCCAAGATCCAGTTTATCCAATTTATTGCTCACACTGGGCTTTTGGTGGGTCTAGCTAATCCTATCTAATCCCATCAGTAATTATTTGCCAAGTTGGCTATTACACTATTAAAGAATCTGGGTCCAAACAAATAATTAAATCATAATGTTGGGGCTTTTAGGTGTAGCTCTGCGCAGTCCAATTACTTGTAATCTTCTTAATTTAGGTTGAGCAACAAATCATATTATCATAACCCCATGCTCAAACCACATAAATCAGTTAGCGAACTATCTAGACTCTGTGCAGTCCAACCCATCATCATCAGAACATTGGCTTATAATAATGTAACCTCTCATGTAATGTTCCATATATCATTATCATTGTCAAATATAAATCTAAGCACAGTGTAGATATATATATGTATGTGCATATCCTCCTACTATACGCATATAAAGTAACCAATTCCATTAATCATTCAATTTTTATTGCAGCAGTCTTTGGACTCTGCACTCTTGTACTACATGTTTACAATTTACAGAAACTGTCTGACTTGTATGTATGTAGACATTATATTGTGTTCATTCTTATTTCTTATATATATTCATATATGCATCTACTTTTTAGCTTCCTATATGTACATTATAGTTAAATATTTATCTTTACATCATTGTTCAGCTTTGTTGTCCTTGTTTTAGATGTTTAGATATGTCTCTTTCAGTCTATCTTCCTAAAAACTGTTCTTAAAACTGTGCAATATTGAAAGAACTTAAAACTGGAGTCAAATCCTTTGCATGTGTACACATACATGGCCAATGAAGCTGATTCTGATTCTAATATCAACAACATCTAACAAATATTAATTAGAATTAACATCAATAATATTGAATACTGAATGAATAATACTGTGTTACTGACACAATCGCAGCCCCCTCAATCGATTCAATGTACCACTGCATCAACCCTCCAATAACCCTTCAAACACATGGATGTAATGTATTAATTAAGTGGACTATAGCTACATAGCTACCACCACCAGTGTATCCCCTGCTGGACCCCAGCACCTCCCTTAAGTTCTTGAGCCACCTGTATCCTTTTACTGCCCTCAAACTCCCTTTACCTGAGGTGTTAGTTTAAGAACCAGTTCCTCCAGCAGACTTTTCTCACAGCTCTGGAAGATGGTAACTTTGGAGAGTGTGGGAAGGTGAACACTGACAGCAATCTCCGTCCTCAGGTGTAGGGGAAGCTGCTGCAGAATTTCATTCTCTCGCATGATCTTCTTGTTGATGTGAAGATGCTGGTACCAGCTGTCGATACGCTGTCGAAGTTCCTTGCTAATGTGATGGCTGCGCAGGTATGCCTTCACCTGAAAGAGGAAGAGAAGGAGCGTATTTTTCATAGAACAAATGAAATTGGCGTTTAGTCAGAGAATATAATTGAGCATGTCACCATCCCTCATCAAAATGTCTTGCTACTTACCAGCTCGTGGTTAGGAAAGAAGACATTATCACGGTCCCTAAGGCTTGTGATGACATTGCCAACATTGCCAACAATTGATGCAAACACCAACACAGCAATGAGCAGGTCTGCGATCATAAACAAGTACTCCTCTTCCCTTTTTGGTAGGGGGGTGTCTCCTACTGTGGTGAAAATCTGGGCAGAGAACCAGAAGCAGTAAAAGTACTGACGACGCATTGAGGCAAACTCTGGTTTGGTGATGTTGGGGTAGACCCAACGATCACTTCCAAAGCCGATGTAGCTGGACAGTGCAAAGTAGAGACAGGCATTCCAGTGGATCAACACAAAGATGTAAATCATGAGCTTGGAGATACGGAAGGTGTTGGGGTAGGAGGTTCTTGTCTCCATGCGATCCAGGGCCTCGTTGAGTCGTGGCAAGCGCAGAAGGCGGTTGATCCTCACCATTGGCGTTTGAATGCCAAAGGCAAAGTAGAGGAGGTCGGTGGGCAGCAGGGAAGCCAGGTCCCTTAAGAAACGTTTAGAGTGCAGGTAGTGTTTCTTCAGTTGAGTTAGGTCCTTTACCAGGATGCCCTGATCCAAGTAACCTGGAAGGGAAGAACAAGGTTTCAAAAAGCCCAGAGTACAGTTCAGACACTTGTACAATTACTAATATTCAAATCCATCTGACTTGCAAGAGTTGATAATGCTTTCACATCATAAATGTAAATAGGAAAGATTCCCATGTTTGACCTGCAAGCTTTCTCATCAGCTGACAACTCAAAATGATTGTTTGGTTGCTCATGTGCAGGTTAACATATATAATATAACAAAATGACATTGAACAATGGATTGAGGCAGTCTTTTTGCTTTTTCAGGTACTTCTGTATTATTTACCACCAGATCAGATATATAGGAAGACTGAGAAAAATCTGAGTCTCCCAGTCTCAATTACAACATGCATGTAGACATGAACATGCCACATATAGAACATTAATACTTGATGATGGCTGACAAAACCAAATGCCATTTCACTTCATTACAGCTAGACTGAAACTGAACACAACTTTGCAAAAGCTTCTTTATACTTGATCATTTCGGTTGTACAATAAAGACCAAGTGGTTTTGAGTTATATGAAGATAATATGACAATATGTAGATTTTTCTGCATATTGTTCCTTTATATTAGGATTACATTTTATATGACTGTGCATGTGAATATTAAAATTATATTTTATTATATTTCAAGGATTCAGTCAAAATGTGCAAAAAAATCAATATTTACCTGTATGAACAGTGATGATCATGTCAACTATATACATGAAGTCTGCCAGATAGTCCAGTGTGAGCCACACAGGCAGGTAGCTCAGTGCTATTGTAGTGAAGCACGTCCTGAGAAAACATGACTAATGAGACCAGGCTTCAGGGGATGTTAAATGATTTAGGTTATGTATATGATTACTAATTTATATTCATCATATTGCATGTTTGTACCTCAGAATGATGATCACTGAGTTGTAGACAATGGGCAAGATCATGACCTGTAGCCAGATATAATAAAATTGTTCTGCTGGATCAACCAGCCTCTCTTTCCAGCTGATGAAGAGAAGAGAGACGGAAATGAAGATTCATAATCTGATCACTCATGATGATGTGACATTAGGATAATTATCACATAGCAACTACATGAACAACAGACTAAATGTTACAGCATGATGTCTCCAACACATGCAAACAAATGATGATGTTAACATCTCACTCAGTGATTCTGAATGCTTTCATACATAATAACACATCAATAGGATCATGTTATCAGAATGTTTCATATTGCCTAAAGGACTTAAGGCCTGACATTTTAAACTATGATTTGGCAGGTGATCTGAGTGCATTAAACGTCTCCTAGACATCAGTTTAACTCAGTGATTAAGAATATTAACATTGATCTTCTTTTTGTAAAAATGTACAGCCCAAACATGAATTACTCACTTAATTTTAAACCTCTGAACCAGACTGGTGTCACGTTTCTCTTCTTCCTTGACTCCATCTTCTCCTTCCTCGTTAAGTTTCTGCCCCTGATGCCACCTGAACAACCTCTGCCATTGGTTACCTCTGACGGGAACAGAACCTGTTTTATCCATTCTCCGAAGTGTATCCTAACACATTTTTCTAAGAGAGAATTGCTCCTTTGCGCTCACTCTTGTTTCTTCCTGCGTGAGCGTTGCACTTTCCTGGACTATGATTCAAACAGTCCTGCTGACTTACATCAGGTTGTACAATGTGGTTCACCTAACAACAAACCAGGTGTACCTGAGCACTGCCTGGTGATGCAGGTCTCTATGGGAGGAAAACACAACAGATGCTGCGTGTCCTCTGGGAATTCCTCCTTCTCTTAGAAAGCCAGAGAGGTCTTCCTGCTAGAGATGACAAACAAGTATAGAGCACAGACTACACAGAATGTGTCACTGAAATAAATGTAATAATGTAAACATATTAAAAAATTATAGAATAGAATATTTCTAGTCCAATAAAAAAATCCAATGTTTAATGTTAATTTGATATTTAATTTCAAATGTATATCTTTGAATGGAAATTTTGAATTCAAATGACATCTTAAAAACTTTTGTGTTCTTTATTTCTGACCTTAATTTTTTGCTTTTGCTCTGTTTTGCCATTTTTCATTTGGGCTGATGTTTCATTAATACATATATTATGTCATCATGATACATATGTGTCTACTACCCAGCAGTGATGCTACTACACTTACTTAGTGTGGTCCATCGAGCAGCAGAGTCCAAACACCTCAGGGAGCAGACACACTTCTTTCTTTGCAGCAAGGACGAGGCGAACCATGCAGGGGAGCTGCAGGTAGTCACCTTGATCTGATGCAGGGAGCGGTCGAGGAGGTACACGCTCAGATAGATGGTCTCTGCCTGAACATATATCATCTCATAAACAGTCTACCAGGATAGCACGAGTGACATCAGTGAAATGTCGAGGCAGGCTCAGCGGTGGGGAGAGGGTTGTGTTCGTGTTCTCATCCGATCCAAACATGTGCAAGCAAGCTGTTAAAATTCACTCCACGTTGATTTGGAACTGATTCTATCCTCGTCCATCATCAACATTAAAACTGTTGTATATTTTTCTGGTGATCGCTCTGTACTTTTACTGAGGTACATTTTTGAATGCAGAACTTTTTTTTACTGGTTTTATATTGCTGTATTGGTGCTTCCTCTACTGCTGCTGAAGCTTCGCAGACTGACAGAGCATGAATTTTATTTTGATGCATTCATTTTCTGAGGGAGGGAAGGTTAGGTCAGTGGCTCTCAAACCTTTTCTGGATAACAAACTCTTGTTGGTTTGTTTTCAATGCTTGAATCATATTCATTCAACTTTGTCCCACATATTTTCCCCCCTGTCATTCACCCCTTTATGCACTGGCTCTATCCCCACCAGTATGGGCCTACCCCACAGCTGGAAAACCACTGCGTTAGGGAAAATGTAGGATGCAGTGTCTTTGGAGCTTGACCAAGTGGCAGCCTCCGTGGCTGTGAAGTGAGGCCAACAGGGAAGTGCCAAAAACTCTAGGCACTAATAGGCTGGCTATAAATGATGTGTCGTCGCGAACGAGCCGGTTCAAAGAGCCGGCTCTTTTAAGTGAACGATGGTAAGCCGTTTTTTTTTTTTTGGAAAGTATTACGGTGTGCTACGTATATGCCGTGACAATAATTTATTTCTATGCTTAAGTTTTTATAAGTGTTTCTATCTGCTTTGTGTATCAGAGCGGTTGGTGCATTGATTGGGTGGTTTCAGAGAGTTACAAGGGTCTGTAAATGCAATGAAAACAATTGGCTACAGCATTTTATTGGTATTAGGAAATGTCATTTTTACTTTTGAATATTTCAGTACAAAGAATGTATTGAATAATTTAGTGACGTGTACACATACATATCATATGTCAAAACAGTGAGCTGAGTCAAATGATCCGGCTCACTAAAAAGAACCGAACTTCCCATCACTACTGGCTATAAAATCTCCCCATATTAAACTTCACAGCAGAAATAAACATGTTTACAGGCCAGGTCCCATGGTCAGAGGTCATGTGCTGGTTTTTAATTTTTCATGTGGTTGTAATGAACCGGGTCACGGTGTTTTGCTCCTTCATTCTGGCACTTTAAAGCCTCCGTACTGAGAGCGGAGCGGCGTCGCTGTGGGTGTGAGTCAGAGGAGTCGTGTGGGAGGAGTTAAAGTAAGATGGCTGCGGGAGAGAGGAGAGTGTTTGAGAAATCATCTAATGGGATGTTTATCTGTCGCTAACAGGATGCACAGCAGCCCGAAGGAAGCAGCGGTTCATGTGTTAGCTCCCCCGGCTCGCTGCGGTCCAGCTCGCCCGTTGTCTCCAGGTTTCTCGCGCGCTGCTCACCCGTTCACTGCTCTGACATTGTGGAATTCATTAGCGGCTAGTCGTTAGCAACCCACCAGTGCTAACTCACTAGCAACCAGCTAGCAGGTATCGGTGGAAATTAACGCCTCGCAACAACTGTTGAGACTCCTACAAATAACCAAGGTAAGTAACGAATATTAAAGTCCACCAGCTCTACAGTTTGACGAATTAACCACAAACATGGTTGATATTTCTAAGCTAGCTAATTATCTTTGCCATATCATCTCGCCATTGACTTGCATTGATTGTTTTTTTTTTCCGGCGGACCAAACGTAAGCGGCTTCGGTTCGCTAATATGAGCTCTGTGCCAGGACGGTGACTTTAAGATTAGGTCGTAAAGCTCACACGCTGTTAACATAGTGTCAATTAATCAAGCAGTTTAAAGGCAAGGTCGTGCTGTGTGTGATGGTTGTGCTCAGGAGCTAACCAGGTGTGCTAACAGTCTGTCAGACTGACCGGGACACATCATGACCCACGACACTGCGGGGATTGATGAGGGAACTGCGGGTGTAATGAGTGGCATTGTTCCCCCCTGAAACTGAGGCACAGACACTGATTTCCCAGGTAGCCGTGTTTACTTTATCCTCTGTCAACTGTGGCTGTGATGTGTTCTCTCAAAACACCTGAAGGACTGAGGAGAGCACTGTGTTGATCAAAAGCAAATGGCTGAAGTTTCACACACACACACACACACACACACACACACACACACACACACAGCACTTTAACAGCTTATGTTATGATAAGAGTGTGTTGAGTGTCAGCACTCTGAGCATGGACTGAAGTAAGAGTCAGACTTTTCCTTTGATAACACGTCATCGGGTACACTTGTTATCTAATGTCATCCAATACAACAACTCTGCCATAAATTCAACTTTCATGAAGCTTATAATGTTTCACTTTCTGCTGACACTGTCAGAGAGCCGTTCATTTATCCATTATGTTTATTATTGAGGCTGTAGTTTGCAGCAGTGTTATCACTGCATTATATCGAGAGGTGTTTCTAATATTTTGTCCACCCTGTTTACATACATGAGAGGGCCAACATTTTAGAAACACCTTTCAGTATAATGCAGCACCCATTAAGACCTCAATAATAAACATAAAGTAGAATCAATCTCTCTGACAGAGTCAACAAACTGAAGACTGAAACATTATAAACTTCTCAAAAGTTGGCCGTCAGTGTATTCTTACATCAGGTATCAAATAGCAACATGAGACAGTAAACACACAGACCTGTAAAGATGAATTTGAATCAAACACGTGCAAAGATACCAATAGAAAATTAAACATAATTTATTTATAGAAATAAGAAATAAAGCTTGAAATAGAGATAAAAACTATATACAGTTAAATTAGACTGCAGAAAATGTCTCAGCACAGTCTGTACAGAGGTAATGCAAACTGACTCCTGAGCTGCAGTAAATCATCACTTTGCTGCTTTGACAAACTGAACTCAGGGTCCTCTGAAGAGTGAACTTACTCAACATCAGGAATTTTGTGAGTTTATACTGCATTAGAGGCAAAACGATTAGTCAACAAAAAAAAAAGAATCCGCAGCAAATGTGACAGCTGATCAGTCCTCAAGATGTTTTTTTTTTTATTATTGGTCTTGATTATAGTACATGAAATATTTTGGTCAGACTAAACAAGTGATTTAGATCTATCGTCCTGTTTTCTGACATTTTATACACCAAACGATACATCTATTAAAAAAAGCTGCATATCAGTTGATATTAAAAGTAATAACAGCTACAGCCCTAGCAAAGCTCTTTTACAGCTGCTCTGTATTAATGACAAACTGACCTCTCCAGAGACTGATTTGAAAGTGAGCCACCGGAGTAAAGCATGGCATCATGTTTGTCGTGTAGACGTGTGTTATTCAGAGTTAGTAAAGCTGAAAGTTTGACTTATGCAGCAACAAGAAAAACAAGTCTTACACACTCTTTGAAGGTGCGTTGAGAAGCTGGCTGTCACAAGGAGGGGTTGTGGTTTCACGGCGGATGTAGTTGTTGGTAGCAGAGATCAGATAGCAGGCTGCAGGAAATAAATGATTGTAGCCACGTTTTATGTGTTTAAGATCAGCTTTGCCGCTGACTTGAAGATGCACACAGGGGGACTTTGTGTCACATCTGTCTCCACCCGTTTGATAAGCAGAGATGTTCACTCTGCAAACACAGAAGTGATCGGTGACAGAAGAAGACCGGTGCACACCTGGACTGCTCCTGCACAAAGCGCGTGTTGCTGCCAGTCTGCCATAGAAACGTTGGAAGTAAGCCGTTCTCCACTTTGAGTCTGTGAGAGTGTTTCAGCCGGCGTGAGGTCATAACAGTCAGGAGGAGCTGTGTCACGCCGTGGTTGATCACTAACCTTTGACAAACTCTTGTCTCTGCGCAGGCAGCCTCCCGTCAGTGGAATGTGGAGTTGAACTTTGAACTCTAAGTTTATGGGAGGTTTTTACGACGCTCTGCTTATGTGTGACCTGAGAATAAAACACATATTTAACTTCCGCATGTGGCGTACCTCACATCGGCCGAGTCCTGCAGGTCACCGTCAGAGGATTCTGTCGTAAGGCTGAGGCAGACGGCTTCTGTGTGTTTAAGGTAACTGAATCATAGACTCTTCTTTCCGCTTTCATGGACTCATTTGGTGCATTTAAAGAAAAGATTGAATTTTCTCTGAGAGTCATGAGTGTCATTAACTTTGACTCACCTGCTCATGGCTGGTGAATCATTAGGAAAGGCGTGGATGTTACATTGTTTCCAGGGATACTCATACAGCTGCTGTATGGAAGATTGAATAAAGAAAAGCACAGAGCCTTATTGATTAAGTCAGATGTCATCAAATCTGTTACTCGTGTCTGACCCAAGTCCAAGTCATATGACTGAATGAAGCCTCAAATGATAACCGTTTGTGATCTACCTTTTAAATTAAACAGCAGGGTTTGAATGATCATTATTAACATGTTGAACCTCTCCGGACCAATCAGACGCTGTTCTGAATGATCTTTTATTCAAACACTTTGGAGATTAGAGCAGACGCAGCTTTCAAACTGCCTGTTGTGACATTAAGTTTGAACTACAGTGACGTCAGGTTTCTCTCATCTTTCGAGTATCAAACAGACCTGTAAGGTTTGACATGTTTGCTCCTTCATGTAAGATCTAATCTGTTCAGTCATTTTCATGTAATCCTCACAATAACTCACTAAACACACCGTATCCCAACGTGGAGGCAGTGTATTATATTGTGGAAACATGTGTTTACATAAAGTTTAGGAAATCCAGTTAGTGCTGAAAGATGACACAATTTAAATGCATGCAAACACACACAGAGGCTCCTTTCTCTCACATGATTCACGAGGGCAGTAAAATAAGGGCTTAAGGACGTAACTGACGGTGTACAAAGGTGGAGCAGGAGGATTTGTGCAGTCAGCTCAGACTTCTCGACAGCGAAGGCGTCAAAGATAAAAACCGACACGTCAAGTTCACTTTGAATGCTTCGTCCAACCACACTTTTTATCTCAAAGACTTCCGGAGAGCACTTCACATACACCATAGCTCTGACCATGGAAGTCCATCTCAAATGCAAAGCACTAAAAGACTTTGATCTGTGAGGAGATCCAGGCAGCTCACTCAGTTTATGTTTTTACTCGCATTTGTGAGCTACAAACCTCTCAGCTCATACAAGAACAGATTTCACTTTGTGCACTAAGTGCCCTGCATGTCGAGTCTCATCTAATGTATGCTCTTCAGTAAAGCCTGTACGCTGTGCAAACATGTGCAGGTTGAAAAGCAGGTTGGGGATGCCTCGGTAGCTCATCTGGTAGAGCGTGCGCCCCGTGTATCAAGGCTGAAGTCCTTACAGCAGTTACCCAGCTTTGATTTGTGCTTTGCTGCGTGTCCATTTCTTCAGGTGTCATGATTAAATAAAGCAAAGAATCTCTTTAAAAGAAAAAGAAAATGGGGTTGGTTGGAGAGCGAGAGCAGCAAGAAAATGTGATTGAAACAGTTTAACAAAGCTTTCATTGAAGAAACGTATGCATCTTTCTCAGCTTTAATGATCAATCTGTCATAAACCTGGCTGATGGTTGAAGTAAGACTTGCGTCCATAATGCAACAGGGCTGACAGTTACAGTTAACAGTACAGCTTTTCCACAGAAGGACTGAATGGTTTCCGTGGTAACCGCACACTGTAGAGGATAACTTACAGAAAAGATGCGACCGCTGTTCAGCACAAACGGGAATGAACGTCTGTTTCAGGGTTGGAGGGCAGGATGACGCACGCAGACAGATTCTTGAGCTGACACTGAAGCAGCTATCGCTCGGGTAATTGCACGCTTGTGCACGGCAAGAGCGTCAGACAGAGTCTTTCTGCGGAACCATAACAAGTTAACTGGTCTAAACTATAACAAGTTAAATGGTTGTGTCTCTAAACTGAGCTGGCGGCTTGTGTGTAGCTTAAAGTCAGCTGGATTGCAGAGGATAAGCTGAAATAGATGAAGGGATGGATGAACTCGAGGTCCTCTTAGTAAGTCTTTCCAGAGCGTTACACATTTCATGGAAGCGGTTACAGAAAATGGATGGATAGCTATCCCTTCAAGATGTCTGACAGTGTCATGCTATGCTGCAAACGAATGGGTAGGACTGCTTTATGGAAACACTGAATATGAATACTGCCATCTTGATTTCAGGTATGTAAGTGGACTCACTAAAACTGACATTCCCATCTGGCTATTTTATCTCTGATAATGTTCTCTCTGTTTTTACAATTTATGTTTCGCAACAATCATTTTTCATAAAATTTTGACATAAAATAGCAGGTAAACACAGTGATAACTGTAAGGAACTGAAGCTTAATGATACTAATTAAGGTTCAGTTCCATTCAGGTCAAACAGTCAGGGTGCTGCTGTGCTGCATGTTGACTCACTGATGCAATAAATGGAACCTTAATCAGTATCATTGGTAACACCTGTGTTTACTATTTCATGTGTATTGTCATGTGAAATTTGAAATACTGTGATTAAATATTTTATTCATGTTTCCCACCGTCTGCCACGAATGACACATTCAGAGTTCTCCAGATTCTGAGTTTTTTTTTTTTTTTGTTAAAATGTCGGCGACTGTCACAAATATTAAGTTTGTTACAGATGGACATTTGTCATCTGTTTGTCAGAGGGACATACAGGAAGTCTAGATTACTGTAACTCTCAGCCTGCACAGTGAAACCCTTTCAGATGGACCTGAACGCGGCGGCGTGCCTGCTCTTCAATCAGCCCAAAAGGTCACACGTTACCCCCGCTGCTCGTTAAGGCTGAGCAATTTTATCGATCCTGCGATATATATCGATATTTTGTTTCCCCAGAAAGTATCGATTTTTCAGCCGATTTTTCAGAAGTGCTCCCACCAATTCGGGTTTAACCCTCTGGGGACGGACGCCCAAAAAGTCTAAAGTTTTACATATCTGTGAATATCTCCGAAACTGTTTATGACAGAGAGGTGTGGTTTTTTTGCCTTTTCTGCCTGAGATTCCGCTGAAGACGGAGATGTTTGTGTCTGTCTGACACTTCCTTGTTGTTCTATGCCACCACGTAAAAGACCAATCAAAAAATAGATGTTCGGCAGACTGAAAGCGCAGTCAACGAATGGACAAACAAACGAATGGTTACTAGGCGGGATATTTTCTTTTTCAACCAATCAATGGATGTATCTATGACGTCTATAAACTGCATATGTATGTATGTCAGGCGAAGGGATTGAAAAATAATATTTTCATTCAAAAACTCTTCGCTAGTACTGTTTGAGGTGTGATAGTCAGAGCCATAAAATCATGCTTTCAGTTTTCAGTTCAGTTAATTCAATCCAAGTTGGCACAAGCGTTGTTAGACGTCTCAGTTCCCAGATCAGAGCCTCTCTATTGTGAAGACCTCCAGCTTCATATTTTGTGTATAATGTGTTTATAGTGTCCTCGGGTTGATGTTTAAGTTGTCGTTTTGTATTTGTGTCCACAGTACAGAGTGGCCGTCCTGACCGGCTATGGAGTGGTGTTGGCTTCAGACTGGATGACAGGGTCTACAGGGAGGACAGGGTGACACAGATTCTAACGCAGCAGCGGGCTTCTCCTCGACGTACACTGACTGGCAGTGACAGCGAGTTCGCAGCTGACCTCTCCTTCCCCTCCTTCTTTGTTCAGATATACTTTCCTCCCCTTCCCCCTCCTCCCCCTCTCCTCCTCCTCCTCCTCCACCTCCTCTCCTCTTCTTCTTCCCTCTCTCATTTCTCTTCGCCTTCTGTCGCCTCTGACCTTTCTTTTACTGGAACTCCTTCTCTCATCTGTTGAGTTCTTGCGGCGACCTTTGACCCGCCTCTCACCGGGTCCAGTATGAGCTGGCTGAGCAGGTTGAACCCGCGAGGGCCCGCGAGTCGGGCCGGCCGGAGCGCCGTCCCCTCCAGCCCCTGCACCGCTGACCCGGAGACCTGCCTCATGGTGTTTGAGAACCACTGGAGACAGGTGAGCCGCAGACACACCACCCTGAATCTTGGCGAAATGACGCGTTCTGTTGTGATAATAACGTACGTGACGTGTACGGGGCAACCACACAGAAGAGTTGACATATTATCCAAACCACTCATTTGGAAGGATTGACGCAGCAGAACATGACGTAATCGCTTGTGCCTCCCTTCAAAATAAGTGGTTTGGATTATCTTGTTAAAATGGGGATTTTTCTTGCCTAAATATATCACTGCTTGCATTACTCAACTGCTGTGTTGCACAGCTGTTGCCACCACATTGCTGCATCCTCATACTGCAGCGAACTGAGCGGAATCAGTGTTAGAAATAATGACCACAAGAAGAAAGTCAAAACAGATTGTCTCGTTGAAGCCGGAGGGTTTCAAACTGTGCGGCAGAACTCCCCGGGGAGAGTTGTCCACTTCTCACTCCTCCTCCTCCTCCTCCTTTTGAGTCAGAGCTCCTTCAGACGTGAACACACAGAGGGGAGGACATCATTATCTGTGATGTTAGGGCAAACAAACGTCCCTAAATCCAGTTTAAATTCACAGGAAAACTTTGCTTCTTTCTTCGTGTCCTACGCGACACAGTGTCAGACTCTGAACCTCCCCCTAGAGGCCTGAGGGCTGCAGCTTTACTATTTTGAATAATTCAGACAGGGTGCGTTCAGTCAGGGTCAGGTGCTGTGGCAAAGTGCTGCGGTGTGCTGCTGGGGGTTTGTCTGTTTGTGTTGAACGTAACCGCTGTGAAACAATATCAGGAAATCATCTTTTATTTCATTGATTAACCTGGATTTATCGAAGCTGGTGCTCACTCTCAGGTTGGGCTGCGGCTTTCCAAAAGTTGAACCCGGCTCAGTGCAGGACACCCCAAAACACACTGCCTCCACTCAAATGAATGGAAAAAACCTGCGTCTTCCTTGCAGCGCTGGATCCTGTCTGAATGCTGCCTTTAGTCTGTTAAATGTCAGAAAACAGTGGAACATGTGATGGTCACAAATTCCAACCAACAGTCCAATCCAAACATTCAGTAACCATTGATAGAAAACAGAGAAAAACAGACAAGGAGCCAGAACCAGTCAGTGTTTGTTTTCTTCTATCAGCAGAAGATTGATTCATCATTACAGCTAAAATGTTTTACAGTGGTTCAATGTTTGTCTCCTTTGTTTTGTGTTGAGCAGCACACGTTCAGGTCAAACAGAGCACATTCTCTTTGTTGTAGTGAATGATTATCCAGCCTGATGCCGCGCGTGGATGTTCACACGTTCAGCTGGCTGTACCCGATGACGAGGAGTCAGCCTGCTTAAGCGGTGCGACTCACTCACTCACTCAAAGTTTTAAAGGTTACACAGCTCTGCCTTGACTCTTGAATTTCCTCTGAGGCGACACAAGTCTGCCTGACACTCACTGCTCTGTTGTGGGAGGTGGATGCGCCGCAGTTAAATTATAACACAGCCACAGCACTCCTACACTATATTATTTGAATTAAAAAATTGTTCCAGTATTATAAAATAGCGGTTCTTGATACTTCTTTCGATGCAACGGCAAAAAATCCTCTGTTCTGGACAAAAAAATTACACGTTGAGCACCAGTTCAGTTGGTGAGAGTGAGATTTGGTTTTATATTTTATTTTTATGATACAGTTGGTTAAGTCACTATTTTAATTGTCCATCTTATTTTAGTGTTTACTCACAAAACTACTTTCAGCTGCTCACCAGACACACACACACAGCTCTGTCTCATACTGCACACACACCTGGTTGCCACGTCGCCTCTGTTTCTCTGTGTGATACAGGAACAGCAGTATTTTTTTATCAAGTCGGCCAAAAACCAAACTCGCGTTTTGGATTCTGTTTGTGCAGCGGCAGGTGAGTTCCGTGCAGAGGAGAGCTTTTTGTTCACGACACAGCCAATCAGAACCGTTACCGAACGACATTGGCACCGACCGGACGCGTTCACTGTTCCTTTACCTGATCTGTGCGTGCAAAGTAAACGTCGGCGTCCACACAGTAATCCAGATAACGTCCCTTTCTCTGTGTGTGATTGTCTTGAGACGGACACACAAGAGGAGGAGGAGAGCAAAGTGGTCCACGAATTAATCGTAATATTGGATACATGTCAGAGAATGTGGGGAGAGAGAGATGGGGAATGACATATGGGAAAGAGCCACAGGTCGGATTTGAACCCTGGGCTGCCGCAGCAAGGGCCGAGCCTTCGCGCATGGGGCGGCTGCTCTACTGACTGAGCTAAACAACACCCCGGTAGAGGTATATTGGATGACCCAGTTACATTTAAGTGTGTGTGCACAAACAAAAAAAAAAATATCATGTGTTGTTGCAACATTCACCAAATTGGTGAATGTTGCAACAACAAAGCAGCACATGCCTTATCAGCACAAACCGCTCGCTCGCTCGTCTGCAGAATCATGGGAGAGCTGCTGATAAATGTTGTGAAACGTCTCATTTGTCAACATGTTTTTATTTTTTACACCACGTATTACACAGTATGCAACTGTGACCATGTCGCAGTGTCAGGAATTACTAAAATACAGCGAACACATTAAAGAGGGCGAAGATGTTCATGTCATCAACAGGCCTTTTTCACAGAGGAGCAGTGTGCCATGACTTTAACATATCGTTCACTCTGTAGTGTGACCAATAAAATCATTTCGCATCATCACTGACAGCAGTGTCACATGACCGTAATTTTGATACCTCATAAATTAGTGTATTTGGAACGTTAGCAGAACCTTTTTGTGCACGCCATCCGTGTTACGTTTTTTTTGTTTCACTGATGGACGTTTTTAGGGTTCTAGAGAGAGTTCATCTAGATGCTTACAGAACTTTAGTGATTTGGGGGCGGCAGTAGCCGAGTCCGCAGGGATTTGTCTTGTGAACCAGAGGGTGGCTGGTTCAAGTCCGAAAGTATGGAGGGTGGACTGGTAGCTAGAGACGTGCCAGTTAACCTCCTGTAAACTGTGCTAATCCTGCCCGGCCCTTTGTGTGTGGGTGGTTATATTTCAGGCCTATGGATGTAAACACTTGAATGAAAAAAGAATTTCCCCTCTAGGATCAATAAAGTATCTATTCTATTCTATTCGGACACAGAGTGAGACAAGTTATTTAGCTGAACTTTCAGTGGCCTCTCTTCCTTCTTGCTCCCTAACATCCTCCGATGCTTCACTCTTGGTTGTTCCTGAATTCAAAACCTGAAATAGAATAAAATGCCTGTTAGAGGTCACACTTTTATTTTTTTGTCTCCTCACAGAAGGACAGAAATGCCAGGAGACGTTACACTAACGCACCGTCCCTTTCATTCAGGTCTCTTGGGTGTTGGAGCGGCACGAGCCTTCATCCTCCAGCGACGACCTGACTGCGGTGAGGAATCACACCGACCAGATGTTATGCCTGCTGGCGGAGGAGCGACCCGCCGAGAGCTTAGAGGGCGGCGCTGGCGTGCCACCCATGGGCCCCATACTGGAGATGGTGGTCACAGAGAACATTCTGGAGTCGCTGGTTCAGTGGCACCTCCGCCGAGGACTGGACCCAGACAGCCAGGGCGCGCTGCTCAAGCTGTTCGAGATGCTCATCGGCCAGTCCCAGCAGCCTCTGCTGCAGCACACAGCCGTCCTCCACCCCCTGCTGAGGCTGCTGGGAGCTTGCGCTGACCCAGAACTTGGTTGTCCTTCAGCCCTGGAAAACAGCCTGGTACTGCTGCTCAATCAGGTACATCCACCTGCAGTCTGATACTTCTCTAATGTGTAGAGTTACCTACACATTATCTACGGCGAACAAATCTTAAGATTATTGAGACCTCCAAAGATTAGAAACCGTAACATAAAGACTAATTCTACCAACGTCACACACATATTTTAGACTTCACGGTCAGAAAGGAGCACGTATTAAACGACTAGTTTCTATTACAAATGACTGTCAACAGTGTTGCCGTACCTCTACCAGGATAGCGAGAAACTTGACTTTATGTTGACCAACTAAACTTCTCCACTCACGTTGCCTCGGTTGCCGAGTTGTGCCGCTTCAGACTTCACAACAAAAGAATAATCAGGCCTTACCCGACTCAACATGCTGCCCAACTACAAATACACGCTGTGGTCAACTCGGTCAACTAGTTATCTGATAAAACAAAAATGACATGACAAAGGGAAAGAAAAGTTTTATTTTTATATATCAGGAGCTTGTAATCTATTACTGTTTGTTATAGTTTGTGTATTCTTCATACAGTTTAACGGAACTTATGCAAATCCCCACCAGGTGTGCGTGTCCATGGCCCGGCAGCCTGTGGTTCTAGAGATGTTGTTCCGGGCGGCGCCGGCTCAGCAGGGCTCCACAAACCTCCTGATCTTCTCCCTCCTCGTGCCGTTCATCCACCGGGACGGAGCCATCGGACAGCAGGCCCGAGACGCACTGCTGCTGGTCATGGCGGCCTCGGCCAGCAACGAGGCGGTGGCGCGTTACATCGCAGAGAACTCCTACTTCTGCCCGGTGAGTGACGGTGCAGTATTTCAGACGTTAGCTTGGGGTTTTAGCGGAGGATGTGGTTACAGATGGTGCTGAATTTGGACATTTTTTGTGTTCACTCAAACATTAATGCAGGTTTTTACATTTTATTTTTGTGCCAAAGTTTTGTCAGATGAAACTGTTGCTGTTGAGAGTCTGACTGTTGACACAGTGCATGTGAGCTGATGTAACTATTCACTGCTCATATATATCTTCAAGTATATTTATGTTATACAGTTATGAAGTAAAGTCAAAGGATAATTCCAGCTGAAATGGTCTTCTGTTTGATGCAGTTTGATTGGTCATTGTAGTCCATTGTTCTATGTACGACAACACTTTGAAGGAAAAGATGTGTGACGAGTCAGAACACACACACAGGTAGAGTATCAGAGTCTAGTCCGTGAATCCACCTGCTTCAGAGACATTTTAGTCTGTCTGTGGAGGTTTGACTGATCCTAGTGTCTGATTGGCGGCCGGAACGTGACCGCCAGAGCTGAAGCGCACGACCCCCACTCGAATGAATAAAAATAACCTCTGTTCTCCGCGTGGTGCCGGATCCTGTCTGATTCCAGCCTGAAGAAGGGCAGAGCTCTGATCAATTGCGTTTGATGGTTTATTGACATCCTCAGTATCCCCCACAGAAACCCCATCAAGCTTCTTTCAGTCTATAACTCATTCCTACGCCGTATATAGAATCAAACTGTACTCTGTTTTTTTTAATTATTTATGGTCAAGTTTGATGCGAGGGCAGCCCTGCCTTGCTTTCAACGCAAAGAACGAGAGCTACGTGTGTGTGTGATGCTGTGTGATAATGGAAAGGGAAGGACGTGACTGTGCACTCTGACAGTGCATCCATCCTCGTCTACTTCCTCTCAGCTCAGTCTCAGCGCAGAAGGCCTCCTGTAGACGTCTTGTGACATGATTCAGATGAACGGACACATTAAAACCCTCTGACTGCTTCACATGTCTAAACTACAGTGGTGGACAATCAAAACACGCTGAACTGAAGCTAAGCCACATGATGGAACGTCACACTTGCATGCTCTCAGGCAGCTGTCGTGTTGTTGTAGTTTTGTCCAGCTGCCACTGGGTGTCGTTAAAGATCTGCATGTTGCTGATGATGGCACTTTATAATCTGTCTGCTAATTAAAGAGTGTAAGTAACCGGGTTTCATCTTGATAGCGCTGCAGTGTGAGGTGACGGCACACATTTGAACACCAGGGCCAGTCTATCCAGCCAATTAAAGCTCACAAGTTGCAGCAACTCAGTGACATTTTCGCTTCAAAGCTGCAGTAAGAGAGTAAACAGCGTTGCGTGATGAGTGTGTCTGAGTTTAACGCTGCGGACAGTCCTGGTGTCTTTCCCTCCAGTGTTTTTAAAGAGCTGGCTCAGCTATTTTCTGCTCGCCCTGCTTCCAGCAGCTTCAGTCTGACCTACTTACAGCCTAGAAGGACCAGTGGAGGTGACACAAATACTCCCCTCTGTTTGGGTCTAACTATTTTCTGCCTGTGTAATGATCTCACACACACACATCAGCTCTGTCTTGGATTGAGCAATAGATTGTTAGACATCTGTAACAGCGCTCTGTGGATGTGTGGTGCTGTAAACACACTCCTCCTCCAACTGGACTTGGTTGCCCCAGATTTAACTTTTCTCAAAGAAGTGGGCGAAGGAGAAACTTCAGAGACTTTGAACACATTTTGATAAAAGTCATCAGCTGTTGTCCAAACAGTAAGGAACATGAGGGCTCTTACCTCGACGTTTCCATCATGTCTGTACAGACTGTCAAGTTATTTTGCTTTGACTCCCCTCTCAAGACTGCAATAAGTGAGTGGGCTGTTGTACATAAAGCATCTGTAGAGTCACTGCATATTTGAGCCAAGATACAAGAGAAGTTATTCTGTGTGTTGACTAAAGCGGAGAAAGTAAGGTTACTGACTGGATTTTCAGACCATCTGCTTTATTGCAAGCTGCAACTTACTTTAATTATTCAGTAATATATAAAATCACCCATCACGATTAACCTAAAGCCCATAGAGATGGCTCGAAAAATCTTTTTTTTTGTTTCCATTGTTACAAAATCAAGTAATTCAGAAAAAAACTTTGTGCTTTGAGATTTTTTCTTGAAAGCCACCCAGCACGTCACCACCTGACCCCCTGCAGCCGCCGACAGTCCGCTGCCTTAGGCTGCATTCAGACAGGATCAGGCACTGCAGCGAATCGACACAGGGTTAAATGTGAGTCAGACTCAGATTTAGAAGCTGGGTATATGAAATAAACAAAGCCAGAACACGACAGGTAGAGTATCAGGGTTTCATCCATGAATCCTGGATAGTCTGAGTTTCAGTGATATTTCAGGCTGACTGTGGAGGGTTTGCCCGATCCAAGCATCTGATTGGCGGCCACAGCGTGACGTCGGGCTACGTTTATGCAAAAGTTGGATTCAGCTCAACTTTACTGCCCGCGTTTTTTTGGCAGACACCCGAGTCCCGCACCTCCACCGCCCTGCGTTTCGTTGCAGTGGCAGATCCTGTCTGAATGCACGCTCACCTGAAACCTCTCGTGTCTCTTCTCAGGTGTTGGCGACGGGCCTCAGCGCTCTCTACTCCTCTCTGCCCAGGAAGATCGAGGTCCGAGGAGACGACTGGCACGCCCTGCGGCGGGAGGACTGGATGGTCGTGTCTGCGCTCGTGCTCTTCATGAACTCGCTCGAGTTCTGCAACGCTGTGGTGCAGGTCGCTCATCCCCTGGTCCGCTCCCAGCTCCTGGACTACCTCCACAACGGCTTCCTCGTACCTGTCATGGGCCCAGCGCTGCATAAGGTAGGTAGGAAAGGGATGGAGGCGGTTACTCTGGATTATCACAGACCTCGCTGTTACCAGTTTGAACCATTTTTCCAACCATTTCTTCCACTTATCTGGGGTCGGGTTGCGCTGGCAGCAGATTTACCTTCCTAGAAAGACATTCCAACTCCTCCTGGAGGATCCCAAGGTGTTCCCAGTCTAGATGGGCTATATAGTCCCTCCAGTGGGTTCTGGGTCTGCCCTGGGGTCTCCTCCCAGTTAGACGTGCCCAGAACCCCTCCAAAGGGGTCATCCTAATTTGATGCCCGAACCACCTCAGCTGGCTCCTTTCAATGCGAAGGAGGAAGCTCATTTTGGTTACTTGTATCCACGATCTCATTGTTTCGGTCACTACCCAAAGCTCATGACCATAGGTGAGGGTTGGAACGTAGACGCATTGCAGACGTTAACCAACCCGCCAGTCCATCCGGAGCTCCATTTTCCCATCACTCATGAAAAAGACCCCAAGATGCATGAACTCCTTCACTTGGGGCAGCGACACTCACCCAACTCAGAGGGAGCATTCCACTAGTTTCCCGGCAGACAACACAAATGGCAGAGAGACCATTTCTGTGTTAGAAAATAGTTCCCAAGACTTTGAGCACCACAAACTATTTGTATGTTAGGATAGCGTTCAGGGTGTGTGGGGAAATTGTAAACTAACCCTGTAAGACCACAACTTGTGGACCACATGAAAACAGATTCCGTTGGTCTTCTTTATTGTGTGTTTTGAATTGAATTAGCTGGAGAACAATAGTGTGAGCTGATTTGTTTCCTGGACTGTCTTCAACAGATGACTCACCGTGTGAGTCAAAGCAGAATCTGACCAGCAGGAATCGTCTCACTGCCTGTTTTTGATCTCATTCACAGGACAGTTGTCACACTGCCCTCTTTTTGCAGTCTTGATGCAGATTTTCTGTGTGTGTGTTTGTGTGCGTTTGCAGTCGTCGGTGGACGAGATGATCGCCAGCACCGCCTACCTGGACCTCTTCCTGCGCAGCGTGTCGGAGACCTCCCTCCTCAAAACCTTCCTGCGCTTCATCCTGCTGCACCGTTACGACAACGACACCATCCTTGACACGCTGCTCACGCGCATCAGCAGCAATTCAAGGGTAATAAAAATATATATGTGTGTGTGTGTTTGCTTGTGTGATGGAGCCCCCCAGGCCCTTATAGGAACTCGGCTGTGTGGGTAGCAAGTGGGCTGAGAGCAAAAGTTGATTTGAAAGTGACTCTGGCAGAATGCAGGAGTATCGTGTTGCACATTGTTTGTAGCTGGTAGAACAATCCCCAGTGAAGTTTCCCACAAATAAACACTCACTCTGAGACTATGTGAGGAAAAAGAACCAGAATTTCACTTCACTGTGTCATCTTTGTTGCAGTTTATATTTACATTTAGTCATTTAGCTTTTATCCAAAGCAACCTACAGTACAAGGCAGGACATGTTAGTGCAGCAGTAAGTACTGTATTAGTTGTAGAGGGGGATAGATTTATCATGTCCAGTTGTTGGTAGTGTTGGAGAGGAGGTCCTCTCTGAAGAGCTGGAGGTCTTCAGGAGGTGTTTGAAGGTAGAGAGGGACGCCTGATCTCCGTCCTGAGCTTACGGGTGGCAGAGCCAGGCGTCGTTCATTGGAGGAGGTAACATATGTCTGTATGAGGACATTCAAGTGGGTGGGTGCAGAACCAGAGACTACTTTGTAGTCAGCATTAGTGATTTGAATTTAATGTGGGCTGCTACAGGTAGCCAGTGGAGCTCCATGAGCAGCGGGGTAACATGTGACCTTTTGGGCTGATTGAAGAGCAGGCACGCCGCAGTGTTCAGGAACATCTGAAAGGGTTTCACTGTGCAGGCTGGGAGTTACAGTAATCGAGTCGTGAGATGACTACAGCCTGTATCAGTTTGGTAGCATGTTGGGTTAGGTAAGGCTTGATTTTTCTTATGCTGTAAAGTGCGGAGCAGCACGACTGGGCAACCGAGGAGGTTAGTTGGTCATTGATAGAAACAGAAAGTAAAGACTCAGCCTTTTGTTTGCTGACTTTTTATCACTGCAGTATCAGTTTCCCACCTATCCTGGAAAAACACCTGGAAATGTGTCACATGAAGTGAAGTCATGATGGGGATCTGTGGCAAAATGACAAAAATAAGAGGTTCAGAGACTGCCATATTTTTGACCGTGTCATATTCCTGTTTGTATTCTCTCTTTGGATCTAACTTTGTTTCCTCATCTCTGTGTGTTGCAGCTCTGCATGGTATCGTTAAGCCTCTTCAGGACTCTTCTCTCCCTGAACTGTGAAGATGTCATGCTGCAGCTCGTTCTCAGGTCTGCACACCAAAGCAGGACTTCTCGAGTGTTAGGTTTTTAACGAGCTCATTTAATTTGCAAACGCGCATCCAGCCGTAGCTGTTTATCTGCACTCCCCTTTAAATTTGTGCCTCGTTTCAAACATTTTGTGAACTTGTCAGGGCAGTTTGGCTTCTTTCATTTTTTTAATCCTCAGGAATAAAACAACACGTCCACTGCCAACTTTGCAACTTTGTACCTGGAATTTCATCAATTAGAGAGAATTAGAGAATTACACGTTAACTAAAGTTTGTGACTGCAGCTTTGGTCAGCTGACCAGAACACAAACCACACACAGGCTGAAAACACAGCTATGTAAATCTAAATGATTTTGTGTGTGTGTCTGTGTGTGGTTTGCTTCCAGGTATCTGCTGCCCTGTACCCACGTAATGCTGAGTCAGCGTCGCGCTATCCGGGAGACTGACATGTACGGGAAGTCAGCCGACAAGTTCCTGTCACTGATCCCAGAGTGCTGCCGGCAGAACGCAGCGCCCCCTGCTGAGCGCGACGAGGACAGCGCATTCTGGGGCAAAGGTGAGGAGTTCACGCTCACAGCTGCGGTTGTAAACATTTCCAACATTCTAATTATTATTTTTCTAAAGAATAGTCGCTGCCTCTTGTTGTTCCATGCATTATATGGATAATTAGACATAGACTGAAAACAGGCAGTGCCCACAGGCAGTAAACGTGCCTGTCAGTTATGGAGGAGCACACAGGACATTAGCAGCTGTGTTGTGGTTTGGCCTCGACTCTCCTTTCATGTGTGTGATGTGACGCTACATTTGACTTTGTTTTCTGCAGGGCTGGCCTAACTCGGCCGCTGTCAGTTAGCTGCACATGCAACACGTTGTCAGCAATAAATAATCTGATCTAAATGAGCTGCTGGGGTCATCTCTGATGTCCCTTTTAAAATACTTCTATTTATTTCTGTGGCACCTTTCATGCAAACATGCAGGAGACAACAATGAATAGAATTGAGCAAAAATATCAATGATAAAATGATATAAATAAAAACCAGGAAGATATATCTTTATTCACACTGTACAGTTGCTTCCTGCTGCACTCCATCTTTTCAACACTGTTTTATATAGCTATAAAACGACCGACCACTTGATGCTATACATTCTACTTTTACAGAGCTCATAATAGATTATTATAGATACTTTATTGTCCTTACGAATAAATGTGTTACCACAGTCTGTATAAAGCCTCACATGAATGCACAGATACATGAAACACCACAACATAACCACAAAAATAAACATTCAACACAGCACATATCCCGTCCATGTAGCTCTCAGCACATGACGGGTAGCGGGGTGTTTTGTTCAGAGCTGCTATAGAAGAAGAGACTAAACTCCTGCCATAGCGTGCTCCTATCTGCAACCAGAGGGGAGTCGTATGTAGGATGAGTCGAGGGGGCGGCTGTGGTCATGTGTGTTACACTGTGTGTGATGGCTTTACTGTTGAGGTCTAAGAGGTTGGTGGGGGAAAGACCAATGATTTTGGAGGTGTGGTGTGTGTCAGTTTGTTCTTATTGGAGGCAGTTAGCACAAATAATGAATTGTCATGACAGGTAAAAGTTCACGTGTACATGAAGCCAGTAAATCTGATGTGATGTAAACTCATCAGTGGTGTTAGAGTTAACTGTTGGCGTCCGTGTTTTGTCCCCCTGCAGTTCTGAACAGTCCCAGCACAGAGTCTCCAGCCCCGCCCAGACCAAGCACTCCATCCCGCTTAGCCTTCTTCATGCGCCAACAGAGCAGTGGAGGTGGATCAGGAGGAGGAGGGGGCCCCTCTACTCCCACCGGCATGGAGCCACTGCAGTCGGGTTCTTCCAGCTCCCACCCCATGTCCCCCGACAGCCCCATGCACCAGCAGCAGGCTCACACAGAGTGTCTGGACTGGGATTCGGGTTACCTGGAGTATCTCAGAGACGCCCGGCGGGGCATAGAGGTTTGCTCATGGGCCTGCCGTGACTGGTCGGCGCCGTACGATGGAGAAAACCCCTCCCCGAACGCAGTCCCACCGCCCCCACCACCCCCTACCTCCAACCCTTCTATGGCGATGTTCCCCGAGCACTTCTCCTTCCACCAGGGAGGAAGCAGTAACACTCCCCCAGGCCAGCGGAGGTCGGCCATCGTGGCGGCGGCGCGGTCCGAGTGGAGCAGCTCGGAGCGGGACAGCGGAGAGTGGGACGTCACGATCGGCAAAAACAACTGCATCAGCCTCACGCCCCGCTCCAAGAAACGCAGCCTGCAGAGAGAGGAGCTCCTGCCAAAGCCTGTACCGCATCTCATCCCCTCCTCCTCATCGTCTACAGCTTCCACTTTATCGACTTCTCACGTCGCCTCGTCCCCAGCTCCCCACGCTCCAACGTCCGCCATCACTGTTAGCTACCAGGCCATGTATAACGGAACGATGGGGCAGGTGGACGGGTGCTCAGACAATCGGGACAGAGGACTGGAGGTGAAGAAAGTGAAGAGAGACTTGGGGGAGCAGCAGTATTTAGACGAAAATGCAAATCAGAACGGATCCCTCGTCACCTGCCCCTCTCAAAGCTGCACGCCTCTCCCACAGTCCATTTTCAGCAACAGCGAAATGAGTGACGCCAAATCTCTGTGCCCTAACCAGAGCTCCATCACCCAGCCGGCGCCCGACACCAAACTGCAGACCAGCGACACCTCAAACCCGCACAGTGCATCCTCAGATCTTCCAGAAGCCAACCAGGCACAGCAATCTGTAGAGAGCCTGATCCAGGAGCTGCTGGAGCAGGTGCCGGGAGAACCGCAGCTCCCCGGAGACTCCAACGGTCAGGGCATCAGCATCGAGGCCTTCACCCAGGAGCTGAGGGAGCTGGAGGACCGGGTGAAAGAGCGCAGCAGAGCAGCCTGCCAGCAGGAGGAAACTGCCAGGGAGCCCCTATCTGCTGAGCGGCAGGAGGAGGAACAGCAGCTGTCCTCGGCCCTGGAGGCGAAGCTGACGGGGGACACAAAGGGAGAAGGGTCTGCGGTGGGCCTCTGTAGTCCTGCACGACCACTAAACCAGCCTGCCTCTCAGCCGTACACAGGTGAGACTCCACTGTGCAGGGGGGGACTGTTAGAAGTCTTTACGTTGTTGGTTGTAGTTTTGTAAACTGTTCATGGTATCTGTTTGAGGTCGTTCCGCTTCGCACTTTACAACACAAGAAACATCAGGCTGTACCTAACATAACACGAACTGAGTCCTGTGGTCATCTTGCGACTTGATTACTGTAGATGCGCCTGCTCTCCAATCAACCCAAAAGGTCACGTTCGCTGCTCATCGAGCTCCACCGGCTACCTGTAGCCTATATACCTATCACTGGTAACACCTGTGTTTCTTCTGTCAGACTTCATTCGAATGCAACAGAAACAAAATAACAAAATATTGTAAATCAAGCAAACACTTCAACTGATACTGATGTTTTAGGTAGTTAAAATAGTTCTGTTGCTCCCCGTCCGCAGCAGCGCACAGCAGGGAGCTGTCAGTCAAAAGATCTGCTGCGCCTACACAGTGTGGAGAAATAGTCTGAACAGCAAAATGTTTTTACAACAGTTATTAATGAGACGCTCAGCTCTGATATCATAGATGCATGTTTAATATTTCAAGAGACTGTTTTCATGCCTTGTGTATTTCTCTCTCACGGTCTCTCCTGCCACACAGTCGGGTTAACTTGGAGAACTTTTTGGCCTGTTGACTGGCTGTTCCGCGGTCAGTCTCATCCTTCTGAATTTATTTTTAATCGTGCTGTATTTCTGGAGGCCCCTGGTAATACATCAGCACGCGGCTTCAGTAAGTCAGCGCCAGTTGGAAGTACGCTTGTGTTACTCGCCTCGTGGTGACCTCACTTCTAGCGCACACATCGCCCTCCATAAAGAAGCAGCGAGCTGCCACGGGCAGATATTTCTCACACTGCCGCGCGCTCTGAAGGCTGCTTATGCACGGCAGCATTCCACGCAGCAGTCTGAGTACCAGCTTCATGCTTCAACAGCACTTGAATCACATTTCTGGCACCAGTATCCATCTTAATGCTAAAGAATTCTTCAAGTCAAAGTGCTGAATTCAGAGGGGACGGCTAAGAGTTTCAGAGTTGAATTATCCCTGTTTCAAGTCTACAGGCTGTTCCTGTTCACCAGCGTTTGACAGCTTCTTTACCAACATGTCAGATATTTAAAGAGACTGTCAAACACGCCTCCGATTTCATCCGTCGCTTGTTCACTCGCAGCTGAGCTAAAGTTGTGTCTCTCTTGTATCAATCTTTCCTCGCGCAGGTCCATTCATGGTGGTTCTGTTTGCCAAGCTGGAGAACATGCTCCAAAACTCGCTATACGTCAACATCCTGCTCACAGGAATCGTGGCCCAGCTGGCATGCTATCCTCAGCCACTCCTACGCTCCTTCCTGCTCAACACCAACATGGTCTTCCAACCCAGCGTCAAGTCACTGATCCAGGTACAGACTCGCCATACAAAACCTGTGATGTGCTGGCCGAGGAGTGCTCCCCATTGAATTTCTAAACCAGGTGCTCGGTACAAACTGTACTGAATTTCCACTTGAAGCGGTGACAGTTTTTAGTCTGCTGTTTTTAGGCAGTGTCGTTCACTTCCAGCCCACCTCACTTCTGTGCAAGCGTCTCTTCCAAAAGCATCAGGCCCACAATGCATTTGAATAGAGTTTCTTTTCCATATTTTATTTCTGTGCATGTTCTAAGATACACCACCTCGGAAGAAGGGGAAGAGGAAGCAACATGAACCAGATGGATTCAGTGAAATAAAGTTATTTATGTGCAAGGAGCTTAGAAAATCCACAGTCCAGCTTTGTAGAAAATCAGTCCTGTCAGATCAAATAAATTATAATAAAAAACATTATTAAATAAGTAAAATAAATAAATAGGGACGCCCTGGTGGCTCAACTGGTTAAGTGGGCGCCCCACGTATAAAAGGTTGAGTCCTTCCTGCGGCGACCCCAGCCGCTGTGTGACGTACCTTCCTAGAGTCCTCAGTGAGTTCATTCAGCCACGTCTCTGTGATTCTACACTCTCTCATACTCCCTCTGTAGCCTGGTTAGCGCCGTTAGCATCTCCGTCTTATAAAGGAGAGACGGTACGCATAGTTTGTACCGTCTTTTCTACACCTGGCACCCGGATCCAGCTCTGCATCCCCGTCTCCTTCTCCACACTTCAGCAGGGATCGCTAGCACTAATAGCTGTTCTCAAGTGTAAACAGGAGAGCCGTGGCTTCTTTTGAATGTGTCACTGGATGTATAACAGAAAAAAGGCAAATCACTAATCTCCAAAATTTCAAGTCCATGTTTGCACACACTCAAAAAACCTGAAAAAAGTACTAAAATTACTAAAAAGACAGAAGTGTGAGCGAGTGTAACTGGCTGTCTCGTGCGGCACCACTGTAGATAAGTCACACATACAGAAAAATGAGTCGAACTACAGAGAAAACGGGTCTGAGGGTTTGTTCAAATCCAAAAAAATCAAAGAAATGTAACCAAAATAAAAATCTACGTTCATTTAAACTGAAAGAACTCAAAGCAGAGCTCACCTGATGAAACACACCAAGCAGTCAGAACATCACTCTGCACTCTCAGTGTGTGTGTGTGTGTGTGTGTGTGTGATCTGTAATCAGAACCACACCAGGTAGTTAACAAGTTTGAACTTGTTAGGCTCACCCCAGATGAGGTGAGCTGGACCAATCAGGCTTTAGAGCTTTGCCAGGCAGCATGTGTGGTCCACACATAAAACTGTTTTATTAGGCCGCATTCAGACAGCATCCAACCAATTACCACCAAACGCAGCATCCTGCGGAGGAGAAGTTGAGCCGGATTCCAATTTTTGGAAAAACACAGCCCGACATCTGCTGTAGTCACCAATCAGACGCTGAGATCAGTCAAACCCTCCGCAGTAACTCTGTTACTCTACCTGTTGTGTTCTGACTTTTATTTCACGTACCAGCTTCTGAATCTGAGTCTGACTCGCAGTTTGCGCTGCAAAATAGAGACGGGAAGGAGAGAGAGATTCAGCGCAGCACCTCATGTTGTCTGACTGCAACCTCAGAGTGACTCGTTCACACACACAGTGAATCCATAAGTAAATATATAAATGACTTCCATGACCTTTTCCCTCCAGCTCCTCTCTCAGAGCCTCAGGGTAGAGGTGATATCTGTCTTGAGTTGAGCTAATACACGCGACACCTCAGGATAATTCATACTGTGGAGTGTAACGATCACTGCAGCCTCTGGGGACTGCGAGCAGCTTCAGACTGTAGGTCTTTCCCGCTGCGTCAGAAACAAGCTGGCTGCTTTATGAAGATCAAAACTCTACAAACTTTATCTCCTCGACTCATCTCAGGTTTTAGGTTCTGTGAAGAACCGCATCGAGGCGTTCGCAGCCTCCCATGAGGACTTCCCGGCCATGCTGAAGAAAGCCCAGCAGTACCTGGTGGCCCGAGGCAAAGTGGACTGGACTGAGTCGCCTGCAGCAGTTCCTCCCCTGCGGCGCTCCGATTCACTAGGTGAGGATGTCTGTGTGTGTGTATGTGAGTGTGTGTGTGAAACACCTGGAGGTTTTTCATTGCTCTGTTATTTTTGGGTTTTTTTTGATGTGTTCCAGTGAAAAGTCGTAAACCATCTCTTGGCGACCTGATCCTCCGTCACACCAACAGCCCGACCCGGGCTCGACACGCCGCCCAGCTGGCCCTCGCGCACGTACGGGACGGCGGCCAATCACTGCACAGCGCCCTGTTCAGGGGCGGCTTAGTCGCCGGGGCCTCCAGCCTGGAGAAGCAGGCGGAGGCGCTGCGGGTGAAGAACGCCGTCTACTGCGCCGTCATCTTCTGCGAGTTCCTCAAGGAGCTGGCGGCCCTGGCTCAAGAGCACGCCGTCACTCTGCCTTTCCCTCACAACCAGGAGGCAGAGGAGTAGACGGCCTCCGTTTTGTTTAGGCTGTAAAAAAAAAAAAAAAAAAAAAAAGATTGTCTCCTCACCAGAGGACGGACTGGAGCACTGAGACTTTTCCAGGTCGTCTGATGACGCGACTGTGGCGTTTTTGTACCAAAATCATTATAGGACATCTATAGGACTGGAAGAATTTCCCTCATCTGTAAACTCCTGTGATATTGTGCATATCATGTATTATATTTACATTCTATACACAGAAAATCTCAGTAAATGTTTGAGATTAGGGAGCTTGTACATACACATACCACGTCATGGTAAAGCCACAGATAAAAAGTTATAGGTGCACATATTGGTGCTAGTCGTTGAAAAGGTGCGGCACAGGGGAGAGGGACGTTTTGTCTTTAACAAAATGATCACCAAAAATCACTTAAGGTGTCGGACTGCTCGATCCAGTGAGCTTTGGGCACCCAGAGCTCGAAGATTGGCCGAGCAATGAAAGCTCACAGAAAACACAGCGAGTGTTCCCGGCAACATCTCAAGTGTCTATTTTTATTTTCAAGAGGCTGCACCGCTGCACAGACTATCGTCATGAAAGAGATGAAAACTGGAACACAGGTGAGTGCCACTCTCTCTCCTGTGAGTCAGCGCGACGGCCACAGATGTGCTGGAAGAATTAATTAACGCCATTTGTTTTTCAAAAAATCATTAAGTTTGAAACACGTTTGCACCGTTTTTCTAGACATATCAGCGACAGGAGTGAGCAGGTGTGTCTTTAGTCGTGTGTGTGTGTGTGTGTGTGAGTGTGAGTTTATCTGAACGAATGACGCCAGGTGACGCCAACTCTTCAGGCCATCAGTAAGCCATTCACCTGTTGCCATGAGAGAGGCTGTGGGATTGAAAAGACAGCACCGCTTTACAATTCATACCTTCTGTGTCATTTTGTCTTTTCAAAAGATCCGAGAGTCTGCGAGGAGGGGGGAAAAAAAAGATTTTACTTCTGCGGTGCGTCAGCACGATTTCCTTTTTACTTTGAACTGACAGTTAAAAAAAGGTCCTCATGAGGCATTCACTGACTTTAAACAGATCTTTGGGCCGCAAGCTAAAAGATGAAGCGATCTACGTTTCACTTTTTTCCCTTTTAGTTACCTTCAAATTCGCCTCTCTTGGGTGAGAGAAGCCAAACTGAACATACAGCTGTTCAACTTGGAGCTTAACATGCTGCTATTTTGTTTTTTAACACACTAACACCCATTTTTTATTAGTGTAACAGCTACTATCTGTTCATTTCATTGTTAGGTACCAAGTGTGAGATCTATGTGTGAGGATGTGGAGGAGTCAGTGCCAGTGTTGTGATCAGAGTTTAATTTATTTTCTCGTGTCTTGAGGTTGAATGAAGTCGCAGCCACACAGTGTTAAAAGCGTTTGCCAAGAAAAAAAATTCCCTTTCAACTTCTTTTGTCAACGTCGGATTGTCGCGTGCTGTAGAACATGGTCATTCTTTATTCCACAGGTTAAGGATCAGAAAATATTAAGAACCTGTAAAATGAAGAATCACCTGTTTGACTGCAATGCAAAAATCTATTACTAAACCACTACTTGGAAGCGTACTGCCATACCAGAAAAATAAAAATGTATCAATATTTATCGTCTGTAACGTGAAAAGTTTCACGCTATTATGTGATAATTTATTTTTATAACGTGAGATGTTCCACGTTACGTGATAAGGTCTCGGCCAGAGGGGGGCGGAAGTGGACACATAGAAATCTTATACATATAACGTTAAACGTTTCACATTATAGCATGATTATGTTTATTATATTCCAACTTATCGCTTTAAACGCAAAACTTTTTTCTTTATAACAATATAAATTGTCATATTGTAACATGAAGTTGGTCTCGGCCAGAGGCGGAAGCGGACCCGAGGAAACGGTTCACATTTTAACAATAGAACTTACCACATTATACGTGATCCAATTTATCACTTGATAATGTGGAACTTTCTACTTTATAACAATATAAATTATAACAGTTCACACATAACATAATTTATATTCCAACTTCATCACATGATAACATGAACATTTTTACTTTATTACGTTAAAACCTGAAAAGTTTTACGTTATGTAATTGTTATTGTTATAATGCGGAAGTGGACCCGTGGAAACCTCAACACGCTTCAACAATAGAAATTATCACGTAATGTGTGCTACAGTTTGTCATACATTACACGTTATGTGACACTGATAAATCTTTATTTGTCTGGTGTTGGTGGCAATACACTTCCGTACACTTTGACCCATTTTTGTGAATCATTTGGTTTTCCGCACATACTAGCCATACTCTCTCGACTTCTAGCAGTGGAGAAACTGCTAAACACTCCTGCCATCCTACAAAGTGTTAAACTTTCGAATTTGAAGACCACGTCATGTTTTGACTGTTCATCTTTCTGAACTTGTCAAAGCCATAGTTTGTAAATGTACTTCTTCATTACACCTGTAACTCACTTTTCTATGGGATTTCTAGACACATTTCGTAACACCCCACTTAAGATTTTTAAAGTTAGGTAAGAGTTTCTGCATGCCAATTAAGGCCAGATTTCTAATGAAATAATGAAGAAGTAGTGTAGAGTAAGTGTTCTTTGAATTTGTGCAACAGTGCTGAGTTAAAATTAGGTTTTAGTGGTTCATGAGTCATCCTGGTGCCTGCAGAGATCATCGAAGGCAACAAGAACACGTTTCACACTGAATGTTTCCTCTCAGTTAATTAAATTGGTAGAGAAATCACGTCTGTATTTTACCCACTGCCATCCGTCCGTCCATCTGTTCACCTAGTCTGCTGTACATGCGTGCAACCAAGATTCATGTTTGTCTTGCACAGGAAACCTCAGCAGAATCCTCTGCTTTTACACTCACCGTAGTATTTTTTTAAGAAAAGAGTTTTTATTACAAACAGTTCTGTTAAATATGGGTCGTATTTTGAGCAGGACGCTAACAGCTTCTCAGTTCTTTTCATTGAAGATGTAGATGTTTGGGTCAATCTTCTTTATTTCTGTGACACATTTGTGAACACCAAAGACTATATCTCTCTCTGACAGTACCTGAAACTTTAGTAAATAATCACAGATGCAATCTGAACTTCATGCAGCACTTTTTAAATGTTAAGTGCTTTCAAATAACCCCACGAAAAAAAGGTGCCAATATCTGTAACAGTAAACGTTACACGGAACAAAATCCGAGGAAATGTTGAAGAACGCCAAACATTCAGATAAAATTGTGCTCTCTGAGTTTATAGCCAAACCTGAATTATCCTTGAAAAGGTTTTTTTGTCCCTGCTGATCAATAGCTGGAGCAAGGTGTCTTAAAAAGGAAAAAAAGGAAGCGTCAGAACTGAAGGACAGGCTGTTTTTATAAGGGATTATTTCCAACCAGGGAAGCTGACATGACAGACTGGGACTAGAGATGATATTGAAAAGAACCCACCTCGCCCACAGTGTGAGGCTACATAGTTACTGTGACGGAGTACCTAGCTTTATGGAGAATGAACGGCTGGGTCAGCCTTCCTAATGGCAGTACAGATTGTGGATGGGGGTACAGCGCAAACACCATTTGATTAAAATTCTTTAAATCCGGGAAAAGGGATTTTGTTGTTTGTTTGTTTTTGACAGCAGCTACCACGGCTGGATGCCTGAGCCGATGCAGGAATGTCTTCAGCTGCAGTTACTGCTATAATGGCCACCGGGAACTGTCAGCAAGACTAAAAATAAACATTTAAATGAATCGATTGGCTATGACGAGTTGGTGCCTCAAAATGCATATGGGTTGGGACATCTGAGACGCGGTGGTTGCTGTTTTCTTGTTTCACCTCAGCTTAAACTCAATTTATTTGCTCTAAGTTTGATTTTTTGACTCTTTTAACTGACAGACGGTGGTGAACGGTTAGACCCAAAGCTATGCTCCAGAAAATGTTGTCATATCACAGATTTTATGTATTTTTTTTTTATTATTATTATTTCTGCTGTGTGTTTCAGACAGAAATACTTGAACACTAAAACAAATCTGTCTCTGAGTTTCAAATCTTTTGCATCTTTCAAATTCACACTTGTTTTCTAGTTTTCTATTCAGAGCATGTTTGAGTTTCTGTGTTTTGTATATTCAAGGTTACGCACAAATGCACAGCGAATGTTCACTGACTTTGATTTGAATCTGAATTACGGCGCACCCCTTTTTTATTTCAGGGTGGGCTGTGATTGGCTGTTCCATCACTCCAACACAGCGCAGAGTGGGTGAAAAAAATGTTTCCTAACAGCAGCTGAGTGTGCCAGACTCCAACTTTACCTTTGCAGCACATTTAGTTGAATGCACGTCCTGTTAGTTTGATTTCTGGGAGTGTTTTTGACGGTTTGGACGGAACTGAAACCGCTTTGGCATTTTTAACTTTGATGTGAAGGGACTCCGCTCAAGAACTTGTTTTCACACCTGATTTCTGATCGCACGTGTCGTGCCATGTTTTAAAAAATTTTCATGTGTTGATTTGTAATGCTCATCACAGGATGTACAGTATCCTCTCACTTTTCCTTTTTTTTTTTTTTTTTTTTCTTTGAAGCTTTGACTTTTGGTTTCTCCTCTGTGATCTATGCAAATCATGCTCTGGTGTCCCCCGGGTTGAAGCTGAAAGATAACGTGGATTGAATGTGTAAATACTGTAAAAAACAAAACAAAAACAAAGGGTCAGAAATACAGAGGTATGTGAAATAACCAACAGGACAGAATGAAAATCATGCGAAAAAATAATGTAATGATGAATGTTGTCAGAAATATTTTTCTATATTTTGAAATCATCAGAAAAAAAGGACAAAAATACAAAGTGGGGAAAAAGCTGTCAGAAGAACACTACAAAGGGAATGTTTTTATTAATTTATAAATTCTTTGCCTAGCAATATCGCATTTGTCCTGGTGTCTTTTCTTTGTTGTCATGTGACTGTATGAATTGAAGTGTTTTATTTTCAGATTTTTTCAGGCCTGACAAGGTGAAACCATCCAATATTAAATGCAACATTACATCGAAATTGGTATTTTTGCGATTTAACGCCCCCAGTTTCAGAGTGTCATCCCACTGTGGTAAATATGGACAGCTGTACACGTGTATTTGTTATAGTTATATTACTTCGACAACTTTGCTAACAGCCAAAAATCAAGCTCAAGGTCAACAACTCAAGACATAGCAGCCAGCTAATATTACTGACTAGTCCAACAGCAGTCAGCCCAGCTCGGCGTCTGTCTTTCAGCCTTTTATTTCACCAAGCTCTCACCAACAACTAAAAGTCAGTCCCAGATTTACTCTTTTACTCCTTTTCTTAGCTTCTTCGGTCAACGTCCTCTTCAGTCTTGTCCGCTTGCCCAGCTCCGATTTTTGGCATAACACCAGCGCCGCTCCCCCATCACTTTCCAGCTGCCTGAAAATCTTATCTTCTTCTTCCCAGTGGTCCAAACCTCCTGTGGTACAAACACTACCACTCCCCCTGGTGTTTTGAGGTCGCAGCCTGGCTAACAACCTGAGATGACATTAGCTAACAGCAGCTACAGTTGGCAGCAGTTTACTTCACTGTCCATCAGGAAACTCTAACCCTAACCCTAACCCAGTAAATCACAGAGAGTTGAGAGCTGCCGGAGGACATCAGGGAAAACCAGAAAACAAAAAATCCGCAAAATCAGTCAAATTGTGCCGTGAAGCATTACGTACTTCTCGCAACCTGGAGCACAAAGTTATAGTGCAAGAGCAGAAATATGTTATTTTAGGGTAGAGAAGTTACATAATGATCTTTAACAAAAATCAAACAGCAAAACTAGAGTTGAGTATTTATAGAGCCCGAGCCTCGTGAAGGAAGCACTGTGTTAAAAGACTACAAATAATAAGCAGAGTTCATTAATTATTGATCAATATGGGGGTGCTGGCACCCATCCCAGCATGCACTGAGCATGTTTCCCTGCACACTAGCCTCGGTTCAGGTTTATTTGAGGAATATAGAAAAACCAGGAGAGGCACGTAGTTATGAGAAGCAGAAACCAAGATACAGTGCAAATGGTTTCTGATTGTTAATTGTGTTTTGACACCTCTAAAGAGGTGATGAATGAAGAGTTCTTGTTCTCTTCCTCCATTACTGGTGAGGAGGAGGAAGAAAACAGCAGAGTGATAAATGCAGCTGTGTCGAGGCAACTGTAGACCGGAGTGGGTTCATCCTTCACTGCTGAAGGAGTTCAAGTCAGATGTGAAATGACAGAGACACACATGCACTGATCCAGCTCCTCCAATGTGATTTACTGCGTTTAATATCGCTGTGAGCATCACTGAGTTTTGCACTGTTGGACAAAACAGGTAGTCTGGGTGGTGACAAGCATTTTGATGCTTGATGGAGGCAACAGCTGAGGCCCGATGTTTTCAGGTTGGTCATCTGTCCATTCAAGTTAGTCTCCATAAGTCCCCATGTTAACTTCACAGCAGAAATAAACATGTTTACAGCCTGGTACAGTTTTGGTCTCTATAGCTAATTTCCCCGTTCATGACAACTGTACTGAGGGTGAATTTATATGCACTCACCTTCAAATGACATGTGCTTGTTTGAGCAATCGGCCTCCATTCAGCCCACTTCACCTCCACCTACGCTCTACGTCTTTGTCCATTTTTATTTTTTTTATTCAGCCAGAGGCAGGGCTGCCAAAATGGCAACAGCCAGAGCCACCACACTGAGCTTCACAACGGCTCATCAGAAACCTGTAGGTGACGTCACGGAGACTACGTCCATATTTTATACAGTCTATGGTGCCCACCTTGATGCTGGTGGTGATCATACAGATCTTGAAGTAGTGCATGAAGCTTTTTAGAATTTGTAGCTTCTTTGCTGCAGCATCCATATTTGAAGCATTTCAGTCGAGCACAGGCTTCCTGGTTTTGCTGATGTTGAGCTTCAGGAGATGACGATCTCTATCATTCCTCCACTCGATTGTACAAATAGATGTTTCTCATTGGAATCATGTCACTATGGTGATAACTTCAATTTTAATACACTTAATACCTTAAATTCAATTCCTTCTTGTCTTGACAGACATGGATGTAAACTGCTAGATAAACTGATTCCAAATTGTTGTTAGTTTCAGTCCCAGCCCCCAAATTTAATCCACATACACATACCTCAGAGCATACAAAGTCTGTGCAGAAAGAACTGGCTCAGACTCAGGAGTGAGTGTGTGCCAAAAACTAAGACAGCATGCTAACCGACCCTAGAAATCAATATTTAATGCACATGGTCATAACAGGAACAATTCTATGCCATAAACACGTCTACACAAAGGTATGAGTGTATTTCACAGCATAAAGACGTGTTGCTTCCTCAGACATCAGCTGTGTGGTTTGTGTTATTAATGAATTTTCCTCCCACTCTGACTCTTTCTTATTTCAATTTTAAAATGCCATTCGCTCAAAGACACGGCAGGAAGTGATGCATAAAGTATCCCGATTGAAGATCAAGAAAAATGTCTATTGTGGACGCACAGGCTGAGTTTGCATCCAGAGGAAACTGGAGTCACCTTGGTGGTGTCCTAGCAACAGCCAACAAGAGATGAAACGGCACAAAAGGGAGGGCCAGAGGTTGATGGGAGAAGTGAGGCAGTGTGGAGATGTGTTAAAGAAGAGCAGGGCGTGGGGTTGTAGCGGCACTGGTACCTGATGACAGGTAAGACTCAGCCGTAGATCTGTGTTTGACATTATTGTACAAGATCAGATAGAATGGTTTTATTAGAAAAATACATTTCGAGTGTTTCTTGAGTTCATTTCTAGTTTGTGTGATGTTGCCAAAATGAAAATGGTTCAGCAAGGTTTCTTACAAATGTCTTACAAATATTTCACTTTGTTCCGTTTACTTCTAAAGTTTGGTCTTATTTTTGGAGTCAGACTTGTAGTAGTAATCCTGGTTTGCTGTTGATGTGACCCAGTTATCCCACAGCACTCAGAAGATGAGCAACTGGACTCTCCTCATCTATAATGTAGTTTGGTAATGTGAGTGGAAACCTGGTCTGCTGTGACACAAAGAGATGGGACTGGCACTGAGCCTCAGATATATCTGTCACATGTCTCCAACAGAAATAACTTCACCGGCACTGCTGGTGGAAGAAAACTCAAAATCCATTCCTTAAATTCAAGTATTTACACCACAGTCAAAAAAAAAATTCTGCCTTTGTTATTCTTTAGGTAATAATAATTTAAAAAAATGTTCTCAAGTATCAAAAGTACAAGTATCTCATATGAAGAATAGATACTTTCAGAATGTTTAATTAGTAATGTGTTAAGTAACTCATACCACAGAGAGTAGACTTACAGAAGGTTTCTTAATTGCAAATGCTCAACTATATTACCTTAATGTTAGTGGTATTATACACATAAATCTGCTGTTGCTCCTTATTCAAATATGTGTCCAAACTCCAAGGTGTTTAGTAGTAGTTTGTATGGTGCTTGATTACATGACTGACGTGCAGTTACGCTGCAATGATCAGCAAATCCCAAGAAAACCACGAATCAAGGACTTCTTTGGTTCTTGCTGAGGATGTAAATCTTGGTCAGTAGAATTCCATTTTCAAAAAAGAGAAACAGTGCATTTGTTGGAGACTATTTTCATCTGCGGATTAATAATATATCACATAATTACATTAATAATACAACACATTAATACACATTTGATGCTCTGGTGAGTAATTACATCATCAGGACGGTGGAGGCGGGGCTGATGCAAAATTAACTACAGTGAATGTGTTCATGGTAATAAAGGAACCTGTCAGCGGCTCTTTGATGTGTTTTTGGACGACAGTTAAGGTCTTTCACATGGCTAAAAGTGAAGCTGCTAAATGTGTCCACTGCAACAGTTAATCTAAAATCATAAAATATCAAATTAACTAAAGACATGGGCAATTAGAAGTCTAATGTTATTAATGTAAGCAATATCACACAAGAGGGTGTGCTTTAACGTTATTAGCATCAGTGCCAATAATAAGTTAAAGCTCACCCTCTCATGTAATATTGTTATTATACAACAATTACCAACTTATAACAATAAAATATATAATCAGAAGATTCATATTTTGGAGCAATTTACTCTTAAAATAAACTTTTTTTTGGCAAATTGATTGGTCAACTGGACATTTAGAATGTGCTTGAATCTTGGTCTGACTTCAATTATAAGTCAGACCAAATGCATCTCCATGGAAATGGAGATTGGCATGGAAATGGCGAGCAAAAAAATGTTTATTTTAAGAGCAATTGGTAAGTTGGTAATTGTTGTATACTATAACCGCATCACTGACATGCCAATAATGACAGTAAAGCACACCCTCTCATGTAATGTTGCTTAAAAATGTGCTTGTTGCTTTGGCAATCATGCAGCTCTGCAGTGATGTGTAAAATGACAATGTCAGTAAAATCTGATTTTACTGTGTATAACATTTGTTTTTGTTAAGGTAAACTCACTGGATGTTGAAACCACTGTACATAAACCCTCAGTAGATATAATGTCCTTGTGAGACCACTGAGGAATACAAAACCAGAAGTCGTGACTGAATACTTTATAATTCTTATTCTTCTTAACTAATAAATATTAGGAGTCATCATTTTTCAGCTTGTACAGCTGTATTATATGCCTATTTCTTGAAGTAGCTTTTTTCCATTTTGGAAAAACTGAAGTAGCAAAAAGTAAAAGCATTATATAGTCTTCATGCGTACACTGGCACCCGTACCCATTCCTGTAAATGAAATGTTTGGGGCCATAAACTTCCTGATGTATTTCTAGTAAGAATGCTATTTTCTGTTTATTATATGATGGCTCCCTGGGGTTCCAGTAATATCACAATACATCACATGGAAGACAGACATCTTTCAATGCCATTTCTCTGCATCACTTTGTTCTGCTCATGAATAAAATATCAAAGCGGGGTCTGTTTGCAGAACTGGGGAGTTGAGAAGTATTGTTGTGTGTTGACACTTGGGCTGTCTCTTTACCTCCCACTCTCGCCCTGACTCAGGATGCTTCTGGCTGTTTGCCACCATTTGAAATGCTAATAGATTTCTCAGTGCAATACTTCAAACTTTTTTCCTCTTTTATGCTGGCTCTCTCTGCCCACAGCCTTGTCTCACTTATGGCCTCCTGAATAACTGTATCACCTCAACCACCAAAAAGCAGCTGTTCACTTGGCAGCACAGGAATAACTCTAATAAAAGACCAATCTGGTGAAAATAATAAACTAAATGGTTGTTTAGTTGCCTTTGCAGTCTAAATTAGAGAGTGCCAGTTTCAGTTAACTTCATTCTTTGACTGAGTGCCTTTCACATACTTGCCCTTTAAATATGCAACTATATTGTGGTTATATATGAGTGGGATACACTCATACAAAAATGACAGGAATAACAATAGCTTCCAGTACCTGGTAAGCTATTTTAAAGAATACGTCACCTTAAAAAGAGTATTCAATTACTTACAACAAATTTTATACATGAATGCCATTTAATTTTTTTATCTGCTGATGCTAATGTTGCTAAAGCAAGCACAGCCTACCTCTGTATATAGTAGTGCAATACAGACAGCTGTACACATGTATTTGTTATAATTATATTACTTATGATAACAAACTAACGAGTCAACAATTTTGCCAACAGCCAAACATTAAGGAGTGGAAGGTCATGATCATTTCCGGAGCACAAAGTTACATAGTGTGAGAACAGATGTACAAATGACAGACACCATCAGCATCAAAATGATTAAAATTTTTAATTTTATGGTAGAAAAGTTATATAGTGTTGCTTAAAATGACTCATCTTTAGAACAACTACAAAATATTCATTACAAATTATGATTAATTCAGAACTAACTGAATATTTGTTGCGCATGTCCTATTTTTGGGGTAATAAAGTCTTAGAGGAATGCCTTTGGTCATCTGTTGAAAAATATAGTGGGGCTACACATTACATTTTGACCCGTGTTGGCCATAGACAACAATGGTCTTCAGGATCATGACTCAGTAAGCCACACTGAAAGTTATCTGATTCAGTGAAAGTAAGTGGCACAGTTTTCCTTGTTGGGTAATCAAATTTCAGCAGGAGACTTTCTTTGGTTACAGAAACTAAGCCTTTGGGTGATTTGGATTTAGTTAAGTATTTCTAAATATAGAAAAAGCAAAGCAGATTCATTTATCCTGTTAAAATATGAATTACCTGATATACCATGGTTCATTATTCTGTTTGTGCTTTTGTTCATCTGTGCATTTATCTTCCATGTCCTTTAATTATGTCTGCAGGAACTCAAATTGAATGGTAGAAAACAAGTCCCAAGATCCATTCATCCATCCATCCATCCATCCATCCATCCATCCATCCATCCTTCATGATGTTAGCGAGGGGTTCTTTGGCTTGCAATCCCGCCTCCCCTATCCAAGCACACAGCCCCAGTCCTGATCCAGAGGCTCCTTCCCCTGCTCTTCTGTCTCAGTCCCCACCATGCTGGGCAACACAGGCACAGTGTGACCTTGCCCAGGCAGAGGCAGAGCTGCGTCGCCTACAAGAGCGTCATGCAACTGAGGCTGACTCTGTGAAGCGGGGTATAGAGCGCGCCATCCTGGGAGCACGCAGAGAAGAGCGTCGCCTACTAGAAAGAGTGGAACAGGACCATCGAGACACTCAGCAGCATCTGGAGCAGGTCCAGAGGGAGAACATGGCAGCCGCCCGGGTCAGCCAGTCCCTGCTGGATCAAAGATTCCGTAAACTTGCCCAACTTCAGCAGCAGATTAAGGAGGTGGGTCAACAGTTGGGTCTAGATGAAAGTGGGCCAAACCAGAACCTGCTGCTGAAGGAGGTTTCAGAGTTCCTACAACCCTGGGAAATCGCAGTTTCCCTAAAGAAAGTGAACTTCAAACCCAGCTCCCAACCCAATGCTGTCACCTTTGGAGATATTCGTGTGCAAGAGCAAAGCCTGTGTCTGCATGTTGGAGGTTGTGGGCCACAGGGGCAGATGTGTGCTCTCCATTCACATGAGATGCAGAGTGAAGGCGAAAACCATCAATGTGCAGGGGAAGAAAAAAACACCCCAGGACAGGGGTGGACCTCACCAACAGGCAGGGTTGTCAGAAAAATCAGCCTCTCTACCCGGAGTGATCTGGAATCAGAGGAGGAACAAAAGTGTGCCTCAACAAAGATACATCGCTGGCTTCCAAAGTGTGAACACTCTGATTGGGAATCATCCCAGGATGATGAGATGGAATCTGCACCCTTTCACCCACAAGGAGAGGATGTATTTCTGACTGTCCCTACTGTACTTAAAAACATGGATACGGAAGGCAAGGAGCAAGGGTACAAGATGAATAGTAATGGAAAACAGTATTCTCCCAGGAATCAGAGGAAGTCACTTACTGTGGTCTCTGGTAGGAAACCATCTCCATCTCCCTCACCTGAACGAAGATGGGACCATGCTAAGCTGAATCACTGTCTGAGTTTAGACAGTCAGGATGAAGACAAACGAAAAGTGAGTCAGGATTCTAACAGTAGACTTTTAAAGTACGGCAACAGCCTACTAACATCTTCCAGGATGACTCCAAGAGAATCTCTGACCAGCCAAAGCTGTCTAGACCTCACCTCCAAGGGCCGACCTCACTCATGCCTCAGTCAGTCTTCTGATGAACACTCTCTAGGAACCCATGGTGATTCTGGCAGAGCACCATCCCCAACAGACAGCCTTGACTCCAGCTATACTTTCATTGTGAGCCCATCGCATGACTACAACATGAACAGAGGCTCTTTGAACTACAGTTGCCGTCTATCAAAGTCTGCAGTGGATCTGACACATAAAACACGCCCGTTGATCAGCGGTGGGACGAATGATCACGGAGTGTGGAGGGTGAAGTGTGGCAACTTCAGCTCTATGCCGAGCCCCACCTCACCAACACTCAATCGGGGGCCTAGGACCCTTTCATACCCTACATATAGAAGTCACAATATGCAACAGCCGCAGAAAAAAATCACAGTGTCTGGCTCAAAACAACCCTTGGTGGCTAGGTCTTTATCCATGTCTGTCATAGATGGTTCCTCTCAAGAACCAAAGAGAGGCAGAGGAGAAAGAGGGGAACCCGCCCTATTGGAGATGGAGGAGGAGGGAGACCCATCCCTGATACCATTCAGCTTCAGAGGAGTCCATCTGATCAGGCAGTTTGGGAAGCAGGGTTCAGGTCGGGCTGACCTTACCCTGCCAAGTGGTATCCATGCCACACCACAGGGCCAACTCTTTATAGTGGATTGTGGAAATGCTCGTGTTCAGGTATGTGTTAAATGTATTTTAGACATGTATAACATGCAGTATGTGTAGTAAAGCAAATGAAGTTGCTACCAATGTTAAAACTAGATTTAATCTATGAAACAGGTAACTGACCCCCGGGGCAACGTCCTCCAGCAAGTGACCTCCCCAACTTCTGATGGCTCTGCGAGACGATGTCGGAACTACTTTGACCTTGCTGTCAGTGCAAAGGGTTTGATTGCTCTAAGCTGTGCAGCCGAGCGAGCCTTACTTGTGTTCAACAGACATGGTCGTCTGCTCCAGACCTTTGGAGGGTCAGGGATGAGCTCCGCAAAAGATGAACTTGAGGCTCCCAGGGGTGTGACCATAACCAGGCTGGATGAGTTCTTGGTTGCTGATATCCGAAAAGGTACCCTCATTGCTTTAAAGCTTGAGCCTAAGACAGGCTCCCGTCTTGAGCGCACAGTGGTGACCGGATTCCACCGGCCCTACTTAGTGTCAGCCTGCTTGAGCTCAGGCATGATAGCTGTGTCCGAAAGGGGCAATGAAACAGGTCGGGTGCCTTGCATCAAAGTGCTGGAGCCAGGCTGGAACACAGTGAGAGTTCTGGGTGTATGTTCTGGTATGGGACCCGTTCTGTCCTGCCCGTGGGGCATCTGTATAGATGCAGATGGTAATGTGCTGGTAGCCGACTGGGGGGACCAGCACAGAGTCCTGTTATACCCAGCACAGGGAGTTGGATGGCCCATAGTAAGCCAGGGCTTGAGTAGTCCACGTGGCCTGACCTTGCTACCTGAGGGCCAACTAGCAGTATCTGACAGCATGCACCATTGCATTAAGATATACCAGTACAAGGAGACCCTGGACTAGGAGGAGTGAGTTGGCGTTTAAAGATACACAATCATAATACACCAATCACAGACACAGTGTGTGTTTACTCTTAATAAAACTAATTTGGGTAATTTTACTGCTGAACTGCAACAACAATCAGATGCAGCTCCTGTGCTGATTTTGGAAACTTCACTTGTAGAACCCAACTGCATTTAGACTGACAAATAATGGATTGTGTTTGATCTAGCTGAACAGAGTTTGTAAGCCAAAGGCTATCCATTCATCATAAAGGTAAAAGTTATGCCTGCTTCTACAGTTAGCCTGTGGAAACAAAAACTACCTGGTACTACCCTGAGCAAAAAAGTGCTTTGTACAAGTTTGCAAATGATCAAATCAGGCAATTGCTGATTGCTTGCTGAATATAGTTTATATATTATGGTTTAATTATATTCTTTACAAAGTCTATGTGGGCTGCCTTTCATTTTCTCCAGGACATGCCAACATACCTGTTGTCAGATTTCAGCCACAGCTGTTAACCTGCAGAGACAAATGCATTGGTAAATCAACTCCAAACTGTGTTCACTTTGCATGATTTTAATTAATCCAACAAGCTCCAAAACAAATATGTATACACATGTATCCATTATCATACATTTTCACAGTTAAAAAGAGAATTGTGGAGCAGCAGAGATTATTTGCAATATAGTATTTTAGTATTCTTTAGTATTTATTTAGTATTCTTGATGTGTTCAGCCGAGAATGTTTTAATGGAATCTTGCCACAATTTGCTTCAGTAAATTCCTGCAAATTCTACAATTTTTCACACTGTCACTGATCTTTTCTGACAATGAGCAGAGCTTGGTGGCTTTTTTCAGTCCTCCCACTCACTTCTTTCACAAGCAGTGTCAGTCATGTGTATCTGCCACTCTTAGATGGATTCTGCATTCAACACGTGGATACAATGATGCCAGTACCGAGTGGGTGAATCATCAGCAACAAAAAAAAAACTACTGTCATTCAAATTGTCTTCCATGAAATTTGTCTGTTCATAGCATGTTTCATTGAGGGGACCATTGCTTATTTTAAGTTACATTTGCAGTATATTTGTAGTAATGTTAACTTTTCTTAGCATTTGATTTTTGGCATATTTTAGACTTTTACTTGTTTTTTACTATTTACTCCTCTATCTGACAACTCTGGTTACTCATTACTTTTCATCTAAGATTTTACATTCAGTTTGAGATAAATTCTCATCACTGCTGTAGTAAAAAATGTCAGCCTTGTGTTGGCTCGATGATTTCTTTCCTGACATTTATTTTAGAAATGAAAAGAAGTCAGACAGTTTTCTAAACCTGCATGTAGCATGTAGTCCTTCAATGAACTGAAAGTGTATCAAACCTTGAAACTTGAGATGTTTTGTATAATATGACATATTGCAGTGGTTTAAACACCAAACAGTATAATGGACTGGTTAGATTTAGTACAAAACAAAACTGCTTAGATATTTATGCATGGGTGGTCACAGCAAGAAGGTTCCTGGTTTGAACCCCATATCTGTGTGGGTTCTCTCTGGTACTCCGTGGCGCTTCCTCCCACAGTCCAAAGACATGTAGGTTAACTGGTGACTCTAAATTGTCCATAGGTGTGAATGTGAGTGTGAATGGTTGTTTGTCTCTATTAGTCGGCCATGTGATGAACTGCCGACATGTCCAGGGTGTGCCTCGCTTCTTGCCCAATCTCACCTGGGATCCAGCCCCCCACTTTATCCTGATAAGGATAGACGGTTATGGCTAATAGATGGATATTTATGCAACAGTAATTTAACACTGAGACAGAGACCACTCTTCAGTCATTACTTTTACTTTTGATACATCACTACTTTTTTACTGCTGATTTTGCTACTTTTCCTTCAGTAACATTTTTAATACAAGACTTACATGTAAAGAAGTTTTTGAATTTTCCATTGTGGTGTTTACTAAAGTAAGCTTTTCTACCATTTGGGTTACATCTAAAATGTCCCTGTGCTCTCTTAGATTAAGCCGTGACATTTGAATTTGATTTCAAATGTCACGGCTTAGTAAAAAGATTAAGCCGTGACATATCAAGACATACTTCTTAGAGTGTATAGTTGTGGGTGTGAGCCATTATTTGAAAAGATAAGCTGCTTTCATCTGTTCCTGTTTAGTTTTTATGACTATAGAATGATGAGAGATTATTATGGTATAGATATGTTTATTCTCTGAAAATCTTCTGTTGTGATGAATTGCATGGTAACAGAAAAATATATATATATTGGCTCAAAGTTTGTCTGTTTGTTGTGAGCTTCTCCTCATGCAGTTTGTTTTATTTCAGTAATAACTCAGTGCAGAAAGAAATAGCTTCAACATATCACAGTTTTTATTGTAGCAATTAACTATGGAATAATAAAAACATATATTATAATTGCCTCTTGGTGTATTGAATGTATGACGTATTAAAAATGTTGCAATTAATTTATGGATGGAGACATCTGAGTATTGCCGTTATATTATTGCATCTACAAAATGAATTTAGAGAATGAATTAAAACTGAATTTTTAATTCATTTAAGCTTCCATTCTCTGTGTTTTTATTATTTGACATCATTATTTAACTTAACAATCAATCATTTAACAATTATTTAATATATGTCAGCCATCTCTTGCACCAGTAGGAAAACAACATAAATTCTGCAGTATACCAACCACAATTAGAATGTTTATGCTGATGAAAATTAACCACCAAATGAACTCGCACACGGAGAGAACTGAAGGAGGAATCTCGTGGGTCTAACACCCACTTACTCATATCTGTTGCCAAGTGAGGAACAGCATAGCAGCTTTATTTGCATTTTAAGTCAATTTCCTCCACATCTGAGAGATGCAAACCAAACCTGTGCACACATTAAACAGTCTGTGCAGATTTTTTTTTAATAATCCATGCTGTATTCCTTTAGGATGTATGCTCATAAATGTACAGGGTTTGAAGGAATATATCTCATGGCCAGTACCACTGTGGTGGTCACAACAGGCACAGTAGATTTAACTAGACACGTCAGGCAAAAAGATATATTTCACAGAGTTGTAAGCTCAAAAATGTATTCATTAAATTCCATAAATTGTGTGAAAAAACCCTCTGGGAGCACCATGGTCGAGAGGCTGAGTTGTCAGGGCTACCAAACTTCCAGTGTAAACCTTAACATGGTCTACTGTGGATTTCAGGACTTGCTTGTTTTTTTTAAGCTGCATGCAGTATTAACTGGTTCAAATAACTCCACTGTTATTCCAGTAACTGTTGAAATTCAGGCAGCTCATCAATGCTCCACATTCTCAGTTCCCCTGAACCACCCCCAGGCTCTGAGCCTTTACTGGAATTGCTCTACATCTCAGGCCTCCTGCATACTCAGTTTGCTCTTCACCACGTACAGTATGATAGTAAGGTGAAGTCTGTTGATGAAATGTACCAATGTAATCTCTATGTGTCATAATTATTATAGAAACATCCAACAGTAGACTAATTGTGTCAGATACAGAAATTAAAGTATGAACATTCAGCGTGTTATATTAAAATCTTAAAGGTGCAAAATATAATTTTAGTTTAAAACATTCAAAAATTAATTAAAATGATCAATACAACATGAAGAAAGACGAGTTTTGACATTATCACTTATGTACTGTGTTGCAGAGAGCTACTAAAGTTAGCATGCTAACCAGCTAGCCCTAGCCCATGCTGTCTTGTAATACCACTCTGTCTCAAAAGGTCATACATAGTAAGCCAGGTTTATCTCCTGGCACCCCAGTGCTGACCAGCAGTTAGCTAACTGCTGCTACACAGCAGTTAGCGTTTACTCTGGTGATTGGTTATGAGTTGCCAATTCTTATATTACATATTACATATTTAACGTTCCTGCAAGCTCACCTCACCTGAGTCAGAATCAGTCTAACATTTAGGTTGTTCAGGTTGCTATTCAAAATATTATCATGATACACAGATTTCAAAAGCAAAGTGCAGAGGAGGCACATTGTTGTATTTTCTACCACTGCCACTAGATGTTACTAAAGAGATATTCCATACTGTTGGTACCTTTAAAGCCAAGCCAGCTGACCCAACCCATGTTTTGTTGTCTACAGTCATTCATCAGCTCATTTCCTTGTAAACTTCATCTCCTTCTCCCCAGAGCAAATCTTCCTGTTTCCAGGTCAGCCGGTGCACCTGTTTCCGATCAGCTGTTTCCTGCCTGATGAGCTATCCTGTTTCTCCATTGTTCTCCAGGCAGCATTTCCTAGCCAGCTGGTCATCCTGTCATCCAGTGTTCTTACTCCACTGGCCCTTTGTTGCCCCTTTCACTTCTTGTCAGTTTTATATTTAATTTTATTTTACAGGAGATAGTTTAGATGCCTCCAGACAAGATCGCTTTTCTTTCTCACTTGTGTAACATCATCCAGGAAACTTTTGTGTCACTTTCGTGTGACTCGCCACAACAAGAACCAACTGACAAATAATCATACCAAGAAAGAACAATTTGATCATAAGCTGCCTAAATTATGGATTTTAAAACATATTTTGTTGATGGAATTTCATTGAAGACGTTAGAGATGATCTCTTCACTTATCAAATCAAATTTATATTTGTTCAGTTTCAGTCTGTTAGGAGGAGACACTGTTTAAATCCTGATTAATGCATTTTCTAAGAACATCATAACCTCATGCTCACTGTATTCATTGATGAGCTGTGGAGGAAGAATTATGGAAATGACTGGGCTCCTACGCACAAGACACCAACATAAAACCAGTCTCTGATTCTCCTTGTGTCAAGCAAATATCAAAAAAGTATCAGTTCCCCCAGACCTGATGTGGACCTGTCTACCGAGCAGGGCATGTGATTCTTTTCACAAGTTTGCTTTTGGGCTTACCTCACGTTAAAGACAGACTGGTGTTTCTTCTAGAGAGATCAAAGAGAGGCGGAGTGGTTGAAAGCTACTGCTGACCTTTCCAGCTTGTCCTCATGAAAGCACAGCTGTCAGCATTACTTGGAGCAATGTGACTTGCCTATGCATACAAACATACAGCATGTACACAGAGCTCTCTCTAGGTGACAGTGCTGACGCTCGTATTAAGTTCAGTACACTTTACTGGATGCCAAGTGTGATTTATTGTGTGTGTCTTAACTAATGTGTATGATTTCAAAGCACATCTTATTTTCTTAGCTTTCCTGTCACTTGAAGTTACATTTTTCACCACTAAACACTAAGTTATTTCATAAAGCTGAGAGTGGAACAATGAAAGAAAGAATGAGCTTTTTGAAAGCCCAGAAGTCAAACTTCACCTCCAAGAAATGGGTAACTGGATGGGTACTGGGCAGAAAACAGTAACTTCTAATCCAACAACAGCACACAGCTAGCACAAGACAATGGCTAGACCTTCCTGGGAACGTTAATTGAATATTAACAAAATAACTTATTGTTCTTGTTATGACAAGATGTTCAAATCTTCTCCTCTAATGTAGTAGATACACATTTAGCTTTGAATAAGGAACCCAGAAAAATGCCTCAGCAAAAGACATGAAAGTAACCATCTATGTGTAAATACCATAGACAGTAGAAGAAGAATGGATGTTGTATCTGTGACGTCACCCACAGGCTTCTGAAGAACCGTTTTGAAGTGCAAAATGTGCTGGTTCTGGTCGTCGTGACCTCCACTACTGGCTAAATGGGCAAAGACGTGGATTGTGGATGGACCTGAGGTGGGCTGAATTCACCCTCAGTACAGTTGTCATGAACAGGGAAATTAGCTATGGAGACCAAAACAGTTTTTTGTACCAGGCTGTGAACATGTTTATTTCTGCTGTGAAGTTAGACATTTTAATATGGGGGCCAATGGAGACTGACTCACTTCTGGAGCCTTTTTGGCACTTCCATATTGGCTTTACTTCACAGCCACAGAGGTTGCTGCTTGGTAAATACACTGAATTACAAGTGGTAAAGAGCACAGCTCAAGGCTAGGAAGAGGAGGGGGGCCTTGGACTTTCTATACAAACACAAAATCAGTAATCAGAGAGCTGGAGATAAAGGGATTTGCTGATAACTGGCCATGTCAAATACAACTGAGTCAATAACTCTCATTTGTATTTAATTGTACTGTAGATTCATTGTAATTCAGTGAAAAACATGACTGTGGGAGTCAATTTGAGAAAATCACTGCACTCACACACACACACACACAACACAATGCAGTTGTTACAAGAAAGCCAAAAACACTGAAAATGAATGAAAGAAAGGCTCCGTGCACTCAAGTCTAACGCAAGTATTAAATAATAGAGCCTTTCAGGCACTAAACCTTCATCTAGGCAAGACTATAATGACATAAAATGCAGTTCCGAAATGCAGTTCCCAAGGTCCAAATACCTCACAGGTAAAACTGTCAGGCTAAATCACTTTTGGACCTGTCTGCAGAGACCTGCTTTCTCCTTCAAAACTGTCCAACAGAGCTTGGTTTTATAGTCCCATGTGGCCACCATCAGCCCGCTGCCAGACTTTCATCTCTGCATGATGCTAACACATCAGAAGCTATCCGTGACATTTAGTTGTAAAGTGAGCAAAATAAAACATTTAAACACTTGGACACATTGACAAATAAGCAGAGGTAGACATATCTTATGCCACAGTTTGCCTTTTTAATGAGTGAATGTATTAAATATTAATCCAATGAAAAAAAATGATATAGAACTAGACATTTTTTCAGGCCACATACAAGTTTTGGATCAACAACCTCCCACATCCACCCTCAGTTTTTATGGTCCAATTTTCACTTTGCTTCCTGCCTGCACACAGACACACTGCGAGAGAGCCAAGTTGGTTCAGCAAACTTGGCTGTCTTTTATAATTTGTATCATAAACCACACACTGGGTCGAGCTTTGGTAGGCTTGCTTCTCTGTTTTTGGTCGTCACTGATGGACCTATGGGGGATGAAGGCCAGTTTATAGTAAATATCAAAGGCTTCAATAAAGATCAAGGCCACAAGCTTAAAGCTCTTAAACAACGTTTACTGCTTAGAAAAAGGGATTTTTTTTTACAAGCAAAAATTTTTACAAATATAGCATAACCCAGCCTAGACAGTTGTGTTCCATAATAGGGAGTGTTACTGTAGAACTTATACGGTTATGCTCTACACTCTAAAGCATTGTCCCATCTGTGAGAGCCCTGCTCAACACACACGACAGGCAGGAATGAGACGGAAAGGCAGGAATGTAAGCTTTCATGTCATTGAGTTTGTGTTTCCTCTCGATTTGTGGAGAGGGGTGGAGAAAGGAATCACTTCCTCTCTCATCTGAACCCAGAAAGTCATTGTACACCATAGAAACGGCTTTCTCCATGAGCTGAAGAACCTCCAACTAAAACAAAGATGTCGTCATTAGAATTTAAATTTCTGTGAATGCTCCACCACAAAATAAAACACTGTGGGCAACTAAGGATTATTTCCGTTATCGATTCATTATCGATTCAGTCAATTGTTTTCTCTAAATAAATGACTAAACCCTAATTTACACCAATTAACACTGGAGACATTGGAACCAGCAAGTATTTTGTTTTACTGGATACATTGTTTTAGCACAAACTGACAATGAAGTAAAAGAAAAGGTTTGTAAAGTTTGGTCACAGGGGTGTCTCTCTCTTGTATAAGGCTGCACTGGTGGGACCCTCAAACTGAAGTTTGATGGCCTGTTTCAGATTAAGTTGCGGGTCTGTGGTTGTCATAACACCCTCTGGCAAGGCACTACAAGGTGGGTCTGGGTTAAAATTGTAGCAAGCAGGTGACAAAATGTTCTTCTGGGGTAGAGAATCCCAAGCTTCCCCTTGAAGTGGGCTCTGTAACCTGTAAGGGTAGCCCAGAGGAGGACTGTCTCTGTTTTTAGCACCTACTGCAGGACTGTCTTGCCCTGGCATGATCCCGAGGGAAGCCATGACAGAGTGCCATTTCCCACCAGCGTACGTAGTCCTGTCAGCTTTTATCAAGTTTGAGTTTTGTTTGTTCAGTTTGTCGTGATATTCAAGTCCAGACGACAAGCCTTTCTGAGGCAGTTCGCAGTTGTGCACCATGGCAGTGACTGTGCAAACGGTGGGGGGAGAGCTGCCTTTGGGATGCCTCTGGCTGCTTCCATGGAGGCTGCCCATGCCTGAGCTCCCGGGTGGGGGGAGAGTGGAGGGACGGCTACGACTGCGAGGCAGTGAGTGCTGTTGGATCTGCTGAATGAAGCTGAGGCTGTCAGCTGGCACCGTCTGCACCGTCGCCAGCGAGTGGCAGGTAGATGAGGTTTGGGAGCTCTGCATTGAGTGGAATCGTTCTGCAGTGGAGCCAGGAGAAGATACTGAAGAGGAGGAGGTCATGGCTGTGCCTTCACCTCCATTACTCTCCGAGATGCCTGAGAAGAGCATCTTGGTGGGTTTCACAGGGGAGAAAGTACCAGAGTTAGGCAACAGGCCTACATATGGCTTGGCTCCGTAGCTCTCTAAGAGCCTGACAATGTTAAAGTGACCGTGTTTCCCAGCCACTTTGACGGGAGTACGGCCATATTTATCCATGTGATCAGGATTTGCACCTCTTTCCAGAAGCATCGCAACAATATTAGCATGTCCCACCTGAGCCGCGATGCTCAGAGCTGTTGCACCCTGGTGGCAAGCAAGATCTATATTGACACCATTGGCTCCTAGGAGGTGGTGTCCTACTTTAGCATGTCCTGTCCAAGCCACTGAATGCACTGGTGGTCTTCCCTCTGTATCCTGTGCATTAGGGTTTGCCCCGTGCTTTAAAAGTAGGTCTACCATCTCTACAGATCCCTGCCAGGAGGCCACATGAAGCGCTGTGCGGCCCTCTGAGTCTCGGGACTCCATAGGCACCCCGCCTTTCTCTATGAGGAGAGTAGCCATTTCGAGGCCACCCTCCAACACCAGGAGGTAGAGCAAAGGTCTTCCCTCTGCGTCCCGGACATCTGTATCAGCTCCTCGCCTCATGAGCAGTTCTGCAACCTCAGCATGGCCCTCAAGGAGGGCAGCACTCAAGGCAGAATGTCCATCATACGCCCTGTGGTCAATGGGAGATCGTCTGTCCAACAACAGCCTGACAGAGCTCCAGTGACCTTCCTGTGCTGCCAGAATAAGAGGCGTGCGTCCTTCAATGTCCATCTCTCCGACACGTGCCATGCTACCTCGCTCCGTCAAAGCAGCACACACAGCTCGATGGCCTTCACAGGCAGCAGCGTGCAGTGGAGTCCAGCCAAGGTCATCCTTGTGGTTCTCGTCCAAACCTCGGTCCAGCAGGGCACGGACAACCTCAATGCTGCCTCTTGCTGCCGCCAGGCAGAGTGCCGTCCTTCCTTCACAATCGATGGCGTCTACAGCTGCTCCCCAGAAAAGCAGCCGTGACACTGTCCTCATATGGCCCATTGCTGCAGCTGCCAGCAGGGGAGTGACAGCAGCCGCAGCAGAGACATTGCCGTCAGGACCAGCAGTCTCATCTACATCAGCACCAGCTTCTAACAAAAGCTCAACTACGTCATCATGGCCCTCGTACGCTGCAAGAAGCAATGGTGTCATTCCATCATGGTCTCTGTGTCCTGGATCTGCTCCACGCTCCAGTAACAGACTTGCTACCTCACCATAACCTTTGACTCCAGCTGCTGTAGGGACACAGAGGGCAGCGACTGACAGAGCAGTGCGCCCATCTCCATCAGCTAAGTCAACTTTTGCATTGTGGTCCAGCAGTATTTCCACAGCTTCTTGATGTCCCATATAGGCAGCAGCAATAAGTGGCGTGCGGCCCTTACTGTCAGCTTTATCGACCTGTGCCCCATAGTCCAACAGCGTCAGGACGATTTCATCATGACCCCCCCACGCAGCAGCTCTAAGAGCAGTCCGTCCCTCACCGTCGCATCCATCCACATCTGCTCCTGCATCTAGCAGAAGCCGGACAGCCTCACTGTGTCCTCCCCAGGCTGCAGAGCGCAGTGCGGTCCAGCCTTCATTGTCAACATGCTCCATCATCTGCACTGCAGTTTCTGGCTCCTGGTTCTTGGCCCATTCCAGGAGCACAGTCAACACTTTGACGTGACCCTGCCGGGAAGCCAAGGTCAGTGGTGTTTGACCCTGATGATCACTCTCCAGTGGATCAGATCCGCGTGTCAGGAGAAGTTCGGCTACATTTGCAGAACCCTCGTGGGCTACGCTTGCAAGCAAGGTCTGTCCATCTGTAGATGGCTGGTTTACGGACACCCCACTCTCCAGCAGCTTCTTTACAGACATCTCCTTTTCAAATGCCTGTCTTAAATAAGCTTCCTCTTCACCTATACAATGCACACCAACACTTGGGTCTGCATCTGAGAAAAAGGATGCAGAGACGAGCCCGCTCTTCGTTAACAGCTGAAGAACTTCTTGACTGACCAGAACAGGAGGCTGGTTTAAGGATGTGCTGAGGGCACTACTGTCGCTAGGAGTAAAAGCAGGCACACCTATCCACAGCATCCACAGTGCCAATAGTGAGGGGTTATTCTTATGGTGACCTGAGCAAACTAAATGTGTGGCTAGCTGGCAAGTGTCTTCAATGTCCAGGTGGGGTCCCTGCAAAGTCAGAGCCATGGCAAGCATGCTGTGACCTTCTGTTCTGCTACAGAGGTACTTCTGTGTGCAATACTTAACATCCATCAGCCACTCAGCAAAGCTGGCATGAAAAAGTAGTTTGGTGCCTCCAGGGCCATCGATCAGGAGAGGAGAGAGTGTTCGGAGCTTGTTCTGGAAGTCCTGGAGGCTGAGCATGTTGTCGTGTGTCCAGGCTGCTGTGAACAGCTGCTGGGGTGTGAGTGGCCTTGGGGCAGCCAAGAGGGCATTGAGGAGAGGCCTGACATAGACAAACAGCCCCCTGGGGAACAGTCTTTGGCACAACCACAGGTAGAGGCCGTTGAGGGTCCCAGGGATGTCCCGGATCTCCCGGAGACCCACCAGCGCACCTGCCACACCATCCAGCACACGCTCAAGGAAGAGCAAGCAGCCGCCGCTCTTGATGTGCAGCAGATTCAGCATGTCAGCCGTGTCAGGGGTGAGCTGACGCCGAAGTGCCGCTTCTTCATCCAGCCGGCAGAGGATGTACTGCTGCACGTCACGGACTGGTGGGGGCTTCCGTAGATCATCCAGACAGAGCTTACGGAAACCTACGACACAGAAAGAGATAGATTACGTTTTTAACCCTATTATAGTTTTTTCTTTTTTTTTTTGGTCTGGCATAGACTTTATCAGTCCTATGTTATGTAATTGTGATTCTCTGTGACTCCCACTTTATATAACCATCTGGTACTCAGACAACTTGTTGGATGGCCTAAAGAATTGTTAAATTACAGAGATCTACTAATGTAGATGTAGATGTAATATTAAAGACTCTTTGCAGACATACAGTATATCTTTTCCCCTTGGAGTGTATTAGAGTGTTCAGACTTTAGTTCAAGAACTGTGATTTTAGACCTGAGAGGAGATCCATACTGAACTGTAAAATTTGGTCACCCACTGCTATAAAACAACACCTCCCTCCTTCATTTATAATTTGAAGTGGAAAACCAAAGCACTCAACCTAACAGGAGCTTTTAACAATGGTTACAGTCAAAGATCCTTTTTGCTATAGTTACATAACATCTTGGAAGCTAATCCCTATCTTACTAATACTATTACTCTTTTGATTTACATCCACTAACTGGCAGTTACTCAGTCACAGGATACATGTAGGTGTTTAGATTATTTAAATAATGATTTTGTCATGATGCACCACAACAAAGGATCAAAATGAAGGAAATTCAAACAAAATGCAGACATCATGATTAGGGGGATGAGAAAATAATCTGTTATTGATCCCCAGAGGAGAAATTCGGGTGTTACAAGGACCAGGTAAGGCTGCATTTAGACAGAATCTGGTACTGCGGCGAAAATGCAAGTTTTTATATTCATTTGAGTGGGGGTAGTGCATTTTGGCTGCAGCGGTGTGGCCCACAGGGGTGTCAGGGGTGCCAAAAAAAACTCAGTGACCTGCAGGGGAGAAGTTGAGCTGGATCCAAAAATGTAGCCTGATGTCACCGTCAGCCTGAAATGTCTCAGAAACTGAGACTATCCAGGTGGATTCATGGACTAAACTCTGACACTCTACCTGTTTGTGTGTTCTGACTTTGTTTATTTCATGAACCCAGCTTCTAAATCTGAGTCTGACTCGCAATTTACACTACAAAATAGTGACACCAAGAAGTTTCCTTTGGTTTGTGCCTGATGCTTTGAGAGAGAGAGAGAGAGAGAGAGAGAGAGAGAGAGAGAGAGAGAGAGAGAGAGAGAGAGAGAGAGAGAGCTTTTGTTGAGAGACAGAGACAGTGAATAAAAATGAGCGAGCACAGCCTTGATAAAGTTATTGTTTCACAGCGGTTACGTTCAACACAAACAGACACACCCCCAGCAGCAATTCATCGTGGCGCCTGATCCTGTCTGAATTCGGCCTAAGTAATTTAAAAAAACTAGAAGAGAGTGTATAAAATAAGAATGGAATAAATAGAAATCATACAAGACCACACACAAAATACATAATTGCAGGTATAATAGCAGTACACATACCCACAACTTGTGTTGTACTTGTACTTTGGGGTGTTAACAGTACATATAACAGACATACTGTCAGCTGTATGATGGACAAACATCAACACCAGAAATAGAGTGCCTTGCAGTAATTTAGAAAATGATTGTTAACTGTATGATTAAAAGTAATTAAAAATGACTGTGTTTTTAAAATGTAATCACATAATGACATTTTAAATTAGCTGAAGCAAATAAATAACTCACTTTGACAGTGATTACACCACAAACATGCCTGAGGTAGTTCATGTAACTGTCTGGTCCCACACAGACGCCTATTTACAGCATAATAATATTTTACAGCGTAGTGCCCATTAGTTATTCTTTCTCCATACCTGAGAACATCTTGCACACAGCCTTGTTGTGGCGGCGGATGGAGCAGACCAGCAGCAACCAGCTGGGCAGCAGGTGCTGATTAGCAGCCAGGAGCTCTGCAATGGAGCCGCTCTTCCCACGTCCTTCACCTGCTCCATATCCCACGTCCAGGGAGTCCACCACCACCATCAGAGTCTGGGCAGGAGGAGGAAGGTCCAACAGGGGTCCCAACACTGCTCTGAGGGCACATGAGAAGGAGGAACACACACAAATAAATTTAAGATGTAAGAAAAAAAAATTGAGGAGTCGTGGGCAGTTGAGGGAGCTGAAATCGAGTAACGGAGTGAGAATTTTCTTTTATACCGACTGCAGAGTAATTGCATGACAAACACAGCAGGTCAAACTGTTTTGCATACACAAAATTAACTCGATGCCTGACGTGAGGCAATTTCCACTTTGAGGATGGAAATGTGTTGTTGAGTTTTTGCTTTTGTTTTCAATTTAGAAACAATCTAACCGTGCCCCTCAGGCCTTTTTCACCGCCAGTTCAAACAGGACTGGGTCGAAAGCTAATATATGGCTGTACTGTGATCCCTATTATCTTTGTTCTGAGTGTGTACAGCTGCAAGAACAACACTTTCCACTCATTCCTATTTGTGGGATGTCTCTTGTATGGAGTGTTTTGTCACACTGATTGTTATTTGGGGGTGGGGTGTGTGTGTGTGTGTCTGTGCGCTCTCCCTTGTGCCTCTCAATGCATGGAGAGCTGTTTCCTCTTCAACTCTGCTGGACCGTTAGAGCCATTAAGCATTATCTCCGCTTCTCACAGCAGTAGGTTTGTGTGTTGTCCAGTTTCATTACCACATGGTGAACGTCAGGCAACTGTAACCGTGCTCATATAATGCACTGTGACGCACTGGCAAGGTGTGGACTGGTTATTGATTTCTTATGAAGTGGGTGTGTGTTGTGTGTATGTGTGTGTGTGTGTGTACACAGCTGTGGATCATATCCTGCTTTGCCCTTATCCTACTCGTGATAGAAGAAGGCTGTGTGAAGCATAGATTCAGATTCGATGAGCTCTCTGAGCTGTGCTACTTTAAGCACAACTCAGAGAGCTGATTCTGGTCTCAGCTCAGTGGCACACAAGGTGAGACGAAGGTGGAGCTGACGTAGTAAGTAGGGACTAAAAGTCTTCAGCGTGCACTGTGTGACTGCGAGCGAGGGGTGAACCCCATACTGGCTTAGAGGGCTGCACCTATACTCATAAAATACAATATGTAAATAACATTTGCACATTTGAAGGAGCAACGGCCAATGGTGTAACTTCATCACTGTGTCAGTCAGTCAGGGATTGGCCCCTCTTTGCTACAGTCCAGCCAAATGCTATAAAACCTTAGATAAGGTAAATGGACTGTACTTATATAGCAGCTTTCTAGTCTTCCGACCACTCAAAGTGCTTTTTCACTACATATCTCATTCACACATCATGCAAGGTGCCAACTGCTCATCAGTTTTTGGGAGCTAACCATACATACGCATTCACACACCAATGGCGCAGCCCCTCGGGAGCAATTTGGGGTTCAGTATCTTGCTCGAGGACACTTCGACATGCAGACTGGAGGAGCCGGAGATCGAACCACAAGTCATCCTATTAGCAGACGACCTGTTCTACCTCCCGAGCCACAGCGGCTCTGTTTATTTGAAAGGGTCTCATCGAGGCACAATAAACTGTTGCAAAATTGTCCGAAAACTCTAAAATCCCATTTTGAAAGTGATAGAGAGCCAAATGTTTAACCTGAAATAAATTAAATTCTTTATCGCAACTGCTGAAGTCAAAGCAGATTTATCTTGGAATATGGAAGGTAAAGCTCAGGAACATGCATCATGTTTTCAGAAAGATGAATGAATGTCTCTCTACTCCTGTCAAACCAGCATCACAACAGAGTGCACAGAGACGCAAAGCAAAGTGCTTTTATCAGCTACCAAACTAATAAAGCTGTGATTAGGGAACAAAAATAGCAAATACTGGATCTTGTACTGTGATTAGGCAAAAACCTAAATCACAGTCTAACTGTCTTTAAAGAGCGCAGTCAGCACCCACACCCTGCTGTGATCTGACCGTGACTCAGGTGATTGGAACTTTTGAAATTTCCTGCTCCACCCTCGGCACGCTCTGACACACACAGACAGACGTCTGTGTGTTGATGTGTGTACACAGGTTATAAACACACACGCACAAACCTAACATACCCAAGCATACTAGTACATGCTTCTTTTTTTTTTTGAAGTCCTTCCACTGTATTCTTTCTGTAACATGAGCTTTGACTCAGTTTATATTTCTTCTCACGTACACTCCTATAAAACCCTGACCATAAAAGCAGAGATAATAATGTTATCATTTCATGATGCAACTTTAAGTGTTTCACACACCTTAAATCATGAAGCAGAATACAATATATGACCAAAACAACAAAACAAAAACAGCTTGTACATAATTCATCAGATCAACAGCAACTAATGTCCTGGAAAAGGCATTGAACGCAGCATGGGAGCACAGATAACAAAGGATTCTTGGACCCCAGGCTTTTTCCTGAATCAAGACTTAAGACCTGAGGCAAGTTTATCTGAGGAGAATGAAATCCTGCAGTCAAGATGACGATCAGAGCTGCTGGAGCATGAAAACTTCATAATGAAAGTGCAAGTTGTACGAGGGAAGACGGGGTTCTCGAGAAAGAAGTTGATGCTGCCAGATGGCCACTCTGCAGCTCCGGTAAAAATATGCCTGAGCCGAAGACAAAAACAACTCTGACACCTATAATAATGGTAACTGTATAGTAATCCTAGTTATTATAGAAACCCATGTTCACCCTGTCCTAACATAACCCAGCAGTGTCACACCGGTGTTTAATCTGGGTTAGGAGTGGGTTGTAAAGCCGGTGGATTACTGAGCATGGAGTGAATGCTGACCACATCTTTTAGCATCGTCAGCCATAAAGCTAAGACAATTTAGAATGTTGCTGGTCTGACAGTCAGCCTGCCACTTGGTTCAGATTTTCATCATGATCCCAAGAGGATGAATCTTTATGACCCTGGTGATCCTCGGACTTTTCCTCTAGTGCCACCATGAGATCAGTCTGTAACTTAATTGGTGTTAGTTTATGAACAAATACATGCAAAAAAAAGATTCCCACTAACTCCTTGTGTTTAGTGCTAATTAGCAAACATTAGCATGCTAACATGCTCAACTAGGATAGTGAAAATACACATTATACTGGTTTCAAATTAACAGGTTAGTATTCTCCAAGAGGCAACATCTGTGGCCAATGTGAAAGTGCCAAAAACTGCAGTTCCTTAAATGTCCACTTGAGATTGGCTCCAGAAGCGAGTCATTCTCCATGTTAAAATGTCCAACTTCACAGCAGAAATAAACATGTTTACAGCCTGGTACAACAAACAGTGTTGGTCTCTATAGCTAATTTCATGACAACTGTACTGAGGGTGATTTCTTTTATAGAATTTTATAGAATTCACCTGTTCAAATTATATTAAGGCTTAAATTTATGAATAATTAAAAGCGTGGCCGCTTTGTTGACAGGTAGGTGCCGTTAAAGGCGGCTTATTTGAGCAACCAGGCATCATTCAGTCTGCCTCAGCTCTATTGATGTGCAGCTGTCAGCATGTTGATGTTAGCATTTAGCTCAAAGCACCACTTTGCCTGAGGTGGTTAGTCTTGTTTGTTTTTGTCTTATTTTTTTAAAGTTGGTTTCCAGTACTAGGTCAGACAAGGACATGGACAGCTTGGACTGTGAAACGAGGGACTTCTTTTTTCTAAATATGCAAAACATAAACATATAGCATATATTATCCTAAAAGTCAACAAGTGTGTTGAATACCAGGTCTAGGTATGGTTGATTCCGTTTGTACACAACAACACAGGGTCTCGCTTTGCAGGTGACAAACAGTGATTAACCTGTGGCAGCAGTGTGGTATGAATGGGTCACCCAGAGGCTGAACTCAAGTCAATTATCCTGCAGCAAACACAGGGTGTGTGTTTGTGTGTGTGCTGTTATTAGTGTTAATGTCTATGTTTAAGAGTGACCAGAAGGTCCAGTCACCTTCAGTCAAGACAGGTTTCAAGAAAACCTGAAAAACCTTTAATCTTTGAAAAATAAATCTGCCACAAAACAAATCAACAGTGTGTGGGTATGTTGTATATTTGTCAGTGGTGCGTATTAATATCAAATCAAATCAGTACAAAGCAGAATACGCTGCTAACAGGAAGAAAACAGCTCCAGAAGTGTATTTATAAAACACTCAGAAGAGGTCATGCAACCTGTAAACAGAGCCACTGAGCTGGATAATACAGAGGCTTGGAAACTGAAACAGAAGTGTTGAATTAGCATAAATAACAGCAGCAGGGTCAATAGCTGAACACGTCGAGGTTAACAACAAAATATCAGTCTGAGGATTAGCATACGCATTGGGAGCGGGGTCTTAAATTTCAACATCATAGGAATTAGTCATCCATAATGATCAGACTGATAAATGATGCATCCAATCTGCCTCATTGAGCTGCCATGAGATTGTTACTGCGGGCGTCCTGTCCTGAAACATGTACATGACCTGTTCCTGCCTTAAACTGCCCATTGATTAATACACTCGCATAATATTTTAACTAGTATCATTTATAAGGAAGTGCTGAGTCATGTCTTGGTAGCTCAGGGTATACCCCAGGAAGTTATTCAGCAGAGGTCATAAGACACCCACATCCTGACATACACACTGTGAATATAGCAAATTATAAAACACTTGCTGTGTTTATTAGTGCATAAAAAATCCTCTTCAAGGCTGCCGCTAAAGCAAAGTAACAGCCTTGACTTATGTCACTGAACACATCCGGTAATAAAAGCAGATTAAACGGCTGTTCTGACCATCACAGCTATGTCAGGGTTACAACAAGCTTATCATACCTCTGTGCTCTTTAGTCATCTGATTACAGCGACACACCCTCACTGGGCACACTTTCAGTTCTGTCGAGGAGGAAGTGTAATGAAACTTTTATTGCTGCTTATGGTTTTCCTCTCTGCGAGGTCAACACAGTCCTGACCGACCTGTGACCCTGAGATTTGATTGGACTTGTAGAACGTGTGTCGCCTTGCTACTGAGTGGAGTTCAAGAACAAAGAACAAGATTTGCTCTTTATATGTAGTCATGGGCAACCTGAGTGTAAAACTTCTATGCATGCCGCACATCAGTCAACCATAAAGATATCAAAACATCATAATCCAATTTCACTCCAACAGTTTGAAAAGTGGACCAACATGATATAAAACAAATATACTGCTGATTGTGTCAGCAGTATATTTGTTGTGTTGAAAAAGCAGTGCGTCGTTGATGTGTCTTATTATTTTGACAGCAACTATCATCTTGGTAACATTTAAGGAGAGGAGGTGACGAGAAAAGTTTGGATTGTCCTGAGCGTACGGGTGGCAGAGCCAGGCGTCGTTCATTGGAGGAGGTAACATATGTCTGTATGAGGACATTCAAGTAGGTGGGTGCAGAACCAGAGACTACTTTGTAGTCAGCATTAGTGATTTGTATTTAATGTGGGCTGCTACAGGTAGCCAGTGGAGCTCCATGAGCCCTTTTGGGGACTGAAGACCAGGCACGCTGCCGCGTTATGGATCATCTGAAGAGGTTTCACTGTGCAGGATGGGAGTTACAGTAATCTAATCACAAAGTGACCACAGCCTGCACCTGCATTTGGGTAGCATGGGTAGCAAGTTAGAAACACACCATTTTGTTTCTACCTGTTCAGCATTATTCATTATTAGCTTCGGCTAATACTCAATATTTATATTAATAATAATTGGTGTTCTCAGAGGAGATAAAGCGGTAAGAACCTGTCAATAGTTTACACTTCACTAATGAAGCCAATGATGGATCATTTTCCTGGGCCAAGCAAGTAAAAGTAGCGTTGTGAAACCAACCTAAGACTATCAAACAACACATCTAGCGGTCTCTGATTTGAATTCACAGAAAGAGGCCCACTTTGTGAACTTTAAATTTGACTGTTGAAGGCTTCAGGCAGAGGGAGCAGCACCAGATAAGAGTTCAGCAAAGAGTTAATGGTTTGCTGACTACAGCCGGCTACCAGCTGGTTTGAAGCATACGTCCCCATGTACCGCGTGGCCCTCTGGCTGCCAATTCGAGCCCCATGTTTCATCGGCTTGTCGAACGGCTGTTCTCACATGACAATGTTTCGCCCTCAGGCACTTTCTCTCACAAGAGCTACAAACACAAACAGTGGCTGGCTGCGAGCCAGTCTGATGGGAATGTGGAATCCACCTCGGTACTTCACACCAGAGGTAAGCAAACATGGGAGGAGTGTAAAAGGACTCAGACTCATCGCTGAGTCAACAACGCCGGGAGAGAGTGAAAAAGTCCCGGAGAGGAGGGTGACCTCGCCGACTGGTGCCGAGATGGTCACCGGGGTACTGGAGGCATTTTTCACCTCTTTGTTCTTTTTTTTTTTCTTCTCCCCCTCCTCTCTGAAAGGATGTTGTGTCATAAATAACACTGTAGCATTCATTCAAACTGGACGCTCATTGTGTGTGCAGTGAATGGGCTGCAAGACGAGGAAGAATAGAAGCTGCCGTCTTTTTCCTGTGACCGTCGTGGCCTCTGTTCGCTGCAGCGATGGGCGACATGCTTTTCACATTCGCAGGCTCTTTTTGTCTGTTGATGGTCGAAATACCTGTTGAATATCCGCTCTATTTTCCCCACAACACGAGCACCTGCCTCTGCGTTTGACATTCAAACGCTCCATTTTCCAGCTTTTAAATGGCTGTTTCATTACAGTGTTGCCATAAATCATCCAAGTCAGAATGAAATTCATATCAAGGCTCATGCATGGTCCATAGTGTTGAGCATTAATTGGATTGATTGTTGTTGTCATACAGCATTCCTATTCATTGATTTCTGCTCAGACAGGCCTGATAGAGACATACAGAGATCGTCAAGAGATGATTAGTCTCATTCACTCAGCCCTGATTGGAACTGTAGCAATAAGCTACAGATCAAATTCATATCCTCATTTAAAATCATCAAGCGAGCTTTTATGTTGCAGAACACAAACTGGGTCATTAATGTGTCTCTGATCTCGAATCAAAGCTCGTCTGGCTGGTAAGAGTCCAAGATTATCTCGTCTCAAACGACTACAAATGTGTTTGGTCGCCACAGTCAGACGTTGGGCTGATCAAAACAACACGAAAAGGATCTTGTTGCACAGGTTTTTGCCTCGTTGTCTCAGTTCTGACTAAATCTGATAAACCGCCCGTTTGCCTGCTGACACATGTTGGATGTGACTTTGTTCAGCTGCTGCCTCTTCTATCGCTGATATCGGCATTTACAGTACACGATACCGCACATGCATTCTGCTGTGAGGGGCTGGGAGCGAGTCACGCTCTGGAACATGCACGCACATGCAGAGCGCCTGGATGACTTTCATGCTCGTTACCTTTCGTTAACTTTCCTCTCCCTCACATTTGGAACTCTTGAAATTCAAAGTGCAGATGAGGAGTGAGAACAAAATGAAAAACGTGTGATACAAACCTCTTGAAGGTGTCATCAGGGTTTCTTTGACAGCTGAGAGGCTCCAGAGTGGGGGATACAGATGGGCTGTTGAGGATCTCTTTGTACCTAAGAGAGAGGAGAGGTGAGGCCATCAGCTGTTCCACGAGGCCCAAGACAAACCTCCACACCACCGTACTCGTCTGGTCCTCCCTCTGGCAAAAGTGGTAGGCCAGGCAGCGCGGTGCCAGCCCGATCGCCAGGCCTGCCTTCGAGGTGGGCCACACCACCTCAGTGCACAGGGCAGTTTTTCCGGCGCCAGGGCCCCCAGTCACCAGCACCCCTGGCGGCTGTCCCGGCACGGAGCGGGTGTCCAGGCAGCGGCGCAGCTTGTCCAGGGCCCATTCCCGACAGTAGAAACGCCGGCCCTGGAGCAAGCTGGAGCTGCTGCCAAATCCGCTGCTGCTCATTTGTTCCTGGGGGTGTGACATCCAGGAGACAACTCGCTGCTCTGAACTCCACGGCCCATGCTCCTCCAGCGATTTTTCTTTTTTACTTTCAGGTTGAGCTGCAGCAGGTGACACCTCTGTGAAATACCTGGTTACTTCCTCACACTGTCAGTTCCTGAAAGCGTTGCATCAGGTGATTAATATCAGCGGCTGTCCTTCCCTTTCAGGTTTTCAGGTGTAAGGCTCGCAGAAAGTCAGCCAGAGGTTCACCTCTTCATTTTCTTTACTCGGGTTTGTCGCGTTTGTCTTGGTTTGAGGCGCCAGAGCAAAGAGGAGGATCCATGGTCACCACCGGTCATCACGTCCTCTCCTGGATCGCCGAGCTGTTTGAGTCAGAAATCAGAAATCAGAAACAGGAATGAGTCAAGAGAGAAATTGACAGGATGTTTTTCACAGATATAATGCCACAGTATCTCACCCCTCCCCTGACTGAGTCCTCCTCCGTCTTCCAATTACAGCTGCAATCTTCCCTCCTCTCAGTTCCTGTCCTGCTTCTCTTCAGATTTCAAGCATCGATACCAAACTGAAGCTTTAGCATGAAATTCCCTTTTCCTTTCTCACGCCCTCAGCTCTTTACAACCCTCTGTTCATACCTCACACCTCCCTCTCTCTGGTTCTCTCTCTCTCATATGCTCTCTCTCTCATGCTCTCTGGTTTTTCTTGTTTTGTTTTTTTTGTCTCCTCCCTCTCTTGGTGTTACTCGGCATGTCAAGACATGCACAGGAGGGCCGGAGAGGAGGAGAGGAGGAGAGGAGAGGGAGGACTCATGTGGCTGTGAGCGACAGGTGGGAGGGGTTACCTGAGGTCAAGGTTCAGTCACGGGGTAATGCAACACCTCAAGCTTTAGTTTGAAGTGATTTATCCCCGTAAAGCCATATTATGTCAGTTTGGTTCCATGAAAATGAATCACTGCATCACCCTCCAACAGCCCCTTCATGTTTGGTCTAGACCTGAAGTAATTAGTCACTGAATTAACAAACACTTTGGGAAACTGATTAATAATGTAATAATTTAATCAAGAAAAATACATTATGCAGTTCCAGCTATTTGAATTTTGGTCAGAAAGAAACAAGTAAATTAAAAGTGTCAAGAACATTTTTTACCATTTCTGTTTGTTCTAAATTACTTGGTTTAATTTAATTCCATCATCACCAGTGGTCTAAGTAATTCGACAATAATAAAAAATGTATTTGTTGCACATTAACTGTTTTTGCTGTTTATTTTATGTGATGTCTATTTGATTTAAATGTGCTTCTATTAAAATTTAATGAGAAGAAATAACATGAAATCATTGTTTTTTTCTACAATAGACCTTTTTCACAGCGGCCATTTTGACATGAAATAGTAGGTCAACACAGGTGTTACCAATGATGCTAATTAAGGTTCAGTTCCATTCAGGTCAGACAGAGTCAGGGTGCTGCTGTGCTGCATGTTGGCTCACTGGAAAGTCTCTGCTGCACTAAATGGAACTGAACCTTCATTAGTATCACTGGACACACCTGTGTTGACCCTACTATTTCATGTCAAAATGGCCGCTGTGAAAAAGATCTATTGTCCTTCTTACTAATAGAAAAACTGTTGTCACTCTCAACACTTGTACAAAAAGGTTTTTACCTTCACACTGAGCCACATTCATCTTACTGTGCCTTTGTGTGAAAAGAGAAATAATGCTCTGCAACTGATGTCGAAGTGTGCTACAAGTATCAGAGTTGCATTTACTCTGTTCATAAAAAAAAAAAAAGGATTTAGTGTTGATTCAGTAGCAATGAAGTCGCTGTTTGTGGCCTGCTGAACATCCTTCACCTCACAAACCCACAGCGTCTGTAGATATACATAGATTCATTCTAAAGGTAACAAAAACATGATTCATATTTTCAGGTGATTACACACTAATATAGATCCCATTTCTGTCATATAGTTAATCTTTTGTTGTTGTTGCAGTACATCAAAGTTTAATGTGACTAATGTGTGAATTAATGAATTTCCCTTTCTTGCTGAATTATTATGGCTGGATGTACACACATACAATACTTCAATTATGGATCATTTATGCATCAGACTACTTGGTATCCCGGGCTGTCTCACTTTTTATCTGATACAGAGTGTCTTGTTAAAACAGGCTATAAGGGTCAAAAATAAACCTATAAAATTCAGTTCAGAAAATACTGCCATGTCACAATATCTACCAAGAAATCTCCAAGTCTAACACACTGGACATTTGAAAATGAAAAGGCCATACGAGGACCTAAAAAGGAATTCAGACGAGGAATGTCAAAGGCTTGTGTGACGAAGTTAACGCGCTGATGAGAGTGCATGAGGGTGCACACCCCCTGCACTCAAGTCAATGACTAATCAAACATTAGTCACAGCGAGCTGAATCTGTCAGATTGTAATTTAATTCTTGAAGGAATGGAGCAGTATAACCCTCATGATAGCCTGGCGGAGTATGATCAGGAGCTAACACACAGCTGAACTTTTTTAGAAGCTTATTCATTTTCACATGTGCATCATTTAGCCTAGCATTATAGCCTCCAAAATGGTGGATAACACATCATACACAGTCAGCTGAAAAGCGCCAAATACTGAAAATGACCGGGAAAATGAAGTAATGTGTCGTCTCAGCAGGATGCTGAAAACAGTAATGAGGAGAGCTGACAGCAAGCAGTGAAGTTGTCTACATTCTTGTCATTACTTTACAGTATTTGCAAAGCCCTTTAAAACCAGCCTATAAAGACGCTGGTGCAGCAGCTAAAGCCAGCAGCAGTGTCTGTACAATGCTTCACTGACATGCAGTCTATACAGAAGTCAAATCAGGTCGAGTTTAATTTATATAGTGCAGAGCACAGCGGCTTCCTGCAGTTTACAGACACAAAAGAAAGTCAGAAAATGTTTATATGGTCTGTCTACATGCAACAGGGCAGTAATCAGTTTTACCCCAGACCCAGATCCAAATTTGGAGGCATTAATATTTCACTGTGCTTGTTCAAATTTCAGCAATGGAAATAACTTTTAGCTGTATTTTTCAGTTTCTACTGAAATGTGACATCAGATATTAGTTTGATTGATCTACTTTCATTCTGCCGCCCATGCTGTTCAGACAGCACACTCCCTGTCTGACCCACATTTTATCAGGCACATTCCCACTGTAAAAGGCCAATAAAAACAAGGTAACGAGTACACATGGCCCGAGACATGTAGATGGAGAATTAAGGTTTCCCTAAATCCCAGTTGTCATCCCAGGAAAACCGGTTTGTTGTTTACATTACATCATCTTACTAGAGACAGCAGACTGTAACCTGATTACTTGAGTGCATGTAAACCTACTGAATGACGTTGCTAAGCAACCAGCTAAGACACTGCACAGGAGTACTGGGAGGATAAACTGTTCATCAGAAAGTAGTAACACCACTTAAGTCACTCTAAAACCACAGACTGTCAGTTTTACATTGGTTTGTGTACATCTAAACGACAGCATTTGTCTGTACACTAAGTATGAAGCTGGAGCCAGCCGCTGGTTAGCTTAGCTTAGCATAAAGAATTAAAAAAAATAAATAAATAAATAAAAAAAATGGGGGAAATAGCTATCTTAAATCAGCCCAAAGTAACAAAGACCACCTACCGGCACATCTAAAGCTCACTAATGAAGTGTAAAACCAAAGTGTAAAAACGACAACTTACCGCTGTGCAAGCGATTATGTGCCAGACTATTTCTTGGCTAGGACCACTAACTTCCTGGAGTCTCGGCCGGTTGCCGGTCAACTGGTCCAAGCCAAGCTGTGTCGAAGGGGCTCCATATTCAAAAGAAAGACGTTTGATATTTTGCGGAAACTTTCAGCTTTAACTTTTATGTTCTTTATAAAGTAAATGTTGATTGCTCAGGGTAACGACTATAGAGTGACATCATGTTTAGACAGATTCCCTATAATTTTATTATATAATATTACTATTTATTGGGCTTTCAATGTTAACCATCCTCCACCCTGATGCCACCTTCATTTGTTTGTGGGACGAAATTAAGTAACTTTGCACATCTTTACAATAGCTCTTCCCTGTTTCCAAATTCAATCTAGAATTGTGACAAATTATTTGACCTCTCTGCTGAACACGCTTCTTTCTTTTCTCTTACAGTATTTCCAAAGTGGCGTTGATCATTTCTTCATGGAGCTCAGCTTATATTTCTAGAGTGAGATAAACTGCTCCTGTGCATGTTCGTTAAGCATAAACTTAAAGTCCAGATGCACTTAGCCTACCTTAGCATGATGACTGGAAGGTGTGGTAAATAGCCAATATCAGTCTGAAGTTCAAACATACACCTACCAAACACACTGCATCACATTTGATCCTTCCATAAAAACGCATCTCTATGACGAGCTTCAGTTCAAGTTTTGGTCTTTTACAACGGCTAAAAAACTGGAAAAAATGGAGCTAATGTTAGCTGCCTTTAGCTTACATTAGCTACCGTTAGCAGCAGTTTATTGACATTACGTACTTCACGTGGGTGACTGTACCTGAAGCACAAAGTTGCGTTCACCTGAACACAAGACAGTGTAAGCATCAAAATGATTTAACATTTTATTTTATGGTAGAAAAGTTACACAGCATCACTTTAATTGTTAGCCTAAAGCACAAGACTCCCTGTAAAAAAAAATGTCATGTCATTACATTTTCGAAATGTTGAAATGACTACTTATATACTATGTGTATATTAAATGTGTTTGTAGAGTGGGAAGTTTATATTGTATTTAAGGTTGTTATTTATTAATGCGATAAACTGGGTCTCTTTAAAAGAGAGCAGTTGTGTTTTCTGTTTTCTGTCTAACCTTTCTTCCTTTCTTTCCCTCCACATGTTGGACTAAATGTCTATGGAAACATTGCAGCCAATCAGCTGTTCACTGTGCTCTCGGTGATCCTGCAGGCTGCCTGTCACTCCTCCACCTGTCAGTCCTCCACCTGTCTGCTGCAGCTGTGTGATGATATTCCGTCCAGTCGACGGTAATGAAAGCATAATCTACGTGCTCGTGTGTGTTTGACCTCGTTCATCAGGAGCAGTCGACGCCATTGTAAACACACACACACACACACACACAGACAAAGCGCTGAGCGATCACTTTGTCACTTTTGTTTCCCCACAATCCTCTAAAGTCACAAAATAACGAAGATTTTCCGCCAAAATCCAGACTGAGTTTGAAATCCAACAAACATGCTCTTACCTGACACAAACGCTCTCCATCTCGCTGCTCTGCCTCCTTTCACTCTCCTTACCGACAAACCCGCCGCACTTTACCGGATACAATCACGTGCATCCACTCCCACAATCCTCCATACCATCACATTAAAAGGTGGATGTATTGTTTTGTCTCTCATACAGATGTTGTGTTCATGTCAAACAGCCGACATTTCCTCTCACTCCGCCTCTCGGAGGCTCTGCTCTTTCTGCTTCCTTGCTCACTCTCAAATGCTCGAGAGGAAAAAAGAAAAAAAAAAAAAAAAAAAAAAAAATTAATGGACTGTGTTGCAAGGACATCCTCTGTGGGGCTGGATTCACACACATATGTTAGACTGGAGCCGACTTAGTTTTAGTCTAAGAGTCTGAGTATGGAAGTCCATTTCTGCCAGAAAAAAAAAAAAAAAGATGAAGATGAAAAAAAAAACGTCGTGGTGAACTAAAAATAAGATTATACAAAGATTCAAAGGTAATAACTTCAGAAGTGAAGTCTTATTTTGATTTAACAGGTAAAACTTTAACGTTTTTATTCATTTATTTATTGTGAGTGAGTGTCAAAACTATGACTTTTTCAGGCTGCAAAGAGCCACATTTATAAAGAGGTGGAGTCATGTAATGAGTCTGAAGAGAGTTCTGAAATTCATGCCCTCCCTGCCTTACCACGTCTGTTCCAGCATAAAGAATGGACAGAGCCTGAGTGACGTCGCCTGTAGGCTTTCGAAGCAACGTTTTGAAGCCGAAAATATGCGACGCTGGTCGCCGCCATGTTGGATGTCCTGCTTCTTCTGCCTCCCGATTAATCTAAATATCGGCAAAGAGGTGGATCACTGGAGGACCTGAGGTGGGCCGAATGATGCCTGGGTGTGAACAGGTGAGTTGTATAAAAATTCACCCTCAGTACAGTTATCATGAATGTGTAAATTAGCTATAGAGACCAAAACTGTTTTTTGTACCAGGCTGTAAACATGTTTATTTCTGCTGTGAAGTTGGACATTTTAACATGGGGACTTATGGAGACTGACTCATTCTGCAGCCTGTCTCAAGTGGCTGCACGAGGAATTACAGTTTTTAGCACTAGACATCAAAGCACCTGGAGATTTGTAAAGATAATAAGATAATGATGTAAAACTGTATGTATGGAATGCTGGGGTAAATTAAAGTAGTAAAACAATAAACAGCTTTTGACTTGCGAACTCCCGATTTTGCCAAAACCAAGACGTGTCAGAATCCTTACACAGTATCTTATCTGACTTAGAAAGTATGTGTTTGTATCTTGTGACCTTCCATGTTCTTTTGGTATCATAAAATTGCTTGTAAAATTTTTAGCTTTAGGATTTTTATGTCATATTATACGATTTTGAGATAATATGCCCAAATTTTGACTGTTTCACTTAAAAAGTGAAAATATTAAGTCTCTCAAAATGTGATTTACAATGTGTAATTTATTCATCTAATTTTTAATGGCAGAAATTTGCCTCCATAACTCAGAGGTAAACAACTTAATCCCTCAAAAATCCTGCTGATTTTAAAGTCACAACCCATGATCCAAACTATAAACAAAATGGTCTGTTTACATTTGCATTCTAGCAGTGAAATTTGTATTGTAAATTTTTCATCAGTCCAAAGTCATAAAAATGCAGTCAATGTGAAGTGCTTCATATTCATACTTAAAAAATACAGCCTCACTATTTTGAAGGTTAGCACATGAAATCACTGACCATGAAAAGGAAAGTGTGGCTCAGGTTGTGATTTGCATGTCTTCGGACTAGTTTCATCTTGTGAATTTCGAATATTCCACAAATTTTCCTTGAGTTCTTCCTCCAAGGATTGCAGCACATTTCACGGCTGACTTGGAGACATGATGAAACCGCAGACTGTCCCAGGATCTCAGCTGAACTCACAGGGAAATGACAGATGACCTTTTCACCCTGTTTGCCAATTCTCCACATTCTAACATCCTCTCACAGACTGACTCACCACAGATCTCTTCTCTTAAACAAAGACTCTCATATGTCACTGTAAAGGCTTTGTTATTAATATATATTTTACATGAGCTCAAAGTTACATGAAGAGAGACAAGACAAAGAAAAAACATAACGTTGGCATTTTATTCATTTTCTAACCTCCTGTGTGCTGCTGCTTCACTTCAGAACTGCTCTACCAAACTCTAAAATAAACAGTATAGTTTAAAATTCTTCTTTAGTGATCACGTCTCTCTTATGTGGAGGTTAAGTACAGTCTTCCACTATATTTACAGGGGAGACCTCTACTGGACATCTGTGGTAATGACAGAGTTATGTCAAAATGAATTTCTAACTGTTGAATGTAAATCCAGGTTGCTTAAACCATGAGAAACTGCAGAGGATGCTGCGTGACCTCAGTGACCTGCTACACTTCGTCGTCACGTATCTGCCTCACCGTGAGGTGTGTTCACTCTCTACTCCACCCGATTATATCACCTTCCACAGAGAGTATATCGTGACCTTTCCTGAAATGAAACGAGGGAATCCATTTTAAAATTCACGCACTAATTCAATATTTAAAGACAATAAACACCCATCCATTTTCTGTAACAGCTTATCCTTATCAGGGTCGCAGGGGGCTGGAGCTGATCCCAGGTGACATTGGGGGGGTCATCAGGGCTGACACAAAGAGACACACAACCAAGTCATCGGTTAACCTGTTAGGTGCATGTCTTTGGACTGTGGGAGGAAGTCCACACACACGGGAGAAGATGCAAACTCCACAGAGAGACGGGATTGAACCAAGAACCTTCTTGCTGTGAGGCGACAGTGCTAACCACTGCAACACTGTGCCGGCTAGACAGTTTTTATTCTATCATTACATAGTATTCAATGTATTATTGCATACTATATAAACTCACCCAGTCCCATTCCTGTAACCACGTGCCGCCTGTCCTGCAGAAACTCCAGTTCCCGTCCCACAAAGGATCCAATTCGAAGTCCTTCTCTAAACTCACAAAGTCCTCCATAGCTAGGCAGCCTCTGCTTATTTGATGCAAACCTCCTGTCTCCACCTCTAAGAAGAACCAACCACCGGACCTGGAGCGACAGAGCCTTCTCCGTAGCTGCCCCCTCCCTCTGGATCTCTCCTAAATGCATGTATTAACAGATTAGAGTGATTAGCTGACTAGCTGTATGATTACTCCCATGACACTTCAGGCTCTACAGTAAATTTCTCACCATGGACTTTGCAGATTAAAAACAGACTGGGGTTAAATTCTGCAGGCGTTTCTTTCTGTTGAAATCTTTTTTACCCAAGAAAAACAAAAGAAACCTGTCACTCTCAGAGGCGAGGATTCTGCCCCCTGAAGCAAATAAAGTGTGTCAGTGTTTAGCACAAATGAGTCAGGCCTGATAGTTTCTTTCATATCTCAGTGAGTGACTAATGAAATCTGCACACAAAGAAAAGGTCAGTGGATCATGTTTGAACATGTTTCGACAGACTCCAGACCTGTCAGTCTGATGACAGAGACAAGATGGTGAAGAGAACCATGGAACACACTGTCAGCATTTGTTGTTCTATTTCCACACTTTTTCTGGACCTGACATAAATGTGCTCAGACTTTTTCTGCTGTTCAACTTGCTCTGATTTCCACTCCAAACTACCTACCCTCTCATCTTTCATGTCGTTCTATCGCACAGTTTGAACTTCACTTAACCAGTATGGTCTCTTGAGTTTGAAATGTCTTTTCTGGGGTTAGAATTGCAGAGTAATTTTGACCAACACTGAATCACCACACTGACATGAAAGGAGAGGAATAAAGACGGAGGCGTAGAAACAGTTCTGAACAAGATCAAACCACAATCACTGATTTCTGTCCTTGTGTCCATGACTTGTTGACTTGACATTCAAATGTCATCATATGTATCTAAACACACACCTCTTTAGGGGGCCTGTTTGCGTTGCACACACACAGACGAAGATAACCCTTGATATTTGCTCGTCAATGTCAACAGCAATGAAGGCCAATAATCCGAGCTCGGCTCAGTTCAGGCCGCTCACAGACAAAAATATGACAAAACACCAGACAACTTCACTGAACAACAAAACTATTCACTGAACATGGATGTCATATCACAAGAGAAGATCTGAATGATATTCTCGTTATGACTATTCTGCCATGTAACTTTTGATTTTCAGACATATTGATTGATCAATAATGTTTTGAGAAGATACACTTTATCCATCAAGAATCAGTCACATTGTCACAATCATTTCATGAGAAGAGGTCAAACTATTTTATTCCAAATTTATGGGCAACAGTGTATTTTGTGCACTTTGTGTCCATGTTTTATAATCATATTATTCTATAGGTTTTGTTTGTTCCTTCTATAAGGCTGATGTAAGCACTGCTATAAGTGCTATATACAGTGATCAGCCGTAGCATCTCATTAGCATGGCACCTGTCAGCAGGTGGCGATATATTAGCCAGCAAGTGAACATTTAGTACTCAAAGTTGATGTTTTAGAAGCAAGCGACAACCTCCATGGCTGTGAAGTGCCAAAGTCCTTCTGCAGGCTTCCATTCTGGTGCCAATTCTGAACTCAGGGTCAACTAACAGGACTGCCTAGCCAGGTGCACTGATGTGGTGTGTCAAATTTTGTCGCTGCTGCAAGGAATTGTGGGACGGCATTACCTCCTTTCCTTTCGTAAAGGATGGTCTGGTGTTTCCTATGCTAGAGGAGATAATAAAGGAAGCATTGAAGCTCCTTTCCTTAACAGTTTGAGAATTCGAACAGCTCTTATCGTAGCGGCTACGTTAATACTTCTAGGTCATTTCACTCAGTTAGGAAGATTCCTAAGCAAAATTGACTATTCAACCGCACCCTCTGTGTTTTTAAGTATCAATTAGACAGGTGGAAGGCAATTCTTATGTATTACACCTTTTAAGATGTACATGTATGTATTTGTGACAATAGACCTTTTTCACAGCAGCCATTTTGTCATGTAACAGTATGTAAACACAGGCGTTTCCAGTGATAGTAATTAAGGTTCATTTCCATTCAGGTCAGACAGAGTCAGGGTGCTGCTGTGCTGCATGTTGGCTCACTGGAAAGTCTCTGCTGCAATAAATGGAACTGAACCTTAATCAGTATCATTGGACACACCTGTGTTGACTCTAATATTTCATGTCAAAATGGCTGCTGTGAAAAAGGTCTATTCTGGTTACAGCACTGTGTGAGTACTGCAGGATGCAGAGACACAACAGGTCAGACAGTTTACTCAGTTTTGATTCGAAAAAGTTTCAGCAACAGGAAAGGTGGAAGTTAGTGGCAAAAGAATCCAAATGAGGAAGCAGGCAGTTTATCATAAACCAAAAACTGTCACATGCAGGAAGACAAACTAAGCCCGGACACTATGACTGAGGAGCATGACAGACACTCTGGATAATGTGAGCTGGCAGTGGGCTGTTTATATACCAGGAGGCTGATGGTGGAATAAAGAGCTGGTGTGCAGGCAGGTGATGATGAGGTGGCTGCTAGGAGAGCTGGAAACAATGGACAGTTTACTAACCCCCTCCCCTGAACAGCAATTGTCCAGTCATATCTTAGTAAGCATAGCTAGGCATAATGAGCGTCTCAAGCTTTGAATTTCTCTGTCGAACAGGTGTGCACGTTAACAAGACTGTCTTTTCATTAGTGATTTTACATTTATGGATTATTCATATTCAAAAAAAAAAGTTCACAAAATCAAACAATTAGCAAGTCAGGATTTGAGAACATGCAGGACAGATATGTAAGCAGTGACAAAGGTTCACATTTAAAATCCAGATTTTTTTGTGGGTGCTCTGTTTAACACAGTCGTGTTGTGGGGTGAGATATCTGATTGTGCTCAGGATGCTGTCTGAGCTCGCCCACAAAACTTGTTCTGCTGTTGCAAATCTGTCTCCGGGTGACCCCCCTGTGTGCAGATTGATTTTCTCTGCCTCAACGGCCCGGTCGATAATGATCTTTCATACATTACTAGCTGTCATAACCTTGTGTGTGTGTATGAGTGTGTGTGTGTGTGTGTGTGTAAGAGAGTGTTTTGCCTTCTAGGTTTGTTTCTATTTAGTGAATTTTCTTTTGAAAAACACTCGAAACATCTGCATGTTTAAAATATTCATAAGTTTTTCAAGGTTCTAGAATATAAATTTACTGCAGAACATTCAACTTTTCCTCTGGACTTTAGATTTTGATCATCAGTCAGTAACTACCACATTGCACAACATGACTAGACATGAGAGAAATTTAAAGAAAACACATGTGATATCATTCGTTTGTAAAGTTTTATGAAGACCACATTTATAGTGTGTTATGGCAGCATAATGCTTCAACAGCAAAAATCTTTCTGACACTGTTTGTTAGTGCGTCTAAATGAACTAATTATTCAAATTGAATTCAGTTAACTCACATATCTTAGGCAGTGAAACAGTGTTTTACAGTGGAGTGTACTGAGCTTGTCTGGTTTCTAATGGTGAAAAACATGGTTCACTGAGTTCAGATGGATTGATTCAGCCCACACATCTTTTGATAGGCATGGACAAGTGACTCTGTCTGTCTGTACGGTGATGGCAGACTATCAGGGATCTGGAGTTGAGACCAAAATCCAGACACAAAGGCAGAGGGGGAAGCTATTTGAGGCAGTTTACTGAGAATGGTTGGCAAAGTTTCACAATTAAACGTGTCTCTCAAGGTGGGAGGATAGATGAAGAGCTTTGCTTCAGGCTGAGCTATCTCTCCACCACAACAAGTAGAACGTCTTTGTTTTAGGGGAGGTTTTGGTATTGGAGGTTCAGCTCGATGACGCATAAGGTTGCTTTCTGTTCTTGGTGAGTTTATGTTCTGCAAAAATTAAGCAAATTGATGCATGCAGTAAGAAATCACTGGAATGAATAAATGACTTAACTCTGCATCTGAAGAGGGCAAAAAAGTGATATTGATAATGTGTTGGTAAATGATTCATCTGGATCTTTACTACTTGTTTTTGTAGCTTTTGCTGCTATCTTTTCAGATAGGACCAGTGTGCTCAGTGATGGCTGTTACAAAAAAATCAGATCGAGTCAATAAGAGCTTTGTAGGTATGATTAGGAATGGGAACATTATCTTTCTGTGCCAGAGCCTGAAAAATAGAGCCAGAGAAATGTCTGAACCTCACTTTGGAACAGAACAATCGAGGTGGAAAACTGTAGAAAAGTGTATGCTTTTTATCTAGACTCTTTGTTCCTGCGGCAAGAGGACTGTGTGTTCACTATGATTAGCTCAGTTAATGCTTCCACTACTGAGGAGACAAATTAAATTGTAATGCCAGTATGCTGCCAATCACCGGGGAGGCAACATGAATAATAAGAAATAAAATAATAATCAGTGCAACTGGACAAATTGCTCCATCAGTGATGTTTTTCATTAGACTTAAGTGTTTTCATCTAAACCACCAATTCTCAGAGAAATAAAAAGCAAACAAAAGACCCAACCTAATCAACGGCGTTTTGTAAATATTAACAAAACAGAGAAAGAGAGTGATGACATTAGTTAAAAACCCCACAAACTTTTGCTGTGTTGTACGTGCAGGACGTGACAGAGTTGTAACCTGTAACGATTGGTAACCCCTTAGTGAAAACATCATCAGCATATACACTATAATATTCATCCATCCATCATCTGTAACCGCTTATCCTTACTGCTTATCAGGGTCACGGTGGGGGTGGAGCCTATCCCAGCTGACTTGAGGCGAGAGACGGGGTACACCCTGGACGAGTCGTCTTCTTATCACAGGGCACATAGAGGAAAACAACCATTCACACTCACATTCACACTTAAGGCCAATTTAACTAATATCAAGGAACACACAGGCTGAATACACAAGTGAAGACACGACAACAAGACACAGGTGAAACTAATCAGGGTAGAAAAGGCAATTCAAATTGGCGGCAAATAATGTTAGATGCAAGACATGCTAGGAACAGTTCTTTCAACATAAAAGAGGAAATGCTGACCATGAGATAAGGATTATGATCACCAGCACATCAAAACATTTTAATTAACTAATTAATCAATTTATGTCTAAAAATAAAATGTTTTTTAATCAAGAATGAATACAATAACTACAATAACTCGATCATATATTTTGTTTTTAGCATGACTTTGGATCTGTCCAGAGACTACAGATGAAAAATAGCCCCTTGGCTAACTCTGGCTCATTTACAGAAATGTTTTATTAATGTGCACTGTCCCTGTTAAATAAACCAGAAATGTATTAGGTGGTGGGAAACTCTCAGATCGAGACAAATAAGAGCAGGATTCTGAATTATACAATGAAAAGGTTACAGAACTCCATTTAAAAAAATCTGTTTTTAAAATGTTTGAGTTACTTTTCACCTTTTCATTTTAATGTTATTCCTGCTGTACCTGAGGATCTTTAATAGGACTGCCTGTATGTTGTCTCTTCTTCGATCAAATCTATAGTGACAGTGTATCCAGGCAGTACCTAAACAAGAGCTCCACAAGTGTGTGCTTTTGCAAGACAAAAGACACACAGCTCTGACTTATTTTTGCTTTCTAAAATTGTCATAGCCAACGTGTCAGGAAACTGTTGTTCATCCAGCAGAAACACAGCGTCACCTTAATACAAAATCACTCCTCACTCCTTTAGTCCCCATCAACTCCTTATTTTGAACATCTACCTCTTTAGCTGCTAAATGTTTCCTTACGTTCACCCTAACTGTGTCTTGTCTGCTGTTTGCTGCTGGACAGATAGTCTACAGTGTTGCTGCTGCTGGAAATATTATATTTATACCTAACAGGAAGTATTAACAGATAATATAATTTTTAAATTGCAAATGTAGGCCAGCACACTTTTCATTTCACATTTCATGTTTTTAATTTCACATGACCATGACATTGTGTAGCTCACCTTGACCGCTGTAAAGGACTTGAGATGGATGCTGTTGCAGTGAACGAAGAAGGAATTCCATACTTTTTCAAGGGTAAGTCCCTACATATCGTGGGATTATAGTTGGGATGCATTATATATCTCATTGCAATGGAAATGTCCTCAGAATTAAACATGCAATGAAAGATTGCAGAACACTAAATCATTGCTGCGCTCCATAAAATCATACCATGTTCTGAAGAATCAACTCTCAAGTTGTAGAAGAAAACTTGTATTGTTCTATTTAAAAGTTGTGGCCTGTATTTCCTATCAGGTGACCATCTGTTCAAGGGCTTCCATGGCCAAGCAGAGCTTGGACAATGAACATAGACAATGAACAGCACCCTCTCTATCACACAGTGGTCAGACAGCGGAGCACCTTCTCCCACAGGCTGCTCCAGCTCCGCTGTGGAAGGGACAGATACAGGAAATCCTTTCTGCCACATGCCATCACATTATACAACAAAAGCTAAAATCACTGATTATTACTTACAGTCTTTGTCAATTGCACACTATACTCCCCAATTGTACATTTAAATACTGCTGGTTGAATCTGATATTTTATTTTATTTATTTTATATACTTGAATTTTATATTTTGTACTACTACTTTTATTTTAATATGTCTCATCCTATATTTTATGTTCATACTACTACTTAATATGCCTAGGTTGTTTTTATTTATCTAGGTTGTTCTTTTCTATTTTTATTTCTTCGTCATTGTGGTGTATATTGTACTATGGGTGAAATGCTGTTGCTGCAATGCAATTTCCCAGTTTGGGATTAATAAAGTATTTCTAATCTAATCTAATCTAATCTAATCTAATCTAATCTAATCTAATCTAATCTAATCTAATTTAATCTAATCTAATCTAGCTGTCTAATGAGTCCTTTGCTGAGTTGGATGATCATCACCACCTGGGCCATGTAGATGCTGCTTTCCGCATGCACTACAAAAAGAGCAGTGACCATTACCACATGTACTTCTTCTTGGTATGCTCCAGTCTTTGACTCTTCTTATCCTTCTCAAGATTAAAGTTATAGGTATTCCTTCCAAAGAACGAAGGATGTGCAGTGGCTAGCCAGTAGCAAACAAATTACTGCAGGAGATGACGTTAGGCTTGAAGACTGTGAGGACTCCTGCTAAATAATGAGGAAATTGCAGGTTCTAAAAAGAGATTTTGAGGTTGGCAGACCAAATTGCATAAAGTTATTAACTCCACCTTGGAAAGCATTACATTTTAATACCTTGTAAGTCTCCTAGGGTATAGAGGTGTCACTGTGTGATCGTAGATAAAAACATTTCTGCATTTTGATTGTTTGATTTAATCTGCCACTCATGGTTATCCTTTGATACAGGACAACAAGGTGTCAGCTATTACCAGAACAAGCTTGAGGATGGATACCCCAAGGACATCTCCGAAGTCTTCCCTGGAATCCCTGACCACCTGTGTGTGATGATGACTCTGTCATCTTCTTCTTCAAGGGTCAGCATAGATTCTTACCTACCTCACCGCAAGAAATGATTTGGTCAAAGTGAAAAGCGAAGTGTACCATGTTTGGCATTATTCCAAACATTACAAGATTTGACCATCAAAAACTGGACTTGGTGGAGGTTCAAGGATGTAGATGAGAAAGAGTTCAAGACCATGCCAAACTGCACGTCTGCTTTCCGCTTCATGAAGCACTAGTACTACTGCTTCCACGGACACATGTTCTCCAAGTTTGACCCAAAGACTGGCGAGGTGCATGGCAAATATCCCAAATAGGCATGCGACTACTTCATGAGATGCTCCAAGTTCAGTGAGTGAAGAATCAATATCAGTGATTCATTAATCAGATGTTACTGGAAAGCATAGATATATCCTTTTAAACCATTGATATACTGCAGTTAAACTGATGTAATTGGATAATCACTGTGAACTCATAAGACATGAGTTCCTGCTCACGCTCCATCTTCCCTTGCCTTTGTCTTCACAGAAAAAGTTATATATGTACAAAGTTAGGTTTCAGTTGGTCTTTCACTCCTTTCACTATCACCCTTTGACAAAAATGGAAACCATGCTGAGCATAGACAAACTGATTATACTAAGTATATATTTAACATATGCATTTTGCTGGTTTGCTGTCCAGGTGAAGAGAGTGACCACGCGGAGAGAGAACGTTGCAGCCGTGTTCACCTGGATGCCGCCACATCTGACTTCGCTGGCAAGTACGCCTTCAGAGGTGAGATAAGACAACAGGCTACAGATCAGCTCTTGTAGATTATGAGAGTTACACGCTGGAACAACATGTTAATTAACAGTGGGCAGCAGCTGTACACCAACAAATAGTTTAATTCCTTAAAACATCTTCTTCTGTTTGTGTACAGATTAAACAAATTAGATATAAAGTCAAACTATTTACTGAGCTTCAGACATGCTGGTGGGCAGATTTTTGAACTTTGCACCAAGCTAGGCTAGCTGTTCTTGCTTCTAGTCTTTATGCTAAGCTAAGGTGAATTGCCTCTTGGCTCCATACTTAGCGCACAAACATGAGGGTGGTATTGATCTTCTCCTCTAACTCTTGGCAAGAGAGTCCAGAAGTGTGCTTCCAAAAATGTTGAACTCTTACACTGTCTGGTGGGTGCAGATCCCAGTGGACTGAGAAACAGTCACGAACAACATTGTTTTAACAATTTTTATCCGAGTTGACAGTGGCAGCTTGAATTTACAACAGACTCCAACAATAACCCATTTTCACAGTGAAAAAAGAACACCAGCAACCTGCATCCTTTTTTTTGCCTTTCAATTGTTTATAATCTGGACAGTGTTCATTTTCCAATCTTCCTACAGTTTACAGCATGATAAGTGCTAAGTGATACCTTACCTTAGCTAAGTGCTAAGTGATACCTTTCTCTGAACAGAGAATCACAGCTCTATTGAGCCTACTATTCCTTTAGGTCTAAGTAGTAATGACTTCATGAGCTTCTTTAATGATGCAATTATAACTATTAGACACAAAATTCATCACCTCTTGCCCTCAACAGGCACTGATCTGCCTTCTTATATAGCAAGTTTGGAAACAGCTGTAAAACCTGATATATATTTAGACTGTTTTTCTTCCTGCCTGCTGTCCTCCAGGTCACAACATGTACACTGTGGAACTGAGGTCCAGCCCTCTTGCTGCATTCAAGGTGGGACCACTTATGGTCTTTAAGAAGGTTGATGCTGCCTTCATGCGGTGCTGATGGAGTGATGATGATCGTAGGCAACCACTTCTACTACTTTAACAACGCCATCAAGCTCCTTACTGCCAAGGCCCTGCATGAACAACACAAAGTATCCATGAAGCTGTTTGGATGTGATCACTAAGATGCTCGCTTGAATGGACTGAATGGATTGTGCAGAATGTCATATACAACACAATGAAATATGGAAAAACAGCAGCACCAGCAACGTCATGCAGGAGGCCCCTAGCAAGTCACTGACCACAGTCCACATTGTCTGGCCTGGCAAGGAGGGACCGATTGTTTGGTAGCATCTCATCTTGCAAGCTTACAATTTCCTAATAAGTGCCAAAGAGAGAACTCTGATATTTGTTTGTAATGAGATGGAAAATACACTGTTTGTTTTGACTCAGTTGAATTAGGTCACAGTGACAACTAATAAAAAACAGACTGCAGTAATAATCTAACCCATATTCCAAGGGCATGAGTATCCTTATAAGTGAACCTAGCCACTAAATAATAATAAAAAAAGACAACAGGACCAATAAAATATGTGATAGATAAACCTAACCCTAATGCTAAAGTGTCTTTCGTCAATATTCGTATAATAACAGTGTGTCAGAAGTTAACCTCACTCACCACTACTGTGTTTTTTGGAATCTTTATTGAATTTATGGCTGCAGCGGGCAGCTGATTTCAGCAATAAAATAAAAAAAATATCTGTCTGTAGACACATTTGACTTTATCTTCTTGTTCTGCTGACCCACTGAGCACTGACTAAAAGACTGTGTAGGATAACTTGGCAATTAGCTGGAATGAATTAATCAGTTCAGTGTATTGACTGAACACTGTTTCTATTCTCCAGTTCCTCCACAATGAATCTTGGCTCCTTTTCTACAAAGCAAAAAAACAAGTTCTGTCTTTGTACCATTAGAGGGCACAAGAGTTCCACTACAGGAACCAGCTCAGTCATCTCAACAGTAAAACTTTGGGCCTCTGCGTGTCTGTTTGTCTGTTTCCGTCTTGTTTCTCTCCAGCAGAGCAGCACAGATAAGTCAGTGCAGGTGTGATATCTTTTTATGTCTGGAGGCACACACTGAGGCTGAGATTTGAGCTAACCACAGGGAGCTTTGGTTTTAGACTCAAATGTGGATGTGAATTCTTCTTCATCTGAACCCCCACTGTAGTTTGCCAGAAACCTGTAGTCTGTCTGGTGAATACTCTCTGCAATGATGATGATTTATCTTCCACCTTTCCAACCATGCTGTAGGACACAGACCAAAATTACACTTCTAAGATAAATAAAAATAAATATATCAAAGAAGTAAAGATTGTCTGTGTGCTGTCTTGAAATATTTATTTTTCTGGCTCAAAACCTGACTTTAATGTTTTTGCTTTCAAGTCAAGTCTTAAGCCAGTCAGGCCTTGGAGCAGTCAGCTCAGGTCAGCTCTCACATCCTCATTTTGCTTTTTAGTCTCAAGTGTCCAGCATACAGCTCTGCTCACGGGGTAACAGATCTGACATCAAAACAAAACAAAAGCTCTTTCTGCTGGGTTTAGGTGCCTTCGTTTGAGGCCAGGCCTAATAAACAGAAGACTTTGATCATTAACAACACAGGCGTTTGCAGTGATTTCAGGGTTCCCCCACCTCCCGTCCTCAGTGACCTGCTGTGCATCGTGCAGCTCTAAACTGAGGCAATGGGGTGATGTCAGCTTCATGACCGAGGTTGAAGTCTCTGATAACAGCACGCTTCATTGGATCACACAATCCTTTACTTCACCCAACTGCCTGCTGGGATGACAATGGAGGGAGAAACAGTGAGGCCCTTCACCAGGCCTAGTATGATGCCACAATGAACTAGAGAGGCTGCCAGCCCAACGACACGCATACATCAAATCTGGGTAATGTGCCTAATGAGAAGTGCACATTTTCAGAGAGAACGTGTAAGGCTAGTGATTTCTTTTACTCTTAAAAGAAAAACAAACACAACCTTCATGAAGGAGTTATTGCACAACTGTTCAGACTGCATTAGTTTGAGCTCGGTGCACCTAAAATTGTAACCGTGGACGAACTGAATTCAACTGAACTGTGAATATCTAAAATTTATACAAAATAAACTATGAATCAAGAGTTTTACCAATATAGGATCATTTCTTTTTACAAATTCTGATACATTTCACTAATTAAAACAAATGACCCTGCAGTATAGTATGTACACTCTGCGAGAAACTTTAAAAGTGCATATAAGCTGTGCTCACAATTTACTTTTGTGAAACAGAGCATAGTTTCCATCAGCTACATTTATGAGAATGTATTCAAGATGATCAGAATGCGGTGGTGTGCCTGCTCTTCAATCAGCCCAAAAGGTCACATGTTACCCCGCTGCTCATGGAGCTCCACTGGCTACCTGTAGCAGCCCACATTAAATTCAAATCACTAATGCTGACTACAAAGTAGTCTCTGGTTCTGCACCCACCTACTTGAATGTCCTCATACAGACATATGTTACCTCCTCCAATGAGCGATGCCTGGCTCTGCCACCCGTACGCTCAGGACAATCCAAACTTTTCTCGTCTGTTGTTCCCCGTTGGTGGAACGTCCTACCAGTTCCTACCAGATCAGGGGTGTCCCTCTCTACCTTCAAAACCTCCTGAAGACCTCCAGTTCTTCAGAGAGGACCTCCTCTCCAACACTACCAACAACTGGACATGCTAAATCTGTCCCCCTCTACAACTAATACAGTACTTAATGCTGCACTAACATGTCCTTGTCACACTGTACCTGTGCTTTGCATAAAAGCTAAATGACTAAACGTAAATGTAAGAAAACATAACAAAATAGAACAATAATGAAGCTCCAATCAAGGCAGCATGGCATTTCATTTCTACTTCCAGCAGAAGGTCTTTTGTGATCTTCATGTACCTAATGCTGTCTTTATGTGGTGGTAAAGAGGGAGGAACATGGAACATGTAATCAAACCATCACACCCAACTCTTCACAATGCACAGGTCGATTGAAATATACAACATGAACCATCATGTTTGAGCAAAGGCAGTTCTACCTGTGTACTATGTTAGCAGCTAGCTAAGTATCCCCATTAAGGACTTACCACTCATCTGCTGGGGAGGAAAAGGGGCTACTGGCTCGAGAGCAGTAATCAGAACCTTCAAGTTAAAAACTTTTAAAAGCTCTGTGAATCCACAATTACTGTTAAATACAACAATATATCATTATGTTGTATAGAAACACACACACACACACACACTGCCATTGTGGCTATCTATGCTATCTCTCTTTTGCTCTCCAGTAAGGACAAACTGCCGTTGGGCTGTCTGTGGGCATGTACAGTATGGCTTGCGTGTGTGTGTGCGTTGTCTCCTTGCTGTTTGTTATGCTGCTTAATTAACTGGACTGGGAGGGTTGACGGACATCTGCTCTCAGCCTGTCGTTTAGGGTAGCTTGACCCCCAGTGTGTGTGTGTGTGTGGGGACAAGCAGGTATGGACATTGGCCAAGACTGTGCCAGATAAACGTTGGATCTCATGACCAGATGGTGCCAGCTAGCGTCCCCTCTGTAGACTGGTGACCGCTAAAAACACTCCCTCAGATGTAACCCCGGTGCCCTGCATCAAACTGTCAGAGAGAGCAGCACACCAGTCCGGTAAAGACACACAGAGGGAACCAAAACACACAAATACACACACCTACACAACAAAATGATGTGGATACAGCTCAGGGAAAAGGCAATATAGGCCAGCTGTTTTTAACATGTGTCATTTAATGAAGTTTGACTGAGACAAAAACTCATATAAGACGAAGCTATCTGTAAAATATGTCTACAGATTGTAGCTTACTGATACAGCACTGCAAAATAAGAGGTAACTGATCATCATAATGAATGCCATCTGCTGGATTGTGTTCCAAAAGTGTATCGTGTGTACATTTTGAACGGGCTGTGAGCCAGAGTCAACTTTATGAGACACAACTTCACTAAAACGACAAAACAAAGCAAATTATAACATAATGATGACAAGAGACTATGTGAAGCAGATAAACGCAATTATCCTAAACATAATCACAGAGAGGGGTTAGATGTCAGATATGTACCTGGTGTGGTATGACCATTAGTTTATGCTGACTGATATTTCTGTGTGATATTAAAGTGACTTTAAAGGACCAGCGTACCACCTTGTTCCTCCTAGTGTGAAGGAGAAACTCCAGAAAAATGCTCGATCTGGAGGCAGTGCTTAGTTGGTCTGTTCTGGGCTACTGTAGAAATATGGCAGTTCAGTTTGGTGGACCCATGGTGTTTGTAGATAACAGAGTAACAAAATATTCTTATTTGTAGGTATTTATATGCTATGTGATATTCAATTTCTGCCATATTCAGTAAATAGAGCGCGCTAAGTGTGACACACTGGACATTCAAGCCCCAATTGCATTTTCTTTCATTTAGTTTTCATTGTGTACGACTGTAGACCCAAGGCTCGACCAGACAGAAACTGTCTTTAGTCTATGCCCACATTGAGCCAGTTCCGTGTTTAAAAGAGCTCCGTCCAGACAAAAACACCCACCAAAATGGAACTTTTCCAAAATGCCCTCCAGAGTGTATCTGAAGACAAGGCTCAGTGACTAAGTTAAGAATTCAGCATTTAGCTATTTCAAAATTTCTCTGTGATGTTCATTTCAAATGCAAATATTCACAGCAGAGCTGTTCTCGATGACCTGAACTGATGTTTATCTTTTTAAAATTTTGTTAGAATTATAAAATATGATAAATAATAAATAATAAAGGGCCATGGATAGGACCCCAGAGGGTTAACCCACAGCACAGCAGACCACTGACAGCAGCAGGAGGGTGGTTGACACTCAGCAGAGTAACCTGTTGTCTGCAGCTGTCACACGACTTTTTCTCTAATCGTTCATTTGAAACGTTGATGCAGCGAATCATACAGCTGTTGTGATTAATCAGCACTTCTGCAGATTGGAAAACTGAAAAGTGAGTGACAGAGGGGAGATTTAGTTTTCATGTTGTCAGGTGTTTCACTGTGGACAGAGGTCTCTACTAAAATGTCCCTAATTATAATTTTTACATGAAAACTGTGTTTTACCATTTAGTTGGCTTAATGTAGAGGTAATCTATGCATCTATGAATCATACTGTCCATTATTTTATTATCATCAAACACAGATGCAGCTGAGGATTGAAGCTAAAGTTAGTGCTCTTATGTGCAATGTTGCAATGTTGTTGCTCCCTCAACCATCCCTGATTCCAAATAAATGAAAAGTTAAACACTCGTTACTTCTTCTCTCCTTTGTCTTCTCCTGTCTGTACTTCAAACTTTTTCTCTGCCGTCCTGTCTGTCTTAATCTGCCTCTCTCTGCAGTTGGCAGTGTGCCTGGACTTTGCTCTGCTGCTGTTTTTGCTGCCTTGCTGTGAGCAGTCTCCCACGGTCTCCCCCCTGAAGTTGCCACCATTTCCATATCCTCGCCTCTCATCTCCTCCTCTCCTATATCTCTCTCACCATCCTCCTCCTCCTCTCCTCCTCCTCCTCCACGGTGTCTTGTGGTTTGGGTTGTGCGGAGCTGTCAGTCCCTGGCTGGGCCTGCCAAGCGGCACATTCTGGTCAGAGGGGAGGCCGGGGCAAATGGTCGGGGTGTCGTTATGGGTCCGGCCGACCTCCCACCACTGAGCAGCGGACCCCCTCAACAGATTGAGCCTCCAGCTGGCCGGCACGGGGCCTGCCATGGCCCCATGCTGTGGGCACACATGCCACAAAGCACAAATTCCCACTTGCACACAAACAGACACATACACCAACATGTGCATGTGTGGAGGACACATGCTTACCTTCACACAAACACAAACACACACAAACAGCAATCTGCAGTGTACTCACTCATTCACTGAAGTTTAAAGAAAAATACACATAACTTTAAACTAACCTAATATACTCAATCTGAGCTGCAATTCATTTGCAGTCTCTAATTAGATGAGTTTTTTGTGTGTGTGTTTTAAATTGCCAGTTGTCTGATTTAAATAATGGTCATTGCCAATAGTTTTCTTTAAAAAACTGCTGGGACGTTACTGATAATCATGATCTTTATTGAGCTCCAGTGAGTAAAATTACTTTAGGAACTTATGTTTGACTCTGAATGGAAAGGAACCTTAACTAGTATCATTGGCAAGATATATAATCAATAGATAAAGCAGGGCATCGTCAGCATAGAGGGGGGAAATGAAGGATGTGGCAACAGAGGATATGTCAGTGTTTCAGTGTTTATTAAAAACCTGTTTTAAATACATTTAACATGATGTTGAATGCATGTTTGTCCTATTTTAGTCTGCTTTAGTGTTTGCTGTACACGAGTTGTCTTTGGTACGAGGCTTCTGCAGGAGTATTTATTATGCAAAATAGACATTTTTTTTTACAGCAGCCATTTTGACATGAAATAGTAGGTAAACACAGGTGTTACCAGTGATACTAATTAAGGTTCTGCAAATGGAACCTGAATAGAACAGAACCTTAATTAGTATCAATGGTAACACCTGTGTTTACCTACTATTTCATGTCAATTTCTTTTCCAATTTGACATTATTTTGGGGAAAAATTGTGGCTACGAATTTGGAGAAAATGTCTCAAGACAATCTCTCTACTGGTTCACTCATAAAAACATGACATATTTCACTCAGCTTCACAATAAATTAAGCAACAAACAAGGAAACAAAAAGATACAGACAGGACAAATTGAAAAAAAAATCAACATGAAGTGTCTTTGTTTGGATTCACCACAAGCCTCCAGTGCATCTCAGTGCTTTTCTGTGCTTGTACTTCATGCACTATGTGTGATTGTGGAGGAATGATTTTCTAAACTTAAAGGGAAAGTGGGAATGCAGAGAAGTGAAGTGAAGCAAACAGACACATGAATCCAGAAGTTCAATATTGACGCAAAGATTGTAAATTCTGATTTGAGCTTCTCCTGAGGCTGCATGACTGAACCTACTAAGACAGGACAGAAAAAAAAGTGTCTGTTCTTGTCTGTTTCAGCTCGCTAGTATTGTGTTGTTATGTGAGGCAGCCACTATACCTATCTGTCCTTCCTCTCATTTACACTTAATTCCCAGTTTGCCTATGTTGAGTTCACCACCTCTCTCTCTCTCTGTCTCTCTCAGCCAGGTCAAATCCTCCTCCTGTCTTCATTAGCTATACTTGCAGAGGGAGGTTTCCTGCCTGCCAAGGTCCTCCGGACCCCCAGACACCAGTGCAGAGGCCTCCAGGGGCCAGAGGAGCCAGGCTGCACACTGTCGGTCTGCAGTCTGTTCTCCAGTTGTGACAGCGAACGCATCCTTATGATGACAATTAGTGGCTGTTAGAGAGCACAGATGAGCAGGGGAGGCACAAGAGAGAGAGAGGGAGAGAGGGGAAGGAGGAAAAGATAGGGTGAGGGAGGGGAGGAGGGGCAGGTGGTGCAAAAAGCAGGACACAATTAACAAACATGGAAAAAATACTTGCTAATGAGGACGGGCAAAACTCAGGGGACCTGGTGAGATGGAGGGGTGAGGGAGGGGAGGAGGGATTATGACTTTAAGTTTACATCAGGGGAGCAAGGGGGGAGGAAGGCGAGAGGAGGCAGAGCAGGAGTTACTTTGTGACAACACATGTGTGAGGCCGAAAGACTAAAAGAGGACAGATACTCTGCTTCATGAGCCATCACAGGTCCGCCTGGCCTGAAACCTGATCTTGAACCCGATGAGTCGATCCAGGATCAGAGTGTATTGCTGCAGGTCTCAGGTCTGTGTCAATATGTTTAATACTCTGGACTTTGTAATCAACTGTCTCAGGAATCCCCCAAGACTACATTGTCTCAGCTCGTGACACTAACACCTGTACAGACGGAGTACATGGTAAGGCTGTCGTAGTACTTTGGATGAGAGCAAAGGAAGAAGTCGGCAGATATTATTCTAGAGCAGAGTCTCTCAAACTTTGTACACCGTGTACCACCTCAGAAAATAATAACAATATTATGACATGAAAACACACGTTAAAATACTGTCGCAGGCTGACCCCATTCAGCTATTACACACAGAACGCAGGTTTATTTCTAATGAGAAGATTATTTGTTGAATCCTGAATGGAACCGGTTCAAGAACCAGAGCTAATTTGGTGGAAAGGGGGTACTCCTGATCCACACTTGGAGACGTGATTGTAGTGTTTAGTGCGACTTATGATCTCAAATTGAATCCTGTAACTAATCATGGATGTATGCGTGCATGAACATAACCAGGTAGCTGGCTGGAAAGGGAAAACTTAAATTACTGTCAAGTGATTTTTTATTTTTTAAAAGTATTTCAGAGATTCCACGAGGTGAGACACCACGAGGTGATGTACTAACAAAAGAACACTTACCATAGTTACTATAGTACCATACCACAAAGTGTAGTGTTTGTCGCCAACCAACAGTCAACGATGTTTCTTTGTTGACTGTTCATGACCATTCCATAACCTTAACCACATGTTTATTATTGGGCCCATTACAATGACCTCACCTCAACACAACAGTTATTTTGACCCAAACACAACTTAACTAAGTTGTGCCAACCTTAAACAAACCTCTCTCGCTGACCTCACCTCAAATGTTAATGTACTGTACTGCCCCCACTGTTACTGGGCAAATTTCATTTTATGTGGAATTCAACAAATGTAGAATACAAGGGGTAGCCATCCTGTACATGCTTTAATAAAAGCGAGTGGCCCAGCCCTCTGAGGCTGTGAAATCATGACCAACAATTTGCTGCTGGGTTGGACTGAGTCAGTGTGTATCATCTACCTGTGAGAAAAGAGACTAATTAATTCACGCTGAAACCAATCTACACTTACTTAAAAGTGAACATTTGTAACTTTTGAATGGAGAAGTAGCATATAATTTCTCATTCATATGAAAAAGTGAATGTAAAAGCAATCAAACTCGCCCATCCTCATCCTGGTTACTTTGATTTTCAGCAGATAATCCCTGTATTCCAAACCTCCACCTCGTACTCACCACTCACTTTGTAACTCTAAACCCAAAGTAAACCCTGCCTGAATGTAATATCTGGTGGTGTATAGGTTAGCACTGTTAGAAGGTTCTGGGTTTGAACCCACTACATGGCTGCGACTTTCCTGTAAGGACTGCATGGATTCTCTCTGGGTACCCCAGCTTCCAGGATAAGAGGTTAATTGGTGACTCTTCACTGCTGTCGGTGTAAATATGAATGGTTGTTTGTCTCTATGTCTCTATGATTAAGTGTCCAGGATGTACCCGTTCTCTTTCCCAGCGTCAGTTGGGATTGCCTACAGCCCTCTGCGACACTGATAAGTGGTTACAGAGAGTGAATGAATAAATAGACTACTTTTTGAATGACAGTTTCACAAAAATAGTCAGTTTTGGCCTATTGAGGTAATAGTAAAACAACATGCATTTTGAACCTGGCCCACACTTGAGGGACTATTTGTCTCAGGTTTTAATGAATCATTTAGGAGAACAGCCTCCACAAACATTTTGTACTGAGGAAATCACCAGCGTGTCATTAAGAAGGCACCTGTTTATGTAGGAGAGAGGCTCATTACACAGATTGTTAGAGAGACTTTCACATAATTACACACAGGGTTAATTAACAATCACTCGCTCCACCGAGACACAACTCATCAAAACACTTCTTACCCATTAAAGGAAATGTGTTTTTCCATTTTTTGGGTTACCAAACCACTGACAGTAAAAAAAAAATTGGCAGCGTATGCATGACGTCACCCACAGGTTTCTGAAAAGCTGTTGTGAAGCTCAGAGTGTGATGGTTCTGGCCACCAACATATTGGCAGTCCTGGCTCTTCCTCCTCCCGGCTAATCTAAAAATCGGCAAAGACGTGGATCATCGTTCTGCTGTGAAGTTTGACATTTTTAACATGAGGACTTATGGAGACTGACTTGTTCTGTAGCCAGCCTCAAGTGGTTGTTTGAAGAACTGCATTTTTTTTTTTTTTGGCACTTTCGCATTGGCTTCATTTGTAAACATATACAGTATAAGTTGTGATTTTTCTTTGACTTTGGTCTCATATTTCAAAGTTTTGACCCTCATTTCTATCAGCTGTGATAACACGTCTTACTGTGTCTTTGGCCATAGAGCTTTTTTTTTTCACAGCAGCCATTTGATACACAGTACCATTGATACTAATTAAGGTTCTGGATTTCTTCTTGTATATTGGGATAATATGTTACAGAACATGATGACATATTAACATGATCATTTTTGAGCTTATTTTATTATTTGATAAAACAAAACTGAAAATTTCAAAAATTAAGTTAGATCGAAAGGAGCCCAAGTCAAGATTCAAGTAACAGAGATCTTAATAGCACATTTTTTCTGATTTATATGGATCCTGCCAGTCTGTAACTTTTTGCTGAACAGTTGTACAAATACCAGGATAATAGTAAATGCTAAAATGTAGAAATATCCAAAGTTTTCTAATTTCAGTCACCATTCTGTTCATACCACACCAAAAACTGATACGACAGCTGAACCCCCCATGTGGTTATGTTTAACTTTTCATTCATGAGAGGATAATTGTCTTACTCCCTGTTTGCATAGTCCTGAACTCAAGTCTCCAGCTCTGGTGTACTCTTTAGGTGATTTCAGTTTGGGGTACTGTATCTACCCTACTGACCCTCTTGAACCCTAAGTACAGATCCTCTGCAATCCCATGACACATATCATACCCCGTCTTCTTCCCATGACCCACATCCAGTCTGTGCATGAGCCGCGCACTGCATCTATTGTCTCCCATCCAACAATGCATGGGTTAATAACTGGCTAACCTAGAGAGACATGTAGCTAAAATAACAATAACAAAAACAACAACAACAACTCACAAAGCCCTCCCTCCAAAAGAGAGAGAGAGAGAGAGAAAACTGTGACAATGATGCCATCCAGGGAGCACAAGTCCTCCATTGTTGAGGGCTGACACGCCGTATTGTGCCTGGCAGACTACATTGCCTCATAGCAGCTGGGATGTGCTGGCAGGGGAAACAGGCCTGACTGTCATCAGCTGGGGGAGATACAGTGTGATGCAAGCAGCATTACATCACATATGAGCCTCCAGGCAGTCGCTGCTACACCGCTCAGCACTGCTGTAAGAGACTCTATGGGTTCATCTGAGGACCCGAAATATGAAGCGCTTGTTTTTATAAATATGTCCATTAAACATTTCTGACACACTTAGAATGTGAATTTTGATAGAAAAGTACTTATGTATATGTTTGGTGATATACAGATTTTGGAGATGATTTTTGCAATTTAAAAAAAAACATTTTTATAAACTTTTATTAGCAATTAAGAGTTTTGTAATTCTATTACTGCGGCTTATGTTTATTCAGTTTATAAGACACCAGAGAGATGTCACCCTCTGTTGACTTACCCTTAAACAAATGGAGGGTCTCAGGATAGAGGGTGTCAAGTTGGATAGCTTGTAAATAATTTTGAGGGAAACGATGTAAATAAACTATATTATGAGCTACGACCTATTCATTAAAATGGAAAATAAAATAAATAAATAAATAAATAAACTGATTCTAAGTTCTGACCCAAAGTATTAAAACATCTACAGATAAGTAAACATGTTACATGCAAGTATTCAAAAACAGGATGTAAAAAAATATATAGTTAATAATCCCAATACATTTATATCAATACACAAACCAACTCCATGACAGTAAAGTCACATTTCGGTGTATCTGTGTGTGTCAGTGTGTGTGTGTGTGTGTGTGTGCGTAAAAATGCCCCACAGATACTTGTACTGGTTACAAGTCTTGTAAAATACACAGAATTTAACGTCTACAAGTCATGATGCAATTAAAAGAATGTCTCTCCATTATCTGTATGCAAACAAAATTAGCTACAGGACTGTTGTGTCAGTTTTGAACTGATAAAAATGTTGACCTAATCACTACTCTTACCACACACACTAACACATGCACACACACACACACACACACACATGCACAGATGCACACAGACAAACAGACACACACACACTTTTTCCAGGCAGGTCCTAATTGCCTATAAATGTCAGTGTACCGTTGTCTTGTGGTAAATTAACTGGTGGGACTGGCACCTCCTCATTAAACAAGAGATACACGACAACACACTGGTCAACACTGGGTTCGCAGCTACTAGCTCCAACCCTAAACTCCCCTGGGATTTTATCCAAGACCAAAAGAGGTGGTGTGTGTGTGTGTGTGTTTGTGGCTGAATGCATGTCTGTGTGCATATGTCTGTATGTGCGTATACATTTTATATTCATGTGTTCATGCTTGTGTGTGCATCTGAGTCCTCCTGAGGGAAATTAGTCGTCTCTACCCTGCTCCGTCTCCAGGTCTGTCCCTGATGTTTTCTCTCTCTGCCAGGATCCTCCCACTCCCATCGGGCCACACTGCAGCTAATTGCTAAATACACTGGCTGTTGTTTCAGATGTTGGCAACAGTCTCTGTAGAAATGACTGCCTTTCCAGCTAATTGGGAAACAATATCCAGACATGGGTCTCTATAGTTTTGAGTGCTGATCTGTCATTTAGGTTGTGATGGTCATAAAAACCTCTTTGGTTGGTCAATTTTTTTTGAATGATTTTGTTTGTTTTTTTAGCAGAATATAAATATTTTCAGCACTTTGAGCAAGATGCTACCATCAGCATGCTAACATGCTAACAATGATAATGTTTACATGCTGATGTTTAGCACGATGACCATGTTCATGATTTCATTTAAGCATGTTAGCATGCTAAAATTTGCTCAGCAGTATCACAAAGTACAGGGGAGGCTACCAAAGGCTAAAATGAAATTTTGACCTCATTGTGCCTCCATTCTTTGATACATGAATGTCTCCCCCAAATTTTATGAGAATTGATCATGTTGCTGCTGAAATATTTCAGTCTGGACCAAGTGGCAAGCTGTGAAGTGAAGTGCTAAAAACTGCAGTTCCTCAAACGTCCACTTGAGGCTGGCTACACAACAATTCAATCTCCATAAGTCCCCATGTTAAAATGTCCAACTTCACAGCAGAAATAAACATGTTTACAGTCTGGTACAAAAAACAGTTTTGGCCTCTATAGCTAATTTCCCCGTTCATGACAACTGTACTGAGGGTGAATTTATATACAACTCACCTGCTCAAATTATATTTAAATAAAAGTTATGCATAATTAACAGTGTGGCTGCTTTGACTGATTCACACAGCTCTTCAGAAACCAGTGGGTGATGTCACTGTCATAGATACGACATCCATTCTTTATACTATCAAAGGTCTTGACTAAAGTGACCAAAAGACCAGCAGCGTCATCCTTAGAGCCATGCATGGTCAGTCACTTTGTATGTGTTGGTACACAGATCAAGAAACTAAAAGAGTTATATTCCAGAAGTATAAATCACAAGTATCACTGTAAACAAAACAAAACGAACAAACAACAGTCACAGGACACTGTTCTGTGTATGGAAGCAGAATCTGTAGGCAAGACTTTGGTAGATTTTGGTTTCTGTTTGTAGTCCAAGTAGTACTGACCTGTGCTCAAGATAACATGTTACATTATATACAGTATATCACTTATAGAAGTAACAAAGTAATATAACACAATATGTATAGGATTTTGATAATATTACTTATAATTACTATGTCGAGTAACAAGTTAACACTTACTGCTTTTTTTCATACTTGGTCAGGTCAGGCATCATAGAGGCAGTGATAGTGTGCACAGGAGAGTTAGAATTCACAAAATATGATTAATTTCAGTGACTGAATGGATCTGCATCTTTCTCCTTGACCAGTTTCACTTTGTGAGAGCTCACACAGAGCACAGCAGCACTCTGCACAGCACTCTGTGAACTTTAGTCTGATGTTTCCATCTCTAAAGGTGAGAGAGAGATACAGAGAGAGAGAGAGAGAGAGAGAGAGAGAGAGAGAGAGAGAGAGAGAGAGAGACAGAGAGAGAGAGAGAGAGAGAGAGCACTAGAATGATGAAAATACAGAAACACAGCAAAACAACACAGAAGCCCTTTGCAGATATTCAATACATTGCTGGCTTCCTGTATGAAACAGTTTTGGAATCAGCTGCTTTTGTTTTAGAAAGTCCAACACTGTGTAAGCACTTCAAACCTCATGTTAAGTTAGGTCATTTACTTTATTGAGCTTACATGCAGCAGTGAGTCAAGACCACCTTTCCTGGTCCAAGACAAATCCAATCCTGAAGTGCAGTGTCCCCCCTTCAGGATCAATAATATTGTGTACCGTAAAGCATTACAGCATTATGTACAAATTGGTATTTTTGTGATTTTGCTAACAGCCAAACATCAAGCAAGTGCAGCAACGCAAGACATAGCAGCCAGCTAATATTACTTACTAGTCCAAGAAGAAGCAAGAAGCCCAGCGAGGCGTCTGTCTTTTACATTTACTCTGTCTTCTGGTTTCTTGCTCAGTTTTTCCTCTTCTTCCCTCTTTGGCCTCTTCACCTCTGCCATTATGTCCACAGAGGCTTCTGAGACCAGTTACACTACCTGCTTGTTCAGCTTCACATAAAGCTGAAGTGCATTTCAACATTTTTAATGACGCAACATCGTACCTAACAATAAAATTCTGCATGCAGGTAATTAAAAGTTACATTAGGTGAATCCTTCCAAAAGAAGGAAGCCAACAGCGCAACTAACAAGGTAATATGCAATCCTGACGAGCTGCCTGCTCTTAACAAAACACGAGATCACTGCTGTCCGTCTAAAAGAAACATAAAAAGTTTGAGAGAGAAAAAAACAGCTAGCTGGGGGGGAAAAAATGAAGCAACAACCTTCATATTACAAGGTTACAAGCAGGGAGTTTGAAATGTGGGAATATAAAAGACAGTGGGGGAGTGCGCCCTACACAATGGCACAGGTGACTGTCGGTATAATGACTCGACCTGTGCATGATGATGGAGACATCCAGCGCTAAAGCACCGCCATCTGGCGGTCTGGAAGAATGAAATAGAACAGACGAGCATTGAGACAGTTTCCACTCCTTGAAAAAGTGTGAGAATAGAAGGTTTCCAGGCTCAGCAGCATGTATGAGCCATCTGTTAGACAGTGAATGTGCCTCTGCTTCCTTCACTGTGACAGCACTCACTGTGATTTACACTGTTACCGCCAACTGTCTCTCATACTGAAAACAGGGACGTCTCTGTATACAGTATGCTGATGGTACGCAGATTATAGTGCGTCAGCATGTCGCTCATAGTCTGAGAAAAGAAAGAATTAAAGAAAGACGGAAAGAAAGAAGCGACAGCATTCACACTGTCACATGAGTGTCTCCTCTGTGAGTTTGGATGCAGGTGTGTGTTTCGTCGCCCGGGCTGTGTTGTCTTTGTCTTTGTATCACACTCTGAATAAGGACAAAACACACACATGCACGCACACACAAAACCAGCCTGTGTTCACTAGTCAAAACCAGCATGAATGGCAGTTTCTGTGTATCCTACTGAGCAAGAAGTAATCTGGTTTAGTGGATGTCAACAGAAGCCGATGTAAAATTTACACACTATTCTCATATGTGTGACTGCTTATGTTATGCATTTGAATTAAATTTCCACTGATATCAATACAACGCACGCTAAATCAAAGACGCCGCAGGAATTCTTCCTCGTAGAGTGACTTGAGTGCTCTGTAGCAGCATCGTGCTCAGTGCTGCCACTGGTGGCTGAAAGCTGCGTTACAACCATCCATGTTTGATCAGTGATTGTAGAAATTTAACTTACTGCCTCCAGTGGGGTTAGCGTGGTAGCGACATTATAATAGCTCTCAGTGTGGTTGCAGTCCACATTACTGTGTATTGGCAGTGTGTTTGGTGTTGTTAGCCCAAAGACCCAAAGCTAAAACTACCTCAGTATTATGAAATTTATGACCTTTTGGTTGATTACAGTGACTGTAATACAGTGACTTAGCTAGCTTTGTGTCTGACTAAAAATGCACAACACTTTACTTAGCACAATGATAACTTATGACACTGCATGGACTGTTATAGCACACTATGCGTTCTCACTACAGTTGATTGTTGAGGTGTGTGTATAGGTAGTCATAATGTGTTATAAGCTCCATCAGTCAACCTCTAGTTTATAACCAGTCAAGAGCACCCATGGTATAATTCATTATAAGTCACATCTAAAATGTTTCATGACTGTTGATATAGAGCATCAAAAAGCATTATGTAGTCCCAAGCATTATGAATGCATTATAATTCACTATGAATGCCCCCATAACACACTATAGATGTGTCTTCATATAATATGTTAATGCAATTTCAGACTTGATCTGACAATAAAGTATCATCACCATCATCATCATCTATTCATTCATGTACTTTCTTATATTGTGATACAAAGCAACAGTAGAAATTGGAATTACTTCCAGTTAACTTATGACGTCACTTTGCCTGGTCATTCACTGAAAGTGAAATGGTTGTTTCCGAAAAGGAAAAGACTGAGTCTGTCCTAAACTTCCTCAATGTTGTCTTTACTCTTAGCAATCTCCACTGCCAGCAGAAAACTGCAGGAGGAAACACAAGTTGACCAATCACAGTTCTTGTCTCCATGTGGTATCTCCATATCATATACGACGATAGCCTATAGTCTTAACCACTTAACACAAAAGTGTAATATCGTGTTTTTGTTACTTTAAACCTGCCTGACACTGAATATTTTCCTCCCAATAAGAGAATGATGGAAACACAGCACACACACGCACATGCACACACACACAATGCAAAGCCTTAGACAGAAAAGGAGGATGTGTCTGAAGGCTACAGACTTTCTTTCTCTATTCTTTCTCCCTTTTTGTGTTCTCTCTCTTTCACACACACACATGCACACATAGCAGCCTTTCAATACTCAACTGTCGCTGAGACTGTATGGTGACCTGATCTTATTCTGCTGGTATACACACGTGGGCATACACAGACACACACACACCCTTTGTCCTTACTCTATATATAGTCTCTTTAGATTTAAAGCTGTGTGTGTGTGTGTGTGTGTGTGTGTGTGTGTGTGTGTGTGTGTGTGTGTGTGTGTCAGTAGAAACATAGGGATGCTCCCTGACAAAGTTTTTAGTTCATCTTTACCATGTCACTGCTAACTGAGGAATTACTTTGCGTTGCTGTGGGCCACCGGGTCATTGTTAATGTTAATCTCTCTGTGAACGACACAGAGCTGCAACTAACTATTATTTGTATTACTTATTAATCTATATATTATATTTCAAATCGTTCAGAAAATTGATATTGTTGATCTTCTATTTGTCGCAATTGTCATGATTCAGCAACAGGTCATTTTTGGTCTGCCAGGTTTTCTCTTGTTGACAAAATCCAAAGTGACGTGTTCAGGCTCTGCTTGTTTTGTCTGAACAACAGTCCAAACCCCCAAAATATTCAAAAATCCATCATATAAAACAGAGATCTTCACATTTGAGAGGCTTAAACAAACAAATATTTGACATTTTGTTTTGCCAAATGAGCCTGAAATTTGTCAATTGACCAAACATTTGCTAAAGCACAAAACATTAGCTTATTATGCTAATTATGAGTAATTTAGCCTAATAAACAGACTGAAAATGTGTAAAAGTAAACAGCTCTAACAAGGTTTTTAATATTAACATCACTCAATAGGATGGACATTTCTGCACTGTGTCAGTTAGCACATGTATGACAGTGGGGTGACTGTGTGTTTTTGGGGGTGGCAACAGTGTTTGTGTGTGTGTGTATGTGTGTCGCACAATGTTTGTACTGTGGGGGTATGCAGACAGATGGCCGGGACACTTGTCCGTCTGTGGTTGAACAGTCCCACCATTGTCTGTGTCACAGAGAAAGCGGATTGTTGTGGCGGCCCGTCACACTGTAGTGTCTGTAAATCTCACATGTTCTGTGCACCAAAACTCCCTCTGACTCCCATGATGCCGCTGCCTCGTGAGCAATCACGTCAACCATTAAAGGATGTGACAAATAATTTATGTCCAAACAAGACCTTTTTCTACATTTAAGACCCTGTTTTAACCACAAACAAGAGGTTAACATGACCTGTATTATCAGTAGATCACACAGGTTGTAACTATAAGAAATTATAAACATGATTTTTTTATGACACATAGACTACATGTGGATACCCAATCAAACTAATTCAACACCAGAACATCACACCCATATTAGACTAGGCAATTGTTTAATATATCTGCTTCTTCTTTGTCTTTTCTTGGATTGTTGGATTCAGTTTGCTTTTTGCCTGGACTCCTCAGCTTCCTGTAATGTAATTTTGTGTTTACCTGCCTCTTCCATATGTTATTAAAGTCTTCTTTTGTTCACTATACCTTTAACTAAAGGTTAAAGACGCTCAACCCCATCCAACACCTTTTAGATGAACTGAAACATCACTGATTATGGTTGCAACGTCACTGGTTTAATTCTGGCCAAGTATACTTGCCCACCTTGCTCTCTCCCAGAGTTTCTTTTAATTTTTATCAACTGATTAAAAATCTGATTATCTGATTAAGAAATACAGAACGAAAAATATTCTAAAATTTAAAAACAGTAAATTTTCAGAGGCCTTGTACCAAAGGCAACACATATGGCATACTGCACACTAAAGCAGACTAGAGTATGACAAACATGCAATCAGTATCATGTTAAATATATTTAACAAGTTAGACAGTTTTTAATAAACAGTGAAACACTGTCATATCTTCATTTTCCGCCTATATGCTGACGATGTTCTGCTTATCGGTCCACATAGATATACCCAGACCACCTGCCTGACCAATGCCCTCATCCTCTCCTTCCTCCCCAGATCATCTTCTATGTCAACACTATACCATACACTGACCATTTGCTTACCCATACCCCTTAAGAGACCTTGTCACACACAACCAACCAAAATGCTTCTCATTACCTACGATACCCCCAATAAATTTACTGTAACTAGCATCTCCCTTTAGCTCTGACCTCCTGCACTGGTCCACCCACTCAGGTCCAATGATGCAAGGTGTTTCAGTCATCTTCCTCAAGATGACTTCTTGTTGTGATTATAAAAACAGTATGTGTCCATGCAAATATGTTTGAGAGCAGCTTAACACATTGGTCACTGGACTTCATTTACTTCTTGACAGATTTACATAAAACTAATCCTTAAGGACACAGGCATCATTTAAGGTTTAGATAAAAATGTAGTGAAAAACATTTCCATTATTTTCCAGAATTGACTATATTAAGCTACAGTCTTCTGTTTGCTTGTTTTCGTGCACTGAGAGGAAACAGACGTGTTGAAAGTGACACCTCATTCTAAAAGTGTACAGATGGGATCCAACACAAAAGAACTTTGAACCAATTAACATAATCTTTCGCTCTCTCCCTGCTTTCATTTCTCCTCATGATTAAACATGGGAGAGTGAAATCAGACGATTAGCATGCTGTCAGGGAGAAGTCTAACTGCTGTTGTGTTTCACAGTGTGAGAGACAAAGCGCTGGCCTGCACACCGACAAGCCTCCCCGGCCAGCTACAGTAAACTGGTAAACACACGTCTGTTTGGCTCAGCGGGGGATGACAAACACCCGCCGAGGAGGCAGAAATGAGAGGGCGGGAGGAATGGGAGAGAGAGCCCGGTTTGACTCTTTGGCTTCTGTGTCTCTTGGCGCCTAATGTCCAGAAATCTGGGGCCAAACAAGTCATTCTGAAAGGTCCCGGCACGACTGCCAAAGCAGAATGGATGGAGACAGAAGGAAGCCGGAGGAGGGGGGTAAAGGGCAGTTTATCTTAGATTGGATAGTGGACTCACCTTCAGTTTGTTTTTTTAATTTTTAAGGTTGGAGGGAGGGAGTGGACACAAGAGAGAAATCTCCTAAAGTCCCAGAAAAAAGGACAGAATAATGAATCCTTGAAGAAAGATGATAGTTTGTTGTTCTGACACAGCATTTTCAGTGGCAATAAGGTACTTTATCATATATCATCAATTCTGATGGCGGCTTCATCCACATGGTCAAGTGGTCTTGTGGAGGTTCACATGAAAAATAGTTCTTCTTTCTCTACATGTGAAGTGACATGTATCACTGTGAACTCAGATTATCTCTTGGACGATGACATAACCCTTTCCACTATAGGAACTTTATCAGAAAACCAAGAACTTTTTTTTGGTCCTAATCTACATTAAATTTCTGGGTTGCGCTTCCCACACCCCAAAAAGGGGTTACATTTACTACTTAATAAGTCTCTTGCTTGCTATTTGAATAAATGTGCATCAATTCTGATTTCTATAAATCATGTTTATGTATTAATAATTTGCAACGGCCAATATTTTTATGCTTCATTATGTTTCCCATTATCAAAGTGATGAAATGTTATTAATTAACATGTCATAAAATGTTGATGCTTAAAAGTATTAGTAAAATGTTCACTGACGACATATCTCTTTTTTTTTTCACCAAAATATTCAACATTGTAATATTATATCAGCTAAAAAATTATTCTCATGGCTAGTTTAAGCGCTCACAACACGCTCTTAAGGTTTAAGATTATGGTCTCAGTATGGAGGTTAGGATTAGAAAAACGCCTGCAGTGAGTTGAAGCACAAATTTATTAACATTTAACTGAAAGCACAATCTTGCACTTACTTACTACCAAAAGTAATGTTATTGTCTAACAGACAGAAACCTATGTGATGATGGTGTTATTGTCTTCAGGTGTGGTAGAAATGAAAACAGTGACGCACTTTTTGTCACTAGTTCAGGTCCTGGTACTATTTAGGTACTATTTGGCTAAAAGGGGTCCAAAGTGTCTCTACAGTGGTTTATATCAACATACATGTACTCCTATGTTCATGTCCTCACTCAGTGACATTTGGAGGTCGTTGGTGTGAGTTGACGCCTGTCCACTGAAAGACGTCTCCCTGGAAACTCTCATCGAGGCTGATCGGCCTGGCCACAAGCCTGCCGCGCCATGCTTTACCGTGCCGTGTAACCATGCCGACAGGATTGGGCCAGGGTCCAGGAAGACAGTCGGCTCTGGAAGCTGTCAGCAGCAGCTCCGTTTGACAGGATGCAAATGTATGCAAATGAAGAGGTCCAGCCATGACACCTGCACACAGGAGGAATGGACCATGCCCTTCCCAACAGAGGACTCAGGATGGTGGGTACGCTGCCCAACACACACACACACACACACATTTGTATACGCAAACACACACACTGCAGTCCTTCAGTACTCATTGGTTCCTGCCAGTTCTTTATTTTCAACTCACACTCAGAATAAAATATGATGCTTACATAAACAAACCAAATCCAACAGATTAAAACCTTTTTTCTGTAGACACACGGAAAGGTGCACTACCTCTCAATTTTCTGAGCGTCCGTGTTCTTTTTTTTAAATGCACATGTTGAAAACTTTCTGAAACATGCTGTGGACTACTGTACACGTGTGTCTCCTTCACTTTAATCTGAAAAACAGACCCTGTCATTACCAGCAAAAATGTTATAATAGTTATACTACTACAATAACTGTAAAATGAATTTTGGTATTCTCATGACAAAACTGATGATGAAGTGATGACTTTCACATTGTGCAGTTCCTGCTCTTGGTCTTTGGCTTTTTTCGTGAGAAAGGGCAAAGACCTGTTAGCATTGTTTCTCATTCAGCAGAGTGAGGTTATACAAAATGATATGACACAGCTAACACGACAGATTTCATCATTTTTTTGAGGCTCTCTCTGCAGTTGCATTTGCTCCCTCAAAGGTCAGCACTTTCAAACTGGCACAAACACAAATTTGAACTTTCCTCGCATGAATCTGCTGATTGAGATGATTTCATTTAGATGAATTTATTGTGTTGTTGCCAATGTTACTGTCTCAAGTATCAAGCTGGGTAACCAAGGACACGAGGAATAGAACCCGAGAGAGAGCGAGAGGCAGAACTGATACTGAACAATAGTATAATAGCAAATGATAGTGAACAAGACCAAAATCCATGAAACAGGCGAGGTCCAAGAAAACAAAGTTGTAGTCAAAAAACAGGAAGAATCTACCTGGAACTCTTGACATACAAAGATGAACTGATACTAAAACCAAGGAACACTGAAAACTAAATACACAAGTGAGGCAGGACAATGAATCACAGGTGAAACGAGAACAACGGCAGGAAGTAAAGTTACAGACACGAGGAGAGAGGAGGATTTCAAAATAAAACAGGAAACACTAAACAAGAAACCCAAAACCATGACAGATATTCTGGCTGACTATTTAAGGAAAAAGGTTGAAGAAGGTGGATGGATCACATCCTGAAGTGAAATCAAATAAAAAATATCCTGATTCATGTCCAGACTGTGTCGACTTTTGTGTCCACAAAGAAATAAAGCAGACTGACAAGACAAAAAATAAATCGCTTGTTCTACCTGTTCTGTATGAAACACACAGAGAAAATTCTGTTAAACTCCACTTCTAAGATAAACGCTCTGTTTATCAGTGTTCAAGTGCATCCAGGCGAGTTTCCCCTCATTACTGACCTCTAAGGCAGCACAGCCAACACACGTTCTCCACCTTTTAACTTACGGTGGAGCTTTTTCCAGCCTTCAAAGTGAAGTCATTTTGCTTTATTGTTCAATGGGTCAAAATCATGTACCTGTGTGATAAAAATGCACGACGCTGCTTGGCCTCTCCTCGTTCCTCTGAAGTGTTTTGACTCCTGCGTTGACCCTGCCGGCTGGTTTTGGCATTCCAGCAGGCTGGAGGAGAGGAGGAGTGAGCTGTGGCCCCCAGCAACTCCTGCACACACACACACACACACACACACTGTCCTTGGGTTGAGGCGTTCAGGGTTTCTGCTGGTCAGCAGAAAGAGAACGGCTGTCTGATGGCACAAGTGTGTATTTGTGTGTATTTTAAGGGGGAATGTAGCTGTCAGAGCAGCTTTGTGTGTGTGTGTGTGTGTGTGTGTGTGTGTGTGCACGCAATTTAAAAGTAAAGGAGTAAAGAGGAGGTGGGGCAGCCTCAGGAGGAGCTGAAGTCTAGTGGCTCTGGTCCAGACCTTGTACCATGTAAACTGACTACACACCCAACCCTTCAAAAACCTCATATTTATAACACACACACACACGCAAACAAAGAGTCTCCCCTTTGCCCTTGGCTGTCTGTTTTGGTGTGTGTGTGAGCAGATGGACAGGTTCATCGACCCTGAGGGAAGAGAGGAGCGTGCTTCTCCGACAGTCACAAAATACAAACAACACACAACAAGAGGATTAAAGAAGAACAACACGATTAAAGAGTAATTTTGGTACTTTGGCCTGTATTGTAACAGTCTCTGTAGAACTGACACCTTGTTAATGTTGCTGACTTACATCAAGTCCACAAAAAAGAGATTTGTTTAAATAGTGAAATATTTTTATAAATATGCCACCAACTTGCGGCATACTAATGTTGTCTTTATTTTAGGGAGAAAAATATTTGTTTTAATGCTATCAAGGAGAATAATGCACCAGGATACATAAAGTTTTACATCTTATTTATAGTTTTAATGCAACATTGCCAGTCCAGACAGCATAGCTAACAAACCGAGCTAACATTAGCTAACCGCAGCTATACATCACTGCTGTTTACTACTACTCCTTTATCACCATACACTTCAGCCTCTTCACCATTAGCTATGTCCATAGAAATTGCTGAATTCAAATACAATTTTGGCTAACTAACTGAGCTAACGTTAACTAACAGCAGCTACAGTTGGCAGCAGTTTACTTCACTGTCCATCAGGAAACTCTGTAAATCACAGAGAGTTGATGCAGAGCAGCCGGAGGACATCAGAGGGAAAACAATTTTCTACACAATGCTTCAGTCTCACCAGAATTAGTGAAATAGTTGGTGGTGAGTGTTGTGGAGAATCATATTCATCAGTGGTCAGTTCAGTCAGTGCACAGGAGTCCAAGATGTCTTATGCTGAAAGGATTATTGAAGCTTGACCAAGGAGAATGAAGGATTTATTGATAGACAATCACAGTGACACAACTACTCTATGGCCATAAATGGTTATTATTTTATAAGCAAGGACATATGTTTAACCTTTTAGTGGTCCAACATTGTTATCTGTCTCTGTAGAAGCTTCTATGTTATGTACTGTTGTGTCGAGGGAGTGAGATAGCGCTATTCTCTGCCCTCAGATACCATAGTGATGATCAGAATGGCCCCTGCTTTTTGTTTTTAGTACAGTAACAAAACCCCAGACATACAACAGCAAAATACATTTAAAAAAGGGTGAAAGTAATAATCCTAATAAGTAAGAATAATAATATTAAAAATAATTAACAATGATTCCACTCAGAAAACCACCTGCACATTAGTAGTAAATTGTTCAGGTCTGCTGTATATTATAAAATAGGCGTCCAAACCTTCAGAAATAGCTCTTCTCTACCCCTCACAACAGCTTATTACCTTCCATGTGGGAGAATATTTGAAATCTCTAAACACTTGGTGAAGAAGTTTTGATTCAGTTTTGCAGAATACACATTCAAACAACTAGAAGGATTTTTTTTTTCAAGAGGCTTATAATGTGGTGCAGGGAGATGTAAGTTCTTAGAGGGAAGGCCTAGGAGGAAAAGCACCAATTTTTATTTTAATTTTCATTTGAAATAAATGTCCAAAATTTGGACATCAGTTCACACTTCCAATTTATACCAGAAATAATGGTGTCTGCATTCCTAAACACAAACACACAGCTGCTCTGTGTCTCAAGAAGAAGTCAGTGTCCTCATAAAAATTTAGGATTTAATGTGTAACTTATTGCCGTTAAGCGTTATGTACTTTTTGCAGGAGTTTGTACCCGGAGCTCAAAGTTACATAGCGCAAGAACAGACGTACGAATGACAGTCGCCATTCACCTGATTACAAGTCACTGTAGCATCAACATGATTTAAAATCTGTTATTTTATGTTAGAAAAGTTACACAATGTTGCTTTAATATCAAAGAAATAATCAATGAGTGGATTATAGTACAGCAAAATAGACTTAATGAAAGAGACGTCCTGTTTTCTCCCCAAGCAGCAAAAACAAACAATACTTCATTAAACTGAAAATAACGAGGACGAGGTGTTTCAGGCCTGTTCTGTATCTTAACTACCAGTTCTCTTCCAGAAGTCGACTATTTTCACACTGAAATGAAGTGTAGCAAATGTCTGCGTGGAACATTACGGCAGTCATGTAAATATGCTACAACAGGCTGATAGAAAATCTAACAGCTTGGCAGTAAGTTTTATCATGAGTTTATTATCTGAGCAAACCGTGCAAAGAATCTGCAGTGATCAGTCATTTTATTTATACTATGGGACAATTGAATCCTCTGATGTGATCTTAAATCCACGTTCACAGCAGATTTCTTGTGATTTGAAATCCTCGTCAACGTAAAAAAGCGGAACGAGGATCCTCCTCTGCATCTCTGCCTCTCCTCTGTCCTGATGATTGATGACTGCACACACAGCCAGTGTTTGCCTTCTTCACACCACTCTACACTCCCATATGGGGAGGAGATATTTATGGGTTTGCTGAGCACTTAAAACTGAAGACACTCTCGTCTCTTAATGGTCCAAATCAAATAATGGATGCAGACGTCAAAGAAATCAAAATTCAAACAGTGATTTTAATATTTTTTCAGAATGTTTTGGACAATATAAGTTGCATTTGTTTGTATTTAGTGTCATTTAATTATACTTACTAAAATACAATGAATTATGTGTTTGCAAAAAATGTTTTTATGAGCCACTATAAAATCTGCAGATAGATAGGACTAAAGCAGACACATATACTTACAATATTTCCTTAATTTTTACTCGAGCTCCCCCCGTCCTAATCTGGGCCATGTTCACTCATGCAGCAGTAACAGTGAAAAACTAACCCGTCTCTGGGAGCACAATGGTGGTTGCCCCCCTGCCCCTCAGACTCCCCACATAGACGGCACTGTCTGACAAGCCCGCCTGCCAAACAACTCAATTAAGCAGAAAAGGAGGCAAGAAAGAGGAGCCCAAACAGAGGAGCGAGAGAAAGGAAGGGAAGAAAGAAGACAGGAAAACAGAGGAGGGAGAGGGCTGGTGGCTGTCAGGCCTCGTCGACGCCCGGCCGACGTTTGGCGAGAAGCGACAGAGACACAAAACATGAAGAAAAGAAAACTGATCTGTGATGTGTTAACTGGAATTCCTGCTTCCAAGGCCACCGAGGGTTCAGAGGGCAAACTGAGGGCCAGGGGTTCATTGCCACAGCGACAGCGACACACACTCTCACACACACATTTAAAAGGACCATACCAGTGTATTCAGACTGCACATGTAACTTTGCTGCTCGGGAGTTTTAAATGTTTTCTCACTTTACAGGTTCATTGCTGTATGGTACCAAAACAGTTGTAGAGACTTGCGACTTGTATGACTGTAGTGATTCATCATGGTGATGCAGGTTATTGTTGAATGATTATCAAGGTTACAGAAGTAATCCATTCACTGGAGGCAGTAAAGTTCTGCTGTACAACACTGAACACATGCTCCAGTTTATTAGAAATAAAATTAGATTTGGACCTAAATGCAATAGTTGCATGCCACATACAGTATATTATGTCTCACCTCTATAACTGAATACACTTTCTAATATCATAAACAGATGAACATTTACATATTAAACCCTCTTTGAAAATGGACAGACCCCCCACCACTTCCAACGGTTTTGAGAAACTGTCTGTAACTAAAGGTTTGATAATCCGATGTAATCTGTACCCTGTCCTCTATCTATGACATGTTGGGAAGGCTTCAAGCCCCTGAACAGGTTAAGTGTATAATCCGAACAAATAACCTCAGTGATAATGCATCAAACTGCATCATCACTGCAAAAATAATGTACGTTTGAGAAAAACAAGAGCAGAAATGGTTTTCATGGTGACTAATAACACTGCCAGGATGGGGAAGAGTTCCTTCCTTCAGGCAATCAAATAAAAAATGTAAAAATGAAAAATAGCATGCAGACTGTTTCATATGTAATCTTACTCATTATCTACCTCACTATTGTATATACCAACTAAAGTCATACAGTATATATCCATAAGTAGCACATGCACATACACATCCTGGTCTGTTTTGTCTGAACGTACTGCACTTTATGTCGCCCTTTTGTGTTGCCATGTGTGTGCACTTCATTGTAGTCCTGTCTGCACTATGTTTTATGTTTCATGTAGCACCATGGTCCTTGGCCAAACACTGTCTCGTTTCACTGTTGTACTGTGTATATGATCAAAATGACAATAAAACCCACTTGACTTGACTTGACTTAAGAGAGGTGGGGGTGGACCAGGAGCCCCGAAATACATATGTTCCATCATTGTATTTACTTAAAGGTACACACCCTGATTTTGTTATACTTCTCAATAGCACCTTAAACCTCCAAATGTGTGAGGAAATTGAAGTAACGGAGAGCACGATTTCTGATTTTCGAGTTGAAACACCAAATGCAGGGCTATGAAGTGGTGAAACATTAGACCCTCCTGTGCAATCCCACCCTGAAGCTCCTCTGTAATTTGGGAGATCTCAGAAGAACAGAAGAATATTTTCGTCTGTTTAGCAAAGCCACGGTGTATTTTCTATAAACCAATCATTCTCACTTCCTGTCATACTTACATATGTTTTAATAAACATTTACATATGTGTTCATATTTGTTCAACATCATTTATTCCGTTCTGAATGAATTCATTTTAAAGGTAAATCAGACACATTCCCATCATTATGCTCAGAGTTGCTCCTCACTATTTTTCACTGTTACTACATACAATATTAACATGTAAAATCAAATGATTCTAATATTATATCACACCTAAACCAAATAATCTGCAAAGTATTTCAGATTTTGTAAAGACAATACATCTCCTGTGACCACACACCATCAGCCCGTCTTTTAGCCGGTTGATAGGGGTAATGAGGTGACGGCTGATGGTGGCCTGTAAAGTTGTAATGAGGACCGCGGTGTGAATAGGACAGAGGGCTGGAATGGGTGGGAGAGAACACGATGCTTAATGAGCGGGCCGGCGGGCTCAGCAGTAACCCTGTTGTATCGGCCCGGTCTGAGAAAGAAGGGGTGACGGAGGGGAACGGGAATTTCAGGGTGGGACAGCACAGGAGGGCCCGATGTTATTTAGGGAGGGAATGAATAAAAGCTGGGTTAGAAAGTAAATGGGGGTCCTGACCAGCCCCTGTGCTCTGCTCATTGTGGAGATGAAATTTATGGCTCAGGACTTCCTAAGCCAAAGACTCCCCACGTTGACTGGTTAAGTGCTATGAAACAGTGCGACAAAGGCCGGAGGCAAACAACACTCTGAGATGAGAGGCTGTAGGAGAGGGGACAGTGGAAGACAATGTGTATGGTCCACATTAGAGACACATGTTAGAGTATAAATGACTGACCGAATACACAACATGCTTAAAACCACATGGATACATGAAGATATAACTGCTTTTCAAAAGTCAGATGTGCAGCAACTTTTGCACTTTAGCAACATGGATGCTAAGTCTAGAAATCAGTTGTGACATCGAGTCTTAGGACAAAACCCAACCTGCTGGTTATGCACAGCTGATTTCTATCTGACAAGAAAAGGAAGCAAAAAAGTACCAAATAAGTGTCCTCATATTCAAAAATGGAATGAAAACAGATAAGGTGAATGTAAAGAATGTGAAAGCACAAAGCAGAGTGGTGCTTTTGTTACTGAATAGTTTTCACCTCTGTTTTATCATGCTCAGACTATGGCCACACAAAGAGTTTGATATTAGAACAAGTTTTTTTTTTTTTAACATTTTAATGTTGTTTCTTTCTACAATACATAACAGTACAATACAGTTAGACACCTAAAAGCCCTCCAAATTAAACATCAAAATACATCCCACAAATGATTGATGGAAAAATAAAAAATCAGCATTCAGTCTTATGATGACATACTCTTATGATTAAGATTTTCTTATGTTTCACAATTGTAACTTAGAGTTTGAAAAACATTCATCCAAGTTAAGGGACCTCCGTCACTGTGGTAAACATACCAACCAAGTCCCACGTTTTGTTTATCCATCAATCCACCCCACCCTCCTCCTGTGGATGTATGATAACGTCACCATAGCAATGTCACTTGAACAAATCATATATAATTTGAATAAATATACATGCTTTTATTGGGTGTTGAAACAAATGCTGTCGTCGTTCCATGGGAGAGGACAATCTCTTGTTGGGATACTGTGTTTAGAAGCCATTTTTTGGTCGTTTGAATAAAAACCTGTGAAAGTTTGAATTAAAACGAAGTTATCACGTAGAAACAGATGTGATGTGATGTACACAGGTATGTGACAGGAGGAAGCTGAGAAGAATTTGTTTTTCAACCACTTAATGCTTTATGATGTTATTTTCATTTGAAACCAAAGTTTATCATTTTGAATACTTTTGGAACCACTTATTGCGGTTTTGTCGCATGCATGCAATACTGAGCTTCCAAAATGCCTGTGATACAAAAACTACACAGTCCAGCTAACAAACTGGGCTAACTTTAGCTAACAGCAGCTACAGTTCACAGTAGTTTACTTTACTCTCCATCAGGAAACTCAGAGGGAAAACCAGAAAACATTTTTCTCTTTAATCAGTCAAATAGCTGGTGGTGTGTGACTTAGTGCTGTAAAGTGTTACATACTTCTCACAAGTGATCGCACCAGGGAATGACAGAGACACCATTCACATGATTAAAAGCCAGTGTAGCATCAAAATGATTTAAAATCTGTTATTTGATGGTAGAAAGGGTACACAATGTTGCTTTGACTTGTTCATGTCTGCATTGTCACCCTGTTGTCCAGGTCACGTGATATTTTAATCTCAAATAGAGGGGATAGTCACAGAAAACAATGACACAGGTTTAAGATGCGCTATGTCTTTAACGAAAGCAGTTGTTGTCAGTGTGTGTGTGTGTGTGCGTGTATGCGTGCCTGCGTGTGTGTGTGTGTGTGTGCATTGTCTTACAAGCTCTCCTCGCCCCATTGAACAACAGTGATGAAATGGAGATGAGTTAAAGTGCTAACACAAAGACTGACCAGACCCCTGCGTCGCGCAACAATGAAGCCACCAAACAGGAGAAAGTGAGAGCCTCTTGGAGAAACAGAGAGAATGAGCAGAGAATGAGAGGGGGGAGAAATTAAGGAGGCAAACTTACAAAAAGGAGAAGGGCTGAACCATCCTGAGAGCAGGAGGAAATGGATGGTGAGCAAAGGTGGCGGAATAGAGAGCAACCCGGAGAAAATAGCAAGGTAGCTAATCCCTCCGGAGATAAAGCAGCTATATGTAAATGAAAGACGTGAAGTTTGGTCATCTTACTTTGATCTATGAATCAGGCTCTCCCTCCCTCCCCCTCCTCCCCTCCTTCACTCTCACCCTCTTCTCCTTCCTCCTTTTTCCTTGTAAGAAAATCAAGCCTTATTTAGCTTAATCTCACTTAATGGCATCCAGCTCCTCTTTTGTCCCTCCTGATGCTAATAGATTCCCGTCCTTTCACTGGCCACTATTCACATATCTACCCTCCATAATCCTCTTATTCCGGGGTAGCAATTATTTTGAGTATTTTATCAGCATTATGATTATGATTATTTGCATTATTCTTATTCATGCAAGCCATGCTAAGGGCCAGGTTTTGGCTGAGAATATCCTCCCTCCTACCAGCGCCTCTTATTCTCGCTCAGAATGAGGCTGCCTGCTTTCTTCCAGAGGGGTGGCGAGTTTGCAGGAGTGAACCCCATTCAGCGAGACACATTTTCTGGGCGTTTGAACATATTGTGGAGTGAGTGTAATGAGTAGCACCAAATCACCCATCCCAGCTCCTTAACACAGAGAAACATCAAGAATTTGAGGATGGAGGGGAGAGAGGGGTCTAATAATCAAAAGGCCTCCTTTCTGCGGAGCAGTAATTACACGGGTGGGTTTTGATCTTTTGCTTGTTGAGGCGATGAATAGGGGGAGAGATGAGGACTGTTTCACTATTTTTCGGGGTGACACAGAGGGTGGAAGGAGCTTTTTAGCTCAGCATCTCGTCACCGTCGACGGTGCAGACCCAATGAGCGCGGCACGAGTTTGCCTCCATTCATTTCTCATGCGTGAATCACAATCATCATCTCAAGGTATTATGGGATAGCAGGCGGTGTAGTAAGGAAGAAGAGGGGTCAAAAGTTGGAATTTTAACTTTATGCAAATGAGGGCTAAATGTGCCAGAAAGCTCTGCGGTGATTTGCCAAAAAGTGACAATTAAAAGTGGTGAAGTGGCTTCATCTCTACAAGCTTCTGAGACCCTGTCGCATAGAAATTATGTTTAAAATAATTATATCATATTTCTTTTTATCAATATAATGAGGAACTGTTAATTAACATATCTGAGTAAAATGTCCACTGACAACATGTTTTCTTTATTTTCTGACAAAATATTCCAAAAAGCACATTCACAGCACTTTCCACTTCCACTAAAGTACATGAATGTAGCGCTTCGTTCACTTGAGGAAAAGTTACCATAATCCACGAAGCAATCGCATTTCCTGCTCAAAAGTAACTGGGAAAACAAAGGAGTAATCTATAAACGTGATTTGACGTTGTGACGCTTGACACAACAATTACAAGTTAAAAAAACGGTTTGTTAAATGACGTCACTTTATGCTCGCATCCCTGCTGGAGAAACTGATAGAAAATACTGGATTTTTCATATGAGAACAGAGATGACAGGAGCAGTCTGCCTGCTGATTGGAGGAACATCTGACACACATGTTGCACACAGAGAAACAGTCTGGGAAGCACTTGTGTCAGCTCCTCACTAAATATTAAACATCATCATTTATCCTAACTCCAGTATTAAACATAAATGTACTGTTCTGAAGACTGATGTCATTAAACTGTGACTTTGGAATCCTGCTGTTACTTAAACAGAAAGGCTTTCCTAAAGATTTGACATTCGTGGAACTGTTTTAATTAAAAGTACTCTCTGTTATACAGTGCATCTAATTCTGTCACTTTTCCAATGTTTCATTAATCCAGACGTGTCTTGCACTTTTATTCCACTGGAGTAGTTGCTTTGCTTATACCTCAATGCTGAAGGAGGGATGAGTGCTGCTCTTTCACTTTCCCAAGTTTATCTCTCTGGTCTGAAGATCAAACCAGTTAACATCCCAGACGGGGGGTGTAGGACTGGGAGGGCCCATACTGGAATGAATGAGCTGTGGATGTGTGGAGAGAGTGTGTATGTACTGGGTCCAGTGCTACACCCGTGCTCCAGCTACAAGTCTACTTTTCTTTAGACCACAACTGCTCTAAAAACACAAGAACCAATGTTCACTTTAGTAATGTGATCTGTCTTTTTCACAACTTCTACCCAACACACACTTCACACACACACAAACTGAAATACTCATAAAATAAATATAAATTCACACATTTGAGCATTCAAACACAGGCATAGGTAGAAAACCTGTATCACTCTGAGCCTAATATTAAATATCGATCGTTCGGTAAGCAAAAATGATAGTGAAAGTTTGAAAATAAACAAGCAACGAACTGTCATCAGACTCCTAGAGTATATTGCTTAATTGTAATTAGTGTGTGGAAATACATGACATCATCATTTAATAACACAGCCCTGCACACAGCCGGAGCACAGGCAAAAAGACACAAGAACAAGAATCTCTCGTGTGAAATCACTAAAACTACTTTGGCAGCTAATAATGACTTCATGTTGGACGTCACCGCTCATAATAGTAAACTGAGAAATGGCTGAGAGATCTTTTATATTGGATCATTTTTATTTAGTCCTTGATTTTGGCCCTTTCCAGATGTTTTACGCCATTAAATTGTCACCATCTCTCATCCAACATTGAAATTAAATGCACCACACGGTCATTACAGCTTACACTTGTAGACAGAGGCATTAAAGGAGTCACTTGTTTCTCTGTTTGTGATATAAGAGAAGTAAAATGCAACTCTGAAACAAAAAAGGGATTATTAGAAACTCTTACCAATTACAGAATAGATCCACTGGGTTTAAAAAAATCAATGATAATTGTGAGTAATTGCAGTAAATTATTATAAACATTTTTTAAAAATGTCAAATAACAATTCATATATTTTAAAAAATCAAGTCTGTTCTTGTGAAATCCTCTTCAAGGTGTCACTTTGGGAATCTTGGAGCTGGAGTGGAGTGGCTAAATCTGGGCAGTCTGCAGACTCCACAGGGGCACATGGGCCCTCCTGAGGCCCCTGCAGAGCTCCACTGCACAGGAGCCAGCGAGGCCTCCATGGGGCCCGGAGACAACAGGGAACATTTAGCAGCAGAGGACGATGAAGTGGAGGAAGAGGAGGAGGAGGAGGCTGCTGAAGTGAGGAGGGACTCCTGTGTGAGGAGGAGCTGACTGGGGCCAGAGATGAGGGGCCAGCCTCCAGTGAGCAGAAGCCGAGGGACCGGCCCCGTGTTCACCCCCATCCCCATGCTCACCTCCCCCAGCAGCCGCCGCATCTCCTGTAGAGACGAGCCCAGGAGGAGGATGTAGTTCCTGGCCAGGACCAGGGTGGAAATCTTGGAGAGCCGGCGGCCTGGAGGAGCTCCGGGCTGGTGGGACTGCGAGGAGGAGGCAGAGGATGGTGAGGAGGCATAAGGCACCATGACCTCCCTCAGGGCATCCATGGCGATGTTCAAGTCCTGCATCCGCTTCCTCTCCCTGCTATTGATCTTCCTCCTGAGCTCCTGCTGCTCCTCAGGGCTCAGCTCCCTCTGAGGTTTGGTTGATCTTTGGCCACTCTGGAGGCCAATCATGGGTGCCGGATTCAGGCGGGAGCTCAGGTTGAACCCTGGAGGGCAGTGAGGTAAATCCTGGACAGACCCGGGGCCACAGAGAGCTAGAGACTGCTCCTGGGCCCTGATCACTGGGTTTGACAGCACATTCATAGTCTCTTCAGAGGAGTGCTAGTCTTCTGAGTTGTAGTTCAGTGTAGTCTTCCTAAAAAAGATAAAGTTTGAGAGAAAAACCGAAAAGAGACAAAAATAAAATCACAAAAAAAAAAAACTTCCACAAACTGCAGTAATCAGATCTTCATTGCCTCCACCTGTTGATCCCCCCTCTGCTCACAGAATACAGCTGCCATCCAGCACAATAAGCAGTCACCAAACGTTTGTACTTCAGAGGTTTCTGGCTGCACAAGTGAGTGAGTGAGTGAGAGCTTCCAAAAGTGGCAGCTCAGTTTTATCTCATTTCCACAGCTGCGTGAGAGGAGAATGACAGCCTGCACGGTGGAAAAGTGAGCTAAATGCTCCCCTCACATACCCCCACCTCAGCTCAACCTCAACTCCTCCCAGACACATGATGTGCTCTTTAGAAAACACATGTGCACGTCTGACTTTTTGACATTTGGCAGCTAAATAAGAAACAACTTGTAGAAGGTGGCAAGAGCAGCAGAATCCCAGAGAACATTAGGGGACAATTTAAAGCAAGGAATTAGGAAACATTAGAAAATAATTCAGATTTCTGTTTGAAGTGAAGGTTTTTTGTAATCAACACTGAGGCTAGTTTTACAAAGCTTTACAAAGACTGAACATGAGCACAATTAAAGGTTAAAAAAAAAGGGTTAGTCCCATGAAGTGACATTTACTGTGTTTTGGACATGATCAGAGACAGTTTTCTAAGGTGATCCCTTTTCTCCAAGCTGTTCTATATTTTAGGATATTTTTGCAATGGCTTTCTCCACTGGACACTCCACTAACTCACACTCACTGAGCCATTATGTTACATGAAGTCACCAAATATGAAAGATAAATACAGTATAGTGTATAAAATCGGACAAGCAGTCCAAAGACACAACAACCAACGGCGGCCAAAATCCTACAATTCAAGTAGCATTTCGGAGATCTGCAAAACGTTTTGAAATCTTCAATGAAATCATGATTTTTGCCCATTTTTTATAAATTATTAATTAATAATTAAGGATTGAATTTCTACCTTGTTAGGGTCGGATCGGATTTTCTAGCTAAATTATAACAGTTGTGTTCGATGGTTTTGTTTGTATTTCTTTACTTAATCAGGATATAATTAAGTAAAGATGTCATTTTCAGAAGATGATCCCTGTACATTGTTTTGGATGAAAAATTCAGTTCATGTGTGGGTGTCAGTACAGCAGGTGGCTTATTACATGACAAGTTAGTGAATGAGGGTAAACAAGGACATTGTCTTTGCTTTGACAAGTTATTTGCATGACTTTACCTGTGACGTCCTTTTGTTGGTTGTTGTTTGTCCTTTCCCCACATTGATCAGAATTTGAGATATCTCTTGGATCGCGATGACATTTTGTACATTCATGGTTCCCAGAGGATGAATAATGCCTTTGGTGATCACCAAAACTTTGATTTTTGACCAAATATCTGGAAAACACACGTGGATGTCATTCCGATCAGCATAAGATCATATTAAACATCCACAACCTGACAACATGAGTAACTTTTACCTTTTCTTTGTGTGACGTTAACTGAAAGCACAACATTGTGATAGAAAGGTCCTACAGTCATGATTTAACATCTTGGAGGCCATTAGACTCATTGGTACTTTGACAGAGAGCAGGTATTGGTAGTATTAGCGTGGGTATTAATCGTGTTAGAGACCAGTTTTTACAAAGTGAGTGGATACATCATTGTGTGCTGGAAGTTAATTGATGGTTTTGAGGTGGAGGTTATTCTTGCCCAGTTCTGAGCAGCTACGCTAACCAAATTGGCTGGCAAAGAGCTGGGCACGGTTCCAGACAGGCAGACAACAGGCCAATTGACTCCAACCACAGGTGAAGCTGGCTTGGGGCACCGAGCAAGGCTGGAAACCTCAAATGTGCCATTCATGAGCCACAAAAAGACCTCAGCATCACTCCGTTCACAGCACAGTGTGCCTGGCCGTCTTCTTTTTGCACTCCCTCCCCTCCTCCTCCTCCTCCTTGTAAAGCCCATCTGAGCTGGAGAAAAGGAAGGCAGGGGGACAGGGGAAGGACAGCACCGTTACAAACAGAAAGCAAGTTGTTTACGATGAAAGCAGAAGGAGATGCAGAGGAGGAAGACCCTTTCTTTTTTTCCCCAGCCGCTCTTCTCTTGTCGTTCAACAAGTGAAAGATGTGTGTGGAGGCGCTTCCCTTCCCTGCCAGTGGTCCAGTGGCGTCCGGCTGGTGCTGTGATTGAAGCTGAATGGACGGCTGCAGACGGACAGGAAAGGGAGGGCCTCATGAAAAGGGCCAGGCGGATGGCCCTCGCACCTGCAGGAGAACAGAGTGCAGGCAGCCAGGATGAATGTGTGTGTGTGTGTGTGTGTGTGTGTGTGTGTGTGTGTGTGTGTGTGTGTGTGTGTGTGTGTGTGTGTGCGTGCCTGTGAGCTCAATTTGATTTCTAGTGCCTGACTAACAATGAGAGGTAATAAACTGAGTAATGAAAGAAAACAAGGCCTGATCGTTTTGACTGTATTTTGGGATCTGGTTTCAGCGTCAAAAGAAAAATAAAAAAGGACACCTGCAAGGAGCCGCACACACAGAAGTCAGAAAGGAGGAGAAAGAAAGAAGCTGGTGTCTACCAGAAAAGTGCACCTCCCCCACTTTTTTTTATCCACCACTTACAAGGGAAAGAAAAGTGAGCTTGATTTGGGGCTGCAGCCCAGCATATCCGCCCTCCCAGCTTCCAGGCTCCTTTTGATGAGGCTGGACCAGGGCAGGAGCACCGGTGGCTTCAGGGCAGGGGGAAGACTAGTGTCTTTATGGTGGAAGGAGTACTATCCATCTGGGCAAGGCCGTCCAATGGTGGCTCTGCACCTGGGAGCTAAATGCCTCGTCTGTGTGGAGCCATTTCCTGCGGCTGACCGACAGGAAGACACCTCAGCCAAACTCCTGGGTCATTTTATCCCCGAATACAGGATGAAAAATACACCCGCAGTGATGCCACTGAAAAGACAAGAATGGTTATGTATTCTTTTCTTTCTCTGAGGTTTGTCAGAAGGGCTGAAATAAAATGCACTTTAAGTTGTTTGTTGTTGTTTTTACATTCTTCCATGTGTGGTTTCTTTGTTGTTTTTATTTTACTATTTTATCATTTTATTTTATTTATGATTTTGAACCCACAAATGTCCAGTATGAATGTATGAATGGTATTACTTCAGCTTTTTTTTAAAATTTTTTAAATGTGGCAGATCAATTCAGACTGATTTAAACCCAATATTACAACTTTATAGATGGTTTATGGTAATATGGTCTTTAACTTTCATCGTTCCACATTTTATTCTGATGACCGGAAGTTAAGTGAAAATTAAGGAAAATGCAACAGAATCACTGTAAATGAATACAGAACAAAGGCAAAGCAAAACAACAAATCGTTGAACTGCTGGATCATTGCATCTGACATTTGTAAAAATATTAAAGTTCACAATGTTTCTGTGGTAGCTCCCCGGGTGCACACCATGTTTTAAAACTCAGTCCTTACTGTAGCAGGTTACATTCCAACCCATGGTCCTTTGCTGCTTGTCATCCAATGTCTGTCTTTACTTTGACTATCCAATAAAGACATACAACACCCAAAATAAAATTAGAAAATTAAAAATGTAAATATTTACCCCTTTGTTTTATTGATATATTTAATATGCTCTTTTAATATTAACACATAATCAGAGATAAATTCAAATATTATTTTCAGGGTGAACACATTGAATCCTCAGTTTTGACCACCAGTGCAGAACAGACGTTTCCTTGTTAAAACACACACAAAACTGCCTCTATTGGCTCATCAATTGACTACAAATTGGCATAATTATGAGTCCACCCCACTGGATATAAAGAACTGGATATTAAGTCAAACCACAGACTGGCTGCTGCTGGTCCAGACACAATCTTGACTTAATGGAGTCCATTTACATCAGGTGTCTGATTGAAGTCTTTTGTGTGTCACTTGATGGTGTCCATGTGTTTGTTGCCTCTGTGGACTTATCATCACTTTAATGTCTGAAGAAAGCTCTCCAATTTGTCACAATTACATTGCTATTTTCTCTGTGTTCCATTTCTCCTTTGTTGGAGAAGATTTGTACATCATGCTAACTTTTAAAAATGTGATTTAAACAAGGCCTTTTATCCATTGGCGCCTGGCCATGGTATAAGTGTAATAATGTACTCAGAGGCATGCCAATATTGAAATGAATGGAACTAGGTGAATGAAAAGAATCTATTACTGCAGTATTACTGCAGTCACTATTTTTATCTCAGGACACTTCATCAAGGCTGAATGACCAATGTGGAAGGGTGGCGAACTGCTCCAAGGGCCCTGGACCTCAGAGGCTCCAAAAGGCTCATGTGACAGCTGGTTTGTAATAATTTGCTTCATTTTAATTTCACAGTGTAATAATATGAAATCAGAGTCTGAATGCAGGTCCTGGTGTATTCCAACATGGAAATTTTTTTTTCTATTTTCAAGTTCCTGGGACTCCAGTTCCATGTGTCTTCTGTGTACACAGGACTTGATCAGCTCATTTTTGCCCCAAAGCCCTTAACCAATGCTTATCTGGCACTTCCCTGCATAGATGTAATAGCTGTTGTTTTTTCTTAGCTACTAATTTTACTAAGTTCTTAGACTCTAATGTTGTGCACAAAACTGACATAAAATAACACGTTAGAAATTGTAATTGCCAAAAAAAAAAAAACATAAAAAACATATTTATGACAGCCTCCTACAAAACATTAACAAAACATCTGTAGGTAAATACAAACCTTGTGGAATTTATGATCCTGAGATTTCGATAATGATATATGTGGCATATTTGCAAGTTTGACAGAAAAAGGTTGAACAAGGTGAAAGTATGTACCAATCACTCTCCCTTTTCTTTTAAACTCCAGTTCAGGACTACCGTCAGGACCCAAGTCAAGCCTTGAAATAACATCCATAAGACTCTCAGAGGGAAAAACAGCTAATTCATTTATTATTAGTAGTATTAGTGTTATGTATTTCTGGATTTTGACAGCTAATCAGAATGTTAAACGCGGAGGTGCACCTGCTGATGCCTTTACACCCCAAACTGTCTTCTGCATTCAATGAACAGAGAGAGTCTAATGAGAAATTAACAGTTGCCAGTGACTGATTTTTCCATGTGTCCCTGCAGGCAAACAGGTGCAGCGGCAACAATGGAAATATAACAGAGCAGGACTTTTCAGAGGGAAAAGGCTGCTCTGCATCAAAGCAGGGACGGCGGACACACTCATCTATTCGCCCTAACTCCTGCTCTGTGAGGCCTGGCCAAAGACATGAGAAGATTACAAGCTGTTAATAAGGTGGAACCAATCGGCTGAAGGTCTGCTTTTGTCCTTCCCAGCATGCTTTGTGAGCGCTGGCCTGGGATAGTCGGCATTTGGTGCGGATCATAGTGTGGCAGGGATAATGAAGGTGGGAGGGGTGTAAGGTTTAAACCCTTGGGCCGTTTGTGAAAGAGAGCCAAAAAGCGTCACTCTCAATAGCTGCACACGCTCAGTTGGTCACGGTTGTTTAAATACAGATGGACATTTGCCACATTCATATTTCATGTGTCTAAGTGCTCATTGACACATTCTGTCACTGATTTTCTTTGCTTGTTTTGTTGCCTCTGATTAGCCGTATCCCTGCAAAATGTGTTGTTCCTCTCAAATTAACAGCCTGAAATTGTACAACATTTAAATTTATTCTTGAACATTTTCTAAAATTTTATACTAATTTATTTGCAACAGTCACCCAAAGTTCTCTAATCTTTTGTTACGGTCATTTAAAATTAGCCCAAACATAACCTAACTCAGGGATTGTCTATTGTTATAGCAGATGTTCCTCTCTGAAACAATGCCACCAGGGATTTGTAGGATGGTCGCTAATAGGAAAGTGTTAGTTAACCCGTCCCCCACAAAGTATCCTTACAACCCCCCGATCCTATTTAACCGTGACAATGATGGATTCACAGACACTAAACTTCCACAGGAATCCTTGTCCAAAGTCAAACACAGAGCTCCTTCTTCTTCTCACCAAGTGATTGAGGCCAGGAGCACCCAGGTTAAAGTCTAAATGTTATGGGGGCGGGTTGAGATCTTCCTCTTTGGGTTTTATTAGCAGTACAAGGCCAAGGGTGGGTTTTCAGAGGTTATCCTCATCTGTATGGAGGGCGGAGCAGCGTGACCAAAGTCACTGTTAAAGGGAAAGCTGATAGCAGTATGATGGATGAGGACCCAAGTCCCAGAAATCAGACTTCTGAAAGTGAAACAGTCTCTATAACAAAACAGCTGGCTGCACGGTGGAAATGTGGGGTTCATCTTTGTGGTCCACTGGCTGAACAAACCCTGACAAACCTTGTCCTTTCTCTTTTTAATATATAAATCTTATTTTCGTAGGTTTGGCTGCCAGGTTGGACAAACCTAGAAGAAAATGAAGGCGAACTGTAAAATTATAACCTAAACTGTCTGTTGTAAATCATATTTTAGATCATTTTGATCACTTGACTGCTCTTCTTTCTTGGCCCAATAATAAGATCAAGTGAAAACAAAAACTATTAACATATAAACCAATAAGCAGCTATGGTAGGATACTGTACTTGGCTGCCTGGTCACAGAGGTTCATAGATTTATAAATGTCTGTTCTTCTTCATAAATGAATCCACACTCTGTCACTATATTTTAAAATGAATGTATTATAGCATTTAGAAATCCTGATGAAATGCTCTGAATACCCTCCAGGGTTGGTAAGTTTAAAGATCCTGTTGCACTTTGCTGATGATTTTCAGCCTGGACAGACATGGCTCGATAGTTTTGTTTATGAGCAGCATGTAACAGCATCCACATTTGTGTGGACATGTCCTGGTTGGGATAGTCCCTGGATGCCTACCTTTGGACACGTTTCACGCTCGGTCAGCCGGGAGGACGCCGCGAGGAAGAACCAGGACACGCTGCAGGGAGCACATCTCCCAGCTGGCTGGGGAGCACTGAAGGATTGGCCAGGGAGAAATGAAAGATACTGTGGGGTGATGAATGGATGGTCACTGGATCAGTGGATAAATGGAAATTTTGCTCGACCTGCACCAATTTTGGGTTTGTCAAAGTTGGATGTATATCCACCCACCCACCTGCTGACCACACCAAGTATTGAATTGTTAAAATATGGACTGTTTCTACGTCTCTTTAACCTCTTAAACTCTTAAATGTCACCTTGTGATGTTTGTGAAGTGATGTTTGATTAAAACTCAAGAAACTGTTGAATACAACCCTAAATATCGAGAAAAAAAAGTGATCTGTTCATGGTGGCAAACCTTTTCTCTCACTTATTTTGCATTTTAAGACATTGTTCTTATTTCAGAAAATCTTTCCACACCAGGCTGGCAGATGGGTGCAATGGATGTAAGATGATTCTTTCAGGCGTTGATGGACACATCTGTCAGCCTACACCCTATATCACACACACAAACACACACACGGTTAACCCCCGCCCCCCTTGAGACAGCCCAGAATCTCTCTGCTATGCCTTGCAACCTCCTCCTCCTCCTCCTGCAGCTCATTCACCTCCCACGGTGCTCCTGCTCCTCACAGCCTCTCAGCACATTAAAATCCCCACTAAGACCTGAGAGATCAGACTGAAGCAGCCACCGCTCTCCCTTTCTATTCAGCCTCCACTCTGATTAAACTGCAGCAGGTTTATCACAGATGTTGTCCAAACTCACGCCTGGCCTCCCACTGAGGACTGTGAACTACCGAGAGTGTGATAGCAGGTGACAGACACATTCTTTTTTCCTTGTATTAATGGTTGAATACAGACCTAAAAGAGAAAACATAATTTTGTTTTACTTCTGCCCAGCCTGTAAATCAGATGACAGCCTTACTGAGTGTGGTGCTAATTTGATTTACGAAACAGGGGACCCTTGGGGAAGCAACAACTCAGAGAGCTGACATATGTTGCAGCGCAAGATGATAGCAGGCTTCAATGACTTGACAAATTTGGGTTGTAGTTATTAAAACATCTCATGGGGAACACGGCTGCTGTGGAGGCTGAACTAAACAGAGTGGACTGACTCTGCTCAAGAAACTTATTTACTGGCTCAACAGTTAGCTAAATGCTAATATCAGCATGCTGCCATGCTCACAATGACAATATTAACTTGTTTATGTTCAGCAGATAAAATGGTGAGTACATTTGCTATCACAAGGGACAACACAAGGGGTTTCTGGTAATAATTAATTCATTTATTCAACCTTTATTTAAATCTTAAACATCATTAAGGGCATGCCATCATTTTAAACAACAGAACACAGTTAAAAGAATTACATTCAAGAGTGGAGTTGATATTTTAAACATAAATTGTGAACAAAAAAGGACCCACTACCGAACCTTGTGGAACCCCCTTTGACAGTGGTAAAAATAAAGATAGAGAATATTTCCCAAAGTCACACATTTCTGTCTATGAAACTGGTAGTTTTGAAACCATTTCCAGGATTTATGATAAAAAAATATTATCTCATATCCTCTGTAGGAGCACAGCATGATCAACAGTGTCAAATGCTTTTGTCAAATCAGCGAAGGAGGGCAGCACAATATTTCCCTTTGTCAACAGAAGATACATAATTTCTAACCATCATAATAGCAGTGACAGTACTACGTTTAGCTATGAAAGCACATTGTAGACAGTGTAGACAGAATTTCTTGAGAGGAATGATTTGAGCTGATTAGTAACTAATTAACTAAGAACTTCAGTAAGACATGGCAGTTTAGATAACTGAGATAATTTAGTTGAGATAATTTGATTTGATTAATTAATGATTCATTGCTCTGACAACGAATACTTCCTAACCTTCAAGTATTTCTTTTGAACTAAATTATGATTTCCCTACACTAATGAAACAATCCAACCAAACTTTAATCATAGTGGTGACAGATCAGAAAACGGCCATATGTCAGGGTTTTACAAGCCCTCACCGATCACCAGGGCAACGTCATCAGATCAACAATGACAGTAATGAGAAATATGTTTTTTTAAGGATAATGTTTAGTTTTAAAACGTCATAAAGAAAAGCACTTACATCTTGTTTTGACCTTTGGTCTTCAGATCTGATTGCTGTGTTTAAGAGGCATAAAACAAGTTATGTCTGAATAGATTTTTTGCGACTCAAGTGGCAGTATAGATCTATGCATCAATTTTACTCAGTGTAAGACATGTCAGTAAATTTTGAGCATAGATTTAATCCCTTCTAGCCAGCTGCGTGTGTGTATGTGTGTGTTTCCCAACAGCACTTTAGTTTCTCTGAATTCTGTCATGTTGAGTCTCTTTGTCCAAACATCCCAGCTGCCAGCAGTCAGAGCTGGCTGGGCTGCTGCCAGGGGACAGACATGAGCATGAGATGGTCAACAAACCATATGGGACGTCATCCACACTGTACACACACACACACACACACACACACACACACACACACTTTAATGGTTACAGAAATAGGAGCCTCACATCATCATGTGTGTCTATGTACAGTATATGTGTGTGTGGTGTGTATTAAAGACAGAAAGATTTTCAGTTGCCTTTACATTTTTTCGAGGTACGTTACATTGAGAGTGAACACAAAGCTAATTTAAGAGGTGGAGTCAGAAAAATGTCCATTTTTCTTTAGGCTGTACAAACCATGTCAGGGTTACTTTTTGAAAAATGTAGTTCCAATAAAAACTCTCCACAGCAGGGTCTGAGGATTATCCAGTTATCCACAGTTACCATTGCTCCTGGAAGGACATGTTACTGTGAAATGATCAAAATGTCATTTGTCATTTAAACACCGCAAACTAAATTTTATTGAGATGAAATATGAAATCTCAGAGGCAGATATATCTTGATAAAATGTCTGCACTATGAGACCAAAAGGATGTGGCGCTAACATTAGACCCATATGTGATTCCAACACCATGGACATTAATCTGTTACTAGTAGAGATTACTACTGTATATAAGCCTCTACTTGCAGGCTTTCCACCAGAGTTTGAACATGGCTGCAAAGATCTGCTCCAATTCAGTCACAAGAGTTAGTAGTGAGGCCCAACACTGATGTTGGCTCATCCCAAAAGTGTTGGATGGGACTGAGTTCAAGACTCAGTGAAGGACAGTCAAGTTCTTCAACCACTTTGATAATATGGGATGCTGTATTAAAAATTTAGACTCCCCTTCACTGGAACTGAGGGACCTGGTCCAAAGTATGAAAAACAGTGTGTGGACAGAGCATCTGAACAGACTGAAGGATGACAGAAAGGAGAATTTGTTTGTACTAAATTCGATTCTTGTTCATGTATGTTTGTCAGATTGGGGGGGCAGGTGCACACACCGCACCATATCATTCTCCTGAATGGCCTTTAGGAGGCCCTCATCCTGGAGTCATTCAAAGTGCTGTCCACCCACCAGACAACTGGTCCCCACTGGCCCCCTGCACACCCCTCTGCGACCTCTGTGTTTCTGCATTGGTTGATTCATGTCCCAGTCCTGCACTCCTCGGATTCACTTTGATGTTTAATCCCATCCTGACTGTGTCCTCCTTCAGTCCACGGAGCCGCTCGGCCAGTCATGAATATCCAAAGGTCTGCTTACTTGACAGGATTATCCCTCTTTTCAAAGCCACTGGGGACGATTCTTCAGCCACAGAAAACACACTCAATGGATCTTCTGCTCTCTCGCTTTGTTTCTCTCTCTTTCCTTTACTCTCGCTCTCACTCCCTTCTGTCTTTGTCCCTCTGGGCTTTTACTAAACACATTGATCCACCCGATCGAGGAGTTCATCTGCTGCTCTTCATAGATTACTGGACTGACACACACACACAAGTATTGTTAAGTAAGTTAAGTTGTTAAGTATCTAGAGTTGCAGAAATAACTTAATGAATTTATACAAGGTACAAGCTACCTGCACTTCAGAGGTTTTTTTTTTTTTACAAACAAATGAGTAAAAAATTAAAAATGAATTCATGGCAGGGGGCCCAGCTAATGAAATTCAGCTGCTGGGACTGCCCTGTTGGAAACTTTGCTTGCAAACTGCATTGCAAATCACATCACGGCTACAGGCATTCTGCATGAGTTCTGTTTGCAAACCAATAACTAACCCTTTACCAGGAATGAGCTCTAAATCATTCTGAATCTATCCCAACGTAATACCCATGGAGCTGACCCAGATCTATAATCAGTCAGGATCAGAGCTGGCTCCTCTATAGGAAAAGTCAAAAGACCTAGGAAATAAATATACAGTATTTTTTTAAAAAGACAAGTGAATTTGAGGACCAAATGACTGTGGCACGAATCAGCCTGCAAAAAACCAAAGGTCTCCGTCTACACAAAGATACCCAAGATGTTTTATCTGTATTGAGTGTTATAAGCAGTGTCTAATTTCTTAGTTCTACCGGCATTGCTGGACGGAATTTCATTGACTCACCAGCACCTGAAAACTGGTGCAACTGTTTGAGATCAACTTTGTGTAACTTTTCTACCATGAAATAACAGATTTTAAATAATTTTCTGCACACACACGTCTGTTCTTGCACTATGGAACTTTGTGCTGCAGGCTCGATCACCCGCAAGAAGTATGTAATGCTTTACAGCACCAAGTCACACACCACCAACTATTTCAGTGATTTTGGTAAAACTGGATCATATTTTATGGAGAAAATGTTTTCTGGTTTTCCCTCTGATGTCCTCCGACTGCTGAGTTTCCTGATGGACGGTGAGGTAAACTGCTGGCAACTGTAGTTGCTGTTAGCTAATGTTAGCTCAGTTTGTTAGCTGGGCTGTCAAAGCAGCCAGGGGAGTGTTAGTGTTTGAACCACTGGAGTTCAGGACCACCATGAAGACAAGGTTTTCAGGCACAGGGAAAGGTGAATCCTGACGGGGAGCAAAGCCAATGTCATGCCAGAACTGAAGCTGTGCAAGCGAGCAATGAAAGCAGGCTAAGCACCACCTATGAACATAATGATAGAAGAAAAAGACTGAAGAGGACGTTGACAGAGGAAGCTAAGAGAGAAAGCAAGATGCCATCAGACAAGAGGACATCTGGGACTGACTTTCAGTTGATGGTTAGAGCTTTGTGAAATAAAAGAAGCCAGAGAATAAATTTTGTCAGATTATACTACGTTACTTTGAGCTAAATACAAAAGTCAACTTTCTAATAATGGTATAATACAAAAGTATCTTAAGAGAGATAGTTCACCATGTTCCACATCTTAGTTTAGCATGCAGCTTTGTATTTAACAGTTAGAATGTGGGGTCATAAAAAGTTGTTGACAAGTTGTTGCTCAAAAAAAAGAAAAAAACAGTTAACTATTCATCTAAGCAACACTTGTTGCTTGTCTGTCGTTACAGTGAGTGTTTCTTTGTGTGTTGGGGTCCACCATAGTGTCTAATGGTGGATAAGGGTTAGCAGATGAGACTGTGTTGGAGTAAACATCAGTCCCATGGGAAAGAGTGACCTCTGAGGTCTCATATTCACCTTAGAGCTCCATCTATTCCCTTGTAAGTGTTAAATCCTGCTTTTGTCTCTGACAGCTTCTCTGTTTGTTTATCTCCTCTCCCTCAGTCCTCCTTTGCTCCATCATAGACTCTGTTTCTCTTTCTGTTATTCCGCCACCTTTGATGCATCGCACCAATCTAATCCTTTCAGCTAACACAACATGATGCGCCGAGCTGAAAGAGTGTACATCTGTGCAGTGTTTTCAGGAAGGTTTAAATCCAGTGTAAGACTGATGCTCCCCTTCTGTCCAAAGTTATGAATATTTAAACTGTCACAGAATCAACCTCAGACTCTCAGCATCAATGGATGAGTCAGGCTGCCACCAACGGTGGATAAGGAGCTGTTTATTCAAATCCAGTCAGAGGCATGTGAAGCCCAGCTGCTATTGGCCAGAGTGTTCAGACAGAGCTGAAAAGACGCTACTCAGTCAGTTTCTCCTTTAACTTTAGCACCATGTTGTCTTTGTGTATAACCCAAGTTGTACAAAAAAATCGTTTTTTTTTGGTGAGTTATCACTAAATTGACATTTATGAATCCAGTGAATAATCTGTCTGCAGTATTTTACAGACAAGCACAGAGGACTCACAGAGGGCTTTGTCACAAGAGCAGCCAGAGATACTTCATAGTATTTTTTTTTAGACACATTTATTCTACCCAGCAGTCATCTGAGAGTTGTTTTCTGTTGCCTGCATGCAGAACCAGTCCATTACAGAGAATAGTTCCTTATTGAGCAGTGAGGTCATGCAGAAAGCAATGCAACATGTTTATCAGACAGTTAAGATTGTATGAGGTTTTTCCTTGCCATTGTCACCAAGTGCTTGCTCCTGGTGGGAATTGTTGGGTCTCTGTAAATAACATTATAGTGAGTGCAGTCTATAGACTTGTGTCATGTGTCATTGAATTGAATTAATTGTTTACACAAGGACTAATTTAAAACATTACGTAACACTTTTTTTCATTTATTTTGCTCTTCTTAAAGATGTGATATGGATGTAAGAGAGATATCCATCCCACTTTTATTAGTGATATAATGGCTGTGTGATAAAATGATTTGTTTTCTCAATTATGTACAAAATGAGATTTATTTAGAGATATTATATGTGTTAGACTGGTGTTGGCTGTTGTCTTGTCTTGTGGTTGTGTTATGTATTCGGTCATGGATGTGTTTTGATGTATTTACTGTTAAAGAAGTACTGTTAAAAATACAAATGGAGTCCGCAAGAAGAGTAGCTACTGTTATAATACAGTAGCTAATGGGGATCCCAATAATTGAACAGACAAACAAACAACAGCAATTATCTGAAGCTCAATATCAGCAAAATGAGCTAGTGGTGGACAACCACAGGAGCAGCAACCCCACTACTTTGGTAGTTAGGAAGTGAAGATGGTAAACGACAAGTACCTTCAAATCAATAAAAGACTGGACTGGACTCACAACACTGAAGCCCTCTTTTAGGAAGAGACAGAGCAAACAGTTCTTCCTGAGCAGACTCAGATTCTTCTCCTGGCTCCTGCAGATCTTCTGTCAGTGCTCTGTTCTTTGTGGTGGTGCGCTGGGGCGGTGACTTCAAAGTATGTTGTTTGCTGTTTTAATTTGTGATATATCGAAATGAATTTGAGCTCACAAGTTTACAAGTTCACAAAAAAGAGCTAAGCTTCACTCACCAGGTTGAAGGTAGGCACCAAAGATAAGTGTAATAGACCTTTTAGTAGCGTAAACACAGATTGATACCAGTGACACAACTTAAGGTTCCATTCCATTCAGGTCAAACAGAGGCAGGGCGCTGTTATTGTGCTGGTTGGCTCACTGTGACCAAATGTGAAATATGGTCATAATCCAACTGTTTCTGAGTGATTCTGTCAAATAATGGCCAGAAAAATGGTTTGGTAGAACATTATGGTGACACTTTTGGTTATAAAATGTCATCAACTCGTCAATTTATCGTATTAGACATGCGTGTAAAATGTTGTCTTTTTTACCATAAGGCAAAAATGTGTTTTTGTAGTCACGCAAAAACAAGATAAAGCCTGCTGCTGCTCCAGGAGGAGCTGCATGACGGTGAAGAGGTCAGTGTGTTCACTGTAGAAACTACAACTACAACTACAGTTAACTCATAGTCCATTTTGATTCACTGAGGACGGTGATGGTGAAGATCTCTTATCTTGAAGGTCGATGTGACCACATGATGTAAAAGAAAATATGATTCATCAGACCAGCCCACCTTCTTCATTCGCTCTGTGGTCCAGTTCTGATGCTTTGACCCAGTCGTCTATCCATCACAGTTTGGCTCTTGTCAAACTCTCTCAGATTGTCACATTTGTCCATTTTTGAGGGAAAATGGTCACTTGGTGCCCAATATATATCCACCCACTGACAGGTGCCATGATAACAAGATAATCAGTGTTATTCACTTCACATGACAGTGTTCTGAATGTTATGTCTGATCACTGTATTAAAGTTATTAAAAGTAATCAGTGTTGAAATGTAGACTAAAAGAGGGACTCATGGCGGAGAGGGTGTCTAATTATTTTTACAACATAATCCATGTTAGCTGTGTTATGCTCTGGGACAGCTCTCAGGCTAACACACCTGAAATAAAGCAAATGTTCCAGGAATAATTATCCTCCAGCTTATGTCCTTATGTGCCGTCAAAATATTTTGTTCATTCACGAAACAGCTGTGTGAATTATTTTGTGTTAATCCTCACTCTGTGTCATCAGTCTGTTCCGTTCAGTCTCTTCCAGATGTCATTTTGTAATGAAGTGAATCACTTCACGTTTTGTTTTTTATTTTTAAATTCATTCATATTTAACACGTCTACTTTTACATTCTCATCTGCAGAACTTAATCAGACGTGCCACGTCCAACGAAAATTATATCTCACTACATGACAAATATTTTAGCACGTACAAAATTTGACAACACTTTTTCATCACAATTGCTGCATATAGTAAATTACTCTGCAGGTCACCAGAAGAAGTAGAAGTATTTGTCCATAGATAAAACATCGGCATGTTGACCTGAGTTGGCTAACAGAACTGGTGAATTTATTATTATTATTATTATTATCAAGACCACTGTCAGGACTTATGTTAGGTCAGTGTCTTCAGTGAAAATGCTTTATAAACACATTAGAGAGTTTAACAGTGACGATGATGATAATCTGTGTTTTCATGAGCAAACCTGCAGAGTCCACTCAGGTTTTGTTATTCAGTTGATGTCATTGAGGAATATCATTATATCTGTTACAATTCAGGCAGTTTTTTAGTTGTATTAAGATTGAGGATAAAGCAATGTAACATTTAATGTGAATTTCATTTCACTTTTATGATAGTAAAATTGATGTAAACAGGATTAAGAAGTAGGATTATTTTTTTTATTTTACCGTCTGTCACAGCCTTTGACCACGTTTTCTTTGAGTTGTTTTAAAGATCAGTTGTCTCACTGAAACAACTGAACACACTCGTGTGAGTTTGTAGAGCATTTAAAGGCTGTTTGAAGGTTCTGTCTCTCTCTCTCTAAAATTAGAGATATCCATTTCACTCTCACTTACACTATTCATGTAAAAGTCTGGTCAACCAAATACAATGCAATATTAAACTTTCTGACTGAATGAAAAGTCCAATATTAAAACTGTCTCATATGCTCTTTCTCTTCTTTTCTGCCTGAACAGAACTCAGCAGTATTTTGACATTTAATTAAAGAAGTCACGTCCAGCTTGTGAACAAATGGAACAACAGTGAAAATTACTTCTTTTTGTGGCTTTGGTTGGTTTCCCCTTCCTGCAAGCTGTTGAAATGAAAGCTGTGAAGAAAACATTTTTCAAAAATGTAACAGCAGTCACACAACGTGCGTATATGTCAAATATATTGTTTGAATTTAACAGCAGAGGGTGTTTGTTGAGACTTTTGACAGAATGATTGTCTTCTAGCTGACCTGTAAATAGACTGTAGCATTTCTGTGAGATTGTGACCTCTTCCTCTCTGAAACGTCCTACAAAGCGCTGAAGGACTTTGAATAATTCAATTCCAGTAATGAGACGAATAAACAAATGCGTGCATGAATATTCAGAGATTTTGTTCATATCGTTCCAGCTTCAAAAGCCTTTGGAAAACATTGCAACAGCATGCACAATCTGCTATGCAGCTGCTACCTTTTCCTAAAGTTACCGGCCTTTACTCATCACTGGCTTCTTCCTGCCAGCAGAGCTTTCTGAAGTGCCTGTTTACACGCATATTCTGCAAAAGTGACCATTCCAAATGCAGTTTTTCATGGTCACCCTCTTGTCACAAAGGTTAGAGAACTGAATGTATTCACTATCTGTAATATGTGAATCTCTCAGCTCGTGAGATCAGAGGATTTCTGCAGGACATGTGAAGGATCACAAACACTAATCCTGAATATCACTGAGCAGGAGAGAGATGAGCTCTCCACAAGTTTGTTTCATGGGAGCTCAAACACTAAACGTTATATCGTGTTTATTTTATCCACTAAATCTGAGAAAAACTGACATTTTCCAACTTGTTTTTATAAAGAACTTCCTGTTTTCATTAGATGGACATTTATGTACTAATATTTACTTCAAGATTTAAGTTACTGTGAAGTCAAAAGATTCTCAAATACACAATTTATTATTTATTTCTGTATAAACTTTGAATCTGGGATTTTCTATTAAATCCGGTTAGTTTTATTTTATATGTCATTTATATATTTCAAATCAGAAAATGTTTCATTTAGTCTAATTTTCAAAGCCATGAAATGAAGCTTAGGTTCATCATCATGAATGTCATGTATGAGGAAAGCTTAAAGAAAGCCAGTGTTCCATCTGTTGAAGATCTCTTTTATAAATTATAATAATGATGATCATAAAAGTCAGTTTTCAGGTAATAAATAAATAAATATCTTACAAGCTAATGATGTCAAAGTGAGCAGTTTGATGCTGATGGTGCATAAATGATTGTAAATCCTGTTGCAGGTTTGATTGTGTGATATTTACTGTCTGTCATGAAGTTGCTGTTCAGTGTTTCTGTGATCAGTTCTGCTTTAAACCTTTAAAAGTGTGCGAGCTCCACAAAAAAACATCACCAAAGACTTTTTTTTTCTCTTTTCAATTAATCGTCTTTATTTTACATTTCAAACCCCAACATGATCAGACATTCATCTGAAATCCAAAATAAGTAAATAAATATCATTTTCATTTTTTATTTTTATTTTTTTTTTGTATTTAAAAAAATAAAGAAGTGGTCATTGTTCACGTCGGACAGAGAAGAACAGCCTACTGAGAGAGAAAATAATGAAGAAGCACTGAATGAAGAAGACGGATAGAATAAAGCAGGTGCAACGTGTGCGGGGTGGGGGTGGGGGTCTCCCCACACATTAACAAGACTCTAATATATAATATCTCCCACTATTTAAACAGACTAATCCATCTACATATTTACACTCTATATTTGTGGTTTGATTTGGGCCCTCTTCCTCCCGCAGGCCCACACACCGGAAATTAAAACTGATCTTTAAATAACTGTAGAGACACAAAGGCGCCGTGGGCCAGAAGACCTCCAGTGATGAGCTGAACTTTGTGCTTTTGGAGCTCTGTGAAGAAAACAACTGTTACAGTTGAGGTTAATTACCATAAAACACTAAGTTAGTTGCAAAACCATCAAAGTCTGTGAGGAGAATCATCAGTGTCTTTACAGGCTCCGTTGACGCAACAAAGATAAATAAAAAGAGTGATAACGTGGAGAGGGAGGGAGAGTCTGTGACAGCCCCAAAAGTTCGTCTCCGTTCGGTTTGGAGTCACTTGGAGTCGCTGGCCAGCCGCGGCATGGTGACGGTGCTCATGCTGGAAACATGCGGAGGCGGGACTTGGCACATGCTGCACGGACAAGGCATCCCGGTGCCGACGCCCCAGTGCTGGAAACTGCTGCCCAGCGGCCCTGCGCTGGCAGCGGGCGCTTTGAGGAGTCCGTGATGGGGTCTGACCGAAGTGACGGCGGCGATGCCGGGCGCGGACAGAGAAGCGGTGGAGACTGCTGGCGGGAGGAGCGGGTGGTGCACCGCCGGGTGTGGGGCGTGAGAAGCCGCCGGGTGTCCCGGCACGGGTCCCGCGTGTGTCATAGTCCCGCAGGCTGATGGGTGGAAGCCGCCGTGGTGTCCGCTGCTGCCGTAGATCTCGCTCACCAGCCGCTTCATCTCCTCCAGTGAGTTGCTCAGCATCAGGATGTAGTTTCTAGCCAGCAGCAGGGTGGCGATTTTGGAGAGTTTACGCACAGATGGTCCGTGCGCGTAGGGCATGACCTCCCGGAGCCCGTCCATGGCCACGTTGAGGTCGTGCATCCTTTTCCTCTCGCGGCTGTTGATCTTGAGGCGGATGGACTGCAGCTCGCCCTCTGACAGGAGTTTACGGTCTTTCTTGGCCAGCCGGAGCGCGAGGGACTCCTCGTCTGAGGCGGAGAGGCCGCGCAGGCTGGAGATGTCTGACGGAGAGTCGCTCTGTGTGGAGGACACGGCTCCGGAGAAGCCGTGCACGGATTTCTTCAGGGTGGCCAGAAAGATGTCGTCTACCTCGGGAGATGATGGTCTGCTCGACACGCGGCTCGTATCTGAGTCCATGATCCAGGTCCAGCACGGGGCTCTGAAGAGAGAGAGCTTCGTTAGTTAATCCACACGTCATACCACCACAACTCAAGACAACAGTTTTATCTGTTAATTAATAATTAAAAATCGACGTGCGTAAAAACGAAATTTGGTTTTGGAATAATTTGTAAATTCTGCAGAATTTGAACATTTAAACGAAACTTTTCTGCTTCATAATGTATCTTCACATTAATATTGAATCATGAGATAAATCGTCAGTCTTTATATTTTTCCTACACTGTATTTATATTTCCCTCTGTATCGACATAAATCTCTCAAACAACCATAAAAATCTGAGTCAGATTTCACACATTATCACTCAGAATGTCTAAAAAAAAAGAAAAAAAAAAAAGAATCAGACACGTACCAAAAGTGTTTCCAGGCGCGATGCTGAGAAAAAGCTAAGAATCCACTTGTTACTCCAAATCGCATCTGACAGCCACTTTGGCACGCCTGCGTGAGAGCTCACGGTTTTATGGCTGGCTGGAGCGCACAGAGGCCGGGTCACCAGGACAACGCGGTATCTGTCCGGGCTGCCTGCCTGCGACCAATCAGCTCCATGCAAAAGAGGAGGGGAGGAGGGAGGAGGAAGAGGAGGAGGAGGGTGGCAGAGGGTCCTCCAGCCTGATGTAATTACCAACACACAGCATTAAGTGAAATCAGACACACTCCCTCCTACATATGGCCCCTTCTTGTGAAAATGTTGTCCCGCGCGTGGATTTATTTTATTCTGATAACAGAGAGGAACTTTTTCAGAGGTCAATCATGTGTTTCTATCATTAAGGATCATACAATCATACAATCAATTAGAACTCATTTTAATGATTTGGATTAATTATTATAAATTCGTTTAGCGCCGGAATTATGACAAGAAATCTGTTTTTAAAAGAAAAAACTAAAATAAAATTTAAAAAAAGAAATATTTTTTACTTTAATATTCTATATTTTTAATAATAATACAATAAAATTCGCGCCATAATTTTAATGAAGAAAAATCGTTTTGTTTTTTTTTCGTTGAAACGCTCCGAGCTGAAGCCCTCACATGATCAGTAATAACGGATCGAAGCTTCATAAGCAGCTCAATATGTTTCCTGGCTGCGGTTTTGCTGTTCATAATAATGTTTTCCGTTTTTACCCGCTGTCGACCAGCAGCTGCTCTTCAAGTGCGGCTTTAACGTCAATTAATGAAGTGTGCAAAATTGTTTTTAACGGTTATGATCCGAAACATTTCAATTAGTCCGCCGTGTGGCCTGCTGCTGGAGCGCGCGCTGACATCAGGGCCCAAACCGGTGATTTGCTCTCGGACGTAAGCGAAGCTGACAGCAGCTTTGTCCCCAAATATCAGCGCTAATTACCTCCATGAGATGATCTGTTTTTATGAGAAATATAAATGCATTTAATGTACACGCTGTCTGTGTGATGAGTTTATAATGTGCTTTCATTTAGGATTATTGTTTGTGATCAGAAGACTTATGATCTTCTGAAGTTTTAAAACAAAAACAAACAAAGCAAAAATACAGAAACATTAAATTATTTTTGATGAATGAATAATGACCTAACCTAATGACTTAACCTGATTTTAAAATGCATTTAAAAAACATTAATAAAATGTTAATGTGTTTAAAATTAGATCTTTTTTTTTTCTTGTGGTCAGTTTCCACAATTAGGACGCTGTTGCCATGGTTACCCGCAGTTTAACATGCATTGCTCACTAATTTAAAACGTTATTTAAACGTTTGACGCTGAACATAAAGCATTCATCAGCACACACGCACACACATACAGGATATATATAATTAATACAGCCTCTATTAATCTTAATATTGTTAATGTTCATATCAGCGTGAAGTTGCACAAATGTTATTTTGATGTTTTGGAAACGTTGTGTTTAAAACTTTCAGAACAATAAAGTTTTTTTTTTTTACTTGAATAAAGAATCCGAGTGTTCACCTGCCAGCCAATCAGAAACCAGCATTTAACCGTCAGTCAGGTGTCACACAGGCCCTCCAACGATGTCACAAAATCAAGGTCGTTATCACGCACACACACACACACACACTCCTCATCGTCACATTACTGTTCTCCATCCTCTGTCTGTCCGTTAGTGGAGCTGCGTGTTTCCTCCCGTTAAATCAGATTATGCTAATGAAGGCGGCTAAAGTGGCATTTTAAATCAGGAGGTTTGTTTCTGTGCCACCGCTTGCTTCATTACACATTCCCACAGTCTCACTGTTGAGCCACACACACACACACACACACACACACACACACACACACACACACACACTTTAACAGGATGCATCATTATTTTTAAAGTCAGCTACAGTTACAATTATTGAAATCTATCTATCTATCTATCTATCTATCTATCTATCTATCTATCTATCTATCTATCTATCTATCTATCTATCTATCTATCTATTTTTAGGTCCAATTTTATGTTTGTTGTCAAGTTGTCAGAAAATAAAAATACTTGTATTCTGTATTTAAACACTCCAGAGGGATTATTTATCAAAGTGATGAATATAAATACACCATCAGCTATAAAATATCACGTAGGCCATTAATGGGTCCCAAACCGAGGTTGAGAAATTCACCTGTGATGATCTGAAATTATGCAAAACTACCTTTACCCACTGTATGTTCAGTAAATCACAGCTGATAATTAAATTCCAAAATTCAAATCATCTGTCAGTGATGTTAAATGTTATCATTCATGTGATATGAATGGAGTTTTGCTCTTCTGTGCAGTTTTCATTTTAATGTATGTATTTATTTATTTTTTGATCTGAGAAATCACATTTATGTTCAGCTGCAGAGTGCATTTCACTCCTCCATCCAGCAGTTTGCAGTGTCGTTACACCACGATGGCTCAGAAATATTCACCAGACTCTCAGACAGCAATGCTGCACTCATACACAGACAATAAATACATTTAAAAACAAATAAATATTAATGTGATTTGTCTCAAACATTCTTTTCACACCGTGGGCATTCACTCTTCTAGATTCAGGAACCTGCAGGGATTTGCTCCCATTCAGCCACAGGAGAATCAGTGAGGTCCGACACTGATGCTGGCTGATCAGGTCTGGTTCACAGTCAGAGGTGTCGGATGAGGTTGAGGTCAGTCAAGTTCTTCCACAACAAACTAAAACTAATTCTTTACGGTGCTGGCTTTGTGTGAACAGGAGAGATTTCCACAAGCTGCTGACTCGACTTTAGAGGCAGTAAGGTATCACTGCACGCTGCACCATTAAAGTTTCAGCTGATTGGAGCTGAAGAGCTCAAACCAAAAGAATACTCAACGAAAAGTATGCGGACAGCAGTGTTTGGAACGTTTCCTGCATCATTCCAACCTTGACTCTCACCAGCTACACCCCTCACTGCCTTCATCTCCATCTTTCTTCCTCTCTCTGTCCATCAGGCTGGGTGGCGGTAGGCCCGGTGCCGTGGTGAATACCAATAGTGAGGAGGAGCATATGTGAGCCATACTTAATCCTGCTAATCTGCCTCCAGAATAAAAAAAGAAAAGGAACAAAAAAAAAAAAAAGCAAGAAAAGAGAGGAGGGTGGAAAAACACGAGAGAAGGTTTCTCTTTCTGTCTGGGGAGCTGACCGGCTGAGGCCAAATGAACTGAAAGACATGAATAATGTCCTGGCTCTCCCCCTCGATCCTTTTCTCTGAGAAATCTTGGAACGAAATGAAGCAAAATTCTCGCTTTTGTTGAAATCTGTGGTGAGGAACGTGAGATGCCGCCTGCCACCACCACTGCTGTTACTGTGTGTGTAGTGTTGTGTAGTTAGATTCACACGCCGCTCTCCTTAAGCAGAGATTTACTGTACATTTAAAGACAAAGTTAAGTGCCAGTACAGAAAGTGGAGTGTTATTCTATAAAAAGCGTTGTTACATCAGCGTCTTTCATTCCAGTCATCAGAGTTGGAGCTCCAAGGCCAAATGTTTCTCTGGTATTTTGCAAACTATTAGTTTTCACCAGGTATAGAGATAGTTATACAGTACGCAGTCTATGCGTTACCTACAGTAGATGGCAGTCAGCACAGTCACAGTTTGGATTGGCCGGCAGATGTCCCAGCACGGACACTTGTGTACGCTATAGTGAGCATATTCTTACTGCTTTACCTTTCCTGTTTTAAGGTGAGCTTTTTTTATGTAGCTAAAACACAAGAAAATATCTATTCTCGATCTATTCTTTTAAGGTCATGTGACTGACTGACTGTTTGGGTTTAGAAAACAACTTGGGTGTCATGTCTGGGCCTCACGCAAGAAAAGTTTTGTATTCTTATCCTAAAACTCTTTTTTTCTGTGATGTTTGCCGCTACGAGGGTTCCAAGTCAGATTCATAAAAATGTTTTAATTGCACTAAGTTGTTGATGCAGAGTTCACAGTGGAGAGCTTCAAGTCCTGCTGTCTAAAATCAGCTGACAGAAAAATCACATGATTTGCAGTGTCAGTAGTTTTATTAAAGAATCAGAAGCATTAAACTAAATATTAATAGCAGAGCCCTCAACGTTGTTGCACAGTGACATAAGTTTGACTGGATTATAATAGAGGGGATTAGGGGAGAGAGTGTTATAGCCTGGGTGATGTTACACTGCCTCCTGCCTGGAGACCTGCAGAAAGAGGCAGTCGTCAGTCAGAGAGTTAAATCATGTTCACATCCTAGTTTAGTGTCTTAGCAAACTAATATTTGCAGTGAACACAAAGTGCAGCTGAGGCTGATGGGACTGTCATTAGTTTTGTACTGAACAGACAGTGGTGCTAAAGGAAAAAGTCTAAGGATAACCAAAGTCAGGGGGGTTTATCTCATTGGAAATAAATCCATCCATCCAACAGTTGTTGAGATGATTCAGCCTGGACCAAAGTGGTGGATTGATCGGCAGCTTCTAAAGTACTCGACATGATCTGAGATCCTCAGGGGAGTTAATCAAAAGTCTCAGACTGCAAAACATCAACCAACCTGGTGATCTGCTAACCTACCTGTACCTCTGTACACATCTGCACAGGTCCATGTGAGGTGAAGACGAATGCAGGCAGCGCAGGCAGATCCTGGCTGCAGAGGGAGGCTCTGTGTCTCAGGGGCTGGACAGTGTTAGGTTATGCTGGCCGGGGGCTTTATCTCTACAACAGCTATTAGGAGGTAATTAAGTCCTAACACTGCAGAGCCTCCCATGGTTACTATAACATAACTGCAAATGGGAAGCTTACAAGCTCCTTTAGACGGCATGACAAATTGAATGGAACTCATTGGGCTTCGGCTATTATTCCAGCGGCCCCATCTGGCTGGGAAAAGATAAAGGGGATTTGCTGGAGGTTGTGAGGGGTTGAGCCTCCATGCTCGATGTGTGTGTGAGTGTGTGTGTGAGGGATAAGGAACGAGAGGGGGGTCCCAGTCCAGTGTAAGGAGTGTTTTGAGGGTTCCAGGGGGATTTTTTTTTCTCCTCTTTGGTCTGAGCTTCAATTCAACAGGCAGCCTGAGATTTGCTTTGGCCAAATGTTACAAATGTTTCGACAACCTGGTCTCTGATCCTCGGGGGTCACCCAGGAGGGCACGGGGGTACAACGGCTTTACGCCCAGAGATTTAACAAAGCAGCATGGGGATGAATATATTCACACTTGTATTCACTACCCGGGCCTCCAGATGCTTGTTTTAGGGAGATGGAGACTAGACTGAGCTGCACACTACGCAAAGGCAGGCCAGCTGGCGGTTTGTGCCCATAGTCCATCCGTGATCAAACTTGTGTGGACAAAAAAAGTGTCACGTTCATTGGCGTGATGCAGTCACCAGGGGAAAAGATGGTAGAATGATTAAGACTGTTGAACGATGTTTTAAAGACGTTTATAAAGAATTTCATGGTTTTAAACAGAAGCAACAATGGAGCCACATAATAATCAAAAAATAATGAACAAAAACTAATCTCCTCCTCCTTAAGGTTTGAAGATTGTGCTCATCATAAATAGAGGCAGAGTGCATCAATGTGAATGGACTAATCCTGCCAAGCATCTCATTTACAACCTGATCTGATCCCTGATTTGATTTGATCTAATATGAATTTGATATTTTAGCATGTCAAATCTGATCACGAGCCACATTTTTATTTCTGCTGAAAGGTATTTCTCTTATTTTGTCCACCCCATTTATGTCAATGAGGGTAGGCTAAATAGCAAAAACACCTCCCTGTATAACGATGCAGTTCAACAACACATCCAAAATGATTGAATGAATCAACACTTGAACATTTATTGTTTTGGTTGGCATAGAGGAAGACTGCTTTAGCACCACCATCTGGTCTGCAGTGGGGTTGAATAGCTATAACGTGAAAAGGTTCTGTTACCTCAAACTATGTTTGATCCCTGATGTTGTTTCTCTTGTGACATTTGAACTCAGAATAAAGACATTATCATCTGTTCAGGCAGGCTGTAAACTATGATTTGATCCCAAGTCATTCTTGGGCTTAAATAAGCATAAAGACGCCAGTTCCAATACTTTTATATGGAAGTAGTCAAAAAAAAACGTTTAATCATCAAGCTGCAGTGAATTAACTCTGGTTGAGAGTTTCAAGGATTTGTAACAATGTTGGACTGGAAATAGCTTTAAAGCATTGGTAGACATCTTAATCAGAGGGATTTCACTTGTGGATACGCATATCACATTGCTACATACATGTAGGTCTAACTTTTAATAACACTTGCAGTCCATGAAAGGCTGGCTTGTAGTGTCTCGTGGGGAGAACAGCAGGAGATAAAAGGTCAAGAATTCCACTTAAATAAGTCTAGAGTCTATAGGAGGCATTTTCTAATTTATCCACCCTGAGAGCGTTTTCAAAAAGTTTCCAAAGGTGGAACATGCTGGCTTTGTGTCGACTGACGGCCTGAACAAAAAGAAAATTTATCTGTGTTATTGTAGATGTGGCCTCAGTTCTGCTAAAAGTCACTGATAGCCCTACAGTATCCTCAGTGTTGCATCACAATGGGTGTAAAGGGGTCTAATGATGGGGATCTGGCAGGCTTAACAGGCTCTCATTCAGATGGCGATTGTCAGAAGGCCAGAGACAATAGGCTGAGGAATAACAATGGTGTACACAAGCAGTCCAGGCCATCCCCGTTCTGCTGCAATTAGCGTCATATGGAGGCACTGAGAGGCTGGGTTACATTCCTTTACTCTCGCTACCAGCCTCCTGATCCCATCACACACACACACACACACACACAAGCTCATCATCCCTAACAAAGGGGCGGACTACTTTATTACCACCCCACTTCTAACCAGCTGTCATCCCCTTCAGCACACATACACATATACAGACGTGCACCCCACAACCCCACAAAAATGTTTTCACACCTTCCAGGTTGACTCTGGAAGTAGTTACAGGTGTTTTTTGTCTGGAGTAGTTATGAAGAGCTCAAGTGGTGTTTCTTATACCTGAACTGGAGATCCAGTCTTCAGAGTGAAAAGGTAGTTTACAGGGAAAATTCAGAGCCTTCGTGTGGAGATCTCTGTTAGAAAGCCGACTTACTGTTGCCCTCTGTTGCTCATTTTGTATGTCAGGGTAACCAAGCACACACACAGATGTTATGGTTGATTTATTTCTGTCAGGAAACTACCTGAATATGAAATAGTGACATGATCCAGAGTCTCAATTAGTGCTAGGTGGTGTTTAGAATTTTACAAAAACCTTTCAAACTAAAATGCTTCACTCAGTTTTATTTCCAAATGAGTGCATTTAAGTTAAAATGGTTAAACTTTGGATTACCATGTTAAACTGGAAATCTGTTCATTCATTTTAACCTGGGGTCTTATGGAGACTGACTCGTTCTGTAACCAGCCTCAAGTGGACATTTGAGGAACTGCAGTTTTTGGTACTTCTGCACTGGCTTCATTTTCCAGCCACGGAGATTGAAGCTTAGGAAATAGTCTCTAGCCCAGTGCAACTGTCAACAAGACAAGCAAACCAGTGGACGGATGAATGGATGGACCATTGCAGATTGCAACAAGGAAAATGTTTTCATATCAAACAAGAATAATGGCCAAAACTATGGCTGATGACTTATGTAGATTGTAAAAAGAAAACTTTAACTTTCCAAATATTTTATTCCTTGATGACTCAATTTCAAACCTGTCATTGTCATAAAGTTGATAGTGTTGTTCAAATGCTTGGAATGACCTTTGTTTAAATTTCCAGAGTAGTGACCTCTTGCAGATATGCAAATAATGTTCTCAGAAACAATGGCAGAGTAGCGTAAAATTTTGTTTGTAGGCCGTATTCAGGCCAAAACAAGAGAAGCGTGTCACTATTTTGCACAGTCCACCTTGATAGCACTCATTTTCAATGGTATTTCAGGCATATTAATATTATATTTATAGTAGACAGTGGAGTAGTTTGACAGGTCTGACTGGTCACTACAGCATGGCACTGGGTTACGTTTCTCCAAAAGTTGATTCTGGCTCAACTTCTCTGCTGGACATTGCGTTTTAATTTTTTTCAGCACTACCGCTGTTGAATGGGAAAATCTTTTAGCACGACGTCAGATTTATTCTGAATCTGCCATGGGGAAGAGGTTGGGGGGTGGATGGTTGGCATAAAAAATAGTTCATTTTAATGTTCCATCACCTGGTAGAAAGGGTAATATTCTGTGAAACTGTCAGCACCGATTGGAGAGACATTGGTTTGGTCATGGATCTTAATCAGGAATCCCCAAGTTAGCGGGTTTTATTTTAACCTTGAAGGTGATCTTTCCCTGACCTTAATCAGGTATTTTTGTTTTCTTCAACTTAACCAGACCTTAATGAAAAATCTGACAATGAAAAACACATTTGCACATGGTAGTGCTGTATGAATGGCATGGACTGAGCGGACGTTAACGGACTTTAGGGCAGAGATAATGGACAGGTCTCCAGAGCAGGGCAACAGGGCCAATGGAGCTGGAGAAGCGGGGGGAGCTTTGGCCTACTTGGCAACTCGACACACCAGCTCTCCTTCAATTCTTCAGCAATTATGCTGTCATCAAGCCGTTTTGCCTTTTTGAGAATGAAGAGAGGAACACAAATAAGAGCCACGCTGGTTTAATTAAACTAATACCAATTCATGTTCCAGCAAGCTGCTTGAGGCGTCATTAGGAGGAGAAGGACAGAAAGGGTCTGCTCCTATGTGTGTCGCTGCGCGTGAGTGTATGCACGTATGCCCATTATGTTTGTGAGAAATTTTGAGTATGTGTGTCCGTGTATTCGTGTGGGTGTGTACCCTCACTTCCAGTCCATTGAGCTGTGCTGCGGTTACATACTCTCTGCTGCCCTGGTTTTGGTCCAACAGAACAGAATGTGTGCAGGGAAGGAGGGAGGCGATGGGAGAAAGCAGAAAAGAGGAGGAGGAGGTGGGGGTCTGCTTGGAGGGGGCTGTTTGTCACTGTGAATCGGCTCAGGGTGGTTCACATCATCTGGCCATTGATGGCCGCCCCTCCCCTGTTGTAAAACAAGCTCCTGTGGGCCTGCCTGAACACTGGGGGCATTGTGTCCCACCCTCGCAGGAAACATACCACCCAAAGTGCTGCTACCCCCACCACCATCCACCCACAGCATCCCCAATCCTTGTCGCTCTGTCCATCTCCATCTTTTCCTCCCTAGTCCAAGATCAGTCTGATGTTAAACTTGAGTTGGAGATGAAGTAAAAACCTAGAGGAGGTGGATGCAGGGCAAGGGAGGGTATGATCATTTGAAAGCAACAGGTAGGACTAATGAGGCTGGACTGAAGGATGGAGGGAAAGAGTCAGCAGCAAGTGGAGGAGGCTGAGGGAGGTGCAGAGAGGAAGACGGATTTGAAGGGCTGGTGTAAAGGGGGCGTTCCCCATGGTTTCCGTAATATGGAGGGCTAATGGGAAGATTGATGGATTGAGACAGCAAAACAAAACAAGGGGTGGTGATAAAATGTAGAGTGGGGGATAGAGCAAGTAGGAATCGGGCTGAATGGTGTCTTGAAGCCTCAATTCTGAGGATGTGTGAGTGTGTGTGTCACAAGGCCAGGAGAAGGAGGAAAATTTAGTGCCTTTGGGGGCAGGGAGTGGGTGTGACTCGTTCCCTAATTACCAGGGAGGTCTCGGGAGCTTTGGGTACAAGACAAGTGTGAAGGGTGGGAGAATGAGACAGGATACAAGGGGTTAGTGCAGGTCAATGCTGACCACCTAGGATGCCCCTTGCAAAAGACGTGCACCCCCATTCCATTTCAACCCTCCCGGAGTGCCCAGCTGAATGCTATAAATAAATATCGTGTCTTCTCCTCTAAAAGCTGATAATTTACTGCCCACCCATTCCGTTCTGCCCATCTCTTCTCCATTTCTCAGCACCGTTGCCAGGCGGTGAATGGAGCTCGTCTTTTGAGTTTGGAGGGCCAGGCCTGTGTTTTCTGGAGGGGCTGTCCTCAAAGTTTGGAGCACCCTGGAGTGGACACACACACACACACATATGCTTATATGTTGAATGCCACACATGCTCCTTTATCAGCCACGTCTATAACAGCTACGCACATGGCAAGAATTTGAGGGGTTCTTATAGGAGTAACCTGTTGCAGGCGAAGAAAGCTAATTCTGTTCTTCCCTAATTAACAAAGGCAGACACGTCAAAGAGTGTGCTCTCTTAATTTTCCTGCATTGTTTATTTGCATATTGTTTGAGAAGAGTTAAATCTTCTCAAAGAAAGATGACCTGGTCGAATTGTAAACCTTCACAGACATATTTGCATATTCCTCCATTTAGACTGTACTGGTTCACTTGTTTGAACAGGTAAAACAACCTGTACACTTTATGGTATACTCTCCCTGACGGACAGAAGCTTTACTTCTTGCTAAAGTTCTAAGCTAGCTCAGTCTATGCTGGGCAGACTGTGAATTCAAAGTACTGGAGGGAATGTGTGTGTTAACACCTCTTGAAAAGGATGTTTGGACCACCAGAACGAGGGGTTTTTATGCTCGAGGAAAGGGGAATCCAGAGGGGAACGTTGACACAAACCAGAGTCTGTGTCATGCCAGAACCGGAGCTGGGCAAGCCATTAACGCAAGTGGTAAAATTATTGTCTGAATTCTTTATTGTACACTTTCAAATGTAACATATCACACACACATTTTCAATCGTACAAGGGATTATTCACAACATTTCAAGTGTGCTTAATTTTTCCTATGGATAAACAGGATTTACATCAGATTTCAGTGTTTACCCTGGTGAATATGTAGCTTTAATATCTGATAGAAACAATTATCAAAGTTATGAAAAGAGACTCAAGTTGTAATAAACTGGAATTATCTGTTAAGCAGTCTTTTGTCATGTAAACATATCTGGACTGACTATAAAATGTTCAAGGTCATTTCAGGGTCATTTTTGGTAGTTTAGGTATGAGGACTTGTTGCTCCATCCTCTGTAGTGGTTGGTATTCTCCACAGGGTCCACCTTGTTTTCTACACTTTAACTTTCTTTCTCTTTCTTGAGGCCATCTGCTTCCCTGGGACCCTTGCCTGCATGACATTCACCTGGAGGAAGAGAAAAAGAGGACAACAAAGAAAAACACAGAGAGCGTGCAACTGAGACAGATACAAGTCTTTAACTGCCAGTGCTGCCATGGTGCCCTTCACTCAACTACTGTAGCTCGACAGAGAAATGAAAGACTGGGCGAGAGAGAGAGAGAGAGAGAGAGAGAGAGAGAGAAAACAAGAATCAAAGAGAAGGAGAGCGTGCTGGCAGCTTCTCTCTGCCCCCGCTGCCATGGCAGAGTCAAACAGACTGAGCTAAGAAACTGCAACCCTAACAGGGGGCATGGGGAGGGCAGAGGGAGAACGGGAAGGGAGAGGAGTCTGTTGTGGAAGAAAATAGCATCTGTATTCCCCAGTAAATCAGTGCTGTTGAGAAGCTCGGCTTGCCAGTAAAGTGAAGAAACAGCAGTGGCAGCTGCACCCAGTTCAGTGCCTGCTGACAGAGAGGAGGCTTTTGTCTGCAGCACAGGCGGCACAGTGAACAGCATAGGGTGGCATGGTGTGGAATGTGACATTATTGTTTTATCCTGATAGAGACTGGGTCAAAATGGGGCACACGGCGGGGGCAATTAAGAGAGACATTTTGTTTGTGTGTGTGTGCGTGCACGTACAGTATAATGCGTGTGTGTACTGACCAACAGCTGAGGCTCCTCATTTCGGCAGCTTGTTGCATCACGTATAGTTCAAAGTCAACACTAACTTCTATGTTCTGACTAGTTTGACTACTTTGTTCAGCTGCACCACCTCTACGCTATAACTGCCTGCCCAGGTCGACACCTAAAACATTTAAATGTCTGTTAAAAGCAACAAAACGATCGGCAGCGGAAATTCCCACCCCAAGTGAATGCAGCATAAATTAGACCAAACGCAGTCCTAAAAACACGAGGCGAACAGTCCTGAATAATGAATGTTGATCACTTTGGACTCATGTCACATGATGCGACGAACATGCTTATGCACACACACTGACATACAGCTATTTGCTACTATTCAACAGTTAACAAGTCAACACCTGATTTCAATCTGGCAGCACCTGCACTGTGCTTGTGTGTGCTTTCAAGAGCATGTGTGTGTGTGTGTGTGTGTGTGTGTGTGTGTGTGTGTGTGTGTGTGTGTGTGTGTGTGTTTCCTGCATTGATGCATGTGTGTGAGTTTAACAGGCAGGTGGTAATGAGGCAGACTGGCTTCTATAATGAGGTGGCAGGCAGTGAGGGGTAGGGCCAATGCCACTAATGGGCCCCTATAGCCTCTAATAAGCAGTAATTATAGTGTGTGTTTACCGAGTGGTTCCAACACAGTTGAAAAGGTTACCTTCACACATACTCCACCGCTGGCCCTCCTACCCAGAGACACTAAGTTACAACACAGGGAAGTACGGTGTGTGTACTGTATGTGCCGTGGAATTAGCGTGTATGTTAGTTTTAGGTTGTTTTTTTGTATTGTCTATGTACTTCTTCTGTGTTATTTACCCATAATGTTTTTCTCATCATTCTTTCTGACAAGTTGATATATGATTCTGCAGCAAGATTGCTACCTAGTCATATGCTGCATTAATGCAGGAAGGGCTGCTGGAGCTGCGGGTGGTTTTTTCAAGTTGCAGCTGACCTCGGAGCTCTGAAGCACAAATGTTTTTAAGGGACAGAGAGCTCAAATAGTCGTTTCTTTGTCTGGACTTTAATTTGTGGGGGTCTTGTTCCACATTTGTGTGTGTGTGTGTGTGTGTGTGTGTGTGTGTGTGTGTGTGTGTGTGTGTGTGTGTGCGTGCATACATATGTATGCAGGGCAGCACCCTCTGCTAAAAATACATTCCTGCATGCATGCTATACTGAACAATAATTTGACCACATCAAGATACAACAATGAATATTTTGTGATCATTCAATATTTACAGCTACCTTAAAGGAGTGAAGATCTCTTAAGCAAAATAAGCTCATTTTCAATGAGGTGCAACTGCATCCAAAGTCAAAGGAAAGAGGCAAGAGAGACTGGCTTTAGACGCAGCTGCTGAAAATTAAAAAAAAAAAAAAAAAGGTTTTAATTTAAATGACAGTAAGTTTGAACATCAGATTAGAACACAGTCACATGTACAGTCTGTGCATTTGTTCTTTGTGAATAAACCGAGGCTGCTGAAACACTCCAGCATTCAAATTTGTGTAAATAAAATCCTCCACATTCATTGTTGCTGGATTTGGTCCACAGCTAACATTAAAGATATATAACTTTTCTGCAGTATAACATCTAAAAACTAGATTTATGTTACATATTTTGTTGAGTTGTGTACTTACATATTACCAAATGTTTCCAACAATGTTCAAACCCGGAGAAAACTGTCGTAAACACAGGTTTACTTCATATACATCAGAGAGTGAAGTCAGTGAACACGGCTAAATGTAACCTGAACAATTTCGGTCACGTCACATCATGTCAGACAGATTTTCATCACCAATGGTGGTTGTTTAACAATAAAGACAACAACTCCCATGATTCCATGCTACTTCATAATGTCATCAAACTAGTCTTTTTTATTGTTGTGATGTGAGAGACTGCCTAGCATTCAGATAGACTCACTCCGGCCACAGTTGCAGAGAAACAGAGGCGTAGATGTACAGTATGATTTTGTGAGGAGCAACTGGGAACCTGTTTCATACACAGTGACTCATGACCGTCTGATGGTTTAATATTCATAATAATACATCAGTATACAGTGGCTGCCATCAGGGAATGATTTTACTGACATTTGTTGTGGTACGTTCAGACTCTGCGTCTCCCCTTTGGTTGCACTCTGACCTCTACCCAACCTCTGACTGACCTTCTGAAGACACTGCATTTTGGGGAAGCCCTCTCAGTGACCTCATCAATCACAACACCAGCAGCCAGGCAGCAGGTTCACCCTCTTTCTCTGGCTGCTGCTGCATTGTCTCCCTCTCTACAGCGATATGCCGCTCTTATTCTCTTCCTCAGCTCTTCTTTTTCTCTCATCGCACCCTCCAACCTCGCTGTGATTTTGATTAGTGTATAGCTGCCAGACCTCATTCATCCTACATGTTGCTGCTCAACAGATTCCTATCATTGATGGTAAGTTCCTTTATCACTGCTTTTCATTCAGTTGTTCAACCCCTCACCTTTTCCACAAAATGTGATTTGATGGAGGTTCTCAGTGCAAAACCCATTGATTCGCCTCCTGTAAATACTTTAATCTTGGGTCCTTTTCTAGTTTTGGGCTCGTAGTCCCAGTTAAAAGAAATTGTCATGCTACATCATACAGTGATAGCCATTTAGTTTGGGTTATTTCCTTTCCTGGTTCAACATGACAATGCACCTGTACACAAAGTCGAACCCCTTTTCCCAGTTTGGGGTGCATCCCAATCTCTAGACAAGAAGCTCCACAGGTAAAACTCTTGCTTACTCCAATATCTGTGTATGGCATCTATAGTTACGATTATAAAAGCACAACTGTGATGGGAGACTAATCTCCTACATGAAAGTCAGAAATGTGTGGATTCTGGTCTGCACAGAGCTCTCACCTTTGGGATGAACTGGAACACTAACTGTGAGCCAGACCTGATCACTCAACATCAGTATTGGACCTTATTAAAGTCTCCATGAAACAGAAAGCAAAGTGCTAGTAGCTTCCTAAATTTCATGTGTTTCATGTAATAATGGTTAGATATGGAAGGACTTGTCACAGATGATCATTGACGTTTACAGTAGCCAATAGCGAGTGTGCATTACAATCCCACTGGTATGTACTGCAGCTAGCACTATGAGCTAGTGTACAACGTTACACAGCTGGAACACAACTTCCCAAATCAGCAGTGGCCTGTCTGGGAGGAATACAGCAGCCAAATAGTTGGTTTTCTTGTCCGGTTTGGCTCCTGGCATCCCGGGGCTGAGTCAGTTCAGTTAGTTACACAGGTGATCAATTTAATGATAGTTAGCATTTTGCTACTTAGCAAAAAAAATGCACCAGGAGCCCAGTTCTGTTGCCAGCTAACAGCATAGTCAGTTGTCAGCAGTTAATTAGCAGTTGGCTTCTTAAGTAGATGGTTAGGCTAAAGCTATCTGTCCATCAGGAAATTGTGTAAATCACAGAGAGTTGAAGCTGAGCAGCCAGAGAATATCAGAGAGAGAAGCAGCAAATATATTCTGTATAAAATCTGATCCAGTTTCACCAAAATCACTGAATAAAGTTCTAAAGTTGTGCTTTTGTACAGTAATCAGTGAAGACCGGCCATAGATGACTTGTAGCAGGACTCAGAATCACTCATAGACTGTATCAAACAGGAAGCACTGGTGCCGGTGTCACAAAGTGTTTAACTGGATGTAAAATTAATTATGGGGACTTTAATGCTCTTCAGAATGGAGGGTGTTTTTGCAGCAGATTATTGCTCATGGTTTTCAAATGACAAATGGGTTTGATACTTGCTTGTATAATTTTGTCCACACAGTACCATGTCAATGCCCTACAAAAGTCTTTTAATAGTTTTTAATGTGATAATGATATCCGTCTTTGTCTGACAAGGATAAACTAAACTTCCACAGTAAGAGAAAACAGACTGCGTGCCAGCTACACAATGTCTTGGTTTAGATGCACGTAAAATAAAAGAAAACTTAGCCTGATCAGACATCAACAGTCACTCATAAATACTACACAAGCTACATTCTGCTCTTGGATGTCTAATCCAACATTAGTAGCAGGGTCTCTGCGCTCTTTCAGGGTGGTATTCCTCTGACCGTTGGGCTCATCTTTGATGTGGAGATGAATGTGTATGATAATGTAGGTCCACTATCTCAGTGGCCATTCACATGTCATGAGAACAGAAAACCAGCCAAAAAAAAAAAAAAACAGGGTCTCTAATCTGGTGCCCATGCTGGGACAACAGGGCCACGAGTTCGCTCACAGCACAGTGGTAATGTTGTGTGTGTGTGTGTGTGTGCACGTGCATGTGTGTGTGTGTGTGTGTGTGTGGTGTTTGTCAGGGTGGAAGAAGTATTCTGATCCTGAAAAAACACTCATATTACGTAAGTACAATCCCAGCACTAAAAACTTTACTTATAAAAAAATAAACAAACATATTTTAGTATCAAAAGTAAAACTACTTATTGTGCAGAATGGACAGAAGGTTATACATTATAATACAGGACCAGTGTATCTGAAGCTAAATTCAATGTTAAAGTTGGTCTAGGTGGAGCTAAATGTAACTTTATATGTATTAATAATGTTTAATATGTAGTGTAAATATGCAGAGCATTTTCTTACCTGTAAAAATAAAAATGTAGTAGATGTCAAATAAATGTAAATATAGAGAAAAAAGAAATCTTGTTCCAGACTTCTTGAATCAACACCGTCTTGTTTTTTTCAGTTCTTCCAGTGGTTCAAGTGTTGAGCTCATTTATGGCTGTTTCACAGTTGGAAATGAAACAAGGCCAGGTAAAGCGGTGACTGACTGTCCTCCTACCAAGAACAACCACAGCATCAGTCATTTCAGCAAAACGACATTCAAGATGGTTCAAGTGACAAAGTCCAGTGGACATAGGAGTTAGGCGGAGCAAAGGAGGAAGTCAGGTAACATATTGAAGAGTCAGTCAAGAAAGAGTAATGTTGGTTTCTTCACAGCCACAATCACTCCAAATGTTTTCTATTGTAACCACGATGAACTTCATGAAGTACTCATGATCTTTCCCAAACCAACTCATTCTTGTGCCGAAACACAACCAAACCACAACCATAGAGCTGTCACATGATGAAACAGATGTATTTTGTTTTGGATGGCACAGACAAACTGATGTTAGAGCTACATGCTGTTCTAAAGAGCATAACAATACGATGTATTTTGTCATTTCATTTGGAGGAAATCCTCACACGTGGCGAAAAACAGCAAATAATTGGCATTTCTTCTGGCAAAATTGATGTCAATTAATTTTTTGTCCATTGTCTAATGAACCACTTGTTTTAGGTTTGTCTTAAATTGCAATTTTTCTTTAATTTGACATAAAAAAAATAGAATCAAATGAAATACTTATTCAATAGCACATATACTTAAGTATGAGTTCATGTATTTGGTTAGTTTCCGTTTGTGCACATGTCCCCGTCCTTTTTGTGAGAAAGTAAAATGAGGCTACGTGTGGGGAGTTATCACTTGGCCTATCGCTGTTTTTCCATGACAATGAAAACAAATCCAGCTTACACTCATTTCTGTTTTCTCTCGGCCTCTGTATGTGTGAGAGAAAGCCTCCCTCTGTCCTCACTCTATAAAGGCTTGATCTCTGCCTCTGTTGAATATGTTAATCCATCTGGTGGTCCCCTTGCTCTTTCTCTCTGCCCACGAGACCCCCACTGCCCCACTCTCCCTTCCCAAGTAGGGGAAAGGGAATCTGGGATCACTTCAGCGGAGGCTTGGCGGGCCAGGACTTCATCCCCCTGGCTGATTATGTGCGGTGGAGAGAAGAGGGAGAAGGAGAGGTGCACGACGTAATCCTATTGACCATCCCTGTCCCATATGGTGAACGCACTGGCCTCTCCAGTGGTACAGTCAGTGGAGTGGCAGGGCCAGCTTGCCTCTCCAGTCAGGGCGCATTTTCACTAAAGCTCGACATCTCACGCTCTCATGTGGGATCACCGGTGGAGAAAAGACCAGGACTGTTTTGTTAGTTTGTCGCAGAGAGTCTGATTACGGTTTAATTCTACATTAGACATGATCAACTGCTTTAAAGTTTATCACCCGCTACTGTATATTTCGTATTACTGTGTCTAATGTGCAGTCATAAAATAAATGAACTGGTGTGAAACTGGCTATTTTATGCTTTGATCTAATTTTAATATAGTTTTATGTTTCATTTGATTTTTTACTTTTTACATTAGTTTTTTGTTCTTTGTTTCCTTTTTCTTGTTAAGAAGAGTGTTATACAAATAAAGTTTATTGTTATTATCAAACCAGGAGAGGAATCTATAAGGACTGATTTTTATAAATAATTAAGAATTACAGAATTTTCAGGAAAAGAAAAATACAAAAGTGGACAATGACAATGACAAAAATGAGCAAAAATCTGATGACTTTTTGCTTAATGTATCATTTATCATTATTTTTTTCTTTTATCTTTATATGTATTTAGTTTGTCTTGTGAGTTACACATGTAAGTAAACAACTTTATAAATTTTCATTCATTTTTTTATTTATTTTCATTTGCAATAATTATTTTGCATGAAATAATGTCTTGATTTGATATCAATACAAGCTAGACTCATTTAATATCTTCTACCATAATTCACAGCTCAACAGTGTGATTTATTTAACGTTAAATCAACTTAAAAATAAACTCCAGCACACTGTCTTAGGTGTATTTGGGACATGGTCAGTGCTTAGAGCATATCTCATGAAACAGATGTGTGAAGGGTTTTTCTGAAATCAATAAAAGCAGCTAATCTCACAACAATGTGTATCTGAGTGTTTCTACCCCTGAGTACATTCATCATATCAAAAACATAAACATCAGTGCCAGTGGGGACCAATATTGTGTGTGTGTGTATGTATGGGTGGGTGTGGGTGTGGGGGGGTCTGGCCTTGTGTCAGCGGCAGCCTGAACGTCTGTTCAGTTCTGGTGGAGGTGTGGGAGCCCGCAGGGGGCTTTTTGTCCATGGACCACTGTTACAATCCACGTTGGCCATTCAGCCCCAGCCATGTCAATTGGCATATGGTTGATTCACCCCTAATGGGTTCATGTAACCAGAAAATACTGCCTTTCAGGGACCTGCATTCTCCATCAAGCGGGTGAGATTAAGATGTAATGTTGCTCTCTCCCTCCACAACAGGGGGGTCAGTGGAAGTGACGGGGAGAGGGGAGGCGATTAGGACACATGAGCCTGAAGAAAACGCCCCTCAGGGGGCAAAGGAGAGCGAGGCTAGTCGGGAGTGTTGGGCATGATGGTGTTAGTGTTGTGCGTCTCATAACGCAAAGACTGATAATCATGTCACTCGTTTGGATTGTTGTTAAAATATCAGTGTTTAAGTTAACATATGAATATGAATCTATACACACACACACACAGGGGAACAACTGTCTTTTAAGAGTCAAAACTCATTCTTTACTTTGGACAGCAGATGGCAAACAATCTCACATCAAGATCCATTTCATAACTGTCCAGGTGCTTTAAAATTTCAACTGTATCACATGATCTTCATCAACAGATAAAGTTGATGGTACTGGTGATTTATTCTGACTTCCACACTGATGCAGCTGAGGCTGAGATAGACCGACTTTTAGTTCTGCTACACCCACCACCACCAGTTTGTAACACAGGCATTCATAGTTTTTACATGGTGTCACACAGTCCCGGCCCTAACCAATTTGGCGCCCTAGGCAAGATTTAAGGTGGTGCCCCCCCTTGCATCGCAGCACTGCTAATTTACATACAAACACACAAGAAACTGAATAGCTTTGCCTTTGACATTTTATTTTATTCTTACAAAACGAGTTGCCCAATATAAATAGCCTACACAGAGTATAAGATTTAACTACCCATAAAATACAAACTGTAAACAAGATGTGGAGGCGACAGGAGGATCGCCGATGTTGCTGAAGTGGAGATAACTGGTGATCGCCCAAGACTGGCAGTGGTGGGATTCAGATATCTCAACAGCACATCTGAAAAGAGAAGAGGAGTATGTCTAATCATAAAAACATGATACCAAGAATAAAATGAAACGAAATACTAAAAATGAAAAACCTAAGAGAGGCATGATTTCCCTATTCTGTACATGCATCATATACAAGCAATTATTTCTGATATGCAAATTAGATTCAATCTTATTATCATTACAGTTCTGATTAGCAGAATGCAAAGAGGCAGTAAACTGCAATATAATATAACATATGGGAATGCTAAGTTATGAAGTATTAACATTAATGATGTGCACTTTAACACTGATGTAAATTTAACACTATAAACACACTTTAGACAATATGAACTGTAACACAACAAACAACCAGCCTTACAGCTCTGATATATGAAGTTGTGGAAAAGGAATATTACAAGCAGAGCAAACATTAGCTAAGCACATGTCAATAAAAATGCAGACAGATGTAAACACCTGCTGAATGGATCTAATCTTTACAAATGACATAACAGCTGTTAGGCCTCTCCATAATGTTAACTGACGTTAAAACAAGCTAACGCTATTTATTGATTATCAAACCAAGCAACAGATAAATAAATACATGACATCATCTTTACTGTACCTCTGTCTTTGTCGCATTTTTCCTCCTCTTCTTTTCTTTTCTTTCTTCCCCGGCACCAGAGAGTTTTGGTCGTTTTCACATTGTTATTGTCAATAACGAGGTGAAGTCAGAAAACTGAGAGCAGGTACAGTCTAATCAGTCAGAGGGAGGGGGGCATAGGAAAGTATTATTGTTATTATTATTTAATAGGCTTTGCTATTCAGTTAAATTAACGTGGGCTGATTTTTTCATATCAAGAAATAATAGTACCAACGAGATTTAGTATAATAAAAGTGAAAGTTACTCTTTTTCTTCCCCCATTTGTGGCACCCCTGGATGGACGGCGCCCTTAGCATTTGCCTATACTGCCTATGCCACGGGCCGGCTCTGGTGTCACACCTCTATAGGAACACCCACTTGGAGAGGAAAACGAGGCTTTCATCCGCTACCCACCAGCCAAGAGCAATTTCGGACAGAGACTAAGTTTGTTTAGCCAAAATGCTTACTGACGAGGAGACAAGTCTGAGCTGACGATGAACTCTGTAACGTCTGAGGCTCAAGCTGAGATAACATCTCTATGACATCATCAGGGTAAATTGATGGAGTGCCCCTTTAATGGAGCAGAATGAGACATTTGTGACAAAGCGTCAGAAAAGGACAATTCCAATCAATCAATTACAAACTTGGTTCCGATCAGGACACAGCTGAACTGCACCTCTCAGTCAATCATCGGTCCCTTTCCGTCCCTGCTTTACTTTTGAGTTCCCACAGTTCCACTTTCCCACCAAGAGAGCCGCTATTATGAGAGCAGCTTATCAGGAAGCCTCATACCCACACCTGGTGATTCCATTGTACACAACACTTCTGACCAGAACTCTTTGGACTGACATGCCCATACACACACACTCACAAACACACACGCATGCATTAAACTTGTCAATCCCTGTCAACCTAATTTGCTTCAAACTTGGAGAATGGACACGCCCTCCTCTAATGAGAACAAATCTCTCCCTTTCTCCCTCTGTTTCTCAGTTTCCCTTCCTTCATTCTCTCCATCTCTTCCACCTCCCTTCTCCCCTCCCCAGTCCCTCCAACCTTTGCTTCCTGCCTTTTGATATTGTAGCCATCTCACTCATGCCACCAATTAGCGACATAATAGAGCAGCGGGCTGCTGCCTGCTGACTGCTCGGACCTCAATGATCCACTGCTGCTGCTGGGACGCAGGACAGATGTAAAGACAAGAACGAGGAGGCAGGGCCGACAGGAACAGAGAGGCTGTGGTCAGAAAGTCCCCAAAATATCATTGATCTGTTTAGAACTGATTTCCCCTTAACTCAGTGGAAAACATCATGAAGTCACGATGTGAAGAGAATGTAAACACGCTATGATGAGAAAGCAAACACTAAATCTTACATAAAGGCGTTACAAAAGTTTCAGGAATAAAAAGAAGCTGATTATTCAAAGTGAGCAGCCAAATTCATTTAATTGGATCCCAATTGTTATTCGGGCCAGGTCAAGACCAGAGCCTATTAAAAGAAGAACATATATACGACAAGAAAGTGTTAAAGGTGTTATATATATTATATACATGTATATAGTCTTTTTTTTTCTCTATTCTCTATTAGCTCTATTTTTGGTCTCCACCAATTACTCATTCACCAGCTAGACTCTAACTGTGTCTGTCTGCTGATCAGGTGGCATATTTTTAACAGTCTGCTCACTGACAACAGCAGCCTGTGGTTGAGTAACACTTTCTATGAAGGCCACATCTATAGTGTGTTATGGGGCATTCATAGTGAATTATAATGTGCTCATAATACTTTATGACTACACTCATAAACACACATAATGCCTTCTATATCAACAGTCAAAACATTATAGATGATGAATTATAACTTGGTGTCTTATAGATGCTCTTGAGTAGTTATTAACTTATAAAAGTTATAAGGTTGACTACGACACTATGACTTACCTATACTCACCTGTGCACACACCTCAGCTCTGTTATCATACATATCATCAATATAAGTGTAAATTGTTTCATGACTGTTGGTATAGTGCTTTAGAAAGTGTTTATGAGTGTGGTCATAAAGCATTACGATTCACTATGAATGCCCCCATAACACACTATAGATGTGGTCTTCATAGAATACTATGAATACAGAAATACTAAAAGTATGGCTGTACACCCTCAGCGCACTTCACTGTTTGGTCTAGTTTAGGGCTTGTGGTCAAAACCCAGCTTGGTTCACATCATCTCTGAGCTGTGGAGGTCTGTGTTATGTAGGTTAATACCCAATGCAGAGAAACAGCTTATTCAGACAAAACACACTTCTGACAGTGTGTCTGTCTGCAGGCCTGTCTGTCTCTGTCTGTCAGTCTTTCAATCTGTCGTTGTGTTGTTTGTTAAACTGGTAGTGAAATCTCTCAGCCTTTTGGTGAGTTTGGTGCTTCCAAGAAGAACTTTCTTTTGACACAGTCAAAATGTATTTTTCAATGTTTTTTCCCACATAAACTGTACCCACCTCTGTGTGTCACAGTGAGTGTAAAATATTTCATGAATCGCCAAAGGGTTTGGATTAATATTATTTTATCATACTCTCACGCACACATACACTAGTCTCCTTATCCAACGGCAGCTAGTGTGTCATTAAAGGAGGCCATTGTTGCCGATTAATTAATGAGCATTTTTTTTTTTTTTGTTCATGGTAAACTGGGATTAGCATATTCATAAGGGCCGACATCTTTCAGACAGCTTTGAGCGAATCTGGCGGGTCTGGTTTCTCACTGTGTTCTTGTTTGTGACCATACATAACCCTGTTTGTTGACCGGAGTCCTACCCCATTAACTCCCATGATCCTCCATGTCACAGACGCAGAGACCGAAACACAGGAGATAGAGAGAGAGAGAGAGAGAGAGAGAGAGAGAGAGAGAGGAGAGAGACAGAGAGAGAGAGAAGCAAGTCACATATGGCCCCATTTTCACACTTGAGAGAGCACGCCCCCCGGATTACAGACTAAATTGGTCAGGGTTACAAACTGATTACCATGTCGTGTTACATCTTTATTCTCATGCTTAATAAACAATGAGCGACTATTAAAACATGTTGCACTCGTTGCCCCCTACCTCCACCCCAACCAGACTGATCAAATTAATATACTGTAAAAACTGAATAAAGTGATGTCTAACACTATAATGTGATGTGCTCATATGGCATATTAAAATGCTTCTTAACCAGATGTACAGGGAAATATCAAACAGACAGTAAACAACATATGTTGTGATTGATAATCAATAAGATGTACAGGTTAGACAACATATATCAAATCTACCAAACTGATAAGAAAGAAGGCGAGTTGAACTCGCCAGGCAGGTGCAACCAAACCAACAGTAGAGTGAACGAGATATCAGTCAAGCACAGCCTGAAGGCAATATGAGCCTTCATAACACAACAGTCAGAGTTAGCCAAACCGAGTGGGCATTTTCCAAAGTCTTTGTTTCCAACTTTGTGATGGAAAACGGCAGAGAATGAACCTACAGGATATGCAAGTATACAGCCAGGACAAAGATCCACAGTTAGAAAGGATCACTTCACGGCCAGATATTAGAAGAGGAGGAATAATTACGGCCACTAATAACTCTTTCAACATATATATGGCATGTAGAAAAAACATGAAGCTATTCTTTACATGGAGAGTAACAATTCATCTAAACATTTTAACTTCTTAACCTCTTCTACCAGCAGCGATGACAATGTCATAGACTTTCCCCGCCTTTTTTATTTGTCAGGTTTACTAACGAGAACATTAGCGTGCATCACAATGGGATTGAGCGATAAGATAATACAACATAACATGACAGATGCTTGTAAAGTTTGGGGATTTTTTCCATTTTAATCATTTTCATCTGTGAGAATGGCATCCTTAAATTTTATTAACATTTTTTAAATAAAAATAAAAAGAATATTTTTATTTTATCGTGTAGTAAATCAGCTGTAGGGCGCTGTAGGTAGCTGAATGGTTGCAGTGCATCCAACATAACCACAACAGCACCGGTTTGATACCAGCTGGAGAAATGCCAGAAAAAGTAATCTGTAGGTAGCCAGAAACTGTGTTCTGGTCTGTTATAATATCTATAGTTTTACAGTAGGAGTAGAAAATTCATAGCAGCCTATGGTGAAAATAAATCTGCACAGTTGAAATGAATTATTGAGTAATGATTTGTTTAGCTGGTGTTTAAGTTGGACTGTTTAAGGTGTTTTCAAAAATAGAATCTCCCTCTAACACACTGGGGTGTTGAGAATATTTAAATAATGTGCAGTAACTTGTGTCTTTGTGTTTTGGGCTGTTTTTATAGTAATTAAAGCGTCACTGTGTTCTTGTCCAGTTAATGATGCAGAGAATTTGGCCGCTGGCAGCCTGATGGGACGGTAAAAGGCCAAGTTTGAGTGACTTATTTTCCCTCCGTCCCATCTCCTCCCCGTCTCTCATCTCAACTGATCACTAAGCTGCATCTCTGCCTTATTAGTAACGTCCATCTAACTTTCTCTGACCTGTTATTTCAATCTCTGACCACACACACACTGCTCATATACGCACACACTTTCATACAGGAAAAGGACCCAGACAGGGAAACACACAGACACACACACACACTTGTACACATGCAGAATGACACACTCCCCTACTCACCAGCAATTTGTTGCCTGTGACATCACATTGTGTGTTAAAGCTGTACTGGCACCGGGCTGCAGCTTCGTTAACTTTCCTCTTTAATGAGCAGTTTAATTGAGCTGTCTAGCAGGCCACCTGTCGGCCTGCAGCCTCATTACCATACTAATGGACTGGGATTGTTGCTGCTCTGACAGCTCGGGCTACATGGTCCTAACAGGCAGAGAGAGAGAGAGAGAGAGAGAGAGAGAGAGAGAGGCTGAGTAGAAAGAGGGAACGAAGGCCACACTGGACGAGAGGGATTACCAGAGAACAGGAGAAGAGAGTAAAAAATGCAGTTTGATTTTGGCAATATTCTTTATTTCTAATTGTTTGCAACATATCTCATAGAAAGACCAAAACTAACAATAAACTGAATCTACTAACAAGCACAGAGCCTGCTATATCTTCTCCTCCTCCGAGCCACTGAGCTTCATTGTTGTCCAAAAGCTATTAAAAGTCACCAGTGAGCCACACTGCAGCTCTGACCAAAGAACTTTTAAGATCTAAATATTTTCCTTATTTAATTATGAATAATAAATGTTTAAGGTACCATTGAGGCAATGGAATATTACCAGCCATCATCTAAAGGTCCAGTTCCAACATTTAGGGGAATTCATTGTCAGAGTATGATAGTATGTTTTCATTAGAAAATAAGTACATTAGAATCATTAAGTTTTCGTTACCTTAGAATGAGTTCTTTCATGTTTACAGAAATATCCATCCATCTTCCATGGAGTCTGCCATGTTGAACCACCATGAATGACTGCCCAGAAAGGACTAAACACTGGCTCTACATTGGCCCTTAGGGTTTCGTGGTTTCTCCTATTTAGAAAGGGAGGGTGAGGCGAGGGTATTCACTTGGTTGCAATCTGCAACATCGCCACTAGATGCCACTAAGTCCTACACACTGGACCTTTTAAAGGCTTAAAGGATGGTAAAACACTGCACAGTTTGTAATACTCATAAATAAAGTGTTTCCAATGTGAGTGATGTGGACAATATCCATAGTCCTCAATAATTTGTCAAAAACTTTCTGAAGCTGCAGTTTGAAATGAATAAAAGTGTTCAAATTTCCTCTTTGTGTTTTCAGAGAGTGTTTCCTAGTTGAGCTGCAATGGACGGAGAACACAGAACACGAGGAATATTGTACTAAAAACACTGTGAGTCAGACTTCAGACTGCTAATGCCTTATATTAACTTCAGATAAACTGCGGAACACACCTAACCCTAACCCTGGATTTTGTCTTTTAATGTGCGTTATGAAGAGGAGGAATCACTGGATAATCTATCCTTCAGTAAAACACAGAACACAGAGCAATAAGGACTCAGAGATGCTATCTACAAGTGTGTGTGTGTGTGTGTGTGTGTGTGTGTAACCAGAGATGCTCTCTGCACTCAATCTCATTTTGACTTATGTAAGACAAAACAATTTATCGAATAAACCCAATGACAGAAGATGTTGTATGCCATCCCAACCAGGAGAAACAACATACAGATGTTCTTGCAGTTTTTGGCAGTTCAGTGTAACAAGTAAGCTTTCAGACGATGATCTGAAAAAGACAAATGTGGACAGAGAAATCATTTTCAGATTTATGTCCATTAATGTGGACATGGCCAAAGACATGGAAGGTGGTCGAGTGCTTGTTTAGTACTGTGTGTGTGTGTGTGTGTGTGTGTGTGTGTGTGTGTGTGTGTGTGTGTGTGTGTGTGTGTGTGTGTAACCTAGTGACAAATCAACTACACACAGTTTTCAAAAGAATGCATGTCGTCAGTACAGCCCCCTTCCTGTTAGACTGAAAAATACACAGGTTTATGATTTATATGTTTAATGGTGGGGGGCATGTCACGCATCAGTCATGCACATGCATACATGTGCACAAGCTGTACACAAAACGGCTAAGTCAGCATTTACAAATACTATGATTTAAAATCCTCGTTCATTCAGCACTCACTGTAATTGATGATAATTCCTAATTAAGGATTACCTCCTAAATTATCATCATGCAGCAAGAAAACACAAAACTCTAAGCTGAGTAGAAAGAGTGAAACCTAGTAGACAAACCTCCTTTCTGTGTGTGTGTGTTGTGTGTTGCTCGGTGTCTTGATGTGCACTAATGTGACAGGGGAAAGCTGCCATGAGGTGATCTGAGCACAATGGAGGAAAAGGCACCACACTGGGCCTGTTACTTTGCTCTTTTCCAGGCTCATATAGCAGAGACAACAAGCTGAGTGAAAGTCAGCTCCGACAGACGCTGTGTCAGGTCTTCAGCAAAAAGAAAGACTGATTCAAGTCAAAATGAGCTTTTAATGTGTCCTCACATACCCTGCAGGAAGTGCTGAGTAACATCCACAGCTTTTGGCCGTGTCATTCTATAAAACAGTATCAAATTTATATCTGGTTTTAACACGGAAGATAAGCTCACGCTGTTATTGGTGTTGAGTCTACCGACTAGTGTCTGACATTTCATTTGTTCCTACGTCTAATTATCCGGCTTAATTTGTTTTGATTTTGGGATTCCAGGGACTCTATTCCAGTCAGCATGACGGCATAAAAAGATGAAGGCGACAGAAAGGCCGCAGGAACTGAATGAAAACGGAGGCCGAATAGGGTGATTATAGTGAAAGGTGCCCGTGGGGATGATGGACAGACTGAGAAGAACAGAGGTGGGTGTACGGCCGTGGTAGCGAAGCAATATGCATTCAAGGATCCGCTGAATACAACCCCAACTCTACAAAGCCACATGCTAATGACGGCCACCATTTAACGTGTCAAATTCACAATTCCCTTCGTTCTTCCTTCTTTCTTTCCCTCTCCTCCGCTGGGCTAATTGCTCCGTCGCCTCCTTTTTGACAGAGAGGCTGTTGGTCTGAATTAAAGCCCATATTGTGACGTCCGTGCCCAACCTGCTACACCAAAAGCAGGAGCACATGCACATAGATCTGCAAACACACACACACACACACACACACACAGTACTAAACAAACACTCGACCACCTTCTACGTCTTTGGCCATGTCCACATTAATGGACATAAATCTGAAAATGATTTCTCTGTCCACATTTGTCTTTTTCAGATCATCGTCTGAAAGCTTACTTGTTACACTGAACTGCCAAAAACTGCAAGAACATCTGTATGTTGTTTCTCCTGGTTGGGATGGCATACAACATCTTCTGTCATTGGGTTTATTCGACAAATTGTTTTGTCTTACATAAGTCAAAATGAGATTGAGTGCAGAGAGCATCTCTGGTTAAGCCTTTATTTTGTTGCCTCAGATATGTGGCGATCGCTTATTCTATGATTCAGTATGAAGGTCATAGACAGTTATACATTCAGTGATAATGATCAATGAATAATAGTCAATGATAACACCTGTATTATACTTGATATATAGAATTAACAGAAGGAATTAGATCTAGAGAACAAACTGCAAAAACTGAATTGTAAGTAAGATGAAATATTTTAAATCAAAGTAATATGTGCTTGTTTTTTTTGACTGACAAGATATTTCTTCTACCAGGCAGTTTTTATGTTGGAGCATTGCACTCGTTTTCATTCTTTTGTGCTGAATTATGTGAATATTATGATCTGTTACTTTTTTCATTTAATTTTATTACTGGTTTTAACTTAATGCTTACAATTACACGTGCCATAATTTTAAATGTTTGTTCAATACTGACATGTTCAAGTCAAAATTTCTTATTTCAAGCATCTTATCTTATCCTCTCCACATATTAAGAACAGAACTGTATGTATGAGGCAGTCAGAGAACCGATCCCATTACCCAGGCATTTGTAATTTGTTATAAGAAGGTTTAAAGCACTGTTGTTATCTTGCCATAGGTCTTACATTTTCATTTTCACCTTGTTCACCAGTAGTCTTTATGTTGTTGTTTTTCTATCCTTTGCTCTGTCTCTCGATACGGCTGCTGAGCCCTCAATGATAAGACAAGACATTGTATTTGCCTGAGATTAATGTCTTTCTTTAAGCGATCTCATTTCTAAATACTGAGAAAAGATTTTTAAATGAGACACAACAGGCAAAAACATCATGTTTTTCATACACTGGTCAATTTTGAGATTTTGGGCAACTATGCTTCCATAACAGAACAGACTTTTTCTAATTTGTTAGCATTAGATAATTGCCTTGTTTGCAAATTTAAAAAAAAATCTGAAAACTAAAATAATAAAATGATTATTCTGAAAAAATGTGACTGTGAAAAAGGTTCCTAATTTGAGCCAGATGGCTGGATCTATATGCACTTTAAGATATAATTTCTAAAGATATAGTCTCATTTCAAGACAATTGCACTAGTATTTGCTGAATGTGAACAAAATTTCCCACATATTGAGAAAAAAAATTCTTGAATATGTTCTTTGTATCCAGACAAATGTATTTGTTTTCAGGCTGTACTGATTTTAAGATATCTGTGGGTTCTTTGACAGAAAGTTGGCTTTTTACTGTTAGTGTCACAAGAAAGTACTCAACCATATCTGTAACAGATATATAAACATATGTGATATGTTTGGAAGGGATTGATCAATAAAGTTTTGAGAAGATACAATTTATGTATCAAGAATAAATCACATTGTCACAATCATTTCATGAGAAGAGGTAAAAATATTTTATTCCAACTTCATTGGCAACAGTGTAATAACAGTGTTTTAGGGCAGCTTAGCAGTATGGAGCATTTAGTGAGTGTGAAAAAACTTGTTTAATGCAGCAGAAAGCTCAAAATAAAGAATAAAAAGATGAGTTTTGGACGTGCTTCCTGGGCCAGGAGTATGCAGATATCAACAGCACACTCTGTTTTATGTGTTATTGTCCTGCTGCTTCCCTTTTTACTCACATAGAAGGCCCCCCACGACCAGCACTAGAAGAGCCAGCAACCCCTTGCTGAGTTTAACAAGGTGTCCAATGAGTGTGTGTTTCTGTGTGTGTATGTGTGTGTGTGTGTCGGGGGTAAGGATAATCAGAGGAAGGGTCACTGCTGGGGTATACCCAGGAAGAAGCCACACTTTCTTGGCTTCACGTAAAGGCGGAACAGTTTGAGCTATGCTGACCACCTGCCTCCTGATCGGTGGGCAGAACCAAACACACAAAACACAAGAGGCCTGAATGGGATGCAATTTGTGGGAGGGACCACATCTAATGACCCTGTTAATTTGTAATTTGTAGAAACTTGTGTAAGTGTGTGTGTGTTCCTGTATTTTTGGAAAGTAACTTGTGAACTCTTGGACCTGTAAGGACTAATCTGGGTTTCAGCCATATTTGGAGAGACGATTTAAAAAGATATTAGACCATTTTCCCAACGTAGGATATTTTGCGAATATGTGCTCTTGGACTTAGAGTTATCAGGAACAATCAGAGTTTTAGCCTATAAGTTAGGATTGCAAAGACTGTAAAGACCCTCAAACTGCAAACTAATTTCAGGGACTGAAATGGAGTTTTAGCCTGAGAAGACTTTTGGAAATGTAGGAAAAGTTTAAAAGTAAGGACGCTTTGAAAAGTGAGGACAATTTGAAAAGTGAGGACAATTTCAACAGTGGGGACATTTTGGCAGAATTAAGGACAGGGGCTAGGCAATGCATTATGACGGTAATGGACTTCCCCACAAGTAAAGAAGTACAAATATGTATGTGTGAACTTATTGTGTATCCGCATATCTACAGAGTATAGAAGATTTATTCATATAGCACATGAAAACAGTAGCTTGAAAAAGAGGAGAAAAATAAAAACTACAGGGCACTCTTTGTTAAAAACATCACTACAGCATTCTCGATCCATGAAGGCTAAAGAGTCCTGGACTGTTGGTCCACATGCTACAGAGTTCTGGAGCAAGGGCTAACAATCATAAAGCTTGTTACTGTTTTATCACCTGTACTGTGTTTCTGACACTTGAGCTGATAGTGTTAATGTCATAATGAGGCCTGAATGGTGGGTGGATGTACAGGGAGGAAAACATTTTGGAATGCAGCCATAGAGTATATTGCGCCAACAATGCTTTCACTTCAAGTAGAAAAGCCAGGAACAAATGGTTGGAATGAACCACTACAGGCAAAAATGGTTTCTGCCATTTTAAAAGAAATGAAATGAACTACATTTATTATAATACTTGACCCAAAGATCTTAGTTGCAGTTGAAATTCTAGGAGTATTTCAATAAGTTTCATTTCATTTTAAGATCCAGTGTGTAACATTTAGAAGGATCTATGGTCGGAAATGGTATATAATATTCATAGGTATATTTTTGTTAGTGTATAATCACCTGAAAATAAGAATTTTTGTGTTTTTGTTACCTTAGAATGAGACATTTTTATCTGCAGAGGGAGCAGCACAGAATGGATGAACCAACACAGGCTTCAGATAGGGCCTTTTTTTCCCCGCAAGTGTCACAGCCACTGTAGTTTATACATGTTGCTAATGGGAGGGTGAGGTGAAGGTGTTGCAATCAGCAGCTACCCCTGTAGATGCCACTAAATCTTAAACAGTGGACATTTAAGTGAATTAATATTGACAATGGATAAAATATAAGAATCTATCAGAAGTTGCTTACTTTTTGACACAAAGTTTGCCATACAACTGTCTGAAGTGCATACATTTGTTGTAGATCACTCGTTATAACCTCATAAATGCCACTGGTGCAGCTCATGAGTAGGTGTGAATTTGTGAGATTTTATCATAAACAATGCACCAAAATTTGCTAAAGACTACCTACACGTGCAAAAATGGAACTTTCAATCGCGGAGGTTGAAATCCTGCTCTCACTCATCAGGAGACAAAAGTTAGCAGTGTCGATAATGCTGTCAGATAGATGTGTAGTGTTCACAGAAATGTGACAGTAACAGAGATGAATGGCAAAATTAACTACATGATCTACTGATGTGCTCCTGAACAGAGATGACCCTGAGGCAGCTGAATTGTATAATCTATCATGCATCTTGTCTATCATGCAAACATATTTATGACAATAAAATATAATAACCAGTACCATATTTGAGCTCTGAATTAATTCAGATTCTTTTTTTTGTGTGTGTGTGTGTGTGTGGAGAAAGGTCGACTACCTGGTCTGAATGTGTCTGTCTGGGTCTGTTCATACGAGTGCTTTCTTGTGTGATGTCCATGTAAAGCTCACAACTAGCATTTTATTGAACAGGCAATGTTTTTATCTGGCATAGGTCTTCCTCACATAATAAAACTAAACTGCTTCACGCCATTTAGTTTCTCCCCTTAAATCTACAGTCACAGTGTTTGTGATGGTTGCTGGGTTTTATTCTACCTACAGTAAGTACTTGATGTCTTCTATTGTGTTAATGGCTGCTGAAAATTGAGTTTCCCTTGAAGAACCAACAGGGGGAAATGACAGATGAAATGGAGAGATTTTACATGCTATTCATTTTATGCAAATTAATCTAGTAAGAAATAATTCTTTTTCAATTCTTCCCTTGCAAACACTGAGTTGCAGCACTGTGGTACCCTCTGTTGACAAGCTGCCACTGCTGCAGGCAAGTGTGTGGTCCTCATGATATACTTCTGCTTGCCTTCTTGTGTGGGTGTGGGTGCATGTAAAACCCGCATGCACCTCATCTTCCCTGCATGCCTTTCCCTTTCTCTAGCGTGCTCTTGACTCAACGCCGTCTCCGGGACCTAATCCTCTGATAAGCATGCCAGGAGAGCACAAGGGGCCAGACTGGACTGGTGGAGGACAGGGGGCCTGATGTGATGCCTGGTTCCAAGGCACTTTCTCAGATTGTCTCAACTAAAAACACACTAATGCAGAGTTTTTAGCTTATTGTTGGCCCAGGAGTGGAGCTATAAGAGGACCATATCTTCCCCGACCCATCTGCTCCTCATCCATTCTCCTACCATGACCCCTTCGTCCACAGAGCTGAGAACATGGAAGAGAGACAATGAGTAAATGATGACAGAAGTGTACTTTAAGAAAATGGAAAATCACAATTTATTACATTTTATGCCTGTACACTGGGCTGAACCCCCAAAAGACAGAATGTAATCATAAATGAAGGGGGGGGGGGGTAACTTGAATTCCACTTTCCCTGGTCCGATGTGTCAGGTTCAAGTTACTTAGCAGACAAAGACCGGGGTGAATGGAGTGACTTGAGAGACCAGGGGATTGAGGGGAGTTGCTTGGCACACAAACAATTAGCACTCGTCCCTGCATAGCTTGCCGTGGCCCCAAATCCCCACATTTGTCCAGACAAATTGACTGGACCCCGGGTCTTGTTTGTCTAGCTCTGCTGGCCTGCTGGAGAGGGCTTGAGGGCAGCCCCCCTCCAAAGAGCACAACCCATGGGAACAGAATCATGGTCAGAAAATTAGCCTTCCAACACTTTTTAAGACATGCTAAAAAAAAAAAAAAGTATTCTGTGCTTGATGATGAACATGAAACCATTCATTTACACTTTGGTTTATCCAGAAAGAGTCCAAGAGTTGCATGATAAAAGAGATGGCTCTCTGTTTAACAATGGAAAATAGATAAAGTCTAAACACTAAATTTTCACTCCCAATTATAGTTGTTATCACAGCAGTCCAGCTGGCCATTGGGATCCCCTCTCTAGCAGTATGTTCACTATTCCTCTGCAAGACACCAGGTATGATGTGTGTCAGTATGTGGTAAATTTGTTACATTCTTTTACGTGTATCTTGGTTACATAATAGTTGTATTTGAACAGCTATGGTAATTTAATTACCATATTTCAGCAGCTTGTGGGGCCTGCTGAGCTATGAAGTGGAGATACTTTAGACTGGTCTGCTGTTAAGGTGTTCATAGTTCAAGTAGCAGAAATCACAGCATTTCTTTGTACCACCGAAGGTTTTAGATTGTTACACTAACTGAAGTGAAAGGAG